>CM066730.1:113852522-114452522 GCA_033961575.1 Aselliscus stoliczkanus | reverse complement strand
ACGAGCTCAGACAAGCCAGTTCAAGTGTATAAGGGGAAGCACTTCCCTGATGGGCTTTGTGCAGAGGCCAAGGCAGTGCCTGCACTGGTGTTTCAGGACATGTCAGGCAGACTGGCTGCCATGCCTCTGTTGACACTTGGCTCTCATTGTCACATAAGGAGATTTTGCCTATGAGTCAGGAACTGGTGCTCCAACACTGGTACTTAGGAGAGCCTGAGAGATCCAAAGAAATTTAAATACAGTGCTTCCTGAGATAAAGGGATGGAAGTGTTAATCTCTGAAAATGTTGTCTTTTTGTTGACTGTTTGCACATTTATCTATGACAGTTATTATCCTAAATATTATTTTTAACTAGCTCTTAGGGATTCCTAAATGTGTTGGTTCCATGACTCCCTGAAGGTTTTGGCTATACTCTAGAATCCTTAAGAAATTTTTAGTTTGTCTTACAGGTTTCATCACTTCTGAAATACTTGGGGATTATTTCTAGCTCCTATTTTACTATAGGTTCAAAATATCTTATCTAAAACTCTTGGGGTCAGGAGCTTCTGATCAAGATGGTGGAGTAGGTAAACACTACTTGACTCCTCTCACAACTCTATCAACATTACAACTAAACTACATAACAATCATCGATGAGAATCACCTGAAGTCTAGCTGAGCAGAGGTCCTACAACTAAGGATATACTCATAGAGAAGAAGCCACGTCAAGACTGGTAGGAGGTGTGGTGATGTGTAACAAGCTGGTCTCACACCCATGTGTGGCGGTTAAAAATCAGAAGGGATATATCACCTTCCAAGGTCCTCTCTGAGGAATGAGGTTCCCATTCCCACACCCGGCTCCCCCGCCTAGGGTTCCAGTGCCAGGAAGAGAAATCTCCACTATCTCTTGCTGTAAAAACGCATGAAGATTGTGGCTAAATGAGACAGAGGGCTGCTGGAGTCCCAGGCGCTTCTCTTAAAGGGTGCATGCACAAACTTATCCACTGACAGACTCACTCACTCTGAGCTCCAGTGCTGGGATGCAGCTTGACAGACACCAGGGACATATGGGGAGGAACAGAGTTGTTTGGCTTCAGAGTGAAGGCTGGAGCAGCAGTTTCTCCCAGACAGAAGTGCTGGCAGAAACCATTATTATTTTGTTGATCCCTCCCCCAACCTAGCATGCACATGGAGGTGGGTACAATATCTGAATCTCATTCAACCTAGGGAACACTTTCACCCCTTTCTTGTGATTTCCTGAGACCCTTCCTCACCCAACTTGTGAGCCCACCCAAGCTGCTTCCAGTGGCTTTTCCATACAAACAGCCTGTGTTGGCCCATACTGTGGACTTTCCTAAAATCTATGAAAGGTTCACAACCCCCAAACAAGCAGCATCTGGCCCTAGCGAGCCCCACACCTCTGGCTAAACAACATCAAGATCACCATTAGCGACAGCCAGCCTCAGTTCATAACTGAGATTTTCCCAGGGACCTCCAGCCCAGCACAAGTGGCACCCATCTGAAGTTTACTTCGTAGCTCACACCAAGTGGTCCTAGGCAAGCACAAGAAGCATCTGACCTTGGCCTTAAGCAGAACCTTCAGAACCAACACACCTGGTGGCCAGCTTGAGTCTACACCAAAGAACCACCAAACCACTACCACAAATGACACACCCGAAAGACAGACTGGATAGGCACCAGAGCCCTGATAGAGTAAATCCTGCTCAGCAGAGTCAGCCCCTGCACAACAGTTCTGCCACTATAGTCACTCCTCACAACCAATCAGCTGGAGAGTGAACCCCTCCCGCTGACATGCAAATAGCAACCAAGACTCAACTACAATAGGAGGGTACACACAACCCACACAAGGGACACACCTGGAGCACCCAGCTCAGTTGACCAGGAAAATGCACCACTGGGCTCCACAAGACCTCTGGGACAACATCAAGTGTACCTACTATATAAAGCAACTCTGCCAAGACTGGGAGACATAGCAGCTCTACCTAACACACAGAAACAAACACAGAGAGGCAGCCAAAATGGGGAGACAAAGAAATATGTCCAAATAATAGAACAGAACCAAGCTCCAGAAAAAGAACTAAACAAAATAGAGACAAATAAGCTACCAGATGCACAGTTCAAATCACTGGTTATAAGGATGCTCAATGATCTCAGTGAGAACTTCAGCTTAGAGATAGGCAACACAAAAATGGAGATAGTAAACATTAAAAAGAACCAGTCAAATGAAGACTACAATAATTGAAATAATGTATAAATTAGAGGGAATCAACAGTAGACTAGATAAAAGACAGGATCAGTTCAGTGATTTGGAAGAGGAGGGAGCAGAAAACAGTCAATCAGAACAGCAAAAGGAGAAAAGAATCCAAAAAATGAGGATAGTTTAGGGAACCTCTGGGACAACATTCAGTGTACCAACATTTGCATCATAGGGGTACCAGAAGGAGAAGAGAGAGAGTAAGGAATTGAAAACCTATTTGAAAAAAAATAATGATGGAAAATTTTACTAATCTGGCAAAGGAGATAGATATACAAGCCGTGGAAGCACAGAGAGTCCCAAACAAGACGAACCCAAGAGGCCCAGGACACATATAATTAAAACTCCAAATGTTAAAGACAAGGACAGAATCTTAAAAGCAGCAAGAGAAAAGCAGTTAGTTACCTACAAAAGAGCTCCCATGAGGCTGTCAGCTGATTTATCAACAGAAATTTTACAGGCCAGGAGGGATTGGCATGAAACAGTCAAAGTGGTGAAAAACAAGGACCTTTTCTACCCAGAAAACCTATCATTTAGAATCAAAGGACAGATAAAGAACTTCTCAGACAAGAAAGAGCTAAAGGAGTTCATCACCACCAAGCCAGTATTACAAGAAATCTTAGAGTGACTTCTTTAAAAAGAAGAAAGACCAAAAATATAATACTAAAATGGCAATAACTACATATATATCAACAATTACTTTAAATGTAAATTGATTAAATGCTCCAATCAAAAGACATAAGGTGGCTAAATGGATAAGAATATGAAACCGCTGGCCAAGTGGTGCAGTGGTTAAGGCTGGCTTGGGAAGCCAGTGGCCCCAGTTTGGTCCCACATGTGAGGGCCAGTGACACTACCCTCAAAAAAAAAAAAAAAGAATATGAAACCCTTACATATGCTGCTCACAGGAGACTCACTTCAGATTGAAAGACACACAGGGACTGAAAGTAAATGAATAGAAATAATGTATTTTATGAAAATGGAAACAAAAGAAAAATGCTGGGGTAGCAATACTTTTACTAGCCAAAATAGACTTTAAAAGAAAGAGTATAGCAAGACACAAAGAAGGACTTTTGGATATTTACCTGAAGAAACCGAAAACACCACTTCAAATGGACATGTGCATCCATATGTTCATTGCAGCATTATTCATAATGGCCAAGATATGGAGCAACCTGGGTGTCCATCAATAAATAAATGGATAAAGAAGAGGTGGTACATCCATACAATGGAATATTGTGCAGCTATAAAAAAGAATGAAATCTCGTCATCTTCAACAACATGGATAGACCTACAAGGTATTGTGCTGAGTGAAGAAAGTCAGACAGAGAAAGACAAATGACACATGATTTCACTTAAATGTTGAATCTAAAGAACAAATAAACAAACAAAACAGAAACAAACGCATAGATACAGAGAACATTTTGAAGGTTGCCAGATAGGTGAGGGGTTGGGAGGATGGGTGAAAAAGAATTAAGAAATATAAATTGGTAGCTGCAAAATAGTCATGGGGGTGTAAAGTATAGCATAAGGAATATAGTCAATAATACTGTAATAACTATATATGGTGTCAGATGAGTACTAGATTTGTCAGGGTGATCATTTTGTAAGTTATTTAAATGTCTAGTTACTATGTTGTACAACTGAAACTAATATAGTATTGTATGCCAACTGTAATTGAAAAATAAAAAAATATTAAAAATAAAACAATTAAAATCTTGGGGTCAAATATATTTCAGAGTTTTTATCTTTTCAGATTTTAGAATAGTAGTAATGTAAATCACGGTGATATCTTGGTTTGCGGGAATAATTCGTTCCGGAAACAAACTACTATTGCAAGACATTGCTTGTTTACCAAGTTAAAATGTTTGGCCACAGGGATATGAAAGGCAGTTCTGGGAATATAATTAATAATGTTGTGAATATTTTGTAGGGTGTCAGATGGTAGCATGTCTTGTTGGGGAGACCACTTCAGGAATGGGGTAGAGGCTTGATCACTGCACTGTACACCTGAAGCTGATGTTGTATAATATTGTATGTGAATTGTGATTGAATGTATATGTATAGTCCCTGGATGTGGAATACAGTGTGAGAGTGGAGTCAAGGGAATAATAATAGATATGCATGATATGGGGGGGAGTGGGGCGGCGGATTGGGAGAGGGGGGTTGTCACTTTGAGGGGTAAAAAGTATAACTATTGCTCTGTGTTGTAAAACATAAATAAATAAATAAATAAATAAATAAATAAATAAATAAATAAAATCTTTGCTCGTCTTGTGGAACACTCGCAAACCACATTACTCACAATACAAGTCATCACTGTATGTAACATCCCCAGTACACCCAATAAAACAAGTAACTAATATTCCCATAATGAAAGTATGAATGCTCATACTAAGGGGATAAATAAGGATCATAAAGAGCCTCATGTCAATTTGAATCAGCTTTCACAGCCACTGCATTTGCACCAGATTTATGAAAAAAATATATATATTTCAGTTTTCAGAGCTTTTAGAATTTCAGAACTGTGAACAAGGGATTAACAACATGCAATATTACTGTTGTTAAATATCATGAAGGCAAGGAGGGAGTGCAGAGACAAGGAAGTCTCAAATGGAGGCCAATGTCCTTTCTCTTTGTAATAGGCTGATAATGGTTCCCAAAGATAATAGGTGCTCATCCCTGAACTGTGAGTATTATCTAATCTGGCAAAAGATATGATGAAATCTGGGATCTTGAGATGGATTACCCAGGTGGGCAACTAAATGCATTCATACGTATCATTTATTTATTTATTTATTTATTTATTTATTTATTTATTTATTTAGAGGGCAGTGTCACTGGCCCTCATATGTGGGATCCGAACTGCGGCCTCTGGCATCCCAAGCCAGCTCTTAACCACCACGCCATTCAGCCGGACCCATACATATCTTTTAAAGATGGAGGCAGAGGGACATAACACACAAAAGAGGAGCAGGCAATGCGAAGGTAGAACAGAGGTTTCAAAGATGCTGGACTTGGAGATTGGAAGTGATGCAGCCTCAAACCAAGGGGTGCAGGCTGCCACTAAAAGCTGAATGAGGCAAGGACAGGTTCTGCACTGGAGTCTTCAGAGCACAGCCCTACGGATACCTTGATTTCAGCCCATTGAGACTGACTGTGGACTTCTGGCCTCCAGAACTGTGAGAGAATTAATTTCTGTTGTTTTAAGTCACTGGGTTTTTGGTGATTTGTTACCACAGCCATCCCAAATTGCCCAATGTTAGTCACTCTTTTTGAATAATCTTTAGCCAGTGATTCTTTCAGTATTATTTAGCTTCTCTAAATCTCAGTTTTTTTCATCTGTAAAATGAGAATTATAATACAAATCTCCACAAGGTTGCTGTAAGAATAAAGTTCTTGCTGGCATAAAGTTAGTGCTCAATAAATGCTAGTTTGTTTTTGACATTACTATTCTCTGAGAATCTCTATGTAACTTTCCAGGATATATGAATTTGCACTTATGTTTGAATCCATTTATATTGCAGAGAGAATCAATCAATCAAATCTCAATTTTTCCTCATCTAAAATATTTTGCCAGCCCATTTATATTCACCAATGTCACAATGATGATGCATTTGATGCCTAAGAGTGTGAGATGTCTAAAGACATACCAGTCAGTTCTGGGAGGCTTAATTTCTATTTTTATCCCAAACAGTTTACTTCTCAAAGGCTGGAGTCTTTGAATCTGGTCTTTTCAATCAAACCAGTGCTGATTTGCCTAACAAATACTTAGATATGTGTCCATTTGCAGATTAGAGGCCTATTGGTGCTGGGTAAACAGTGTTTTTTTTCAAAAGTGGGGAACCATATAAAAGTACAAAAAATGTATATAATAAGGGCTGGTGTGCTTTGAAGAGAGACAACGAGTAATTGCAAAATTGCCAAAGCTCATTAAAAGAAGAATAAGTAGGACAACAAATTCATGAGAAAGCACCCACCTGGAGAAGTATAGAGACAGAAGCTAATGGGTGATACAGAAGAGCAATAATGAATGTTGTTTAAGTGTTTATTATGGGTTGGCATGGTGTTAGGCACAGTTACTAACATGCTGATAGGAATTTGCAGTCAGACCAAATGGTTTTAATAGTTTGAAGTGTTCTGCTATAGTCGTCCTCATTTAAACCAAACAGGTTTTACTTCTTATAGATATATAGCTTTATCTCTTAAAGGGTAAATATTTTTTGAGCATAACATACATTTAAAATACATTATTCTTTTACACAATATAATTTTGTGGCCTCTGACAAATGCCGTAAAATTTCCAGATAATTGGGAAATGTCCACAACTCCACTGAAAGGCCAACCTAAGGCTAAGGTCACAAAATGTGAGAGGTGCTAAGGCTGCCGTAATTATCTAGTACCACATTCTCATTTTACAAAAGGGGGAACCAAGGTACAGAGTTCCATGAATCCACCTGGCATATCACAGTTGTTAATGAGCGAGGCAAGATCCAAGTCATTCTCTTTCCATTGAGACCTCTTTCTGTCCCACAATAAAGCACTATTAGTTGATTCATGGTTAATTCCTTACTCACCTTTCAATTTTGTCCTTTTCAAGGCTGCACCACCAGAGAAGAGAAAGGAGTCCAGAACTGGCTTAGAGTTTGGAGATCCACATTTTGAACTCAGTTCAACTATTGATGAGGCATGATCACGGGAAGATCATTTACCCTTCATTTATTTAAGATTTCCCCATCTGGGAAAGGCTCTCACCACCTTCTCTTCCTTTCTTTCACGGCACTTATCACAATTGTTATCTAATGTCTGATTGCCGCCCTCGAGTGTGGTGGCTAAGGGCACAAATGGACTTTGGAGCTACACTTCCTGGGTTTAAGTCCTGGCTCTCTACCATTTACTGTGCCAGCAAGTTCCTTACTCTCTCTGTGCTTCAGCTTCCCCATCTATAAAATAAGGCTACTGATAGAAGCTATTTCAGATGTAGGTCAAATTAGTTAATATGTGTAGATCACTTAGAACAGTACCTAACACATATTAAGCACTCTCTGCATACTTGTTCTATGGTTTCCTCATTTGTTTCCTTCAGTGCTCGATCCACCCCAAGTGCCAGTTGTTGATTAGATTCCCTGCCTTAATTTCCAATTTTATCTCTTGCCACTTTCCCACTGGCATTAAATTATTTGCATTTCTCACCAAGTTTCCTGAAGTTTCCATGACCTTGCACAGAATTCCCCTACCTGAAATCACCTCTCCTTCACAGTTTTCAAATAACAATTAAGAAAAAGACCAAAAGTGAAAGAGGGACTGAGAATGGAAAAGGTTCTCTTGGTTTTCTTTAGAAAAAGAAGGGACTGTAAAAAGTAGTGAATAGGCTGAACAATGTAAACAGTAAGACACCCATTCATTAGTGCCCATGGCCCTCTGAGAGTAGATAATTCATTCACTCAAGCGTACCGGTGGTTGTTCTGGACTCAGTAATGAACAGCATGAAGCAAGTGCCTCCACCCTCACTAACCACTCACTCCAGAGCACCCAGAGATGCTCCATAGTGTCCTGGGGAAACATTCCTTAACATCTTGGGAGTGTTAAAATTTTCTCCTTTGTGTGCCCACTGTATGGCATCTGTATTTTTTTTCCATTGTGTGCTGTGCAGATTGATATTTAAGGTTTTAAATGTTTTGTGTTGTTGCTTTTGTCTTTCCCTCTGACACACTTGAGGTTTGTGAGGGCAGGAATCATGTTTTAGTCATCCCCATGTGTTGACAAGTAGGAAAAATTATCTGATGTGCCTGGCACATGGTCTAAACACTCTTTATTTCTTGATTTCCTGGACATTAAACCCTTCCAGTTCCTTCTAAATTCTCTGATCCTTCCTTTTATATTTCTTGGCTCCTCTTCTTTCTTTGCTTAGACTTTGGTGGTGCCTAGGTCCATCTTTCATTCTTCTCTTAATATTTTTCATGTTCACCTGGGTGCTCTTACCTTCTTGCATGGCTTCCACCACTCCCTACAAGCAGATGTCTCCACTGTCTATCTGTGTCTTCAGACTTGAGCGCATCCTTCAACCCATCCACTAGCCAGACACCTTTACTAGGATGGTTCATGTGTACCTCACAGTAAGTCTACTTCTAAAACATGCTTCCCATCTTGTCATTCGGAAGCACCCTTCTTAATCTCATTTTGGATAAATACTTCAGCTGGAAACGTCAGACTTCTTCATCAGCCTTTCTTGCCACTTCTGAGCAGTCTTTTAACACTGAAAATGTAGAATTTATATTTCACCTTTGTGATCCCTCCCCAAAACCTTCATTGCCATTACTTTTGTTCCTATCTTCATCATCCCTAGTTGGCCTATAGCTGGAGCTTCCTAACTCCCTCATAAGAGTGACATTTTAGAACAGTATAGGCCAGATGTTTTGCAGACTGTTCCTCACTTTTGATTTCCTTGTGTTTATAGTCAAGTCATACATTTTTTTGTCAGAAATGATACATAAGCGACATATCCTCCATTCTCAGTGCATCACATTGGAAGGTACACAATGTCTCTTTGTAATTAATAAGTAATTTGTGGGAAAATATTTTGAGACCATTTAAATATCCTATTTCCTCATCAAATTTTCACAAAGTAGTTTTGTTAGACATTGATGATTCTTGACTGAATCAATTATTAATATGATGGTTGCACAATGGTAATTTTCTAACTCCATTATTCCTTCTATATTTTTTTGGTTAACATTCTAATTTAATTCAATAATATACTTACTAACAGTATAGACTCAAGAACTCTTATTTTATTTGATGTGGTATAATCCCTTAGTGTAGTTATTAATTGTGATGTTAAATAGTCCTAGATTTGGCCAGTGGGAGGGAGCCCCTTCAAGCTGACTCCCATGTTCTTTTGAAATGTCCTTAATAATTTATTGATTATGTCTTTATTTCTAGTATAAGGAGATGTTTTTTTCATCTTCATTTTGAAGAATGTTTTGATTGGCTATAAAATTATAAATTGGTGTTACTTTCTTGTACTTTAAAGATGTCTTTCCATTGTCTTTTGACAGCCATTGTTTTTCGTTGCCAAATAAGCCTCAAGATTTATTA
This sequence comes from Aselliscus stoliczkanus, assembly GCA_033961575.1. Lineage (NCBI taxonomy): Eukaryota > Metazoa > Chordata > Mammalia > Chiroptera > Hipposideridae > Aselliscus > Aselliscus stoliczkanus. The sequence continues at coordinate 114,443,170 of CM066730.1, read as the reverse complement.
TTACTCCTTTAGAGGCAATGTGCTCATTCCTCCCCATTCTGACTACCTTTAATATTTTTTAATATTTATCCTGGTTGGGTTTTTAAAGCTTAATCAATCTGTGGTTTTTATGCCTTTCAGTTTTGGAAATTTTCAAACAGTATTTCTTCAAATATTGTTTCTCTCTCATGTTCACTATCCTTTTTTTGTGGGACTCCAATTACACATGTTGGACATTTTCATGTGTCTTACACTTCTTCCTAACTTCTCGCTCTGTATTTTTTCTGTATTTCAATCTAGATGCTTTAAACTTACCCATTTTCTAAAACTGTGTTTTCTACTCTGTCTAATGCACTATTAAACCAAACCTCTTGAGTTCTTAAATCATTACATTTTTCAGTTCTATAAATTCCATTTGACTTTTTAATGTAGATTACAAGTCTCTGCTGATATCCTCCATATTTTCCTCTATTTTCTTGAACATAGTTATTTTAATGTCCTTGTCTAATAATTCTAATATCTGAATCATCTGTAGCTCTGTTTTTTTTGGCTTTTGATCAAGTGGTTCTTTTTTCTTTTCTTTTCTTTTTTTTCTCGTAACATGCCACATACTTTTTGGTTGAATGCTGGACATCGTATATTAATCTCATTAAAATTATACAGCATCTGGATGGTGTTATCTTCTTCCTTCTAAAAGCGTTAAGATCTGACAGTAGAGAGTACTTGCAGATCACCTTAATCTTATTGAAGATTGATTTTAGGGCTGTTCTATTTCACTGTGTCTTTATTCGTAGGGTATAGACTTTCCAGTGTCTCAGCTGAGAGTCTGGAATGTTTACCAGGGCCATTCCACATTGTAGGGCTTGAATCCCTTTTCCTGTCTTCCCAGAACCAAAAGACTTCTAAAATCTTTGCTAGCCCTTTGCTCTTTTAGCTGCTGGTGCCTGATAGTTTTTTTGGAGCCATACTCTGTGTATAGCTTAAAAATTGTCCAAACCCTCAAGTGGAGTTTTAATGGAGATTTTTAAGTTAACTTCCCCATGATTTTCTTCTATCAGGATTTTTATCCCTTCAAGTCTCAGCTGCTTCAGCTATCCTAAATTCCAAGTTCTGCCTTCTCAGACTACTGAACCTCTAAGATTCTGTTTTGCTATGCTAAAAATTTTCAAATGCCCATGAGGAAAAAGCTGGGTGAATGTGGAACTCTCTAAATACTTTCCTTCTCTCAAGGGTTCAGAGTCCTTCAAGTACTCTCTGTATGTATTGCTCTTCAATGTTTTATTTTTTCTAATATTATTTTTCTACAGGTTTTATTATAGATTTTAATGGGAAGAAGTTTGTAGAAATCAAACTTGGTCAAAACAAAATTTTTATTTTTGGTAATAATATTAAATATTTCAGATACATTTTTCAAGTTCTCCTTTTTGTTAATAGTTTTTAGTATAGCATTATAGTCAGATAATATATAGTTAACAGGCCATATTAGTTTGGACAAAATGAAATTGTCATTTTTGTAGGTGAAATGTAGCTGATTATTGGCAATTTAAAAAATCTTCAATCTAAAGCTTCTTTGTAATTTATTGATGCTTTAGAATATGGAGTGTTTTTTTTTTGTTTTCATTTTTTATAATGTATCATACATGCTTAGGAAACGATATGCATTCTGTATTTGTTGGAGATATTCTCTAGTATTTCTTTCTTTTGAAAACTCATGCTGGGCTTTTTGTAATGCCTTAGAATTGGCCAGAAGGTAGGACCATCTGCTGTAAACAATGAGGCACTAAGTTTCCTACTTTGTAAAAGGACCCATTAATAGTAGAAGCCATAGATCTTCCTCAGGGTTTACTATGAGGAGAACTGACCCTGCTATTATCAGCTACCACTCACCCCTCTTTTTTCTGCATTATATAAAAGTACTGTGGAAGTGAGGGAAAGAGGCAGTAAAAATCAGGACTTCCCAGTGTCATTTTGGATCCTGAAGTAAAAGGAAAAATCTGCCATGTAGACTTACCTTTATTGAAAATTTTGATATTTGGTTTATCATAGATTTTTTTTGGTCTTAATTTTAATTTTTAAAATGTTACATTAAAATGCTATTTGCCTTGAATACTGAGTTTTTGGGGGCCTCATTAAATTTTTTTTGCCCGAGATGAGTGCCTCACTGCTTTGTCCTAGTTTGGTCCTAGATGTTCAGCATTGTAGGTAGTGCAGCTCCTGGTGAGAAGCTTTTATTCTCTTCTCTGTGTGGAGTAGGGCTGGGATTCTGGACTTCTGGGAGCAATATATGCCCAGAATCAGGTTGAACCAGAGAGAGACCAGGGAACCACCCAAACTGACAAGTTAGGTAAGATTTCTTATTCCCAACAACTGAAGAATTAGGCTTCATAAAAAGGAAAAGGTAGGGTCATCACCAGACTGGACTTGACCCCTGCCCCTGAAGGGGAGAAGAGCAGCAAAAGGGAATACTATGGCCTCTCCCTGCTACAGATCCATGTGCTCCTTCTGCTTTAGGAGAGGACAAGAGATGTTTACTGAAACTGATTTTTAAGTCTTAACTAGATTGAACTTTAAATAACCGATAGTGACCAAATAGTCAGGGCATTTGTCCAAGTTGCCATTAAAGAATGCTAAAAGGAGATTTGACAATGTAAGACGGAAAGTTCCTAGAAATGATAAAACCACTTCATGCTTATCCTCATTGAGTTGATACCTCACAATAACTAGTTGCATATATATTGATAATAAATGAAGTTTATCAAGGGTATTATTTATGTCTTTCATAGTGTTGCTTATTTTTCATTTACTTGATACATTACATTCTAAAAGAAGAGCCTGGGCTCCTCTGGGGAAGTTTTTTGTTTATCTGTTTTGTTTTTGTTTTTATTTTCTGATAGGCATGATGGAGAGCAAGAACTTCTAGACATGACTTTTGTGAGTTTGACACATACTTGTTTTTTTCTTTCTATAAGTTTATCTCGTAGCAATTTAGCTCTGGCACAACCTACATGGTAGAGGAAAGAGAGGAGGGGATGAAATAACAATGGGGCCAGCCAGCTCCCCTGTACTCAACAACAATGTCTCCCTATCCTTGATTTAGCTCACTCTCCTGATTTAGCTCCAGTACCCCCAAGATGGCTCTAGGTTTCTGACTTTCTGACTAATAGCCATAGGCTGCAAAAACCCATTTAGAGAAGAAAAAAGGACGCAAGAAGAAATCTCTCACCATCTAGTCTACATTCTGTGGTGCAGAGCCCTCTCCTGCTCAAGCTAGCACCCCTCAACATATATAGGGTTAATAAAGAACACAAAACATAACTTTAAGGTCTTTTAGAGAAACTTCAGGATTTTCCTCTCCTAAGTTTCTACTCAATATTAATTTTTACCTCAGGGAGAAAAAGGACCTTATATAAAAATCCTTTATTCTCCCTTCCCCCATTTATATTAAATAACACAAAATTATTTTAATAATGTGATATGGAATCTAGAGACAAAACACTTTGGTCTACAAAAGGGAACCAATTTATTTCATAAATCACATTCTTCTGCTCCTTCCAGCAATTTCCCTTTTCCCTGGGAGGGGGATGCTATTGTGTTCTTTCTGTGGCTCTTTGTGTAATTTTAATTTATCATTAAGTAACACTTTGCTTTTTAACATAAAGAATTCAGCGTGCTTGATGGAGCAGTGCTCCATGGAAAGTTGGTTCACAGCAACAACTGTTCGGAGGAGAGGAGTTTATTAATTTATCAGAACCTTATGTTCAATTTCAGATTTCTCAGCATAGAAACCAACAATCAGCTGCACCTGTTGCCAATTAAAGTATTAATGGCACATCAATCAAAGAGAAAAATCACCGAGAATGGAGATTACACAAGCTCTGTACTCATGTCATTTTTGGGAAGTCATCCTTTATTTCAACAATAAGGGAGATCTACAAACCGTACCCTTCAATCTGCATTCTCCACTTTTCCTGTATGATGATTTTAGTGGCTGACTGAATGCCTTAGACTGTGAGGGCAAATTCACTTTCCACTGGAGGAAACCGCTGTCTCGTATTTAAAAAGTAATAATGTTGCTGTACATGTGGAGAGTGGCAGGACCCTGTTAACATTTTTACGAAGCTTGACAAAAGTTAATTATTAGGTTTTACAGAAAGCGGGGAAGTGCTAGCACTGCTCATGATGGATGGAATCTTCATAGCCCGTATAGGCTTCTATGTTTCCTTAAAAGAAGAAATTCATAGCGCTGACCCAGGGGAATCCAGCAGAGAAGGCTCTGCTTTTAAATCCCTTATTCTGAATAGGTCATTATTTTTTGGGGGAAGGAAAAGGTTGAGAATGGGAGGGGGGGCAGAAGCCGTCATAAGAACTTAGGCTACAGAAGGAGACAAATAAACCTGTGTTCCAATCTTGGTGGCTGAACTTCTGCCTGTGACCTTGCTTTCATTCATTGGTCATTCTGGGTAACAGTTTTCACACCTATAAGGAGGAGATACAATGGCTACCCACTTGGGCCTCTGGAGGATTAGGTGAGCTAGTGTGTGGAAGGTTCTAGCACAGTACCGGGCACAGGTAGGCTCTTCCCCATTCCTGTTCATGGGAAGGGTTGGGTATCTTGGTGTAGACAAAATCAATACCTCATTGGGCTAATGCAAGGTCCATAGAAGTCACTTTCCAGTCATTAGCTGAGCCTGGGAGCAGTACACCTGGGTGGGTGAGCACCTCTCTTAGACTCTTCCGCTGAATGTTGTCCTAAATTTCTTTTTTTTTCTTTTCTTTTCTTTTTTTTTTTTAAAAGATTTTATTGGGGAATTGGGGGAGGGGAACAGCGTTGGGGAATTGGGGAAGGGGAACAGACAAGTTGCTATCATTTTATTCTTCAGTCTAGTTGCAGAGGACGTTGCTTCACTGGCCCATGTTGGTATTATCATTGCACTCTTCCAGCCTGAGGCAGTCTCTCGCTGGCCACTGGACAACCACTCATGGCAGCTCACGAAAGCTCATCTCCGCTGCTGGCCAGACCCACTGCAGCTTACGCCGGAGACGGCAACTCAGGGCAGCCCAGCTCCAGGGCGAGCTGTTGTTCACCATCTTAGCTGTAGAGGGCAGTGTCACTGGCCCACATGTGGATCCTAACCGGGCCCTGCTGCTCAGAGCTGGTGTCCCAAGCCAACTCTTAACCAGCGTGCCACTCGGCCCGCCCCTACATTTCTGTTATATTTCCCCCCCTCCTTATAGTTCTTAGCATCTGTATCACTTAAAGGATGTTCATCACTTCCTCTGCCTGGTCCTCTCAGGGAGCTAGAAATGGGAAGGAGACTCTGCTGCACGGTGGATAAGGCCATGGTCACTGGAGGCAGATAGGCCTGGAACCGAATCCAGGCCTGAGCATTTAAACTGTGTCATCATTGGATCAACTTTGCAGGCCTTCTTGCTGCCTCAGATTTCAACTCTGCATAATGGGCATAAATACTGACCTCATGGTACAATCCAAAAGAGTTAGTGTGATGGGGATATAAACACTCTGCACAGTGCCCAATAGAGTGGCTCTTTGTGGTTGTTATTGGCCATATGGGACCAGAGTCCCACCACATCCTAGGGATTCTGGCAGGTATGACAGCTCAGTAGGAAAGGCATCTAATCTAGGGGAAGCAAGTAGGAGATTGTATGGCAGGAGTTATTGGCTCGCTAGCCTAATTGATAAAACTCACAGGTGATGTTATAGCAGGGACAGAAGATGCAAGTATTAAGCCTACCTGATATCATTATGGAAACTTTTATGTGTGTCTAGTTTATATCCCAATTAAACTATAAGTTCAAAGGCAGGCGCTATGTTTTCTTCTTTGTTGTGTTCTCCCATGTGTCCAGCACAAAGCTTGGCACATGGTAGGTGTCCAATCAATATGTGTTAACCAATGAAAATATTTCCTTGTTCTGTAACCTGGGCACCTCTAATTACATCAAAAGTTTCCATGTAATGCTTAGAATACACTTTGAAAGAAAAATTCATTGTAATATAATAAATATACCAATATCATCTCAAACATATTGGATAGCAAAAGGTTGGGAAAAAGTGGAGTCTTGGTATAAGGGATTTCAATGCAGAATTTGTTTGAAATTGCTGCTTTAAAGGGTAACTACAAGTTTATATCCCTCATTGTAGTATACTTAGATATGTGCATATATTTTCCCACCCACAATTTTTCCTTTGCAGAGCTACCATTTGCCCATTTATTCTGGTATAATGAATTGTGAATAATAATACTCCAGGCTCCCTTCCCACCTCTGCACTGCCTAGCCTTAAGGATGGGTATGACAATCATAGCACCGCATTCTCAGGCAACAGAGACTGACCCACGGCGTGGGCACACGTCCAGAAGGAGAATAAGAAATCCAGTGTACAGATGCCATGCTTAAACAGTCATTTTTTCATCTGGGGTGTCTAAGCTGGGGTTTCCAGCGACTATGCTCTACAGATGCAGTCCTTTCAGCATCAGTAGCACATGAGACACCACTGCACAGAGAATAAGAGAGAAGCAAATGAGAAAAGCAAAAGGAGAGCAGGAGAGCCCTGTGAGCAGAGAAGCTCTGGTTCCATTGCCCGGGACCTTTGCTGATGTTGTCCTTCTGTCACTTCTGAGAGCTAGGTAGCACCTTCTCTGGTCTTTGCAAGCTAATATAATTTTTTTTTTTCTGGCTCATTTGAGTTGGATGTCTTGTTGCTGCAACTCAAAAGGTTCTGACCAACACATTCAGGCTATGGTTCTGAAACATTCACTCCAGAGCCCCTGCCATCTTTCACTGCAACATCCAGAACAGGTGCAAATATAATTACAGCTGTCTCTGTTCACATAAACACACCCATCTGACATTCAATTTTTGGTGTACTCCATGCATCGTGTCAAGATATCTCAACCTGGGCACTGTTGACATTTTGGACCAAACAACTCTGTGCAATGCAGGGCCTCTACACACCAAGTGCTAGTAACAGCAATGCCCAGTTGTGACAAACAAGAATATCCCCAGCCATTCTCCAGTGATAGCCTGGTGGGAGTGGGTGGGAGGGGAGGGCAAAATCACCTGTTATGAACCACTGGTATATACAAAACATAAGCTCCACGAGGGCAGGCTGTCTTTTTCTCCCTCTCTTTCTCTCTTTCTTCTTTTCTTCCTTCCTTTTTTTTTCTTCACATTTATCTCCCTGGGACCTAGAACAATACCTGCCTCACAGCAGGTGCTCAGTATTCATTTATTCAAAGAAAAAACAAATGGGTTCCAAGTAAATGGAAGATGCTATTACAGATGCTTGCTAGAATCAAAAATAAGGAAAAGAAGACCAACAAAGGCACATGTGCCATCTCCTAATTTTATGACCCAGAGTTAAAACACAAAACAAAACAGCATGCATAATTTGGCAAACTAAGAATCTTGAGTAGAGTACAGATCTCCTTAATGAGGAAGGTAGAGAGTTGGGACAGGGAGGCGATAAAATGTTGATTTTAGGAATTCTCCTTAAAGCACTGTAGCTTTCTACATTCTCTCTTTTTTTCCTTCCCTATTTAAAAGGGAGAGTATAGCCTAACCATGAAGACTGATTTGGAACCTGGGTGGTTAAAACAGAACCTGGGAGAATGCTTCAGGGAGAAGAGAACATCTACGGTAATTTTGCTTTTATTCCTTAAAAATGACACATGCTGATTGAAGTGCAGTGTGGTTTCCACACCTTCACCTGGGAGTTTTCCCATCAGGATTAAAATAATCAGTGCACAGAAGAGCCACCCCTAGATTTTATGTCCCTCCTTTTATTGTAACTCAGTAAAAAAATGTGAATGGGAGAATTTAGTTTTACAGAAGTTTTCCCATGTCAAGGGGCACCTGATGTGTGAACATATACATACATATTCTTGGCAATCCTAATGTAGCATTCATGAAACGGCTGAGACTTATACGGTCCAGTCACATGATGTTAGTCAGACACAAATCAAATCTACTCTGTCCAAACAGCGATTTTTGAGCAGCGATTACACAGACTGTAAACTGCAGGAACAACAATCCCACTCAGAAGAGAAATAACCCAGAGCGGTTTCCAAACTGCATGGCCACACCCTCTCTGTTTTCTCCCCTTTCTCTGCACCTGAGCCCCCCATGATTACCAGTGATTGAGACCACTGTAAACCCTTAAATTCTTATACAGTGTGACTTGCTCTTCAGTTTTATCACCAGTCCCAAACAATTAGTTTCCTTTTCAGCAGTGTTTCACACCAAGTGGTTTTGTTTATTTGTTCCTTGTAGGGAGTGGAGAGCAATAAAGCCCCAAGGGAGGAGCCCCTGGGTGGTCACAAGCATTCCACCAGCTCAGTGATTCAGCCTCTGCCTCAGCCGCAAGAACAGGCCATCAAATTTCATGCCTCAATAATATTTAAATCACTGTGTTGTTAGGAGCAGGGTAATGTGGTCAAAGACACTCACTTTGGAATTAGACAAGCCTCGGTTTGCAAATTTACTAACTGGGGGCCCTTGGGCAAGCGACATTACTGCTCTGAGTCTGTTTACATGATTATACTCTAAAGGGGTGCCATTCTGATTAACTTCATTCAGGGTCACTCACAGATAATGAAAATCATGAATGTCAAATCCATTAATATGAAGACACATAATACAATTTTAGGGTTCAAATGGCAATAACAGAACAGTATTGGGTATTCCAGGTTTCAAATGTTTCCATACTTCTGGATTGTTCTGAGGACCAAATTTGCTGATAGACTGCAGAGGAGAGTCAACACCTAGGTTACCTGGTTCAGAGCTTACCTTTGAGGGGGTTGGACTTAGAATTGAAGCCTCCAAGGTAGCCACGAGATGGTTCATAACTATCTTCCACTTGTTTAGTAGGTTCTCAAATAATGTATAGTAGGTCATTTCATTCAACATCATTTCATTATAACATTGATGAGATGCCATAGGAACTTAATTAGGTTTATATCAATTTGCCTCTGGTAAAACTGGTTTCATTATATGTGATTTCCTTTAAAGTTACAGTTAACTGAGGACCTACCATACATGATTCTTTTTCAGGCGAGCCCAGTACTCCTCTGTTCTTCCTTACTTTGCCTTTGGGGATACTGAATCACTCCATTTAAATAAAGTCAATTAATATCCTATTGAAAGCTGTAAAGCAATAAATCCCCATCATAATCAATTAATGAATGCAGATGCCTGAATTATATAAGCAAAATTCATTTTACCAGTAAATATATGTGCCAAATTAATAGGCAAGGCATTGAGAGATCTGAACTCTAAAACTGAGAAATCTGAAATCAAGAATCTGAAGGCTTCTCACTAGAATGATCCAATGAATCAACTTCTATTGGAAAACTAAAGTTAAAGCCTTTTTTACAAAGAAAAACATCTTGAAACATAGACAATAGCACACTAATCTATTTTAAGAATATTTGAGCTACCTTTCCAAAGTACCAGAAAGCTTTAATTAATTACCAATTTGCTTATGACACTACACTAAGTGCTGTGTAAACTGCAATAAGCTTGGCCTCTGGCCTTAAGAGGATTTTAATCTCCAATATACACCATTGATGATAAAGATCACACTACACTATGGGGAAACATTAACAGAATGAGCAACATAGAGGCTTCCAATTGTTTGTTATTTTTATTTTCAGGTGGCTAAATTGGAATAAATAATTATAACTTGGATAGGTTAGCTGACTTCGTGGAGCAAAGAAAAAGGACTAAGTTGTCCTTATTTCCAAGCATTTCTCAAATTTACCTACTTTGTCCCACCTCCATTCCTACATGCTCTCTGGCACCTTCACATCTTTGCCTGAGTTATCGCCAACATCCTTCCAACTGGTCTCCTGTCTTGGCCCTTATAGCAAATTAATTTATCAAGTGGAGTCAAGGAATTTATTGTTTTAAGTTTATTGGGGTGACAATTGTTAGTAAAGTTACATAGGTTTCAAGTGTACAATTCTTTAATACATCATCTATATATCATGCTGTGTGTTTACCACCCAGAGTCAGTTCTCCTTCCATCACCATACAGGGAATTTTTAAAGTGGGGACATGATTCGTTCACTTCCCTGCTTGAAGCCTTTCAGTGGCTCCCACAGGTCTTAGATTAAGGCCCAATACTTGGGGCTTAGAAGGCACTGTGTGATCTAGCTTTTGCTTACCATGCTAGCCATTTCACCCCTTGTGAAATGTGCCTCAGCTTCTAACACAGCTGGTTAATACCTTCTTTTCCTCTGGTCTCAGTTTGGGCAATTCTTCCTCTGGGACAATATTTCTGACCTTTGAAGTCAGGTTAGCTGATCTTTTTATGTGCTACCTACCATAGCTCTCAATAGTCACCACTTTTATAATACTGTATAAGAATACAATAATTTACTTTTGGACCTCCACTAGTTTCTAACTTTCATGTGCACAGAGCCACACATTTCTTGTTTACCACTATAACTCTAACATTTGACAGAGGGACCGGTAAAATGTAGATAAACAGTAAACATTTTGTTTAACTGGGGGACTGTTTTTTAGTTGTTTAGTTGCTCCTTGCATTGCTGTCTATACTGACTCCCAGTGCAGCTCTGTCCAATAGGACTTGCCATGAAAATGGAAATATTCTGTATCTGTGTTTGGCTAATACAATAGCCCCTAGCCACATGTGGCCATTGAACCCTGCAAATGTGGCTGGTGAGACTAAGGAACTAAATCTTTATTTTTAATTATAATAATTTAAATAGCTACATGTGGACCGCCGTATTGAATAACACAGCTCCAGAAGATCTTTATCAGATTTTTATGCAGTCAAACTTTTTAAGGAAATAGACCAACAGCTGTCTTTTCCAATAATATCCACTAGCCACATGGGACTATTTATATTTGAATTAATTAAAATAAAATGAAAGTTAAATATATAGTTCCTCAGTCATGCTTGTCACATTTCATGTGCTTCTAGCCAGATATGGCTAATGGCTACCACATTGAGCATCAGAATATTTCCATGGTCACAGAACGATCTAATGGACGGCACTCATTTGGAGAATGGCTCACCTGATCAGAAACAAAGATGCACATTGTCCCTGGTGGAATGGTTTGTTACCACCATCCTCCTATTTGGTCCTGACTGTTAGGATGACTTGGCTAGAGAACCGGGGTCATTGTGCCCCTAGATGGCAGATAATATCCAACTTTTGCTCACATTACATGAATAGTATATTGACCTCTAGATCCCAGGGTAACCAGAAATTATGGACACTAATGAGAACAAAGTAGTTGATCCCCACCAGGTAAGACCAAGTTGACTCAGGAAGGTGTTTTCTCATGAGAGAATGTGAGGACTGATTTCAACACTTCCAACTCGGGCTTCTTGTTAGTTACCAGACATGTCATCAAGCAAGGTTACAGTGATCTCTTGGCTCCTCACTGCTACCTGATTCGCAGAAGGTCCCTTCTTCCCAGAGCATCTCTCTTTTCTCTTTACTTGCATTCAGCTCTGAGATTGGCCACCTTTCCGCCCCTATGATGCAGCTATTGGCAGCTACTCTGGTCTTTGTTGCCTTCAGAATGGATAACCACAGAGCATCTCTGGAAGGCCACCCAGAAGCTTCAGCTGGCTCAGTGTGGCATTGTCCATCTGCCTAAAGGCACCGCGCATGCCGCGCCAGGAACACCTGCGCTCCACGGTTTGCCCTGGCTACCGCATCACTTCAGTGACATTCAAGGTGCAGTCCTGAATGCCCAGGCTTGAAATTGCTACTTTGGAGATTGTCTCCTCCCCCCTCAAACCATCACAGCAGGAGGATGCTGATCAGCTAAGAATAGTCCCAAACAGGGGGTGAAAGTCAGGGCATTTCTGAGGAATGTGCTTCCCCTCCTGGTTTGACAAAGCAGACTTTTCTGTGTTCAGGGACTCAGTGGAAAAGCCATCTGTTTCATTAGGCTTCTGCCATGAAGGGTGGTCTTAGGGAGTAGATATTTAAATAGTGTTTTTCTGCCTCCTCATGTACATTCAGAACTTTAAAAACACATTAATAAAAAAAAAATAACTACCACCTTCAATTTCTATTAGGAATCCTTTTTTTCTTTTTTAAAGTTGACTTTCTCATCATCTTTGTGACTCTTCTGCTACAATAGTCCATGCTTCCTTCACACAGCATGTCACCACTTCATAATCCTAATTTCTCAAACTTTGACCAAAGAACGACTTTGTTTTAGTTGTTTTACTTCTTTCCTTCACTTCCTCTCGTGCCCACTCCACCCCGGTGTTTTAAAACCACAACTGTTAAAATGTTCCTTTAAAAACCACTTAAATATTATCCTCCCCCCCAAAATGTCTTGTCAGATTTCTTCCTCTTGTTTGCTTCAGAAAGTGGTGCTTTGATTGTCCATTAGAGAGTTGTTTACATTTCTCCAAAAGCTCCATTTAGTTTCCTTGACAAGGTGGAATAAGTGACTGGCTGTGATGGATAGAGGCACCTGTCCTAATGGCTGCTCACACTGTGCCCACCAGTGCAGGTTACATTGATAAATTGACAACAGTTGGGACATGCTCTGCTAGCAGCAAGAATGAGGCTACGAGGACAAACACAGGCGGTTAGACAGTCTGCTTTAATATTCCTGGGAAAGGTGTACAGCCTCCTAATCTAACACCCCAACAGCTGTGGTGAGGAATTAGTGCACAGGAAGAATTTCTTTGTTACTGTGACACCACCTCTGCTCGTTAGTCTAGAATTATATTTACTGTAAAAGATTCATCTGTCTGCTGGTCTGCATACTTGCAATCCTTGAGTTGGGTGCCCTAATGAGAACTACGTTGTTTAACTTCATATATTATGTATTTATTTGTTTTTTTAAAAAATTGTTGTTGTTGTTGAAGACTTTTCTTTTCCCTCTGATAAGAAAAAAATGACATGAAGGACAACAAAATGCTGCCTATTAGCTATGGGTTGATTATTAGGAAAATGTGGGAAGTAGGCTCAGTCAGGCTAAGGTGTTAATTACCTGGAATAAGGAGCTCAGGAGGTTCCAAATTTCGAGTAATGTAGTGTCTATCACTACACCCTACTCAGCCTGGGGTCTTAGAAGGTGTTCGGTTCTCTATCCAGCTTACCCTTTCATTTTCTTTTTTCCACTCTGTTGCTTTCGTGTTACCTTCAATAAGACGGGTCCAGCAGTGAATCCCAGCAGTGGAATCTCTCCATGCTGACAAAGGGCTGAAGCAGACACCTGGCTATATGGGCAGATCTGTGATCTCACAGCCTCCCCTCACAATGTCCTGTCCTCTCAGACAAGTTGGGAGTGTGGGGCAAAGTGGTGGGTGGGTCCACTGACACAGCTGGTCCAAGAGCAGCAGTGGAGGCAGCAGCAGTCTCTACACGGCCCCTCGCTTCATCCATTACATGCTTATCTTAACTGAAGACTAATCTAAAGGAACAAATGACCACAGAGAAAATGCTCCAACTTAATACAAAGTCAGAGAGAGAGAGAGAAAGAGAGAGAGAGAGAGAGAGAGAGAGAGAGAGAGAGAGAGAGAGAGAGAGAGAAAATGCAGGAGCAAAAGAAGCATGGACATAATAACGCTTTCCTGAGCCTTGCTTTTAAATGGCCTAGTTACCGATTTTATGATAAGACACAGTTTGCCTTTATGATTTGCATGGGTAATGAAGCAATTAGCAGCCATCATATATAAAACATGCTAGTTCTTCATTAGACACCAACCAAAATGTCATAACACAAGATGTATAGTGTGGCAAGGCTCAAGTGACTTGCTCATTCTATTTACTTTGTATGGAGTTTTGTTGGAAGCTGGTTGCAACTCGCACAGCATTAGAAGACTAGACTGTGGTTAGTTTGATGTGAAATTCTGACTGGCTGGCAGTCGCCTGCACTCCCCACCCCCTAACTGCTACTAAATTTCATTTCAAGTTATAATTATTGACATTGGAAACAGCTACTCGGATCACAACAACAAAGCAACAATTATACAGGATCTGGTGTTTCTCATGCAAATTACAGCAATAAAATACAGGAAAATCCGGCCCACTTACAGACCAGTCTTTGTCTTTGGAGAACACAGTCTGAACTATTTGGTTAACTAAATTAAAATGTAAATCTTGGCTGGCTTTTCTTCTTAGATAGCGATATGAAACAGTTTCTAAAAGACAGAAAAAGCTTAGGGGACCACATTTCAAACAACTTGTCATGAATATATTTTTTTAATGAATTAGGGCTGAAAAGCTTAACTGTCTATAACAATCAAGGATTTTAAAATGCTGTTCAAATAGGAAAAGCATAAGGGGAGAGACAGCCCTGTATATTTATTTACTCCTTATATGTTTGTTTATAACGGAACTTGGGAGCTTGAAAGATGCACAGTAATAGAGTCCCTTGCATTTTCACAAGTAAAGCCATATCTATCTTATTCCCGGTTGGTGTAACATGTATAATGAAACATATAACCTAGAGAAGGAGATTAGTGAGCATTAAAACTGAGTTCTTTTACTTTATTGGAGTTGCTTTCCTTCCTGTCTTTGTCTCTTCTTCCATACAAAACAGCCTGTGAAAGTGTCACAGTCAGGGAGGGCGAAATTAAAAAGTCAACCACAGTGGCATTAGCATTAAGGAGCTGTGAATGAAGTCACTCCAAGCCACATGGAGTTCTGCAAAGAACCGGAAACAATGATTTGAATCTATAGGCAAATGGTATGGTTTCTGATCCATTATCATCACCGCTTTTATAAAAACAAAACTACACTAAACAAAGCACCCTTCAACCAGCATAAAAAAAAAAAAAAAGAGTTGAATCCACAAGGCCAAAAGAAAGCAGTACTTCTGAAGACAACATCAAAGAAAAGGAGAAGAAAAGCCACCGCTTGTGCCCCTGGCCAGGATTCAGCTAACAACGCATCTGCTTTGAAAGCCATACCTCTGAGTTTGACCACAAGTAAACTGACCCTGGTGAAGCCATGACAATGGGAGGATACTGACATTTAATTTATGTATTTAATTTTTTTTACACAGGGAAAAGCAATTGTGTGATCATAGCTCATTCATAACAAATCTGATCTTTAAAAGGCAATAATTTTACAAATGCACTTTTGCATTAAGAATACTGTTATCATAGGCATGGAGCAAACACTGTGTGGGCAGTCACTCTGACTTATAGCAGCTCAGTACCGCGGCTGCAAGATAACCAAGAGTAATGGTTTTTGATAATCAGGCCACACTATTAATATAACATGAACCACAAGTGCTTTTGTACTGCAGCCCGGGTTAAACTAGCAAATCTCATTGGAATATAAAGAAGGGGTGGGGAGTCATGTTCTGTTTTCTGTTGCTTCTGCACTGAAAAATATGCCTCGCAGTGCTGTCATAGGTGTTTCATGTCTTAGGAAACGTGAAGCAGGGCTGAAGAATGTTTCCCTTTAGAACCTCTGGTCCTTTTTCGCTCATCGAGCTCAACGACTACCCGCTACATCAGAATTTAGGTCCATGAAATGTAGCAGATGGATTTCAAATGGCAGTTCTGCTGGCTGGGGTGAAGCTGGTGGAACATGCTGAGGTTCTCAGCAAGCTGGGTTTATGTTGGTCTCTCACTGTTGAAATATTGCTGGGTGAAAAGGGGCTCATTTTGGATGGTGTGAGCAAAGGGGAATGCTGCCCCTTCATCGTAAATGTTAATGTGAAGGAAAATAGGAGGGAAGCATTTATGCTAGTAAGAGTCAGGCAACATAATCATAACAAGTAAAAGCAGGCTTAAGCATGTCACTGCTATGTTTATGCTTATGGTGACATTTACTGTAACTTTCCTCTAAAAGGCAATGGTTTCCTCTGATTTTAATAACCTAGAAACCATTATGAAGTTATCTTTGCACACATGATGTGGATCTCTGTCATATTGCTCTCTGTTTCCTAGGACATGTACAGTGAGGGTGCATTATGTCTTCAAAATCAATGCTTGGGCTATTTCTATCAACTTAAAGAGGCATGTATTCAGTGAAGAAATGCATAGTTCCTGAATTTCACAATGAGAAGAGAGGGTCTGAAAAGGCTGATTAAAGAAGCTGAGACTCAGTGAAGTGAGACTGAGTACCTTGTTCAATCATTGAAGAACCTTCTCCAGTGCCAGGTTTTTCATAAAACATTCCCGAATAAGGCAAATCAGGGGTGGATCTCTCTGGACCTCTGCAGCTTTCATGGCAGGAGATGAAGGTGAATGTCTACAGTGTGTGTAGGTTGCGATGACCTTGCAGCAATTGCCAAATAGTGCCTTGTAGTGTTAGTCACTCATTCATTCTTCCAAAAATTCATTCGTTCATTCATCAGACGTTAGTGAACACTTACTATGTCCCAGCTAATGGACAAGGCATGGGGAAGGAGGAGGAAATAAATCAGCTTCAAGGAGATCAGAATCTGGTAAGGAAGAATAGACATATACACAATTCATCTTAAAACTTGATAGAACATGATAAGGAGAAGTCCATTTAAACTGCAGTGGGAAAGATTACTTTGAATAAGATGGAATTTATAAAGACTTTAATGCCTTTAATCTGGGTCTTGAAGAGTCTGTAGGCTTTGCTTATGTGTTTTATCTTCCCTACTATGTTATAAATTAGTTAAGATTAGTCACTATGACTAATTTACATTTATATATATTACTGTGTTGAGCAGAATATTTGGTGTATAGGGGCATTACATTCATCGATGCCATCAATAGAGAGCTTACTTCATATGTTTCAGCCATTGTTATAAGCACATGTTATCTTGTGTAATCCTTACAGCACCTCCTGAAGTAACATCTAAATCATCCCCATTTTACAGAGAAAATTGAGACACTGAGAGGTTAACTAAATTGCCCAGGATCATGGCTATTAAGGGAAAAGATGGACTGGAGCCTTATATTCCCAACCTATACACTCTACTGCCTGTGGTCGATAAACATTATTTGAATGTTGAATAAGCTAGTAGGAGTGTCTCAGCAGTTATAATGCGATTTCATTTACCACTGCAGAATTTCTTAAGAACACTTAGCTCAGGAAACAAAACAAAAAATCATCAGGGTGCATAAAAATTGGTTTATGATTAAATTATTAATCTCTGCAAGAAAGTCAAGTACTTTTCCACAATGTATTTGCTCTCTAGAAAGCCTTGAGGTTGTGAATTGCCTAAGAGGATGTTGACTTACACTGGTATCTTTTGGAAATAGTTGATACTGTTTGATGAATATACCACATCATTGCTGTTGGCATCAAGTCCAGCACTTATCCTTTTATTCTCATATACAATGTAAAGATACACATCCGAGCAGCAAGCCCAGATTCTATGAATCTGGTGAGTCTCAAGCACCCTTGGTGCCCTGCATGAAGTACAGAACAACTCTTCCCTGCCAGAGGGAAGTCATTGACATCTAGTTCAGAAGATGATCGATAGCTCGATCTTCTTTGTACAAATTGGACCTCTCAGTCACATAGATTGTTGGGAGTTGGTGGGCCAACTGGGTAAAGAACAAGCAATGGCACCTTAAGTGCAAGCAAGTGAGCCGCATACAGGCATCCATTCAGTTGGAGAAGTGAGGAAACCAGATGTGCTCAGGTGAAGCAAGTATCTGCATTTCGTCATGTTAAGTCTCTGCTAAGATCCTTTCTCCACAATAAACTTGTCTGTTTCAAGAATAAGTAGTGAAAACAAACAAACAAAAAACTCACACATATGAAAATAACAGATACATTTATTCTTCTAAAAACTGGCAAAAACGCAAAGAAAGCTATATTATCCAGTCTGTCGAGGTTGCTGAAAGATGGCTATTCTTGTACATCTTGTCTTTTGGTAATTTGGAAACTTTATCTAGCTGTAAAATGCTATGCCAAAGGTACACCTAATTCCATGGCTAGTAATTCATCATAAGAAAATAATTAGCTATGACCATAAAATATATGATATCTAAAATAATTTAAAATATTAAAAAACAATTAGAAATGGCCTAAATGTTCATCAATAGGGAAATGAATAAATAAATTCTAAGACATTTACAGAATACAAAAAAAGCATAGTACAGAGCTGTACATACAATATAATTTGGGAAGAAGAAAATATACCATAGAGGAAACAGATATTATTTTTGTGTGATAAAAGTACTGATACTTTTTATTTTTATTTTTCAGACACTTTATCTATTTTTCCAAATTTTATACCATGAACATGTATATTGTGAGTTTTTATTCTGCGAGTAAAAAGTAAATATGAAGCACAATTTAGAAGGCTGTTGGGCATGCTGAAGAACCTTCCAGAAGGACTACACATTTTCTTCTTGAAGTCAAGGCTTGTCCCTTTTGTTGCTGAAATCAGTGATGCTTTTTTTTCCACTCTTCCACAGTGAATTCTAGGAAACATAGAACTTTCTGATAGGATATGAGAGAGCAGACATTAGAAGAACTTAGAAAAGGAATGACTATTTGGAATATAACCCAAGAGAAAAATGTAAGCAAACTGATTTGGAGAACTTGTTAGAAAACTTCGAAAATTTTCTTCTTGCCCAGGTTAAGCAAATCTAATTATTCTCAGGGTTAGTTTTTGGATGGTGGATATAGACATAACTATATAGATGCTTTTTACTTTGTAAGTGATAATGACTAACTTTAATAAATCACACATTGGGAATAGATTTCAGCACAAAGTTTTCAAGATAAGAGGAAATAAGGGGGAGCAGTATTTCCAGCAGATAAAAACATTCTTTGCCTTGGACTTCCCTACATAATTATTAATTCCTACATGGCTACAATGGAATAATGCCAACAGATACTAATTACTGTGCCATTGGCTTATGACAAAAATGCTGACCCATTCCATAAAAACTTCTTTTTAGTTTAAACATATGAATCAAATAATTCTGATTTTCCCAGATATTGCCAAAATACAGTGTCATTCACTCTCAATTACATTTCTGTTCAGATGATTCTGTAAAATTTAATTCCCTTATTTTCATACAACATTCATTCATTTATTCAATAATTACTGAATTTTTATTATGTAACAAGAAACAAGAAATTTTATTCTTTAAATTTTATTTGCAGCCTCTTAGGGATTGTTTTAACCTAATTAATTATTTTTTCTCTTACTTTTCCATCCAGTACCCAAAATGGTATGTGGCATGTTTATTTTTGAAATTAAAGTGAATTAAAATAAATTTTTGAGAATTTCATTACATTTCTTGAGATAATTAGAAACATAAAATTATTTATAGAGAAGAAACCTTGCCATTATATCTCTGTGTATATGAATATGTGCTTAGCATTGGAAGTAAGTAAGCATCACAGAGGATCAGGAAAGCAACAAAAATTTTTAATAGTTGTTAAATATGTTAAATGTAACTGACAATATAATGTTCATATAATAGTTTGGAGAAAACTTGAAATATTTGACTTTTGGACACGAGTAGCAATAACAAAAAATTATGTTAACTAAACTTGTGGCTCTAATTGCATTAAAATAATTTAATATAATTAAATTTATAATTTAATATAATTAAATTTATAATTTAATATAATTAAATTTATAATTTAATTAAATAATAACTCATAATTAAAAATAATAAGAGACAGTATGATATGATGGCGTAATCTATTAGAGTAGCCTTAGCAAAGAAAGATATCTTAGGAGAACGGAAAAGTAAAACTGGAATCAGCTATCTATAATCTTATCCCCTCATTTTAAACATTAAAGAATATAAACGTAGACAAGTTGAGAAACTTGTTCAGTATTCTACAGTCAGCAAATGGTTAGCCCAGAATAAAATTCAGGTTTTTTAGGCTTCCTTCCCTCATAATCACCTTGTCTCAGCCCATGCAGCAAATTGCTCTGCTAAAACCGTAATCTGTTGTGTAAATCGTTCCTTTGCTAGCTTTTCTAGTAGCACACCAACCTACCTTTAATAAAGCTCAATGTCAAAAAAAAAAAAAAAGGAAAAAATCATTGATTAGTGTTAAATAGTGTAGGTAAATAAAAATTAACATTTGTTGTGAAAAATAATACTACTCATGTCTTGTGTAGCATAAAATATGTAGAATTAAAATGCAAACAAAATAAACGTTGAAAAAGGGTGAACAGTGTAAACATGTAATAACAGCATTATTTAGGAAAAGGTAAAAACATTAATTTATGTTGGACCCATTGCATTAATTCATAAGTAGATAAAATTCAATAAAGACATAAAATATCTGAATCTAACAATACACACTATATTCAAGTGCATGTGTAATAGTTACCAAAATTGACCATATCTCAGGTTATCAAGCAAGTCGCAAATTTTAGAAGACTGAGATCAGCGTGTGTACTCTGACTTCACTGGAATTAAGCTAGAAATCAATACAAAGTAACATTTTAGAAATCCAAAAATTCGAAACCAAGTAACATATTTATAAATCATCTATGTAGAAAATAAGAAATCACTAGGGAAATTAGAAAATACTTTGAATGAAATGGTACTGAAAATATAACATATCAAACTCCTAAAAATTTGCTAAGGCTGTGATCAGAGGGAAATTTATAACCTTAAGTAAATATGCTAGAATAGAAGAAAGGATGAAAATCAATAATGTGAGAATTGATCTCAAGAAATGTGAGGGAAAAAGGCCCACAACAAATGAAAACAAAACAAAACAAAACAAAAAGTATAGTAAAGAAACAATTAAAGATAAAAGCAGAACAATAAAACAAAAACCAAATTTACCAGAAAAATTAATCAACAAAACCAAATGTTTGTTCTTTGAAAAGGCTTAAATTGATAGACTGATCAATAGGAAAGGAGAAGATACAAATTACCAATATTAGAACTGAAAACTGGGGTTAAGCTGTAATTCTAAAGATGTGAAAGAATATTAAGAAAATAATCTGTAAAACTTTATGGCAATAAACTTGAACATTTAGATAAAAATAGGTAGTTCTAGAAAAATACAACTTTTCAAAACTAGCACAATAATAAATAGAATTTGAATTATTCTTATATCCATTAAATAAATTTAATTTTTAATAAAAATATTCCTACAAAAAATGTCCTCAAATCCAGATGGCTTCACCAGTGAATTCTTATAAATATTTAAGGAAAATTACACCAATCTTACACAAATTCTTACAGATAATAGAACATAAAACACTTTCTAATTCATTTTTAAGAGGCCAGCATAACCTTGATATTAAAACCTGTCAAAGACTTTAAAAGAAAGGACAACTACAGGCCAATTTCTCATATAAATATTGCTGCAAAAATTCTAAATATATATTAAAATAAAATTTAATAATATGTTAAAATAATAAATAGGTCATAATCAAATCAAATTTATCCTAAGAATGCAAGGTTGGTTTAATATTCAAAAATAAATCAATAAGGGACCAGCCAAGTGGCTCATTGGTTAGGAGTTGGCTTGGGATGCCGGCTCTGAGCAGCAGAGCCCTGGTTTGGATCCCACATCCGAGGGACTGTGACATTGCTCCCTCTACAGCTAAGATGGTGAACAACAGCTCTGCCTGGACCTGGGCTGCTGTGAGTTGCCGGCGACAGCGTAGGCTGCAATGCCTGCTGCAATGGGCTGCCATAAGCTACAGTAATTGGCCAGCAGCCAGCGTGAGTGGCCAGCCGCTGGTGTGGGCTGCCAAAAGCCGCCGTGAGTGGCCGTCCAGGGGCCAGGGAGCGACTGCCAAGCCTGGAAGAGAGCAATGATAATGCCAACATGGGCCAGTGAAGCAATGTCCTCCACAACTAGACTGAAGAACTAAAGGACAGCAACTTATCTGTTCCTCTTCCCAATTCCCCAACACTATTCCCCTCCCCCAATTCCCCAATAAAATCTTTAAAACAAAACAAAACAAAAAATCAATAAATCACTCCTATTAATAAAGGAGAAAAATAATATAATCACTTTATGAATGTAAAAAATAGATACAATTTAACATCCATTCATGACTATAAAGAAGTTTTTGATAAACTAAGAATAGAAGAGGATATACTTAATCTGATACAGATTATTAAAGAAAAAATAATTGTATGACTTCAATGACTGTCAAGGTATTTGGCTTCTTATAAAACATGTTGATCATCCAAAACAGTTTCTGGGAAATTATGGATCATCAAGGATTACCAGGTAAAAGTTTTTAAACAGGTTAAGAAGTCTCCAACTCAGTTATTAATCTCCCAGAATTAGCCTGTACTGTCATCTTTTCCAGATTAGAGTTTGTGATTCCTGACATTTTGCCTAGTAAGCTTTTTGAGATACTTTAAAGAATTTGCCTCTTTTTCTTCTTGTTCTGTAAAAATAATATATCTAACAGGACTTATGCCATTTATTGTACTTCGAACATTTCTGTATTCTTATAAGTATGCTTAATTAATTATTAAGAATGACATAAAGATAAACTTTTCATCACTAATTAAAACCAAAACAAAACCACTGGCCCTCAAGCAGAAAATATAATTCAAAGTATGAGATAGAAAAGACATATGGTGGCCTCATGAGGGGATGGGTTCAGAATAGATAAATCACTTGAAGATTTACAGTTTCTATTTTGAGAGGTAGACAATGCACTTGAAGAAATTTATTGCTTAAAGAAATATTAAGAACTAGCAAAAAGCTAGAACAACAGAACTCTTCTTAGAAACCTGAAAGCAAACTTCTGCTAGCATTATTTTAATTATAATTAGATAATAAAAATTGTAATAAGAAAGGCAATGTACCAATACTCAGTTTGGCTGATCTCTTTCTTTAACTTCATAGTAAGATATAGGACTTTCGTTTTCTTTAATTCCTTTGAAACCAAACCAAAACATTGGCTGATATATAACTGTGAAATGGGCCACTCTATGGAAATATGAGCAGATTTTCTTCCATGTAGCAAATTACCAAAATTGACACACAATAAGGAAGAATTTTTTGTAATGCACAAGGACGCATGTAGAAATCCACGATTTGGGTTGGGTTGAAAGATATGGTCCAATGTGGGAGTCAGATTAGTGAAAACCAGATGTTAGTTTCTTTGCTGCATGCAGGTAAGCTGGGCACATGAGGAGAAAGATGACACATAAGGCAATTGAGTATGGAGTACGTTAGAAATAATTGTCAAACTTGGTTGCATATTTGTGTGTATGTAGAGATTTCTTTTGGTCTTCACCCTGTCTGAATGAGTCCATTCTAGTAGAGAGAATTTAACAAAACAGGTTAGTTCCCAGTCTTTGTTTAAGATGAAAGTAATGACAGGAACTATTATTGGCTTCCCACAAGAGGCCTTCAGACTGTAAAACACATGGCCTTCATACACATGGCCTTCAGACTGTAAAAAGATGTACCCTACAGACTTTTTATACTGCAGTATGACCTGATTCTAGGAGTATATGTGTCTGTCTTATGCACTACATTCCCCAGAGCCAAATACAGTGCCTGGAACATCATAGGCACTCAATACCTGTACTCAGAAGAAATGACACATGGGAGCAGCAATAGTTGGATCTGCCTTGCTCTTGACACATGTATCAATTAAAAATAAGACTTTTTGTAAAGGTAATTTTTTTTTCCTGATGACCTTTTATCTTTCTTCATAGTGAATAAGATCTTTATATATATATATATTATATATATATAATAATATATATATATAATATATATATATATATATATATGGAGAGAGAGAGAGAGAACATATATGTATTAACAGATATAGGAGGTCTGACAATTAAGTTTGTGAACTCATCCTAGAAAAAGTGCTACCTACTTCATTGCTGAATATCATCACTACAGTCACCTTCGAAGTACTCCCCCTGGGAAGCTATGCATTGATGCCAGTGCCTAGTACACCCTTCAGAGCAATTTTGGAACTTGTTTTTCTGGAATGGCCATCAGAGCTGTGGTCATATTACCTTTAATGTCCTGAATGGCATCAAAATGTCTTCCTTTCAATATTTCCTTTATCTTCAGGTAAAGAAAGAAGTCATTGGGGGCCAGATCAGGTGAGTAGGGAGGGTGTTCCAATACAGTTATTTGTTTACTGGCTCAAAAGTCCCTCACAGACGTGCCGAGTGAGCTGGTGCATTGTTGTAAGCCATGAATTGGCAAAATGTTCAGGTCGTTTTCATAACTTTTTCATGCATCCTTTTCAGCACTTTCAAATAGTAAACTTGGTTAAGTGTTTGTCCAGTTGGTATGAATTCATAATGAATAATCCCTCTGATAGCAAAAAAGGTTATCATCAACATTGTTGCAACAAGTTCACGAACTTAATTCATATATATATGAATTAAGTTCGTGAACTTGTTGCAACAACTGTATTGGAACATTCATATATATATATATATATATATATATATATATATATGAATACTTTTTTACAGTAGTTTCTAGAAAAGCTACTCTGTGTCACACATAGCCCATCATGTTCTGAAAACAGGGCTAAATAAGGACAATAGAGGTCTTTGTTGTCTATAGTGTGCTTGTTATAGTAAAGAAAATTAAGAGGGTGCTTCACTGTCTGAGCTGATGTGATATAGTCAGAGTGACCTTGTGGTCTCAAAAGCACTGAATACATCTGGGAAAAATTCCATTCTCTTTAGTCTGCAGGTAAAATATGTATATTGTTTTTAATAAGTGTCAAAAATGCTGATTCACCTAACAACTTAGAATTTGTTTGAAGGAGCAAGGAAAATAGTGTGCTCCAAAAACATATTGTCCATTCATTCTTACAGAAGTAGGAAAACATAGGAAAAATAACGTCAGTTCAGCATCCATATGGAAATCTATATTTATTCACACTGTAATGACCATAAAGGAGCTATTATATTATATTCTGGGGGATAAAATTTACTTTCAGCAAATTGTTTCAAGAAAAGATACTATACTAACTTGTGCTTGTCTTGAAAAATATTTTCCTTCTTAGAGGTCCAAGAAAAATGTTACCAAGGTCTTGAAAAATGTTAACAAATGAAAAATATGAGATGTAAATAATCATGGTAGACACACTGTTCACCAGTGAAAGGTAATGGTAACATACCTATGATGGCTTCTCTGGGAATTTAGACACAATGTAGACATGATTTCTGTACTCAAGGAATTTAGGGTCTGGTGGAGAGGGTATGAGGGAGAAACACATGAAAAATTATTGAACAATATAATTTGTCATAATTTGTCTGACATGCTGCAGTCCGTCAGCTTATCAGAAGTCAAGAAAGCCATTTCTATAGCTGTCTTTTGCATGCTATGTTTTTTTCTTACTGTGCAGGAAAGGTATTTAGGCCACTATGAAAGTGGTTTCTCTTGAGTTTTTAAGACTTTTTAGTTTGTCTCTTTTTTGTCTTTTTACAGCTAATTCTAGTCTAGCTGGGTCCAACTGTGGTAACATCTCTTAAGTGGGGCTATGCTGATATTCACTCTCTTGTCTTTTCTCATTGCTTCTCCAACACAGTGTCTGTGATGAATCCTTTGAATATACCTGTTTTATGCCTGAGGGAGTTCACATTTTTTACCTGGAACTCTCTCCTCCCACTGTCTTTGCTTGAATAATTGCTATTCAACATTTTAGGTCTCGGTTAGATATAATTTCCTCCATTTGGCATGATCCTATAAGAAACATTGGGTTTCTCTCTTATGTTCCTTTTTCTTAGGCATACTACACTTCAATACTGTATTTCACTTAGCTATATACTTGGGCATCACTGTGTGTAGACTGTAAGCTTATTGAAGGAAGAAAACAGGGTCTATATCTTGCCCAAGCCTCTGTACCACATTTGTATTGATGTATTCTCTACTACGTGTATTATAATACATATGTGTATATCTATACATAATAATATCTTAAGAAACCTTATAGCAGAGTGGTTAAGAAGAGCCTGGACTCTGTATCTAGTTTGCCTGAATTATAATCTCAGCTCTGTCACCAACTTATTTGCATCATTTATAAATCAGAGACAACAGTAATGTTAGATGATTGCTATAACTGTTAAATAATTTAATAAATATAAAGGGTTTAGTATCTAGTAGATGCTATATAAACACTTGCTATTATCATAAACATTCATCATTAACCAACCTCAGTATTACCCTCACCTAATTTAAGTAGTAGACATCCGCATCCCATTGGTGATACCATCCACCTTTTTCATTTCAGCCTCATATTCCTCTCCTGTTCAATAACTCTATAAAATCCCAAACACCTGAGCTCCACTTGATGTAATCATTTTTCCGCTTCAGTCCTGAATTGGTCACAAGGGAGAAATCTGGCTATAGAAGGATTTCCATCTCTCAGTGCTAGTGCATTCTTCTTTGGATGTGGCAAGTGCTTTTACCCTGTGGTCATCAGTCTGCAAATCACATTGCTGAAGCAATGTAACTATTGGGGGGCTGAGGTATAGGGTGGGATCTCAATGCTTTAGACCCCTTTACTCCTTCTCAAGGAATAGGGGCTCTGACATGTGTCACAGACAAAAACAAAGTGTGTATCCACGTGAAATTTTCCTAGTTCATTGAAGGTGGTGCTTTTATTGGAAGAAATGAATTGATTATAAAATGAACCAGCCTAGATTAAACACCTTCCTCTCTTGGTTTCTTTCCCTCATGTTCTCTCTTTTCTGACTTTCCTCCCTTGAGACTGATGTGGTAGGGTTTGTCCCAAAGACCTCTCTTGATCAAGCTCTAGTCCCACCTTTAGAAGACATAATAGATAGCAGAGTATGTCCCAGAGGAAGCGAACATTGAGAGTTGCTCAGGGAACCTCCACTGCTAAGTGGGTAACGGAACTTTAAGAGAGATCGGTGGACTAGATGACCAGATGGATTATAGGCTGCAGTCCCAGATTGTATTTGCCTACAACATATATCTTTTATGATTATATTCTTCAGGAATATGATAGAATGGTAAGGTAAACAGGATTTAGAGATTCTGCTTCAGGCCACATACTTTTAGTACTAATAACACTAAGCTTCCAACAAAGCAAAAGACACTTTAGAAGAGACTACAGGGGCTGGCCAAGTGGCTCGGTGGTTAAGAGCTGGCTTGGGAAGCCAGCGGCCTTGGTTTGGTCCCACATATGAGGGCCAGTGACACTGCCCTCAAAAAAAAATAAAAAAATAAATAAATAAAAATAAATAAAATAAAAGAGACTCCAAAAGGATGAGAAAAATTTAAGAACCAACAATTTAGTTAGGGTTTATAATGAACATTGCATGTTGCAGAACTCCTTTTGTGTTTACTTCGAAATTGAAAAAAAGAAAAACCTCACAAAACATCTGTAGCTATTGGTGATGGAGATAAATTTTAAAATTCAATTATTAGAGGAAAGAGTCACGTTAGACAATAAAAACATTACTAGTTCAAATTAAAGAGATGGCCAATAGGGAAATAATTCAGCAATCAAAATGAAATAAAAAATAACTTAAAATTTCTTATGTTAAAATTTAAAAATTCTATTTCTAAATAACATGTCCAAAATAAATTATAATAGATTTTGAAAATATTTAAAATTAAACATAATTAAAAATACTACACAGAATTTGCAGAGTGTAGCTAATGTGATACATAGAAGAACATTTATAGTCTTGAATTCTTATAAGAAAAGAAAGAGCAAATATTATTGAATTATTATTCATCTCAAAAAGTTAGAGAAAACACAACATAGGAAAACCAAACAAAGAAGAAGGAAGAAAATGTTAAAAATCAGAGCAGAAATTAACAAAATAAAAGAGATACAAGTGAAAGATCTTAAAAATCCTGGTGATTCTTTGAAGAGACTAAAATATAGTCAAACCTGTGGCAGAGTTGGTTGAAGGGAAGAGAGATAAAATATAAGAGAAAGAAGAAAAGATGTAAAAGGCATATTAGAAATAAAAACTAACACTTAGCTATACAGTACAAATTTAATTAAAAATGGGGTGAGACGTGAATATATTTGAAAAATTAGATGGGATAGAAAAATTTCCAGAAAACTGTAATTTACCACAACTGACTAAAAAAGTAATAGAAAATCTGAATAAGTCTAGAAACAAGAGATAAATGATATAAATAGGTAAAATTCTGCCATAATAAAGCCAAATGACTTTAGAGATCGTATCTACTAAACATAGAAGAGAGACAGATAATCCCAATCAAAATTAACTGTTCTAGGAAGAAAAAAAGTGAACCATTCTTATTTAATTTTATTAGGCTATTATAACTTTAAAACCTAACTCAGACAGGGACATTGTGAGAAGACAACATTATGAGCAATCTCATTTATGAATAGAGATTAAAAATCATACATATATGGAGGTATTTGTACACCATGGTCATAGCAGTATTATTCACAATAGCAAATAGATGGAGGCAATGCAAGTGTTCATCAATGGATGAATAGATATACAAAATGTGGTATATACATGCAAATATCTACATATACAATGATGTATTATTCAGCCTTAAAAAAGAAGGAAATTTTTGAGTCAAGAATAGACACTTTGGACTAGTGGGACAGAAGCAATTGAACCAGTTGTCCAGAAGAGATCTATGAACATACAGAACTATAATGTATGACTGAGGTGGCACTATAAATCTGTGGTCCACCATATTAACACAAGTTAACCATATGGGGAAAAAAATTGAATTCCTAACTCAGACCAAACACACAAGTCCATTCCTGGTGAATTAGAGACCTAAATATGAAAGCAAAACTGAAAAACATTCTGCAAAAATTAGAGAATATCTGTATGATCTGAGAATAGGACAAATCTAAAGTAAAGCCAAAGGAAAAAATAGAAACGTTTGTTGGCATTAAAAGCATCTGTCCAGCAAATGATACTATGAAGAGAAAAGAATAGCACAGACCAGGTGAAATTATTTGTTGTACATGACAGACAAACATTATCCTGAACACATGAAAACTTCCAAGAAATCAATGAGGAAACAACAAGCATTTCAATTTTAAAATGAGCAAGTGAAGAAAAACATTGAGCTGGTGACATGAACAGGGAAAAGAGGAAACAGTGGCCAACAACTGAAAACAAACTGAGTGACTGAACAACAAAGATGCTCAACCTCTTAGTAGTCATGAAATGCAAGTTCAATATACAACAGTGTAACATTTCTCACCCATCAGATTTGCAAAATCAAAAGTATGATAATGCCAAGGGCTGGTGAGATGAGGGGAAGCTCTCATATATATAAACTGATACAACTGTGTTGGAGGCCAGTTTGGTATAATAAGTAAAACCAAAGATCACCCAGCAATTACATCCCTACATTGGTATATCTCGCCTGAATATAGAGCATTCACATACAAGCATGCTCTGGTATCTCTTCATAGAATGGAAGCTTCATGAGGACAAGGAGCTTGGTTTCATTCACTGCTGTATTTCAGAGCCTAGAAGAGTGTCTGTCACCTAGTAAATAAATAAATATTGCTTTAAAAATGCATCTAAAGGAAACTTTAAATTAAAGATGAGACAGGAATGACAGTTCTATGAACTTGAAGGACAATTTTAGCCACTCCACTTTCACATCCCATTCAGTAGGCCTCTCTAAAGTTTGTTCATTGTGAGCTAATGTTTTTAGCATATTGTCTCCTTTCTTATCCCAAAGGCCACACAGTACTTTCTATGGTCACAGAATGGCTTGAGGATGGGCTATTGCTACAACAGCTCATTCTAATGACTCATGGTTATGTCTTTATTTTTTATATTAATTCTCTACTAACTTTTATCTGGAAAAAACAAAGACCTTGAGAATGTCAAATCTTTGAAATACCATCCTTTCAAAATACGATGGTGGCACCATGTAAGTAAAGTCTTTCTGCATTCGGCCAAAGCGTTCTGATGCTTTGAAAGATAGGCCTGTCTCCAGTTTCTTCCTTCAGCAAAGAGCAGAGGGCAGCTCCAGACATTAGCGACAGAGGTTGACTTGAGGCATCAGAATGAGAAGGATAATGTAGATTAGATTGTATTATTTTCCTTAACATGAGATAAAAATGGGCCTGTGTACAAAAATGTTTTCACTAATCATTTTGGAGATCAAAGATTTCATTTCCTAAGAGCTCAAACTTCACATCTTTCAGCAAGGACTTACTTTGAACCCTGTTTAATGACTCTGGAGAAGACATTGTTCTCCTGAACTACAGCTAAAAGACTTGTAAAAAAATGTTGTTTCAACACTGAAGCACTTTAAATGACTGACTCTAACCACAATGTATAAAAAGTATAATTCAGACTTGGCAGAAGGAACTAAATAAATAGTGATGATAAGCGACCTATCTAACAATGTAGCCGTCGTGTCTTGTCATTAACACAATTATGTCAGCACACTCAATCAGCACATTGCCTTGACTTTACAGCCGGGGACTGAATAAATGCTTTTAAAGTTGGAGGGAGCAGAGAGAGAGAGAGACAGAAGAGCTATCACACTTAAACCAGCAATGTGACTTCACAGTTATTCAGGGCTTTTTAAGAAAAACAAGGTTATGCATTTACAAAATGCTTTGTTGTTGCAGTAATGTTAAAATTATTCTTATGAGTTCAATACCATCTGTAATAACCCTCTGGCAATCCCAAACAAAAAGAGGGACTTGGGTTGCAGCATTCTTTTCACATATGAGAAACTGATTTGCTACCTGAAGTGATAATTAATGGGATTCCGTTCAGTTTCAAGTGGAGATGAATCGCACAAGAGGTGAGTATGGAATCTCAGAATGGCAATATTTTTCTGAGAGCTCTCCCAAGTGTTCTGGGCTGAAAAACCTCGGTAATCATAAGCGGCAGGTGACAGCACCTGCCAGCTGCATATCACCCATGACAACAGGCAGAGGGACTGGACCACAGAAAAGGGAAGGACATGTCTGAGAATCTTGTGTGTTATTTCTCTTCTGTTTAACTCTAGGAAGTTCACCTAGGCTACACCCATCTGTTTGTATCAACTGTTGGAGTGACTTAGATTTCATTCACGAATACAACTGACACATCACAAAAAACATTCGTATTCATTGGGTGTAAAATAGTCTCTATAGACTGGTGAAGACGGCAAGAGCTTTTAAATTTTAGTGAAAAAAAAAATGACTGAGTTTGAACCATAAATTCAACTTTGACACTTAAAGGTGGTTTATTGGATTGACTTTTGTCACACTGGTTGTAGGATGTGGGCCATTTTTATAAATAATAGTCATTTCACATGGCTATGTCAGAAAGAATTATGTAACAACCCTTGATGGCTGTTCCTTGAAGAAAATACTGTATTAGCCCCATTTTACAGAGGAGGGAGTCGAGGTGCTGATGAAGTGACTTAATTAAATATCCCTGCTCCATGTCAGAAAGATTTTGATACACTCATGAGTGTATCATCTCACACTAAAGCCTGACTGTACCAACTTCCAGGATGGGTGTTAACTTAAATATGAAACTTAAATATGTTTCATTGCTTTATTTTCACAGTAACTGTTTTTGCTTGCATCCTTTATAATCAACCACAAGTTAGTAAGAAATTTTGTACACACTCTTAGGTAGCCTGTTCTCCAAACGCTTGTCGGAGGCAGGCAGTGCTGTTTCTCTGGTGTCCTAGTGGCAACAACTGCCCAGCCCTGTCCGTCCTCCCCGGCACTCTGGGTTGGCCATAGCCTCTATTTATTGTTTGCCATCGTATTTTTCACCATATGACATATTATAGATTAGGCATGATTTAGTTGTTTGCTTGTTAATTCTTGCCTCCCCATTTAGAATACCAGCTTTTTGAAAGCTGGAGTTTTTTTGTGTTGCGTTCATTGTCGTATCCTTAGTGCCTCAGGCAGTGCCCTGCACATCATGGTTGTTCATGAAAGAATGAGTGACCCCCTGATTAAGACTTGGAGAATCATACCCAAGGTCACACAGGACAGTAAGTGGAGGAGCTGCCCTTTGAACCCAAGTGTGAAGCCTGCCCAGTCCTCTTTGCACCAAGACACACTGCCTTCAAAACAGAGGTTATCTGTGCACTGAAGCACTGATAGATATCAGGTTGGGGGTGGGTTGGAAACAGGAAAGAGAAATTTGGCGACATTTACTGGTTTCAGAAAATTGGTTTGAATGTTCTGGGTAAGAAAAAAAGTCATCATCCTTGGGTAGGAAGTGAAATCATTTGGTTGTTTCCTAAACAATTCTGAGGTTTCAGAGACAATTTACTGATTTGCATGATGTCATTCAATATACATTTTAAGTACCGTGGCAACATGTTCAGCTGGGGATAGGGCTAGGGTGGGCACCACTTTCTATGATGTTTAAAATAAAAATAAAATAATTAATTCCCCACTTCTCACTCCAACTAACACCATCTTATTTTCCACTTCTTCCTAAACATCGGATGGCATATTGTTTAAATAAGGAAAGGGGGACTATGGTTATTTAAATCATACAATGTTTTGGATGTAAATTACTGAAACATAGCTCAAGGTATTTGGACACTTCACACAAGAGCCACAGATTTGGTTTTTACTATGTTTCTGAAAATTATTTAACAATTTCACAGACAAAGGAGCTTTTTCCAGGAAGAAAAACAAAACAAAACAAAAAAAAAAAAAAAAAAAAAACAGAGCTGAGAATGTTTTTCAAGGACCTGAAACAGAAAGGAAAGAGAAGAAAAAAAGCCACCATTTTCCAACTCATACAACATATTAGGAAGTCTGCTCACTATCCCATAAAGGGGTTATCATATCTATTTTAAAGATGAAAATGAGGCTTATAGTAGCTAAAAAAAAAATAATAAAACTAAAACATGCCCAGGATCACACAGTTCATGAGAGGTAGAGAGCCAGGATTTACATTCAGGAATGTTCATTTCAAAATTAAAGCTGCTAAGAGAAAATATGGTAGCTAAAGAGGCCTTGAAAAATTCATTGTCTTTAAAGCCCATTGCCTGATAGACTGGACTAAGCATGAGACATGGTATGAAGAGATCCATATTTTGTAGTTAATTAGCTCTAATATACTTAAAAACAAAGAGCCTCAGTTTCTTCTTATGTAAGATGAGGATAATAACACCTACTTTACAGGTTTGGTGTAAAGATGGAAAGCAGGAAGATGATGGATATGTATAAAGCATGAAGGCCATAAGGCCATCAATCCCCAAGTCACTCTAGGCAATCAGAATTCTCCTCTCTATTGTCATCTCTTCCACTGTTTCAACATTTTTTGGTATGAGTTGAAGAGGAGAGGGGTACCACTTACCAAATACATTTAATTGTGAATCTCCAGTCAGAGATGATGAATATCGATAAGGATTTTAACTGAAAGGTGACAGGAATCTCCTAGAATTTCACATCAGGCAATTTTCTAAAGCGTGGGTGAAACTAGCTGAGAAATCTACTCTTGCTGGTCTGAGAAGAAAGCACAATGAATTAGGGAGAAGAAAATCCCCCAAAGTCTGACAAACATGTTCTGTCAACTGTTAAATCTCAGGAAATGTTAGCTTTGATAATTCTGGAAAAAAATTCAAAAAGATATCCTGATAAAAAAAACCCCTCAATCTTTAGGGGCTGGCCGAGTGGCGTTGGTGGTTAAGCGTTGGCTTGGGAAGCCAGCGGCCCCGGTTCAGGTCCCACATATGAGGGCCAGTGACACT
Organism: Aselliscus stoliczkanus; assembly: GCA_033961575.1. Lineage (NCBI taxonomy): Eukaryota > Metazoa > Chordata > Mammalia > Chiroptera > Hipposideridae > Aselliscus > Aselliscus stoliczkanus. Next base: position 114,409,607 of record CM066730.1, on the reverse strand, counting down.
GCCCTCAAAAAAAAAAAAAAAAAAAGCCTCAATCCAAGAGTTTTCCTACATGTATAATATTGACTTAGTCATTTGTTAAATAATTACTATGTAAATGACATTGTACTAAGTGTTCATATATATTTTCTTCTTATAACAGCTTTTTGAGTTACATGTCATGTCCATTTTACAGATAGGAAAACTGAGGCATACAGAAAGAAGTTAAGGAACTTACCCAAGTTTGCACATCAAAAATAGACCCCAAATCTGGACTCTCCCTGACTTTAAAACTGCTGCATGTAGACACTAAGCCATAGGATCAAATGAAATTCTTTAGGTTTAGGATGCAATATGATTGCTTACTATGATTTCAGACAAGGAGGCCGTTATAATTTATGAAAGGAAACTGAAGTCTCTTCCCAGAGGAACAGGTGGAACTGGGTCTCCTGTGGAGAGGCTGAGGAATGATGTTTCAGCAGCGTTTTATCCCATGTTAGTCACTAGTGATGTATACAGCACTGAGGGGGCCACCTCCTGAACTCCCATTCGAATGAGGGTATTTTCATGTCAGAAAGATGAGGGCAGGCTTGAGCAAAGGAAATGCTTATGTAACAAATGGCCTGGAATACAGAGAAAGGTTAGGGATGTAAACTGGAAAGAGGGCTGACTAAGCAACTATTAACAGGGATGTGTTGACAATTTATAAACACTGGCAGTCTGCAAATATGAAGGAGAGAGATTTTCTAGAGAAGAGAAAGAAAAGGTGTAACTAAAGTAAGGCATATGGTGTAATAATTGCTCTTCAAATTGCATTGAATAAAATTAAGGAAAAAAATTAGGCCAAATGTCAAGAAAAGCTGCCACTCTGACAGAATTAATATCAGCTAGGTATGGAGAGTGCTCTGCCTGGCTCTGACTGTACAGCCCCATTATACCTAGGCTACAGTCAGACTTTCCCTGCTGGCAGCTGGCCCCACTCAGTCCCTATGCTGAGGTCTTAGGCCACAGTATGGAGGCACTCTCACATAGCATCAAGTCACCTTCTGATACATAGACTCTTTAATGGATGCCTCTGTTTCTTACAACTGGATTTTTACCTATTTCTAGACCTGTTTTTTTTTTTCCTTTTTAGTGTTGTACTTGTTACTGGTCATTTGTCTTGTTTCCTATGATCTGAAACCCCATTTCATTAAGCTATCCAGCTATCCCTAAGTATAAGGGCTGTAGTTCTGCTTGCTAACAAAATTCTCCCACGTCAAGTAACCATTCGTCTACTGAAGTTAATTCACTGCTATTGGGTTTCCTTTGTCAAGCTTCATCTCTCTATTAGGATATGCATGACTTTCATTTGATTCTCTTCAGATATGAACTATTATCTATAGCATATTGACATATTCTAAAGATTTCAGGCTTAATATTCTGGGCCAGACTTCTTCCCAACATCCCCAGTTGGGTGTGGCTCCACCCCCAAACTGCTCCCACTCTGTGGTATGGATCTACTTGCAAACTTTGAGCATTCCTGGCCCCTTTCCTTCCATGGTAAAACATGGGTGTATCTAGCCATGATTATAGAGATTATAGAGATTGAACTGAAGAGTCCCTTGGAAGGCCTTTTTGATTGGGTGACACTTGAACTGAGCTTTATAGAATAAGAATTGTTCATCAGATTGACAGTGGGAAGGGAGAGATCTCAGAGAAATTCATTTAAAATATATAGAAAATAGCAAAGATGTGGAAGAATGACATGCATTGTGCTGCAAGTATTTTAGTGTGCCTGGAGGGTGACATACAAGATGAGAAATGGCAGAAAGTGATATTGAAGAAATAAGGGGAATGAACTTAGAATTAATTTATTTGCCTTGTTAAAGAGGTTGGTGTCTTGAAGGCAATAGGGAAATATTGACAAATTTTGATTGGATTAATTAATTCGATGTGCTTATATTTGAGAATCATGGCTTAGGTAAGAGTGGGAGGCGGGAATTGATAGTACAGACAGGGAAACCAGGTAGAAGACTATTATAATATTCCATTCAAAGGTTGATGAAATAATGATTCAAGTAAATGACAGTAGGAAAAAAGATGAGTGACATAAAGGAATGGGAGAAATCTTTCTGAGGTAGAATTGATAAAACCTGGTGGCGTATTAGGCAGAAAAGGTAAGGAAGAGGGAGGAATCTAGGATAAGTCCCAATTTCTAGATTAGTGTAACAGATAAATTCCTTAGACAAGCAGAAAGCCAGATACTGGGTCTCTCTAGGGATATGGGCTTAGTAAGACTCAGGGATGACCTGCGGGACTGCTGAGCATAGAACAAAGGTGAAACTGAAGTCCAGGGAGGCACTGAAACCAAAGTATATCAGTCTAAAGTAGCTAAACAAGGAGAGAAGCCAAGTACAAGAAGCCAAGTACTCAGAAACAGGAGATTCTAAATGGAAGGTATGGGTCAGAGAGATTCTCTGAGCTACTCTGACACCTAAGTTACGGGTTGGGGAGGAGAGATGATTAATTCAACCTGGGGCATGCTGAGTGTGAAGTGTCTATTGCCCAACCCAGTGGAGATGTTCAGCAGGCAGCTGGATTTATGGTCTGTCACTGGAGAGCAAGTCATGAGCATGTAGGCTGGAACTAGTCAATGGGGATACGTGAGGTTGCCCAGGATGAATGTTGCATTCTGGGGATAGTTAGCTCATACTTAAGTCTTCTATCTTGTTGTCTCACATGATATTCTAATTCTCTCTCATCATCCCTCTGCCATTAGGAGCTCATTTGACTTCTGCTTGTTACACAGATCTCTACTCACAGCTCCTTTGGAGCCCCTACAATCCTCCTTGAGCCTCCCTTTGCTGTTCTGATCCCTTCTATGGCTCCTCTGTGAGTCTTCAATTATCTCTCAGCTTTTCTGAGTCCCTCAAATCCCTTAAATCTCAGCTGTGAAGCACACTCTATTCTTAGTAGGCATGTCACTTTTGAAGTCAACGGGAATTTACCAACAACAATAAAAAAATAAACACAATCCATCTGCCATAAAACACTGATGCAATTTAAGAAAAAAAACTAGAAGTAGTAGTTTTTGAATTACAGTATCTAATTTTTCTTTCATTTGAAATAGTAATATCTAGAAAAGATTTTCAGTCATATTTTTTCCAACCACTTCTACATTTTAATTTTAATTTAGATTGTTCTCTAAAGTCAAAGTGTCTCAAGTCAGCCATTCAATATAATGTCAAGAATCGCACACATGCCCACACAGCCCAAATCAGATTCCATTACTGGTAACTGGGGGTAAAGAACAGTCAATTTATGTGTGTGTTTTGAGCAACAGAATTTCATCCAACAGTATTACAAGTGATTCTGAAAGATCATACAAAGCCAGGTTTGGAGTCATGAGGTTGACTAGTCTTTTAGTGTATTTTCATTAAAAAGAGTTGTAAAATCATGTCATATTTGAAGACTCAGGTATCTATCAATTGCAGTTTAAACTGCTTTTGTTTGCTGTGAGACCAAGAATTACCTTTAACTCATGTTTTAAAAGACAGAGTGGTATATTGGAAAGATCCTGAGTTTTAGAGTCAGGGGTACCTGTCTTCCAATTCCACTTCTGCTGAATTCTTTGGAAGCATTGTGTGTGTGTGTGTGTGTGTGTGTGTGTGTGTGTGTGTGTTCTGAGGGGAGAGAACTACCATTCCATGATTGTTTAGTGTCTTCAAGTCATAGCCTAAGTTCATTAAAGATATGATTTCTAATCCTTAAACACTATAAAGTATTATTATCCTCATGTTACTAATAAGAAAACTGAAGAACAAAGAGGTTAAGTGTCGCACATAGCTGAAAAATGAACAGTAAGATCATGGATGCAAACTCAAGTTTTGTGTGCTCAATAAAACTACAGTTTTTATATGCCACAGCCTTTCTTATAAATGGCATCTCTTACTAATAAACCGTGTGAAAGCCTTAACTTTGCTAAGCCTCAGTAACCTAATCTTTAAAACAAGGACAATTAGTTGTATAATAAAATTTGTATATAGAATTGTTATGGGGATGCAAGGAGAAAAACGTAGACTTAAGTGCCTGATGCATAGTAAGTGCTCAAAAAATTGTATTTATTTTTTGGTAGCTGAGAATTTTGGACTTGAGCTATCTAAGTTGTTGTCAGTAGGATATATAGTAGAAGGAGATATATCACAAAAACCCTCTCATACCCTGCATGCAAAGAAAGCGTTTTTGCTTCTCAGAACAGATACTCTTTGTCTCCAGTTTTCTCACTGATCCTAGAAGGATACCATCAAGTGTTCATTCATTCTACAGTAAATAAAATTACTAAAGTTCTTTTTGTGCTTTTATTTTAAGTAGTGGCTCAAAAATATATTTAGTTAACTTGTGCCCCTGTTTGTCACGACGCTGCATCAGCAAAAAATCAGTAAGGAACATAATTATCAAATGTGCCAGTTGTGTGACCATTAAGTACTTCATTAGACTCTGCTTTCAAAATTGCGTTTATGAGCATCTTTATAGAAAAGAGCACAACATGATTGGCACTGCATAACCGTAGCACAATCTAAAGCAAAATCACTTATTTAATGCACCTCTTTTATTATTATTATACTGCAAGACAACAAAATGATAATCTCTCTTTGCAAGCATAACTTTAAAAATTACAACTTCAGCCTCCAAACACATAACTTGTTTAAGGGGAAAACTATAATTTTCATGCAAAAAAAACCCCCAAAATTTTGTAGATTAAGAAAAAAAAAAGATGTATCTTGAAGATCAGACTGTAATTTCTGTTTTGTATTTAAGTCCCTTGTTTGAATGGCAAAGCTTGTCTACACCTATAATCATCCTTCCTCATTGTGCTTGCTGGAATGTGGGCAAAACTCGTCTCTGTTGACAGGTTTTATATCATGTCGTTCTTATAGGCTCTGATTTTTTTTTTTTTAGTAGTGGTTAGCATGAAAATCTGATATACTTCAACTGTGAAGGGAAAAAAATAGAAAAGAGAAAAATATAAATTAAAACTATGTTTACAATATATGATATAGCCTAACCTTTTCTCCATTAGGGAAACTATAGCTGCAAAAATAGATTAAATACAAATTTGCTTTGCTTTTAAACCTACTTAAGAAGCACCTATCCTATCCGTCCATATAAATTCCAATGGAAAACACGGTGACATGCAATTACTAATCTCAATGTACACAGCTATGCCTCGGGGACTTGGTGGTTCATATTTTACTGTTCTGTAATCAAATACAAAACTAATGAGTAAAAATATGCTTCCCCCAATAAATTTCCAGCACCTGGACAAGTGTCTGACAGGGAAATGGAGGATGCACACGCAAAATTCATTCTGCAAAGCTATTAAAGTGTTATACTTGCCAACAAGTGTTCATTAAACAAGAATGAAGGATCTTTATGCCAGTTTCTTACCAAAGGCTTTTTAATATTTTAATGGAGAGTAAAGACTATTTATCTGAACTCTGATCAGTTAACGTTCAGATCTGTTATGAAGAAACAAGGAGTCCTTTATAATACCTTTCATAAAAATCCACTTTGCAATGCTTCAAATAAAGACTAAGGACTGTAAAAGATTATGCTGCATATAAACAAAATCAGTATCATTTTGAAATTATATGGTTATCCGTGGAACTCCTTAGTACATTAGAATCATGCTGTATTTTTATTTAAAAAGTGGTTAGCAAAATCCAGTATACAAATGGAAAATGGAATTAGAGGTGGCATCTCAGCCATGTGATTTGATCCAGGACCCAGAAAGCAAGTAGCACAGTTAATGGGCAGAGGGGAGAGAAAGGCTCATCTGCCATCTAAGTCCTAGAGAAGAGAAGAGAAGAGGGGAGAGAAGAGACGAGAACCCACAACGTCATGTGTAGGGACGGGAATTGCTTTTCAAATCAACATTCAAATAGATAACTCTACCTAGGAGTCAAAGCATATGAACACACACAAAACAAAAAAGTTGTGAAATAAAAGCCATCTTATAGAGGTTATAATACAGTACCTGTGAAGTGATATTTTAGTGCCAGGCTGCCATTCATGCATTTGCACTCATTTTCATCACTTAGTTCCACCATAGGAAATATATACACACATACATTTATACATACATGGATACACACATATGAGCACATATGAACACATTTAAACCTCAGTGCTGGAGCAGGCAGTCAGTACAGAGGCAGGGGGTCGAGACCTGAGTGTCAGATACAGTGACAGTTTCCAGGACTTTATTCCTTGTACTTGTGTTTACACATGTTAAGCGCACCCTGTACATGTCTAGAAGGTGACCCAGCATCTAAAATAGAGCAGGAGTGAGGCTTGGTCCAACCTGAATTTTTCTTATGTGAAAGAAAGATAATAATAATAATAATAATAATAAAAAATAAGCTAACACTTAATAAACGCATACTATGCACCAGACACTGCTTTAAGAACTTCACGGGCTGGCCAAGTGGCTCGTTGGTTAAGGGTTGGCTTGGAGCACAAGCTCTGAGTAGCAGGGCAGCCAGTTCAGATCCCACATGGGCCAGAGATGCTGTGCCCTCTACAACTAAGATATTGAACAGCTCGACCTGGAGCTGAGCTGCCATGAGTCGCCGGCAATGGTAGGCTGCAGTGGGGCTGCAGTGGGCTGCTGTGAGCTACCTTGAGCAGCCATACAATGGCCGGCGACCGATGTGCCTCATCCGGGAAGAGCACAATTGATCACAATACCAACATGGGCCAGTAAAGCAGCGTTCTCCACAACTAGACTGAAGAACAGAAGGACAGCAACTTGTCTGTTCCCCTTCTCAGATTCCCCAATGCTGTTCCCTCCCCCAGTTCCCCAATAAAATCTTTTAAAAAAAACACACAAAAAATACCTCCACATTTCTTATCCTATGCAATCTTAAAAATAACCCAGTGAGGGAACACTATTATTAACGTTATTTTACAGACGAGGAGAATGAGCCTCAGAGTAATCCTACGCTTGTTTGTGGAAGAGGCGGGATACTGATCTAGATAGTGTGCACTTTATAACCAGACATTTGACCAAAAACATTAGGAACATTAAGCACAAGAGTTAGAACAGATGATGCCTGAGTTGTGTTCCTTGTACCTGGATTAACAAAGTGGCTGAGAGCCCACAGGGGAGGGACCATGTTGTATGGAAAGGAACCCCATAAAAGGCAGAGGTTGAGATCATCAGGGTCACTGATTTCCTTGTGACCTTGCACAAGTTCTTTAACTGCTGGGTTTATGTGTGGCTAAATTAAGATCATAATGTACAGCTGGGAGAAATAATGCACACTTTTTTGAACATTTTGAGCTCTTAGATAAAACATAAAAATGCTGGTGAAAGATATTACAGCACTCCGTGTAAATTCCCACCTGGACCCAAAGCATCTGGGAATGCTAAAGTGAAACTAAAGACACCTTTCAGAATTTACTTCTACATATGTTGGAATCTGCTTGTTCTACACCTTTGCTAATGACATGTAGGCAACGGGAGCACAATTTGCTAAATGTGAGAACAGTATCACCGTTATTGGCTTGTTCCTTTTCTTTGGCTTGTTTTTAAAGAGTTTAACACAGATTGTAATATACCCTTGAAGAGCTTGCATTTGAAGGTTTGAGTTTCAAGTAAAGTCTTATAGTGAGACGATATAAAGTCAACTTTGGATATAGTTATCTTTATCTTTGATCCTAGAAGGGAAGAGTGAGTTCAGGGAATCTTTTTTAATGAGAAAAGAGAGAAGACTCAGGATTTGGATTAATGAATTTGACATTCAGGGCAATGACCTATTTAGGTCATGGGGAAAACACATTTATAGGCTTTGGCTTTAGTTTCTAAAGACTTGTTCCCCAGTAACCAAACCAAAAGGGCTGCCAGGGTCTGTATTCATGAAATCATTCAGCTGTTAATAGTAAGGTACGAGGAGGGCTAAAACTTCACATCCTCACCCAAACCATCTGAAGCCTATACAATCGCCCATAACTCACAGGTAGATTGCTTTCAGTATGAAAGCCCAGTGGAAAAATTAGCTCTGACGACCTTGAATAAATAGAAGGGTCTGATCTTCCTCCTTGTAACAAGAGGTATCTGAATTTAAAACAAAACAAAACAGAACAAAAAAACAACATGGGGAGAAATAATGACTAACAATTTGGAAAACCCCACTGGCAAGAAAATGCTGGTAAGGAGGAGGGAGCGTGGTTAAATGTGATTTTTTTTTTTTTGTAAAAATATAGATATAAACTTAGAATGAGAAAAACAAATTTGAATTTTATTTATTTAATTTATTTAACAAACAGAGGGAGTGCTTGTTATGTTCCAGGCACTGTTCTAAGTGCTTAATAAAGATGAATTCATTGAACTTTCTTTTTTGATGCAGTACTAAGCCTAAGAGATTATTTTATTCTGAAACCTGGAACAGAGATAAGGTTGTCTCTGTACATTAAAATGTCTTGCCTTATAAGGAAGCATTTGACTGCACTAGATTAAACTCTTAAAAGCTAATGAAGAGTCCTCCTTAATACACATTTCTTTTTTCCTGTTTGGACTTGAAGTGACAACATTACAGAAACACCCTGCAGGTTTTTATCTAAATAGCATCCTATAAAACAATGTCCTCTTGTCAGTCACCACTAATTCAGCACAGTCAAGCTATAAATCTGTCTAAAGGCCAGCAAAGTGCTTAACTTGGCACATCACTAATAAAATTAGGAATGCGGGTTTATTACATGAACCTTAAGTAGGTTTGGCCAAGATATTAAGATTTTTGCTTATGGCAACCATGGCTAATGTGGATTGGTATTTTCATTATAACACACCCCACAGCACTTCCCAGTAACATCTCAGGTTTCCAAATCAGAGAATAATCTTCTGTACTCTCATCTCCTCTGGTAGGTGCTGCAGCTGGAGCCCGCATCTCTAAAACCTAACGCACTTTAGGGTACTCAAGAATGGTAAAGACTTCAATAATGCTAATTCTGCTGAATAAAATTAGAGCAAATTAATTAATACTTCTATTAATGTAACCTGATTTCACTTTGTTCAAGAACAGAAGCACTTATAGGCTTTTAACATGCGCTCAGAAATATCATTTCAGCTCAGGGCAATTTTGGGAAGTGATTTATGAGCAGTTGCAAATGTTTCTAAAATGGTAAGGTTTGAGAAAGCCGAATGTATGTTAACCAACTTGTCCTCTGGTCTTGGATATTTTATTTTATTTTTTAAACTACGGAAGAACAATAAATAGATCCTCTCTCCTGAGCCAACACTTATCGTGATGGCCTACATTTGCATAGTGATTTAGTTTGCAAAGTGGGTTCCTACGCTTCCTGTCTGATCTCTGAATGACCTTACCAGACAGATGGTGCAGGTATTAATATCCTCATTTTCCAGATGAGGACATATAGCAAAGACCAGAGCTGAAACTGGGAATCAGTTACCCCACATCAAGAATGCCTCCTGATATAATGCCTCACTTTGTGAGTATTTACAGTCTTGTGGAATGTTATCATCTCTATTTGACCTTATACCACCTAGAAATGCTGTGCATGTGTAAGCGTGCATTCACATGCCTACTTTATCATTCTTTTCCTATGTATTTTCTCTGATCTGAGGGCTGTTTGAATCTTTCCTGCCCGATGACACCAGCTTCCTTAGACTTTCCTCCCTTACCAATCCTGTTGAGGTTGCCCACTTCGGCAACCTGCATTATGATGGCTGCATTATGAGATCTGAAATGCAATGTGCGGGGGTGGGGGATGGGGAGTGGGGATGGGAAGCTCTCTTTAGCATGCCACAATCTCAAAAACCTGTAGATGGGCAAAGTCACTAAAGTTCACTTCATGAAAAATACAACACACCACAGAAAGCAAGTATGATTGATGCCCTTAGAGCAAACTGTTTATCAGACACATTTTGCAAACTTTGACATAAATTGTTAAGTTGCCTTATCACTCAGACAATGTAAGACTAGTATCTTTGTAGGAACTTCCCCAGAACTCTTTAATGACCTCTAAAAAGGTTTATCTTATCATGGTCTGATTTGCTACTACAATAAATCATTTACAAATAGTTTAAAAGAAAACTAGTATTAGAAATATAAAGTCATTTTCCAAATGTAAGAAGGCTTCAGCCCTTACCTGGCTTTTGTGCAATTGTGCAGACATGAGAAAGCACTTAATATGCTCAATATTAAAAGATTCAACAGAAGTAAGATTGCTGCAGCTTATTCAGATCTAATTGGAGGCTAATTACACATTTGGTAAATTACACAGGCCCTATCATTTTCTTCTTTCCTGCTTTCTGAATTTTATCATGTGTGGTAGGGGTAAGAGTAAAAAATGGAAATTAATTGTTCAATTTCTAGCATTTCTGGTATTTAAAAATTAAAATGATACTGGGAGGTGGTGGTATACAATTAGCATTCAGGATACTAGTGTTTAAGTTGTGGCTCTGTCTTATGTGGTTCAATCAAATCAGTTAAATTCACATTTATTGAGCTCCTATTATGAACCAGACATTGTGCTAGGTATTAGGGATGTGACATAAGCAAGATACTCCTATCTCAAGAAGTCCTAAATTCTAATAACACATAACAACTCAAGTCACAGTGTCTTTTTTCACTTCTAAAATAACAGATGGCTCAAGTAATTTTTAGGTCTTTCTCGTTTCTGTGTGGATGGTGATGATGATGGTTTTGCTGAATCTTGTCCATTTGCTCCTTCTCATATATTTTCCACTCTTTTCCACACTACTTTCTGCCCTGAGAGGGTGAAAATGGACTCTTTTGCCATATGGCTTTTATTGTGTCTGTCAATGAGAAGTCCCTGTAGTAGATCAGAGAGAAGGAGGAGAAGTCAAAATATGTGTTTGTCTGGCTCATCAATTTGCAGGGATGACATGGACGGGCTGTGTCAATCTATGGAAGGTCCCTGGATTTCTCAAGGTGGCTCTTTCTATGTGACTCTGTCTATCAGGGTTCTGATAAGTGATCTTTCCCATCCCTTTGGGCAAGAGTAGAGTAAGAGCACCACTGTCACTAGCCCCAGAGTACTGCACGAACTCTGTGGCTTCTTTACAGCTGCTCACTGCTTTTTAAATAGTCCCTTTATAAATTGTCTTCAAATCCACCTAATTTGAAGTTGTCATCTATTTTCTTCAGGGCCCTGGTTGATACACTATGTTTTGTTTGTTTGTTTGTTCGTTTTGTCAGTTGATTGAAATTGATTTTTGAAATCTTGAGAAGTCAATGTAAGGTAGAAATTCTCAGGGGGAGTTGGAAGATATCTTCATTTCTATAAGAATTTATCCATTTACTTTAGCATATAAAAGACATTCTAACATTTAACTTAACAGAGTTGACAGTTGCAATATGATGAGAGAATGAGGAGCCATAGAGATTTGGCCAAGCTGAATTACATTTCCCAGAATTCCCTTCCCTGTATATTATGGGTTAAGGTAGGCCACCAAAGACATTTTTTCTTTGCCTCATCATTGGAAGGTAGGAGTGAAGCAGCAATCATATTGTTTCGTATTCTCAGAAGGACAGGCCGTGATCACCAGGTAATTTTGCAGCGTATGCACATTGTCACTCAGGGTTGACTTACATCATTGGTGTGGGAAGCAGCTCAGCCTGCAACTGCTCTACCTTTCCTTGGATTCTCCTTTAGCTTTTCCAACTGCTGGACCAGGTGTTAAGCTCAGTGATGAGGAAAACTAGCTTCTGCAAGACATGATTTTCCTCAAGGTTGTAGTCATTGAGAACAAACATGGATTCTCATGCAGAGAACTGATGTGGGCTACAATGCATATTGGTGGGCTTCAGCTTAGTCTTGCTCTCCTGATGTTACATTCACTTTCCCTTCTCAATTCCCTGCCTCTAAGACTTCAAGCTCTAGTATAAAATGTAAAGAAAACAGGCATGGTGGAAACTGTTTAGCTTGCTCCCATAATTGTATAAGAAAAAAGTCCCTATAATAAATTTCTTTCTCTCTCTCTAGCTCATTGAGATATCTATCTGTCTATCTATCTATCTATCTATCTATCTATCTATCTATCTATCTATCATCTATCTATATGTATATATAGCCTTATATACATAACTATATATATATATAAACTATATACATACATACATACATACATATATGTCTATATTTCTATCTATCTATCCTAGTAGTTCTGATTCTCAGACTGAATCCTGACTTATATACTGACTAAGGCTTTTCAGTAGCCTAAGCTTCAGGCATGTCCCCTTCAAGTTGGATCTACTCCTCATATTGCCAGCCAAGAACACATCGGCCAAGACCAAACCTTGAATATCATGTCAAAATCAAAGAGGAACTTCTTCGTAAAATAGCTCATTTGGCAAATGGACATAAAAATGGGTACAATTTTTTAAATTGGGGAAAATATGTAAAAATATCTGAGAGAGGCTCGTGAACACATCATTAGCTTGATAATCTGGAACCCAGCCCAAGAGATACCACAGAAGGAAGATAGAGGTTAATGGATCTGAGAGAAAACAACAAAACAAAAACAAAACTGTGAGAAACTCCTGGAGAGGCAAAAAATTTTTGGATCATGGAATCTATGTGTGGGGAAGGTAAAGATGACCATTTCAGAGAGAACAAAAAGTTGTGTAATTGTGAAGTAATAGGTTGGGGGTGATATTCTTAAATGTATCTATTATCCATCCCCAAACCATCATGAGGCAGAAAAACATTAATACCATCGCAGCTTGGCACCAGCTGGAGTGATAGGATGAAGGATGATACAGAGATCTGGCTGGTTTAGAGAGTGGGAGGCTACAGGTATAGCCATTATTCTCCTTCTGAGCAATAACCAACTACATGAGGTGCACAAGCACTATGACAGACCCAAACTGAAACTATATTTTTTACATATGAAGTAGAATTAATGGACCAATGACAACATATTTCATCAATAAATGTTTACTATGTAAACCACAAAGCACTAGGTTCTAAGGTAATGTCAAAATTACATGCATCACACCTTTTGGAAAAAATGTGGGGGCTAAGTCAAGGTGTAAAACATATTCAGTATCAGTTACATGCAGGAGAAGGAGAAGACTGATACAAGGATTCAGAGAAAAGAGGCATCACTTTCATTTATCATAGTAAGGAAAAGCTTCATGGAAAGAATACAGTTAGCTTTGTGTTCTGAAAAAAGGATGAAATTTCATTAGGCAACGAATTGTCCATTGGGTTCCACATGGAAGAAATAACAGAAGCACAGGAGAAAGTATTCTATAAACGGCAAAAATGCAAGTGTGGCTGGAAGTGAGCGTTCATATGGGATGGTGGAAGATACCCTGGAGAGATGGCTAGATACAGGTTGTGAAAGACTTCAGAGACAAACCAAGGGGTTGGACTAAATGCAGCAGGGCATGTAGACCACTGGAATTTCATGAGGCAGAAAAGTGCATGGGGAAACCTAGATGATTGAATGGAGATTATTTTTTCACCAATAAAATGTGCATATTGGTTGTTGAATAGTTACTAGAGTCAGAAATACAGCTGCACTAATCTGCATGGAGAAATAATTAGATCCCAAACTTAGAAGACAGTAATAGATAAGGAAAGGCCAAATTGGATGGTGACTACTTGGCAATTGGTTAGGTATGGGTTTGAAAAAATTTTGAAAAACAAAGCAAAACACTGAAGGGTTCCTAAAAGAAAAACAAAAAAACTTGTGCAACTCATGGGGTATACAGAATCAATGTCTAATTTTGGTTTCTATAGATGGTAGAGAAGATTATATATATTTTCACATGTAATATATATATATATATATATATATATATATATATATATATTTTCTATTCAAGAACCAAACCACAGTCTTTCATGAAAACCTTAAAAACCTGTTCTTTGCAGCTTTTCAACCAAAAAGAATTTTTCTGAAATATTCAGATATTCTGAATTTCTGCCTTTCTTCTGCTGACAGATAATAAATAGAAAAGCCAATCTTGTTGTATCATTTTGGGTGAATTGCTTTTAGTAAAGTTTCATATGACATTTTAGAACAATAAGAGCAACCCAAGCTAGCCTTGAGTTCGCAAATCCCCCCCCCCCAGGCATTTGGATTTGTGAAAAAAAACAACAACAACAAAAAAAACAAGGGGGTAAAAAATCTTGTTTTGCAAGTGAGAAACTCACAGTGAGCCATATAAGGTAAATTTACTTCAGTTTAATATGAATAATCATATGGAGGTCTAGAGTCTTTATATTTTATAGCTCTCCTTAATTCTACATCTTCCTACTGCAGATAGTACAGACATCTCATCACAGCGTTTAGGGATTTTTATTTTTCTTAAGAAAAAGAAAGGAAAGGGAAAAAAGTTCTTCCCTAATAGTATATACTCTCCAAATTCCCAGTTATATTATTTTCAATGATATTTCCTATGTTAGGGCTACAAAACGGCACTGATGTGACTAATGAGAATAAACTGATGCTCAAGGAGGGGAGCAATACTAGAAACAGGGCTGCATGTTGTCAAGGACTCATTTTAGAGATGTGTTACTGATAAAACGAACATTTTACTGCTAAATATTTGCCATGCTGCATTTAAATCACATAAATTCCCAGCTCTTCCCTCTAAAGAACAAACTTTATTACCCTCTTTATATTTAACATGTGCCTTACCTTCCTTTAAGTGTCACCATATTTAAGGTCCATATGGTGGGGTGGGGTCCGGGTGTGCTCAAATACCTGCACAAATCTACATGCAAAGAACCTACAATATATCAATGGCTACCTTGGTTATCAAGAGTTAATGGACTCTGAAATTGATACAATTCCAATACTGCAGCTCATAAAAATCAGAGTGATATTTTATTTGTGACCTACATGATTCACATATAAAAATACTGAGGGAATTAGGGCATCTTTCTGCATTTCACCCATTTAACTTTGCTTCGTTCATTATTTTGAAAGATATTTTTAATTGTGGTAAAATACAGATAAAATTTGCTGTCTTAACTATTTTTAAGTGTACAGTTCAGTAGCGTTAAGTGCATTCACATTGTTGTGCAACCAATCTCCAGAACTCTTTTCATCTGCAAAATGAAAGTCTGTACCCATTAAAACAACTCTCTACTTCCTCTCCCCCCCAGCCCTTGGCAAACACCATTCTACTTTCTGTCTCTATGAATTTGACTACTGTGGGTACCTCATATAAATGGAATCATATAATACCGTTTTTTTATAATGGTTTATTTCACTTAACATAATGTCCTCAAAGATCATCCATGTTGTAGTATGTGTCATAATTTCCCTTCTATTTTAAAGCTGAACAATATTCTATTGTATGCATATATTATGTGGTGGACACTTGAATTTCTTCCCTTTTTTTTTGGCTATTGTGAACAATGCTCCTATGAACTATGAACATGGGTATACAAATATCTGATTGAGTCCCGGCATTCACTTCTTTTTGGTATATACACAGAAGTGGAATTGCTAGATCATATGGTAATCCCATTTTTAATATTTTGAGGAACTATCATACTGTTTTAAATAGAAGCTGTGCCATTTTAAATTCCCACCAACAATGCACAAGGATTCCAATTTCTCCACCTTCTTGCCAACAGTTTTTTCTGTTTTCTTTTTCTCTTCTGATAGTGGCCATCTTAATGGGCATGAAGTTGTATCTCACAGTGGCTTTGATTTGCATTTCTCTAATGATTGGTGATTGTTGGGCATCTTATCATGTGCTTGTTGGCCTGCATGATACCTTTTGGCTTGTTGACCAGAATGAGTACAAAGACAGAATGGAAAGCAAATTTCCTAAATTATCCATGACTTTGGAGTGCAGTCAACAAACATTTATTAAGTATCTCCTCTATACAAGGCTCTGGGCTAGGGCTAGAGATTTTAAAAAATAAAATAGAGGAACTTAAGAGGAGTCTGTCTGCAGGAATTTAGTGGACAAGACAGGATGTGCATTTCTAAGTGCGGTAACTCTCCTGAGACCTCAGGTCCTTGAAGAGAAAAGTGACTTTGGTATTTCTACAGTTTCCAGCAGAGGAACATCTTATGCTGTGTCTTTAACAAATACTTTAAACAAATAAATAAACTCATTCTTTATCTTGGTGATCTTCAAAAAAATATTCCAGATTGAATATTTTATGCTTTTCCAAGCGATGAGCTTCAGCATGAAGCAATATACACTACCCTCTTGTAAGTCTTCTGAAAACATTTGCCTTTGAAGAGGTGTGAATTTCCCTTACTTTCCCTAAAAGGGTGTTAACTTCAAAAGGCGACCTGGTGAGTGTTAAAAAATTAACACATTTAAGTCAGTAGCCAAAACATCACCCCCGATCTGTGAACCTGAAATTGAACTGGTTAGACTGAGCTGACTCTGGTTTGGATGCCAAAAAAGTCATCACTCAGCACTAATCTGGACCAAGGAAAATTTGCTCTTCCCTTGGATAGCAGAGAGGAAAGGATTTGGAGGATGGTGATGCTAGCAGGGCATAAAAGCAGGAGGCAGCTAGTTATAAATTCTTCTAGACCTCTAACCCCTTAAACTTGCTTTAAAAGCTACTTTACTGCAGAGAATGTGCACTTTAGCTGGCCATCATCAAAAGAAACCTCTTTTTATTAACAGTGGAATTGTTTATTTGTGGAGAAAATTGACTGAAATATCTTTGCTGGGACCCTTTGCTTTCCTTCCCTCCTTGTTTCTCATCCAGTCAGGACACAAACATAGACATTTTTTTCTTCTCCAGTTCCCTGTCACTTTGTATAGCATTCACCAATATGTTACCTGACCCCTTTTTTCTCTCTGCAGTCCTTGTTTAGAAATGATGTTAACCGCTAGATTCTGGTCAACAGAAATGTAGCAAATGCAGAAGTACTGCTGTCAGGCTCCACATCAGGGACCTTTAATGCCGAAAAGAGCTCACTGAGGGCATCTGGATCCAGCCTTCTGCCTCTGGGCCTGACTGCACTTAGCTGATGCCACTACAAATCCTTTTAGGCCACACAGAGACAAGACATCACAGTATGGTTGTGAAATGCTAGAATTTCTAGATGCTAGAAATACATCAGGAGCAGAGAAAGAAAGCTGGTGTGTAACAGAAGTACTGAGATAAAAATAAAGGTTTCTGAAAGAGCTGGAGATCAAGAGACCATGACCTATAATTTTGCTAAAGCTCTAAAGCAGTAGATAGTGTGCGAGTGTTTCTAAAAGCGAAAGAACTGGTTGTTGAGTGGTCTTCTTAGTCATTGCGACAGAATTCTGACAATCACACACATTGATCCAAGCCGCCTTAGAGTGCACTGTTGGCTTTACCTAGGAGATACATTTCTAAAAGCTATCCATACTCATCCACCAGGTGTTCATTCTTTCATTCAACCGAGATTTATTAAGTACTAATAACATGTCAGGCACTTTGCTAGGTGCCAAGGATAGAGGGATGAATATGACCTGTTCACAGAATTGAATTGAATGTCTCAGTCTAGTCAGGGAAGACACATCTAAACACAAATTACAATGCAGGGTGATGATTCCAACAAAGCAGTGTGTTAGGGACAGAAGCAAGCAGAGGGTGAGAGAACGTCTGTTTCTTGGTGAGTCAGTGGGGAAGCTTTTAGGAGCTTTTTCTTCATCATTTTATAATCTGCCTCCTGATGTCTGCTTCTCCATTAGCATTCTTATTGGCCCATGACGTTTTTTCCAATCTTCCCCTCATCTACTTCTCTGGGTTTGGAACTCAGGAGAGGACAACAGAGGGATATGAACTTTGTTATATTTAATTTGTTAATATCTATTAATATTTATTGAGCTCTTACAACATGCTAGGCACTTTTCTAAGCACTGTACATGAATGATGCTACTGCAGTAGCATGAGTAGTAGGCAAAGATCTGGCACTCACATCATTGTTAAGAAGATAAAGAAATATCTGCCCCTTAAAAGAAAGGAAGTTTCCATTAACCTTAATTATGTTTTAAATAAATACTGTATTCCAATATGTAATAAAAATGGCTAAGGCATATTTAGGTTGGTGGTGGATGAGATAGAAGCTCTCTGAACTTGGTTCTGAAGTATGGGATATCTAAGACTTAAAGTTTTCTTGTAGTTCTGGAAAAAAGAAAAATGAATATACAAGGCATTTAGCCATTAAACTGAATCATTACTTACATGATGAAAGGGAACCAAGCTTTGTGAATATGTGTAAGAGCACAGTTAAGTGCTCAAGTGAAAGCAGATCAATGAGATGTGCGTGTGTATAAATCTAATTAAATATGGTTGCCATAATTACCTGTATTATACTGGAGATCACTGATATCTAAGTGTTTATGTCTTGAGTACTTGCAGTTATGAGGTTGCAAAGGGAAGAAAACTTTGACATAATATGAAAATATTCTCTAATATACTGAGTACTTGTAAGAAACTCTCACCAAACATCCTTATCAAGGTTGGTCCAGGATCTGTCCCTTCCAGACAAGCCAAAGCTTCTATTGGTCAGCATTTCACTGTCAAATGTTATGCCACAGGATGCAAACACAGCAAATACATCGTGGAGCAAAGCAGAAAATCTTGAAAAAATAAAGTTGATGACAATGATGCTGCATAACTCTCCTAATGATCAGCAAAACCAATGACAAAGGGTAATCTTGTAGAAATAAGCCAGTTAACAATGAAAAAAAGAGAAATGGGCATGAAGAGTAAATGGAATTTCAAATGAGAATAATTTTAGCACTTAAGGATTAATAGAGGTCTCTAGGAAAAGCAAAGATTCCTGGATATTACAAAAATTTGTTGTTTTTATAATCACATAGTAGGTCAAATTTGAAATAGAGTTTATCCATCAGGCTATCACCAAATTTGTTGGAAAAATATTACTCCAAAATCTAACATATGATCTATTGTTTGCTGATTTTAAGAATTAAAGATAGTGGGAAATAGAATCAAAATTATGTTATTATAAAATGAAATAGTACCCTTATTTTCATATATTTTAGATTCTTTTTCAATATGAAATCACAATGCAATTTTTTTTTTCATGATTGCCTATGAAAATTTGGTCCCCATTTAAAGTGGATTTGCTTTAAGTGGCTTCCTCTTGTACCAATCACCCGTGAATAGGAAGGCTGTGCAAGTCCTCTCAGGGCACTAGAGCATCACCTGTTTTTGTTTGTCTCCCACTATAGACATTGAATCCCCAGAACAGTCATAGACAGTGAGTGACACATGCAGTCACTTAAATAGCACTGCACACTAACATCTACAGCTTTTGTAGTGCACAGATTTATTAAAAAACCAATTGCTTTAACTTTTAAAAATGATAGAAATAGGAACAGATAAAAGAGGAAGCGGACTCACAAAGTGTTATAGCTGAAAGGGACCTTAAAATTATCTAATGTCCATCCCTCTCATTTTACAGGTGAGGGAACTGAAGAGTTGAGAGGTGATAACTTGTCCAGTGTCATGCTGGTGGTTTGTGGCAGAACTGTTACTTGAAACCAGGTCTCTAGACTCCTTTCCAGAACCTTTTTTTTTTTTTTTTTTTTTTTTTTTTTTTAGCTGAGCCATCCTGCCACCTGTTGGCAACTCAACGGCAACTCAGCTCGGGCTGGCCTCGAACCGCTGTTGCTCAGAGCTCAGTTTGCACTCTTGAGCGAGCTCTTAACCAACTGAGCCATTCGGCCAGCCCAGAACCTCCTCCTAAATGGCATTTCAGCAATCATAGCAGGTGATGGACTGTGTAGCTAAAGCTGACATTGTAGACATTAATGGCATGGCAGCACTAGCTGCTGGCTTATCATCAGAGTTCTCTGCAATTTGCAGGCACAGTATTGTACAGCGGTGACAAACCCAGGTTCTGGAGACAGGTTACCTGGGTTTGAATGAGGCTCTGACACTTCCTAGCTGAGTGACCTTGGGCAGCTACCTAATCTCTCTGTGCTTTAATTTCCTCAATATTTTCTGAATGCCTACTATGGGCCAGAAGATAATAATAACCTCTATTTCAGAGGGTCTAGATTTAGCTAACATTTACGTAAACTACTTAAAATATACGCTGGCTAAAAGTAATCCCTCAGCCATCCCAGTGTGAAAGACTAAGGAGTCAGCAAGTCAATATAAGTGATCAAAGGCCGAGCAGAGAGGTGTGTAGAAAACCCACCTGCATCAACCAACCAACTGACCAACGGATACCCTGGAGGCTGGTTAGATAATGTCAGAGGCACCTAAGAGTTATATATTCATTCTTCTATGGGATTTGCTCTAGTTATATATTCATTCTTCTATGGGATTTGCTCTATGTATCTATTAACTTAAGTTGAAGATTCAGTAAATCTACAGTTTCTTCATGGTCTTTCTCAACTCTTAACTCTTCATTTCCTCTTTGAAGGTTTGAGTTAAAAATTAATTCAGATATTGTAAGATGCCAGAACAGGGTAAACTCAATCATGTTCATTGGTCTGGTTTTCTGATCGAGAGCAGCTTATTTTTGATAGACCAGATAAACAAAGCCTTAACAAATGGAAGATGTGACCAGAAGCAGCACTGTTTGGCTGACCCACATAAACCACCACTTAAACCACATGCTACATACACAGGCATATATGCACACCAACCAACATGGGCCATTTGGATTATAAACATTCCTGTCCCATGCTGCAGACAAACTGAAGCTCATGCATGCCAAATTTATTCATGTTTTTTCTCAATAAGCTACCAGTCACAGAAAATATGTATTGAAATCCAGTAGAATTAAGACTTTCTATTTTAATAAAAATGTATGTTAAATAAATCTAGCCTAATTTCTTTGAAGTCCAGATCCCATGCTGATTTGCATAATGTATCAATCCTATTCTTAAACTTTTCTGAGGAGTAAATTCTTCAACCTTGCTTAGAATTCCCTTCAAGTTTCTCAGAGGAAGAAATGCCAGGCAAGCAGCTAAATTACAAAATGAGAATCCAAAAAAAATAGGCAATCTTACAAATATGTCTCCGTTCCCTCCACCCTAGTCCATTAGATTAGGTATTTCTAATACATTTTATTCTCTTTTAAAAGATATGGAGTGAATATCCAAAGTATTATAAGACCAGTTCTCTATGGGGGTGATGGTGGAGGGGTGGAAGCGGGGTGTGGGTGGGAGTGTGAATTCATTCCAGAAGGCTCCTTTTCGAGGATTCTCGAGGTTTGTGAAATGCTTCTTCTAAAAATTAGAAAACAGAGGAAAGAAAAGGCTACAACTGAGCATCCAATGCAAATGGAATTAAACTGTGAAAAGCTCCAGGTAACAAGGAGAAATCCAGTTAAGCTTTTGTTTTTCTGTAAATATATCAATCATTCTTTCAATATTTATTGAAAGGCAATAAAGGGTGGGGTTAAGAGCTTGCATTTTGGAGTCAGATATACATGGAGTCAAGTCTTGGCTCTACCTCTTATCAATTGTGAGATCGTGGGTAAGTGGCAAACTTCTCTGAACCTCGGTTTTTTTTATTACAGTAGCCTCATAGGGTTGTGAGGATTAAATCAGATAATACATATGATGTATCTTGCATTATTTTGACACCCTGAAGCATTAATTTAATATATGCATACTGAGTGACTACTAGGCAGACAATTAATGAAACAAAGTGCCCAGTATCTTAGAGGTATGTTCTAGTTGAAAGAACAGAAATTAGCAAACCCATATACACACACAAAAATCATATATATCTTGTGGCCCAAAAGAAAATTAAAACAATGTAGAGAGGCAGAAAGGGATGACACTGGGTAAGATTGCTATTTTACATAAGGAGTTCAGGGAATGCCTCTATGATAGCATCACATTTAACCAGGAACCTAAAGTAAGTGGGGGAGTAAGACCTGCAGACATGTAGGAGTCCGGGTTTTAGGCAGAGGAAAAATGGCAAAGACCCCAAGACAGGAGAACTCAGTGTATGCTGGAATACCCACCAGGAGGTGATTGTGAGTGTAGTAGGAGATCCAAAAAGAGCTGAGGCAAGGATAAGGGGGTCATTGCAGGTGGGTTGTGAGGAGCTGGAATTTGATACTGAGTGAAGCAGAAGACATGGGAGGGTTATGAGCAAGAAGAGACATGACAGGTTTGTTTTGTTTTGTTTTAAATTTATTTTTTAATTAGTTTCAGGTGTACAACACAGTGCAATAGTTATACATTTTACCCCTCGAAGTGACAACCCCCGTCCCCCATTTGGCCACCACACTCCTCCCCCGCATATCATATATCTCTATTACACTTCCTCTGACTCCCTTCCACATTATAATCCACATCCTGTGACTATCTATATATTCAATTACAGTTGGTATACAATATTATACAACCTCAGCTTCAGGTGTACAGTGCAGTGATCAAGCCTCTTCTCCATCCATGACAGGTTTTAAAAGGATACTCGGTCTTCTAGTGGAGAGCAATGTACACTGGGAAAGCAAGGATTCAGGGATACTCTTTGGGAGGGTTTTTAATTATCTAAGCAGGAGATGATGGAGGCTTAGACTAAGGGGAAAATGGAAGAAGTGGTGGGAAATGGTTAGAGTCTGAATATTTTGGAGGTAGATCTAAGAGGATTTGCTGTTGAATTTGATGTGTGGTATGAGAGGAAGAGAAAGGTCAACAATGATGACAAAAGGTTTTAGTCTGAGCATGAAAAATGCAGGGGCTGCTTACTTAGAAGTGAGCACATCTTGAGTGTGAAGTGCTGTTGGTGATAATATACTTTGCCTCAGTCAGCACCCTTTCAATCCCCTTTGCCTTATTTCTTTTGGAGTGCAAACTTAAAAACAAAATACTCCAATTCCCAACCTCCATGTGATAAAGTTCTGGCTAGTAAGACATAGAGAGATGTGCCTGGCTTAATTCCCAGGGGGAAGAAAGAAAAGGAAAGGAAACAAGGCCTAACTGCATGAGGAGAAGGTTTTTTTCCCTCTGTCCATTTTGGCCTTTCCACTTTCTCCCTGGAATGCAGAAAGGAGACTGATATTGCAGCAGCCATCCATAATGATGAGAAACAAATAAGCACCATAAAGATGGTGGGGCCAGAAGAGAGAAGGGGAGTGGATTCTTGATGTTACCATAGAGCGAGAATATCTGCCCTGGACTGAGTGACACAAATAAGCCTGTCATGTCAATCAAGCTTCCTGTTATTCCAAGCAGAATTCATTCTTAGCTGATACAACGTATATTAAACATCTAAGTGGTGATAATGGGTAGGCTGTTTGACCTAATCTAAAGACCAGAAAAGACGTTGGATTTGAAGATATTATGGCTAGGATGTTGTCAGCACATAGGTGGTACGTGGAGATGGCTGAATAAGGTCACAGGGAGAGAGTGAGTAGAGAGAATGAATGGAAGAGATGTGAGGGGTGAACCTGTAGCACTCTGGGATCAGAAGACAAGAAGAGAGGAGTATCTGAAGAGATAGAGAAGGCATGGCCACTGAGAGGGAAGCCCATGCATGTGGTATCCTAGCAGCCACTTGAAAAATATCTTTCAAGTGAGAAGTGATCAGCTATGTTAGATGTTAATGAGAGATGAAGTAAAATACATCAGAGGACTTGGAAATATGGACTTCATTTGTGACTTTGACAACAGCATTTTCAATTCAACACGCAAGAGCTAGAATTCTTACTGTGTGCTTAGTATGCCAAGATTGATAGGACCTGCGCTTTTCAGAAACAATTCAGTACACTACCTCCCTTTCTTTTTAAACTTCACATTAAGATTCCTTTCCAATTCTAATCTTCTATATATCTAGACTAATAAATTGATATTTTTCAAATTTATAATACTCAGAATAGCACTTAGCATGTCATGGGCACTCAAGAAATACGTGCTTAATGAAAATGAATACAAACACACAAACACACACAAGCATTCACACGCGTGAGATCTAACAATTAAGTTTGCGAACTTGTTGCAACAATGATGCTAACTTTTTTTAATATCACAGAGATTATTCATTATGAATTTGTACCAACTGGACATACAGTTAACCCACTTTACTATTTGGAAGTGCTGAAAAGCTGCATGAAAAAGTTAGATGACCTGAACTTTTTGCCAACAATTCATGGCCCTTGCATCATGATAATGCACCAGCCCACATGGCACTGTCTGTGAGGAAGTTTTCAGTTAGGAAACAAATAACTGTATTAGAACACCCTCCCTACTCACCTGATCTGGCTCCCAATGACTTCTTTCTTTACCCATAGATAAAGGAAACATTGAAAGGAAGACATTTTGATGACATTCAGGACATCAAGGGTAATACAATAGCTCTGATGGTCATTCCAGAAAGAGTTCCAAAATTCCTTTGCAGGGTGGACTAGGCACTGGCATTGGTGCATAGCTTCCCAAGGGAAATACTTTAAGATGACTGTAGGGGTATTCAGCAATGAGGTATATAGCATTTTTTCTAGGATGAGTTTCCAAACTCAATTGTCAATATATATATATAAAAGAGACATTAATACAAGGCTAGATGACTTACCTAGTGAGAGCTGGCAAGTAAGGGAGTCAAGGGCCAGGTCTTCCAACTCCAAAGTCAGTGATAAATTTTGTCTGGAAATCAAGATTTAAAACATTTAATCTTTTTGTTCGTAAGACACCTCTCTCTTTCTGCACATGTACAATTATATGGATTCTAGCCAAGTAAAATAGTCAAGTCTCTTTGACTAATTGGTCTGGACTTCAGAGACCTTCAAGAGATATATACACCTCACATGTATTGAGACAACTGATTCAGGTACTACAGCATTGTTTAAAATAGCTCAGAGTATTTCTTTTGTTAAAAGGCAAGAACAAAGTCATTCTAAGAGGAAACCTTTTTATTTTTATTTTTGGAAGCTTTATTTGTTTGATTCTGTAAAATGTAAGTGCCCCAAATTCCCACACAAGCAGAAACATAGTTAAGCTGCATGGTTCTGTCTTCAGTATGCAAATATCACAGGCCAGTCTTATGTCAGCTTGAAAGATAATGTCATGCAGAAAATTAAGACCATCTGATGAAATCATGTCATGTGGCTTGAAAGAGCAGCTTTTTGTGTGTTACAATTTGATATATTTTCACACCAAAACTCAAATAAACAGGCAAGAAGCCTCAATTAATGCAAAATTTGAAAATTTCAGACAAATTTACAAGGTGTTTGCTGAGGAGAAAAGCGGGGGGACATTTTAAATACTGTCTCCTTGTCACAGCCTTGATTTTATGTTGTGTGTCTAAGGAACCAAATGCCTCAGCTTTTCATTTAGAGTTTTGAATTTAATCTGATGGCAGTTTGGATATTATAATGATGCATTTATTGTTAATTTCCTTAAAGCCTTACTATCTAACAATGTAGACCATTATCGCTCCAAATACCTTCTGTGTTTGTAGGGATTTGTATATTCCACAATGCACAGAAGCTGACTCTAAAGCAAGGCTTAAGAGGAATATATGAGAAGCAAGAATATATTTCCTTAGTAACTAGCTGGTCTTTTTTTCCTCTCTGCAGACCTGTTTTCCAGAAGATGAGAAGGAGACTTGACAGGACTTTATTGGTTCATAAATTAACTTGGTAGATTTACAATCATTACTTGGAATGCCAGGAACTCTTTTTAGGAACTTATTTTCAGGAGAGAAAAAAACATGTTTAACTCAGAATATGAAAATGGCACCTCAAGCCGCTTAGAATAAGGTGAGTTAGTTTTTCACCTATGGTCCTGATCCCATCTGACATCTACAGTTATTTTTGGCCAAAGGGAATATTTAAACAGATCTCCATGATTATGTTTTCTTTCCAGTGCAAATGAATAAACAATAAGCCATCATTAGCCACGTGATCATGAGATGTAGTCCATCAAATTGGTTGGCTTCTTTAAGAGACTATAATGAAGTGGAGAAGGTCAAATGAGCACTACGCAGGAGTCTAAAATATCCATTACTTCCTGCTAACCGGCAAGTCTAATTCAGGAGTGAAGAAAGATAGGTTAATATCTGTGTGACCTTCTCCTCCCAACTCCCATCCAAAGATGTAAATAAGCCAACTTTTGGAGATAAATGGCCCCATCTTGTGCAGACCTCTGGGCTCAGGGTTCATGGAGAGGTATTTTCCTAAGGGCATAAGTGAAGGAGATTCTCTATTGACAAGTGGTGGGGAGAAATTCCTACCCATATCTATAGGATCATAACTCCTTGTCTCTCTTTTCTCATCCATGCCCAGAAGAGAGCTACAGAAGGGCTTCAGCCCTCTCAGAAGAATGGATGCAGAACAACAAATATTTAAATTCAGAGCCCTACATTCTGCGGAAAAACATAGGCTACTAAATGACGGAACTGAGCATTTGGCCAAAGCAAATTTGAGCCCCACATTTTGCTGTGGTCCAGGCAAGCAAATAAAAAAAAATTTTTTCAAGTCAAATGGGGCTAATTATAGGAGGCAGAGAAGTAGGTAAAATAGCTCCTTGTTCAGAAGCATCCACATATTTTCCTGAGATGAAGAGCAAATATTTTGTTTAAATAGCAAGCAATTTTCTATAAAAGTGCTACTGCTTGGAAATGCTCTTTATGATTTATTGCTGCCTTTTAACCTGAAAAAAATATTAATAACTGAGGAGCCCTTATTGGTATCTTTATTATGCTTAAATCCAAATAGCCATAATATTATAACTGGTGTGACCATATTCAATATTTTTCTTTCATGAATGCAGCATGGGCTTATTAACAGACCAGAAAATAAAAATAGAGATGACCTTCCAGGCTTTAACTTTACATGAAGATACCACAGCGGTAATAAATAAGGCAGCTAACTTGCAGAAGAAGCTGGGTTGAGGATGCACAGAGAATCTCCCCGCCACTTTCCCCTTTTCTACCAGAGAGAGCACTTTCTCTATCTATGGATTCATGTTATCCTTCAGCTATGTCTTCTGGCAAAGCCAGAATCCAGAACAGAATCTCAGTGAAAAAGAAACCAATAAATTAGATCTCTTTGTGAGCAGTTGCTGTTCTATTCTCCTTGCCTATTAAGATTCTTTATTTACTTCACCAAGAAATTTCTGCTGACAAGTCCATCCATTTACCACTAGCCTAGATAAAATGATAATAAACAAAATGTCAAAAAATGTATTCATGGGACCTTCCCCATTGCCATCCCCTTCCCTTCTCCTTTTGCATCAGGCTGGTATGTTAAAGAACCAGGGGAGCTAAAAAGTTTAAAACCGACACCTTGGCCAAGGCTTTTAATTGAACTAATGAATTACATTTTATGACAATATTTATGTATTATATATTTATGAGTATGTATATGTATTTATGCTCACGTGCGCACACATACAAACACACACACACTCACATAAATATTAACCCAAAGCTGAAACAGTCAGAAAGGGGGCACATATCTTTTAGCTCCTGTGGCTTATTATGTTTCTGACCTGATTGGGCTTATATTCATGTCTCCAAGATGGGGAGGTTGGGAGGCATACCGGAGGAAAGGAAATTTTCCATTTTATACTTATGGATGATTCCCAGGGGAATCTTTTGTTTCAAAGTATCTTCCGAGTCCTTTGGGTGAAAGGCAAGCACTGAACAGTTCTATCTTGCACATAACTCCATTGGAGACACCTATAATACAAAACAGAGATTCCCCCGAGGGCACCGTTATACATTTATTATAAAGCAAAGATTAAAACAATTTTATGGAAATTAAAGATAATATGGAACATTTGTCTCTCTCTCTCAGTCAAAGAGTAACATGAAGCAGTTCCACAAACAGCTCTAGGCAATTCCACGCGAGATGATCGAACGGCTGGGACTGAGGGACATGCAGGGCGGCTGCAGACTCTGAGGTGTGGGTTTTTTACCAGGGCATGTGGCCGGTGCTTGGCAACTGCGCTTCAGTGAAAAATGATACGCCTGCAAAATCAGAACAATGGGCCAGTCCAGGGGAACTTAGGTGGTTCGGCCTCCTGAAATCTATCTCAGCAGGACAGGATGCAAACAGCAGGGTGGGGAGCTGGAGCCAGTGCCCCAGAGAGCCTTTTATGTTTTCTCTGTTTTTGAGTGGTGTGTGTGTGTGTGTGTGTAGTTTGTTTTGTTTCTACTTGGTTCACATGCTCACTGGAAAAAGAATCTTCAAAAGCCCTGAAAATTTGCAAGAACTCCAAGCTGGTAGCATTTGCATTTTATATATAATAGAATCCTGTTACCAAAAAAAGTAGTTGTCAGTGGAGAATAAAACATCTGTCTTAAGTGAGAGATAGACTCTACTGCATTTGCACACAGGGGTCTGAGTAGACCACTAGCATGCTGAATTTACAGCAAGAGGAGGGCTTTTAAATTGAGTTTGTTTTATTTTGATCCTCTGTCTGGATATTTCTTTCATACCTCCCAGGCAGTAGCTCTCACGGGTAAGCTTATATTTTTGTTAATAAAAAAAATGCAATTGGTGCTAATCTAGACTTCCATCATGGTCGTTCAAGCTTTCCAATGTTAATAACCACTCCCCAAAAAAGGATCATCAAAAGAGTTCAGACTACGTGGTTTTGTGGTCAAGGCAGTAAGCCATACTCAGAAATGTCTGCTTTCCTTTCCTTGGTCCACTGCTGGATAACCATGTGACATTTATAAGTTAATTGTTTTCTTTCAGTCCTGATTTCTTCAGCTGTAAAAGGCTACTCTTTACTTATTTAACACGGGTCTAGGGATGGCAATGATTTATGGAGTGAACTAGTTAAGATATTGAGCTCTTGATCTGACTGACCTGGGTAGGAATCTCAACTCATTACTCACTAGCTCAATGACTTAGGATAAGCCC
Organism: Aselliscus stoliczkanus; assembly: GCA_033961575.1. Taxonomy (NCBI): domain Eukaryota; kingdom Metazoa; phylum Chordata; class Mammalia; order Chiroptera; family Hipposideridae; genus Aselliscus; species Aselliscus stoliczkanus. The sequence continues at coordinate 114,380,827 of CM066730.1, read as the reverse complement.
CCAACTATAACTCACCATATATATATATATATATATATATATATATATATATATATATATATATACACACACACACACACACACATATATATACATATATACATATATATATATGTTATTGTGAAGATTAACTGAGATAATGTATATAAAGTATGTCAAGACAGTTACTGGTGCATGGCTCTCCACAGAAGTACAGATTTTATAAATAACGATAGCTAAATGTACTTAGGCCTCCACACAAATAATTAACCAAAGAGGAAGCATTATCATACAATTATTATTCATAAATAATAACAGCAACATTTATATACAGATTTTTATGAGCTCTGCACTGCAATGAATTTTAATGCCAGATCACAAGCCCCACACTTCACCTTTCATTTTAAACTATATGACTTTTTCATATAGTGGCATAATGTAGTACAGACGCTTGAAACACCTCCAATTTTAATCCCCCTCCTCCCCCATCGCCTCGCGCTTTGTGCTCTCTAATGAAAAGTAAAGGTTAAGGGCAATCTGTTTGAGGCTAAAGCTTACTAGACATCCAGGCCAGCGGATGGGGCAGGGCTCAGAGAGTGATGTGAACAGGAAGGGAGACATGGAGAAACTTATGAAACACACAGAAGGTGTCTGCACTTTCGTATTAAAAATACACAAGGGGGAAAAAGTCAGCACCAAAAATAGCAGGAAAAATATTTTCAAGCTCTTTTCCTTTGCTTCCTTTTGCCCTTCCAATAGGGACTATTTTGTCCCGAATGGATGGATGTATTTAGTACAATAAATACAAAAGCCCTCTTGTTAGAATTCATTAAAAAGTAAATGTAAAAGAGACCTCCTTTATGATCACAAAAAGACACGGAAGCCTGGGGTTCCTGGGTAATAACACACATCAAGGGGCATCAAAGGGACAAGGCCTTCATTTTTACCTAATAACATTCACCCTGGAGTGTCATTGCTTAATTATGTTTTTTTGAATGTTTGGGCAATAAAGGAATCAGAATTTATTTTCGAATAGATATTGATGTACAGCCAAGCAATATAGCTGTTTCTTATCTCTTAACGGGGTTAAGACCTATGCCTTTAAAGGGATCACAGATAAACTCTTGGGTGTATTTTGCCTTTTAAATATTTTGAATATATGAATTCATCAGGATTTGGGGATTAGGTAACTGCTGTCTATACAAAAAAATCTGCAAAATTTTTCATTACTTTTTTATTAGTTGGCAGCGAATACTCTAACTGTGAACTTTTATGAAGCTATAACCATAAAGGACCTTCTGATATTGGTATGATGATAATTCTAAATTTCCTCTTTGCAGCTGTGGTTGATCCCCTCTATTTGGTACAATCTATTTTTTTGTGACTTAACAGAAGAAAGTTGGCTCACTACTGTATTGCCTTCAAGCACTTTCTCGGGAAGTTCTTGAATTAAATCCGCATGGAAACTCAATTCCCCTCCCCACCTTTCCCTTAAGGTGGTTATAAAATGTCAGTCGAAAGCAAAGCTGTTTATTTTACTTAGGGTTGGATTCTGTTAGTAAATGAGTTTCTGGTGGGGCTTATGTGCAAACCACATCTTTCAATCAGATTCTTTACATTACTAAATGAGTATTAAATTGTGCCATAAATATTAATTTCAAATTCAGGGGTTCAGGTTTTGCCTAAACCTGAGTGAATAAGAAGAGAGACAAAGTATTTAACAAGTTCTAGATCCATATTCTAGCTCCACTAGCAAAGCACACTTCAGTCTGGTGTGTAGGAGGCCAGAAAGAAAACTGTGCTGTCCTTCGGATAGGCAGCTTTTCCACCCGGCAGGGAGCTGCAGGCCAACTTCACCATGATAGCTCGGAGATCTCTGCAAACAGAGTGATCATGGCAATCATGGCAGTATGCACAACTTTCTGAGAACCCAGGAGATAGTATATGCTCAGGCAGGCCCTGGCTGTAGCACCATGTCTAATGCTTCAGGAATTGGGACAGTTTTCAGATATGATGGAACAACTCAGTGACCTGGGAGGTGGCAGAGAAAGAGGACACTGGGAGGTGGATTAATCTGAGGTAAATGGTTTCTCTGGGTTGAACATTAGGGGTATCTCATATGAAACCACGTTATGTTTCCTTTTCCAGGGTCTAATGGGCCAGAGGCCCTTACTGGACTCTCAGTCCCTTCATGCTGCTCTTTCCAGTACATTCTTTGAAGAGTATTGCACAAAGCGCCATAGACAACAAGCTGTTGCTAATACTGCGTGTGTAGACAAGACATGAAGGCAAAGATTTCTGTTGCATTTTTTTTCTTGTGACTTGGTTTAACTCTAAAAGTATCTCATCTTTTCTCTTACTAAATTCAAGGTGGTTTAAAGGGAAGGGCAATAACATCAGCAGAAATTGCAGGATGAATGGTAGAAACTACCTACTTGCCTTTCTTTTCTTTTTTTCTTTTTTCATTTGCCTATTGACCTGAGCCTGTTCTTTCCACAGAAAGCTGTAAAAGTCTACCATTTGTTTCAGGTCTTTGAGGAATCAGTGCACACATTCTTTCATTAAAGAGAGACAGGATACCCTTTGATACCTGTATTTCTATCGTGCTTAAGTTTAAAAATTCTTGAGGCCAAAATATGATATTCAATGGTGCTCCATCTTTTCTTTTGGAAAACCCATTTAATTTTGCTACGAAGTCTCATGATCCTCTATATATGTGTTTTAAAATCTTTATTATTAGTCAATTCCACCTCTCTAGACCTCTGAAAATACATTGAAAAAGAATAAATGTACCTGTATGAAATATAATACTATCATATTTCATATAATCCTTACCAGACAACCCTCTTGTCAACACGACCCGGCCTATATTACCTTGGTTTTCGCTCCACTCTCCTCTGATAGTAACTCTACTGTTTCCCAGGAGCCTAGAGCCCACATATTGGCAACCACCAAACTCCCTGAGTGGCTGCTAGAAGGCATTTGCTATGTTCTTAAGTGCAACAATATTAACTGAATGGATCTTTCGGTATTGTGTGGGATCTAGCTGCTAGCATCATCCTATTCCCTTAGTATTTAAAAGCAGAGTCTGCTTGGAGTAGAAGATAAACCCCAGATGACAACAAACATGTAAAGGATAAGCATGCCTCCCAACCACATGGATAACTCTATCACCACTGTAGCATTAGCTTGCAGTTTTGTGGTATTTACCCATTGATTATATGCTTTCATTAAAAAAAAAAATAGGGCCAGCATTCTAAGCAAGGAGAAAAATAGGTTATGCAAAGTGGTGAAGCTCCCATTTTTCCTCCTATGCAATGCTCCAAGGCTTATGTTTGAGGGATGCATTTGACTCAAACAGTAAGAACCTATAAACTGTAGTGGAAACAGAGTAGAGTGTAATGGTTAAGAGAAGGCTTTGTAGTCATATCTCGGCTTAAATAAATATTTCAATACTTACCAGCTGTATGAACTTGGGCAAGTAACTCAAACTCTCTCCAAGTCTCAGTTTTATCATCCCTAAAGGAGTAATAATATTTATACCTATAAGTTAGTGATTATTAAATAATAAAATTATGTAAAGGCTTAGCACAATTGATGGTGCATAGCAGCACTCAAAATTTGTAGTAACAGTTGTAAGTACCTTGTGACAGGCCAGAAGAAAGAGGTTCTGGGGAATAATATTAGAGTTTAATTCCTTTTGGGTATTTCTCCTTAAAATCCATTGGCTCTATCTTCACTGTGCGGGGTTTTCTGTGCTGGTCAGTTCTCAGAAATCATTTGTGCTGTTCAGAAGATGTGAATAAACATGAACACTGCAGGTCGGGACTGATCTGGTAAGTATGACTGTAGCTGAGGAAGCAGAGAGAGTAGGGAAGATGGAGGAGGTACTGGGAAGAAAATGGGAAGGAAAGAAAAAAAATGAAAGAAAAAGGATATTGTCAAACAACTGAAGGACATTTAAGGAGCTGGGTCAATACTTCAAACCTCTGTAATAGGACATTAAATTGAAAGGTCCATAAGCCAGGAATCTGCAACTGAGTTGAGATCATCAAAATCTCTAGCATTTAAACTGCCATTGAGAACTGAGGCAGACAGAGTATGCCTTCACATTTAGGACTCTAGCTTTTATTGTGCTCTGGCATTACCACTTAATTAAAAATGATCCCACTACGAACAGTAATAATAGTGATGACTAATGTTAATTGGGTGCTTGTTATGTGACAGACTTGTAGACATACATTAGTTCATTTCACCTTTATGACACCTCTATGAAGCAGATAATATTTCTTTATTGCCATTTCACAGATCAGAAAACTGTGGCTCAGGGAGATTATGTGGCTTGTCCATGGTAATGCTGGGCATAAATGGAAGAGCTTAGAGAAACCCAAATCTTTCTCAGTCTTCAGCCTGAGTCCTTCACAGGGTTGATAGGTAGGGCTGCACAGGCTGTGCACTGCACAATTCCTGGGGTTAGCTCTCATTCATTTGATATGAGTAGGGCAACTCTGGGGCTATGTAACGCAGAAGCCTCAGTTCTTAATCTCTACTTTGTAACTCAAATTTAATACCCCTAACCTCTTCTTTTAAATGAACAAGCAAAACCTTACATCTTAAATTAATGCGTTTTATCAGAAGAGAGCTCTTTGGCCTCTAACTTTTCCTGTGTACATCTCACACAAGTGCCATCTGTGAATATGTTTCAGATGTAGGCAATAGTTAAACAAGTCAAGATCACTACCCATGATCCTACTAAAGATAAATTCATGTTAATCAAATATATTTAAATAATGTGTAGACTCCTCTAGTCTAAATCAGAATACCTTCTAAAGTATTAAGGAGGAAGGAAAAAAATAACATTTTGCCAACTAATCCTTAACATTGAGGACTGTCATCACCAAATTGACAGGCTGGATGATTTTTACCCAAATAGCTGTGATCTGTTAACACTAATAGTATTCAGCGTTGGTTATCTTTTCAGGTAAATGAAAACTGGCTTTGGAGTAAAACAATATTTATCTTCTCTAAATCCTGAGGATATAATGGTTTGTTGCACATGGCCACCCGGGTTTGGATGTCAAGAATCTGGTTGAAGTCTAGAAACATTAAAAATATATATCTTTATACTGTCACAGCTAAAGACGGTGGTACAAGGTTGAGGCTGCAGAGGTAGAGTCACTACGTGGAGAATCAGACAGAGAACAGAAACACCCGCCATTTCCCTGAGATGGAAAGAACCTAAGAGAGAATTAACTTCTTAGCCATCCAGCTCCACACTCATCATCACCATTATTACGTTTAGGATTGTTGTTGGTATTTGATTTGACGACAATCACTTATAGGAACGACTCAAGCTTTTCTTGATTTTATTAAACTGTGAGAGTAGTAAGGTTCCTTCCTTCCAGCACCTTTCCTGCACGTCTTTGTAATGGATTCCTCTTCCATTCCCTTGGCCTGCATTTGCTTTGTCCCTTTCCCTTGCGTGGCTCACATGTCCCGTCATTACACATATGTGTCACCTGCTTCTCAAACTCCACCATATTCCTTTCCTCCAAAATTCTGGAGAGTATTATTTTCCCATTAGAGCCGAACACCAGGACACTGAGAACTGTTTAGAATTCCAAAATTCCATAAATGGCTCGAGTGATTGCTCAGTTTTAAACAACCTCCACACATCGTTTTAGCAAATGGAGATGTATTTAATGGTTCCAACAGGTGTATGATTATAAAAAGAATGTCAAGTTTTTGTGGAAATTAATACTGGAATATAGGCTCTACTATTACTGCTTAGCAGCAAATGGTTCAAGTAGTATAATAATATTGCAGGCTCAGGGAGCCAATTAATCCATTAGAGGAAAATTCCATTTATTTAAAAAAAATAAAGTGATTTTAGCTTTCAAGAGGAACTGCAGACAACAAGTCCAAGTGGAATTCATCTTAGCAAGTTACATACTGTTTCGTGGATCATTTAAAATCCAGTTATGAAAGCTACGAAGGTAATCAAGAAAACATAATTGCCATTTTTAATAAAATGTGCTTTTTTAGGGTATACTAAAACTTTATATCACCAACACTAATTATTTTGCAGCTTATTGGCAGTTACACTGGACAAAAAGTGGAAGTACATAAGTGCAAAACAAGTTCTTGGCTTCATTTCTTCATCTCTACATACTTCGGGGCTTTATTTATGACTAGATTGAAGCTGGATGTCAAATCTAGGCCCCTCAGAACAAAATCTTAATAATTAACTAGCAAAACTGAACATGATCGCTTCTGACACACCTACACTGGTAATTATTGCTTTGAGGCCATTTACTAATGAAATTAATGTATTCATTGCCCTAACAAATTAGCATAACTCATACATAATGCCCCACATTTCAAGACCTTGCTAGAAAAACAACATTTAATACTGCAGAATGAGATGGCAAGGGCATTACATGGAGACAGTATTCATGGAATTACTACTTGCTAAACACCACAATAGCTAAGTCTTCGTTACAATGTAAAACATAAACACAATGTGGGTATTAAAGCCATTAATAGTGTAGTCAAGAGTGTGCAATTGATGATTATCTTTGCACTTCAAATAAGCAGATATTACAATAGCAGTAACCATGGAATCTAATTAACTGGCTACTTTTAGAGCTACAAAGTATGAAAAGAATGCTCCCGCAGACAGCCTCTTCTTCCCCACCACATTGATAAAGATTATTGTTCAGCTGTTGCCACTTCTCTACATTTCTTACTAAATGAACTCAATGGCACACTAATTAAATCCTGTCCCCCTCCCTGGCAACAAAAGGGTTCAAAAACGGAAGGTAAACAGTTTCAGCATCTGCATGTTAACCTTAAAGGGGAAAATGGGAAAATTATCCTTGTATAAGCTTCATGCTTTAGTATAAGAGGTGATTTTGATTTTATTCTCTATGTGCTTTTCATGTCAAATGACAATAAGGTAACTATAAGTTGAATGGGGTAGTCAGAAAACAAATAAAAAAAGACTCTAAACTACACACACACACACACACACACACACACACACACACACACACACACACATTTTTTGACAAATTGCAACCTAAAGACATCTCTCAAGCATACAAACATAGTGAGAGGTAGTGGTGGAGTTTTCATCACCCCTGCCCTAGACCCATTTTAAGGGAATTGCACCCTGAAATAATCACACGCTCCATGGAGATGGTGCTTAACACAGGTGTGCTATGCATACATTGAGAGCAGCCAGCAGCTACTGGAAGTTGAGGTTTGGATTTGACTTGTGCTTGATGAAACGAAAATGTTTGTTACAAAAACAACTGCATTCACAGCACCCTTCAATTCACAAGAGTTGGCCTTTATTCAGTATCTAGAAATATGTATTTCATCAAAATTCAGGGCATAATAACTAAGAAAACTCAGGACTGATTAATTACAATAGAAGGCTTAAATCTTCATGGATGAAAGTAAACTTGGAGATCATATAATTCAACTCTATCACTTTATAAATAAGGGAAATACACATTTTGAGAACTTGAGCAATTAGTTTAAGGTTTCGTAGTAGGTTTAGTCAGCTGAAAGTCTGGGCTTTTTGTTTTCAGTTCCAGAGCTCCTTTTGTTACGCTGATGAGACAGTGAACGCATCAGTTCTAAGGAAAGCAATTGTAGGTGTTCTTTTGCTTCATTTAATGGAAAAAAAAATAACCAATAAGTGTATCTTAGAATCAGAGACTTTTGCAGTTTCCTTAAAACTTGCTAGAAATAATGTTAAGCCTGAAAGCCCATAAATCCCGAAATACATGCAAGCATTTCAGCCATAAGGAATCCACTTCTTAAAAATCCATACTTTACCCTGAATTCTTTGTCTCTCCATATTATTCCTGGGGTGGGGGCATTAATACCTTTTTTTATCAAATAAAGGCAGAGAGTTGACATGAGAGCAAGACTTGGGAAAAAAGGAAAATCATGTTTGGTCATTTGTTAACTATAACACAAAACAAAAGAGCAATTTCAAAATTGACTACATATATATATATATATATATATATATATATATTAATTTATATTTGTTTTTGCATTGCAAAGACCAAGCTTTAACATTGCTCACAGATTTTTGTGAAAATCAAGTCAAACAGATATAGAACAAAGATTAAAGTGGTGAGAGTATTAGACCCACTACGTAATTGTCATCTTGTGTGGGAACTGGTTTATAATTGATTTGCACACAAGTGGTCTTGTGCTTTTATAATTTCCACAGATCTCTTTGAGCATGGTTGGGGTCTAGTAAGTACAGTGTCCCTACGCCCTTTGCCCTGATTTCCTTCTTCTTCATCTTTTTTTTTTTTTTAAAGATTTTATTGGGGAATTGGGGGAGGGGAACAGCGTTGGGGAATCGGGGAAAGGGAACAGACAAGTTGCTGTCTTTTTGTTCTTCAGTCTAGTTGCGAAGGACGTTGCTTCACTGGCCCATGTTGGCATCGTCATTGCGTTCTTCCCGGATGAGGCAGATCGGTCGCCGGCCTCTGGATGTCGCTCACTGCAGCTATTGGCAGCTCACGCTGGCTGCCAGCCACTCACACTGGCTGCCGGCCACACACTGTAGCCTATGGCAGCCCACTGCAGCAGGGGCTGCAGCCTACACCGTCGCCAGGGCTCGCACAGCCCAGTTCCAGGTGAAGCTGTTGTTAGCTGTAGAGGACAGTGTCACTGGCCCTCATATGTGGGATCAGAACCGGGGCCGCTGGCATCCCAAAACCAGCTCTTAACCAATGCACCACTCGGCTGGCCCCTGATTTCCTTCTTTCTTTATTTTCTTTCTTCCCTCCTTCCCTTCTTCCCTCACTTCCTTCCTTCTTTGAAATTATTTCCAGAATTGTTTACAACTCACTGAATATCCTACAAACTGGCCAGACTGGTGACTGATGGTGATGAAAACTTTAGCTCATTACCTGGCACCAATGACTCTTTTTACTCCCTTATTTGTGATACAAATTGGTGAAATTGAGATTGTGAGAAGTTTGGAGATGGTCCATATCTAACTTTGTGTTTTCTCTGTTCCTTTCTGAAGCCAACAGGAAAGGTATTACTGAGGCGACATGACAAACATCAGCAAGCACATGCAGCCCTGCATCTAAGTCTGTGAGTGCCTACAGGAGACAAGTGAGGATGGCCTTGTGACAGCTATGAAAACTTGAGTGGAACAAATGTGCATTTTTATGTATAGAATATGGACTTGAACCAAGTGAAATGTTGGCTAAAGCTCAATTCTAAGAATATTTTGGATTCAGTCCATTTAGAAAACATATATATTTGATACTAGTTTTTAGTTATAGCCAATATTACTATTAATTTAAATACAATAGTGTAATAGCTAGCAGAGCATTGAGTGTTATGTGCTAGGCAATATATGCTAATAACTTTACATATCTTATCTCATATAATCCTCAACAGAATACTATAAATTAGGTGTTCATTTTAGTATTATCTTCATTTTAACCCTCTCAGGCTCTGAGAATAATATAATGATGATGATGATAAAGATGATGATGATGATGATGATGATACTACTACTAATAATAACATAAGAATGGGAATAAGGGCCGGCCGAATGGCTCAGTTGGTTAAGAGCTCACTCAAGAGTGCAAGCTGAGCTCTGAGCAACAGCGGTTTGAGGCCCGCCTGAGCTGAGTTGCCGTTGAGCTGCCAACAGGTGGCAGGATGGCTCAGCTAAACAAACAAACAAACAAAAGAATGGGAATAGTTAACATCTATTATATGCTTGCTTCCTATGTAATAAGCTCTCCTCTACATGGTTACATTTAATCTTATGTAACCTTCACAACAATCCAATAAAGTTTTTACCCACCCCTCTCCCCCCCCCCCCATTTTACAGAGAAGGAAATTAAGGAACACAGAAGTTAATTCATTGGCTAAGGAACATACATACGATAAGTGATGAAGCCAAGAGAATCCTGTTGGCCTAACTCTGTAGTTCAGATTCCTAACCATAATATTCACTACCTCAAAATAACTTGCTCAGATAATACACAGCAATGCCAAAATTTGGAGGCAAATCTGTCAAACTACTGTACCCCTTTCCTTTCTGTTTGTTTATACACCAAGTCTGTTCACCTCAAAGCCTTAGCTCTTGGTTTCTCCTCTACCTGGAGCTCTGCTCCTGTGACTTCCCCCAAGGTGTTGACCCCTTATTCTATAGCCCTGGGCTGATCCAGTCTCTTTCAGAGAGGTGTTCTTAGAACACTTGTTCCAAGCATGTTGCCCAGATATAACTCATTACACCAACTTGTCCCTTTGGTGGCATTTATATCTATCTATCTATCTATCTATCTATCTATCTATCTATCTATCTATCATCTATATTTATGTCATTAATATAACTTATTTGCTGGTGGTTTATTTCTGACTCCTCAACTCTAAGCTCCATGAAGGCAAAAACTGTGACCATTTCCATCATCAATGTACATACAGGTCTCTTTAAGTGCTTTGCAGAGAGTTGGTACTCAAACTGCTTGTTGTATGAAGAAATAAGTAAATATACCTAACTTCTAAATTATAACTATTACTGTAACTGCTTCACTATGTGACTAGTTGTAGTATTTTTGACATTATAAGTGCAAAAATACAAAACTATTTGCTTCAGTGTTGATCAGTGTTGTTTTATTTTTGTTTTGTTTTTTACCTTCAAGGTTTGGTTCAAGTTCTTGTTATCAAAAGCATTATGGAAAATATGATACTAGGACACAACTTTATACCCAGACATTCTTGCTGAATTTATAAGCTCCTCGGTGGCCTTTTCTGCCTATTTGTATCTTCAAATGTTGCATTTTAATTGGAATTTTCATTGTTCTATAAGCAAAGAGCACAATGCTGCTTGGGCAATAGCTGTAGAGTTAACCATCAGAAGAAGCAGTCATCACTTGGATATCTACTAAAGAAGAAATCTTGATAGTTGATCATCTTTTCCTTAATTTCCATGACAATGAAACATTCTTTCATGAAAAACAAATGTGTCTTATTTTTCTCTCTAGTGTTCATGTCTCTTTACCACATTGAGAGAACCTAACTTCAGTTTGCATGTGGATCTTGGTAGGTATAAAAACCAACAGAGAGTTTCTTCAATGCAGCTGTTGGTCTTTCTTTTCTATTTGGGGCAGTGTCAGCAGATGGAAGGAGGAAGTGACAGAGGAGATGCCTGTGACTGAAAGTCTTTCCTTAAATCACATGTGAACTAACAGTTTCTGGACTGTGGAGATGGGCACAGAAAAAAAGATGATAAGAAGAATATGGGGGTTGGTTAGAAAAAGTACTTTTGTTGTAACAAAAGAAAAAAGAAAAAGAAAATAGACAATGAAGAAAATGTTGTTGTATACAAATTAAAATTTGGGGCATTCTTCTATCTCAGGAATGGCCCTCTAAATCCTCACTTCTACTTACTAAGCACTTGCTGCATGCCAGCCACCACTAAGTGCTATTAGACATCTCTTAACTTGCTAAATCCTTAAGTCAAGTAATTCTTATGACCTGCATTTTATTGATGAGGAAATTGAAGCACAAAGGATTAAGTAACTTGCCCAGGGCCACTGAGCAATTAAATGCCAGATCCAGGATTCAAACTCCAGTCTGACTACTCCCAAAATATTTGCTTCCCAGGATCCCTCCCACATTTTGAGGGGAAGAAATTTTCCCTGAAGACATCAGGCCAGGTGAGTTCTTAATTAGGAAACTTCCCATTTTGAAGGCTGGGTGGAGGCTAGTAGGAGAATAAGCTATCTCTCTTCACTCAAACATGGTTATCTGCAGCCCACTTAGATTTGGAAAAAGAGATGTAGGGAAAGAGAGTGATTTATATGTGTGTTTGTTTTAAAAAGATGGTCTCTCAATCATGCTGAGAGGGGAAAAAAAGATTTGAGAGAGAAACAGCATCTTATATATTTCAAAATATAGCACAGAAGTTGAGGGTAGGACCACTTCTAATGATCCCCAAATTAAAAGGATGGGGTGAGGAGGGGACCCGGCAAAGTTCTGTAAAGCACAGTTGTTGTGGCCATGTGGATCTACTATGGTACAAATAATGACCCTGAAATATAATGCCAAAGAGTAACAGCCTAATGTGACACAATTATCCTGTAAGATGGGGGGTGGGTTCTGTCCTCTATTCCTACCTATACTTTTAAAGGGCTAGGGTTTTTTTTATCCACCAGGGTGTGCGCGCGAGTGCACACACACACACACATCCACTGCACTTTAATATTTGATATTTTAGGATCATTTGATAACAATGCCAAAAAATTGTCAGGGCCAAGACTATCATCTAGGATATGCCCATCCTAACATCAGGGCTCTAGGAGGGATAATTCCTGAGAAGAATTCCCTGGTGGCCTCTACTTCTTATAGTTTTATAATTCTGTATGTGTGTATTTGCATAGAGAGGGAGGTTAAGAACTAGGACAGTTGTGATTAAGAAAGAGCCTTAAATTATTAGCATTCTTCCTAATGGCTGGGTACCGTGGACTTAGAGGAAATTTTTGAAGCCTCACCTAAGGTTGGGGATGAGTGTCCTGCATGGGGTGATTGTAGCTGCCTACAATCAATCAGTGGGTGTTCATAGGTCTGTCAGTCAGAGATTCTTACTGTAGCAGTGACTAAAAATTTGGTTCTCTCTCCATGGTCTTGTCAGGCCAGGAATGCCACACTGTAGGGGTCAAGTGCTTAGAATTTAGGGACTGGAAAACGACCCAGATTGGTGAAACTTACGAGAAACATTATTAAAAGGCAATCAATCTTCCTCTGGTGACATACTGGCAGGAGTACAGGGCTGCTGAGTATGATCACTGGAGGGGTTAGTGCTGGGACAGCCAATGCGGGCAGTCTGCCTCCCCTTGCAACTGAAGGGTGAGCTGTGTCTGGCGAAGGAACTTTGGGTGACCTCAAGGAGCGACGCATGCAGCCTTGCCTAGGACACCCATGAGAATGTTCTCTGTTATGTTTATAAACTTTACAAAGTTATGCTCACAGTTATATAACCCCTATGTGGTGCCATAGTTAATGAAGTGCTGGAAGTTAGAAAAATAGCAACCATGTTGTTTTGCTTGTACTAGGCTTTACTATATAAGGGTTAAACTCAGTGCCAACTTGCTGTTGTAACATGGGATGCCATCCCTTTAGCATCAGCAACAGGTCAAATCAATCTTCCCCTTCAGGAAACTCCTAGCAATGGAATTAATATATAACCATACTAAAGTCATTTTAAAGAAGTAATGTTAATGAGTGACTGAAATTTGCAGCTTAATCCAAAAGCAAAGCAAGATTGTCTCATAAAAATAGCTATAATAATAATTTGTTGACTCAATAGTTCATCCTTGTTTTTATTTTCCATGCATCAATCTGTAATACCAAATGACATCTTTTAAAATGTCACCATTCCATCTCCTCCTCCCACAGCTGTTATGTGCTTGCCTATTTAGAAAGAGCTCATCAGCCTGTTTTGATAGTTTTGTAAGTCTTATCATAATAATAACAAAATTAAATAAAACACGAGTGCATTTCATCTTTATACCCATCTCCTGACACACCACCATGCATACACACGGTGCCTAAGTGTTGCTTCTTCGACACATAGGAGGCACTCAGTAAATGCTGTTTGTCTTAAAGCAATGAATCAGCACAACCATTTGCTGATAAAAGATCACTCTTCCACCTGATGTAGAACCTGGCAGTTCAAGTCAATATTTAATTAAAGAACTAACAGTTGTCTTAAACCTAATGAATTGTTGTATCTACAAATGTCATAACGTTTCTCTCTTAAGAGCGCACAGAGGAACTTTAATGGCCAAAGAAGTATGTGGATCAGTAAAGTATTTGATGAACTATAAAAATCTTAGTTTGAGTTAAATGAATAAAACACTTTATAAAGTAATAAATGGCTGTAGCCATATTCTTCCATGACAAATATTCTATATCATAAACACATTGGGAGAACACAATATGTTCATTTCTTTAGTTTTCCCAGATGACAAAGTATTCACCAAAATCACTTGCTGGGATAATTATATTGAAATGATAGTATTTAAAATATTTACATTACTTATGAACATTTTTCAGAGGAAATATTTTAAGAATTTAGATTTTTTTGATCAGGGTTTCTACCTGGATACTTTAGCTCTAGGCAAATTCCACAGAACAAACAAAGTGAAATAAACCTTTTTTTTTTTTTTTTTTTTTTTATGAGACAAACAAGCCTGGTTACAAGATGAATAAAACTCATAAAAGAAAAGAAAAGAACCAAATATCAAATTGAACAAGATATGAATTATAATGTTATTTCACCTTGTATCATCTTAGATATGAAAATTTAAAAATCCTCCAATTTTCTTTGGAAAGAAAAATAAGCATATAAAATGTCAACAAGGCTTCTCTTAAATTTTTAACAGACTCATAAAAAGTAAACTGCAAAAAAACTTGAGAAACATTTTGCATATGATTTCCATAAAGTTGTTTCACTTCCGGAAAACTCAGAATAGTACTGCACATGTTCTGTACGGCACAGTTTAGGGAAGAGTGCCAGTAAAAAGAATTGCAGATTTCAGAGTTCTTCTATCAAAAATAATGTGCTTCATATCATTATAATTAACTCCTTAAATTTTCAAATCACAAGTTTTGTGAACCCCACCACTACATCCTAAAAGAGAATGTGACATTTTCCAAAACATTTCATGTTCAATTTCCTCTAAAGGTTTATCTGTTGTTAACGTCTCTGGTGTCTGGGACACTGGCTGACCCATCAGTTTTCCATCTGAAGGAGGAGCAATGCTCACGCTGACATCAACATGATTTTATTCTGGTATAAATGCAGTCAATTAATCCAGAGGGAGCAGAATCCCAGGTTTAAATCACTTGTAAGAGGCTGGGGGATTTTCTAGACATCTGCAATAACCTGTTGCTTTATTTAACCCACTCCCAAAAGCTATTCAGGAATATCTATTTTCACCGTTCTGAGTAGAACAGTGAGTGAACAGAGGCAAATGATAAGTTTAAAGGCAAAATCAAAGAGAAAATACTTTTTTACCCCAGGAAACACTAAATTAACATCCTTTCCTCTCATCAGGCCCCCCAAATATCTTCACTACTCAGATTAAATACACCGTTCTTACAAATATTTTGGCTGTATTGTGCCACTTATCTGTAAATGACTGAAAAGGCCACCATGTATTTTGTAAATCTCATATAATTCTCCATGGTTTTAACAAATGTTAAGTATCATGAATCCACCAATAAGGAAATTCTTATGTTTTGGAATAATTTTTACAGTTATTTCATCTGCAAGTAGTTATTTTACTTCTGAAAGTCTAACACAGTGTTATTTCCTTGTGCTGAAAACCAGGATTTTGCTGTGGAATGATGGCTCCCCCCTCTTCTTTGCCCTGCCACCCATTCAGGTTGTGTTAATAGTCTGTTATTCACTGTAAGCTATGTTTCAGGGATGCACACAATCTCTTGGATGCCACTAGTGGGTGAGGATGAATCTATTCAGAGTTCTGAGGGGAGCTATTAAGAGCTATTAAACTACCTACTCTCAGATATGGAAAACTTAGAAAGTATAAGAAAATAGTACAGCCAAGAAATAAGGTATTTTGGTGGAAATTATTGCTATAGAAAAGAAATGTGATCCAGGATGGAAAAAACATTAACATAATAATCATTGGTAAATCAGGCAAGAGACAGAAGCAGCTGTGAATAACATAACTGCCTATCTGCCTAATGATGACCCCGAGTATTAACACTGTAAGAACAATGCTCATAGGTATAGCACATTAGCTATACAGTACCAACACCCAATTACTTACTGGGAGTGCAGTGCCTTTCACATGTGAACTCATGGGTTATGAATAATTTGTTTCCCATTAATGGAGCTCGTCTTTGAACAAATCATGGCAAGAACACCTGTGTTTCTTACCTCAGAGGTACGACTCTTCATCTTGGTCTCTCTTCTTGCACAGAATCCTATTAGAAGAATTTGTTTTTAGTAAGAAGGCTACTTTAAAAATTATATGTTCCATAAAGATAAATATAAAACACATTAGCATCCATCCTGCTTTCCCCCATGCAGGCAGAAGATGAAAATAACTGAGCTAAAAGGGTAATGAAAAGTGTATGCTGTATTATTTAAAAATCTGGTTCATATTTTATAATTGGCATCCTCTTTGCATTTATATTTATCATTTTATGGAAACAATCTTTGAGTCTTCCAGCCAACATAGCATGAAAAGGTAATTCTTAAAAATACCTTGGACAATGAGTTCACAGTGGCACTCAGATTTGGGAGCCTCTTTAAACTTTCTGAAATAGTTAAGGTTCATGGCATTGGATTATCATCATGAAGAGAACCTATATATTGTGCAGCATGGGTGGCTTTTTAAAGAAGTAGTCGTGGCATGAGAGGCAAATTAGTTTGTTCCAGGAGCATAGCTTCCAACAAATAAACCAAGGCATGCTTGGAGGAGGAAAGTGCAGGAGTTGACACATCCTTCCAACTCCACAACCTTACAATGAGTTAGACCTTATGACAAAAAAGGGAGCTCCCACCTTAGATGAGGACAGAGAAAAGGGCACCTCAAAAGTAAGCTACATATATGAACACTTGAAATAGTAGGGGAGTATGATTTTTCTTCTTGGAGAAATATGTTCTTTATATTTCAGTGGAGTACTTGAATCATCATACAATTTTTTAAAAGTGTATATAAAACCTAACACATTTTTTTTTTGGAAAAATTAAATGTAGTCAAGAGATAAACTTCAATATTACAAACCATTATAGGTCATGTAAAGTAGCTATTTTTATTGTAGATATCTTCACGTCACAATTTCTTTACAATTTAGTTTTCTGATGATCTTTGAGAAGTAAAATTTATTTTCTGAACAGTACTTTTGATTGAATATTACTGGGTATTATTAATTATGGTTTTTAAATTGATTAATTATTTTGAACCAAATAGCTATATTTTACCTTTTAACTTCTGCTCATACATGTATGCATACATAAACAAATGACAACTTATTTTAGAATGTTGTAATTACTGTAGAGCCCCCTATATAGCACCCCTATAGAAAAGATCTCTCCCTGCAGAAATGCTATAATATTAATAGTTTGAGTTCTCATGACTTTGAGCCCACAGTTTTCCATCAGTATATGTGTGCACATGACTGGTTGTCACATTAAACCATAACATCTCTGAAGGCCTCTACAATTTTTAGACCTAAACCACAGAACAGCAATAAATAATGTGTGATGCATGAATGAATAAATGTGGATGATTTTTTCGACTTCTAAGGGGTACTGGACTTTTCTCATAATTTCCTTAAGTGGCACTTAATTTCAGAATAGTAAATTGAGTATTTTTAAAATTAATAGTAGCCAAAATAACCACAGCTAAAATACCAGAGGGCTGGTATAACTAAAATCATCACCAAATATGAGGCACTTCCAAGCTATGTTGAGACTCACTGCTAATTTAAATTTTAGTTATATTTGTATCAAAAACAATGAAAGCTAGCTAAATGTCCAAGAACAAGGGAATTGTTTGGTGGATTAAGATGCGCTTATATAATTAAATATCTCACACTAACTAAAATTCTTCTTCTGAGGAAGTTTTAATGATCTGGAGAGAAATTTATCTTAATCTTTGTGGAGGAAAAACACAGAATGCAAAATTGAATATATAGCTCAATTTTGTTTCAAAAAAGGATAAGAAATAGAAGGAGAAAGGGGAGAAAACACATATAATTGAAATCACTGTAGGAGCTGTTGGGGTGGGTTTTATTCTTTATATATTTCTGTACTTTCTAAAATTTCTATAATAAGCATATAATAGTTTTATAATTGAAAAGTTACAAAATTGTGGAAGAGAGGGTGAATTTGAATGACAAAGTTTAAAAAAAAAAACCAAATCTAAAAATATCTATTAATTTCATTAGAGAAACTGCAAAGGAGCTAAGATAGTAAATGTCAAGTCCATAGCAGTACAGATGTTTCAAAAGGTTGAAAATATAACTTTTTAATTTTCTCTCTTAAAATTACTACCAAACATACTAGCATTCCCATTAAAATCTAAAATTGGAATTTCTTTTTTTAGTTTAAGTTATTAGTAAACCTTACAAGACTCATATAAAAGATATTATAAATCTGAATTATCAGATATAATTATCAATTCTCTCTTTGCTCACCTAATCAATCACCTTCTTTCCTTCCTTCCTTCCTTCCTTCCTTCCTTCCTTCCTTCCTTCCTTCCTTCTATCTTTTCCTTCCTTCCTTCCTTTTCCTTCCTGCCTTCCTGCCTTCCTGCCTTCTTTCCTCCCTGCCTTCCCTCTTTGTAATGTGATTAAATACCTACTATGTGCTAGGTACTATAGTATAATGTAATGAGAGTAGAATAATGTAAATGAAACATGGTTTCTTTCCTGCAAGAGCTAACAGTCTAGTGAGGAGCAGACACCATTGGAATGAAAGACTGTTTCAGTACAGTGTGAGGAATATTGTGTTGGGATGGACATGCACTGGATGCTGTGGGGGATGTGTAGGAGGCACTAGACCCAGAGAAGCCTTCCCACAGTGACATTTGAGCAGAGAACTGAATTAGCAAGATGAGAGGCAGTGAGGTGGGGAGTGTCCCAAGAGCCAGTAGTGAAACAGAAGACAGAGAGAGAGAATAAGAGAATCTGAGAAAGAAACAAAAAGAGATGGACAGTGACAGGGTCACAGCAAAGAAGACATGAGACCAAGGCTTGTGGGAATTGGTTGTAGTTCAGCCTGACCTGGGGTGTACATTTTAAGCTGAAGAAAGTTAAGAGTGGGGGTCTGCAAAGGAAGCAAGGACCAGACTATGTTAATGGCCTTAGGCCTTGTGTGCCACCATAAGGATTTTGAGCTGAATCATGAAGAGTTGAAGTACAGAGTAAGAATGCTAACAATGTGGTTTAGTTTCAGAAAGATTAAAATGGATCCTGTGTGAAGAATGAATTTGTTTATGTCTCTAATCATCATGTATCTCTTTCAATTCACTGTCCCTTTATCTTTTTACGTATTCCAACCAGGGGAACCCTACACAGTCTTCCAGCCTACTCCAACTGTCCGTCTTCCAGGGAGAATTGGTAATTTCTTTATACATGTCTCTTGGCACTTTACCTGTTCATGAAGTGTGGCACAGCTTTATTTTGCCTGTGTCATGGTTGTCTGTCTGACCTGGTGACAGCACAATGATGTACCAGAGAAAGGGCATGGGCTCAGGGAGAATAGACTGCATCCCTGTTCTGTCATCTACTTACTTGGTGACCTTAGACAAATTCACTCATAAAAATCTCAGTTTCCTCATCAGAATTAATACCCATTTTATATGGGTTTTTCAAGGAGAGGATGAAAAAAATCTACATAAAACGCTTGCCCTGTGGTGGATGCTCAGTGCTCATGATGGCCCCTTCGCCCTGTGATTGATTCATCTCCACAGCACCTGGTAAAATGTCTGCCCAAAATAAGTACTGAAGGCATGGCTGCTAAACGAATGAAGGACAATGTTTAGTGGACCAAAATCTTTCAAGTCAGATATTTGTCCTTCATTAAGTTTGGACCAATGTTTTTCTGATTTTGTTTAAATTCTTTTTAAGAGTAGAATCTATGATGTACCTCTCAGATTTACCTTCAGGATTCTTCTGCTGTTGAGAGTGTTGTTGGCTATGCCAGCAGACAATTTTCAGCTGCAGCCCCCCTCTGATATGGCCTTGATGGCAGAGATTTAGCTCACCCCAGATCATGTCCATTCCCAGGGTCAGTCTGCATCCAGTGAGTGGTCTACCCAGAGGTAAAAGGGTGTTTCCTCCCACCTCAGGTTAGCACTGTTCCAGAGCTCCCAGGAGCTTGGCTGAGGCCTTCTGTGAGACTGCATTGCCACCCAGCCTCTCTGTCTCCCTTGTCCTGCTTCCTGCCCTCCCCTTCCTTCGAAAGTGCTGATCCCCATCAATCACTCACATATCCTTGTCTCAGAACACACACACTGGTCAAACATATCAGTAACACCTCTGAGTCAGATTTTTAAAATCTACCTTTTATTTTATGAAAATTCCTTTCAAAAGCCCTAGAATGTTATGTGTATTTTTAAGTGATTGGCTATGTTTATTAAGCCTCCTGTAATGTAGGAACATATCTATGAATGTTTCATGGTACGCTCCTATGAAACTAGTTTTTCAGTGAATCCCCTGCTTCCCAGTTCCCTGGGGACAAATAAAACTTTCCTAGTCAGAGTTAGAAGTAAGCAGACTCCCAGGCAACAGTTTCCTCCTATATTTTAAAATAGTATAATTTATAACATGAAATTAAAAACAACATAAATTAGTAATTCGATCCCAGCATTCCAATTTAATGAACTAGAGGTTTCATTGCATTATTGTTTTGTTCAACTGGACCAGTATTTTTGGTGTATGAATAGAATGTTCTTCTTTATTAATAAATAAGTATATAAAAAAAATCAAAGGTGCCCTTTCTGCAATTATGTTGATGTCTCATAGGAGTAAAAATTCAATAATTTAAAATACTATTTTTTTAGCTTATTCAAAACCACAGTAGATAAGAAAGTGAAAATTTTGCCTTTTTAGTTTAAACTCCTTTAAAGTGCAGTACAGCAAAGCAATTGTTCCCTTGTGGCACGTGAGAAGCACTTACCAGGAAAATCATTATTAGATTACAGTTCTGGTAACATAAAATATGAAATGAAGGACATTTTTGACCTCCAAAAAGTGACCAATGATCAGAGATGTATAACAACCACATAAGATTCAAGTTCAGTGCAAGACTTCTTGTCTACTCAAAACAAACATGACACCCGGGATCTTAGTTCTAGTTCATTCATTGCTATTTTACAATACTTTATCCACTGTAATTTGGGAAACACAACAGATGCAAAACTCCTATTACAGATATTTAAAAACTCTGAAGACTTGGTAAAGGCATTTACCTAAAGGCTCATCCTTAACCAGATATCAAAATCCCTTTAAATATCTTATTTGCACTTGAAGAATATAGGTCGATGCATGGAATGTCACTTTGGTGTGCAAGTCTGGTATTTCTTAAATTGTTTCCTTAACCTTGTTTTACTTGAACAGACATCCATCTTATAGTCTATGGCTTTCTTGTTAGCTCTCACCAGCTCTGGTTTATGTATTGGCTTTTCTTCATTCAGACCCTTTCAGCTTGTCCTATGCACCTGAACCTACTTTCAGACAGACAGTAAACTCTGAGGGAGCAAGCATCCTGTCTGTCTTGTTTCCAGCCACACCTTTAGCATCCAGCCCAATTTCTGACCTAGAGCAAGTACAGAATGCCTGTCTACTGACTGGATGAATACATGGGTGAATACCTAGCTTCTACCTTCATTTCTAGGTAACCTGTATTTCTCTCTTCTAACACTAAATATATGCATACTAATAAATTTATAACAGATTATTTTTAATATTACAATCCACAGACCCTCCCATATCTACAACCCCATTGGCTAGTTCTTCCATGAATTAGAACTAAAATTTTATGATTTAATGAACTATATTTTTTCAATATTCAAATAGAATATGAATGTTTTTTAAAAAGGACAAGAAACAACTTCCAGATTTAGCAATGTGAGAGATTAAGTATCTTAAACAATTATCCTGCTATAAAAATTCTGTATAAATATGTGATAAATTTTTTAAATATTTAACTCAGTTGGAAAGAAGTTAGAGAAATCATCCGGAACTAAACATGAGTAGAGCAAGAATCCAGAGTAGTAAAGGCTTTGAAGCCCCAAATAAAAACAACCAAACAAAACCAAAATAACAGAAGCAACTGCTATCTCTTGGGAACCTGAAGTTCAGTCTTGATGAATTTGAAGGGCAAAAAGATAAGGGGTAGATCTTAGAGATCACCTAACTGAGGGATTCTGGTAGAAGGACATCACATACAAGCAAGACCATGAAGGTCTTCACCCATAGGGTGGGTGAATAAAAAAACTCAAAATAGATTAAAGACAAATGTAAAACTCAAAACCATAAAATTCCTAGAAGGAAACATAGGAAGTAAGCTCTCAGACATTTCCCTTAGCAATATTTTTTTTTCTGATATTTCTCCTTGGGCAAGGGAAGCAAAGGAAAAAAATAAATGGGACTACATCAAACTGAAAGTTTTGGCACAGCAAAGGAATCTATCAACAAAACAAAAAGACAACCTACTGAATGGGAGAGAATATTTGCCAATGATATATCCGATAAGAGGTTAACATCCAAAATTTATAAAGAACTCATATAACTCAACACCAAAAATAACAAGCAATCCAATTTTTAAAAATCAGGGGAGGACCTGAATAGACATTTCTTCAGAGAGGACATACAGATCGCCAATAGACATATGAAAAGATGTGCAAGGTTACTACTCATCAGAGAATTGCAAATTAAAACCACAATGAGCTATCACCTCACACCTATCACAATGGCTATCATCAATAAATCAAAACCCAGCAAATGTTGGTGAGGATGTGGAAAAAAGGGAACCATCGTGAACTGTTAGTGGGATTGCAAATTGGTGAAGACACTATGAAAAATGTTTTAGACGTTCCTCAAAAAATTAAAACTAGAACTGCCTTATGACCCCGCAATAAACCTGGATTTATCTGAAGAAATCCAAAACACAAATTCGAAAAAATATATGCACCTCTATGTTCACTACAGCACCATTTACAATAGCCAAGATATGGAAGCAACTGAAAGGCCCATCATCAATAGATGATTGGATAAAGAAATTGTAGTACATATACACAATGGAACATTCTTCTGCCATAAAATATGAAATTTTACCATTTATGACAACATGGATAGACCTAGAGGGTATTATGCTAAATGAAATAAATCAGACTGAGAAAGGGAAATGCCGTATGATTTCAGTTAGGAGGTCTGACAATTAGGTTCACAAACTTGCCACCATGTGCTTACATTGGCAGCACTGTACTAACAGCTCAGTGAGGTTCCATAACCTTGGTATATCAGTGTCTCACAGCTGTGTTTGTGTCAACGTATGGTGGTGTCTTGCTGAGTGGCGTTCATTGTTCCATTTTTTGTGTGTGTTATTGCAAGAATGTCTCAGGTTGAATTAGAGCAACAAACAAACATTAAATTTCTTATTAAACTTGGCAAGAGTGGAAATGAAATCAGGGACATGCTAGTCCAAGTTAATGGGGATAATGCCATGAAGACAACAGCAGTGTACAAATGGATTTAACATTTTTCTGAAGGGAGAGAATGCATCACTGATGAAGAAAGGTCAAGGAGGCCAGTAATGAGCAGAACTGACGAAAACATTGCAAAAATTTGTCAAATTGTGCGTCAAAATTGTCAGCTGATTGTGAGAAGCATAGCAGATCAAGTAAACACTGATAGAGAAAGAGGAAAATCTTAACTGAAAATCTTGGCATGAGAAAGGTGTGTGCACAACCGGTCTAGAAGGAGCTCACCAATAAATGAAAGCAAAGGAGAGTCAAAGTTTGCCAAGACCTTGGAGAGGCAAGATGATGTTTTGGACCATTTTATCACTGGTGATGAGACATGGGTGTACCAATATGACCCTGAAACAAAGCGTCAAAGAGTACAATGGAAGTCAGCCAATTCTCCACGACCAAAAAAGTTCTGTCAGTCCAAATCAAAAGTCAAAATGATGTTGCTAACTATTTTTGATATCAGAGGGATGATTCATTATGAATCTGTATCAACTGGACAAACAGTTAACCAAGTTTACTATTTGGAAGTGCTGAAAAGGCTATGTGAAAAAGAAGAAGATAACCTGAATTTTTCACCAACAATTCATGGATCTTGCATTATGACAATGCACCAGCTCACATGTCACTGTCAGTGAGGAAGTTTTTAACCAATAAACAAATAACTGTATTGGAACACCCTCTCTATCCACCTGATCTGGCCCCCAATGACTTCTTTCTTTACCCAAAGATACAGAAAATATTGAAAAGAAGACATTTTTATGACATTCAGGATATCAAGAGCAATACAAGAACAGCTCTGATGGCCATTCCAGAAGAAGAGTTCCAAAATTGCTTTGAAGGGTGGACTAGGCACTGGCATCAATGCATAGCTTCCCAAGGGGAGTACTTTGAAAGTGACCATTCAACAATGAGGTATGTAGCACTTTTTCTAGAATGAGTTCACAAATTTAATTGTCACACCTCTGTAGAATATAAATAACAAAGTAAATGGACAAACAAAACAGAAATAAACTCATAGATACAGAAAACAAAGTTAGGGTTACCAGATGGAAGGGGGTTTGTGGAGCTGGGTGAGAAATATAAAGGGATTAGGAATTACAAATTGGTAGTTACAAAATAGTCATGGGGATGTAAAGTACAGTATGGGGAATATAGACAATAATATTGTGTAAACTATGTATAATGTCAGGTGGGTACTAGACTTATTAGGGGGATATGTCATATATTATATAAATGCCTAACACTATGCTGTACACCTGAAACTAATATACAATAATATTGAATGTCAACTAAAATTCAAAACAAAAGTTACTGGGATGTAGAATACAGAATAGGTAATATAGTCAATAATATTGTAATACCTATATACCATGTCAGATGGTAATAGACTTTTGGGGTCATCACTGTGTAAGGTATATAAATATCTAATCACTATGTTTTTTTGTGCATCTGAAACTCATATAATGTTGTATGTCAACAGTAATTGAAAATTAAATTTTTAAAAATTAAAAAAAGCTAGTTGCATTTCTCTATACCAGTAATAATTAAAAATATAAACTTTAGAAGTATATTATTTATAATAATAGCACAAAATATAAGGGACCCAGGAATAAATCTAACATAAGACATGCAAGAACTTTATGGAATGAAATATTTATATTTATTCAAAGATTTTAATGACGATAAAAACATTTAGAGGTGTATTATAGTCAAGGATAGGAACACCCAATTTCATACAGACATCATTTAATATATAGATTCAGTGCAATGCCAACCAAATTTCCAAGGTTGTTGTTTTTTTTTTTGCCCATGTATAGAGGAAGAGTATGATGATTTTGAAATTTATATGGGAAAATAAGAGAACAAAAACAGCCCAAGATATTTCAAAGAATTTGGAGGGATTATTATTGTCATATTTATCAAGATTTATTAGAACTAAAGTAATGAAGATATTATGGTATTAGTTGGAGATATACACATAAACCAATGCATTCAATAAAAAGCCCAGATACAGACCCAAGAATATATAAAATTTGAATTATAAAAATACTGATGATGAAATTCAATGAGGAAAGCATGGGGAATTCAATAAATTAGTATGGGACTAATGGTTATAGATAATCAAGAATACAACCTTATAACACAAAATTCTTGAAGGTCTAATGGCTTAGATGTGGAAAGAAAAGCAAAAGCTTTTGGAAGAAATTTAGAACATTTTATGAGCTTGGGGTAGGACAGAGTTTCTTAAACGAGGCCCTCAAAATGGCAAATCATAAAGGTAAAGGTTGAGAAATCTTTCTTTATTAAAATGTATAACCTTTCATCAAAAGGAAATGGGAGGAGATATTTGCAATACATAAGTTACGAAGGAATGATATCCAGAATATAAAAACAACAAAATCAATATAAAAAGATAAGTGACTCAAAATTAAAATGGTCGAAAAGTTTGATTAGCATATATAAGAGGAAACACAAATCAGGATATTGACCCTTATTAGTCATCAGATAAATGAAATTAAAGGCATCGTATGATATCATTTCTATCCAACAGATTTTAAGTGATATAAAAGTTTGAAAATACTAAATGTCTTCAAGGCCACGGGCAACAAGAACTTGTATACACTACTGGTTGGAGTATAAATTGAAACAACCACTTTTAAAAACAATTTGACTTTATTACAGAAAACAATTCAACTCCTAGGCAGTGGTTCTCAAAGTGTGATCTGAGAACTTTTTCAGGATGTCTGCCGGGTCCTCTCATTTCTGTTATTTATTTATTTATTTATTTATTTATTTATTTATTTATTTATTTATTTATTATTTTTAATTCTTTTATTATGAATTAAACTTTTTTAACAAATTAGTTTCAGGTGTACAACACAGTGCAATAGTTATGCTTTTTACCCCTCAAAGTGACAACCCCCCTACCCCAATTCACCACCCCACTCCTCCCCCCCATATCATACATATCTATTACAATTCCTTTGACTCCCTTCCACCGTATAATTCACATCCTGTGACTATCTATATATTCAATTACAGTTGACATACAATATTATACAACATCAGTTTCAGGAATACAGTGCAGTGATCAAGCCTCTACTCCATCTATGAAGCGGTCTCCCTAACAAGACATGTGACCATCTGACACCGCACAAAATATTTACAACATTATATTCCCCGAACTGTCTTTCATATCCCTGTGGCAATACTGTAGTTACCTATTTATGCTGTCTAATCCCTTCCCCTTCTCCCTCATCCCGACCCCCCTCCCAACTAGCAACCCTGTTTTTCCTCTATATCTATGTGACTGTTTCTGTTTACTTTGCTCATTCATTCAGTTTTTCAGATTCTACATATAAGTGAGATCATATGGTATTTGTCTTTCTCCGACTGACTTATTTCACTTAACATAATAGTCTCTAGGTCCATCCATACCATGGCAAATGGTACGATTTCATCTTTATAGTGGAGTAATACTCCATTGTATAAATGTACCACAGTTTTTTAATCCAGTCCTCTACCGATGGGCATTTTGGTTGTTTCCAAGTCTTGGCTATTGTAAATAGCACTGCAATAAACATAGGGGTGCATATATTTTTTCGAATTAGCATCTTGGATTCTTCTGGGTAGATACCCAAGAGTGGAATTGTTGGGTCATATGGTAATTCCATTTCCAGTTTTTTGAGATACCTCCATAATGATTTCCATAATGGTTGCACCAATTTGCACTCCCACCAACAGTGCACCAGAGTTCCCTTTTCTCCACACCCTTGCCAGCACTTATTGTTTGTTGATTTCTTGATGATAGCCATTCTGACCAGAGTGAGGTAGTATCTCATTGTGGTTTTTATTTGCATTTCTCTTATGATCAGTGAGGTTGAACATTTTTTCATATGCCTGTTGACCTTCTGTATGTCCTCTTTAGAGAAATGCCTCTTCATATCCTCTGCCCATTTTTTAATTGGGTTGTTTGTTTCTTTGGTGTTGAGTTTCATGAGTGTTTTATAAATTTTGGATATTAACCCCTTATCAGATATATCGTTGGCAAATATCTTCTCCCATTCAGTAGGCTGCCTTTTTGTTCTATTGATGATTTTCTTTGCTGTGAAAAACCTTTTAAGTCTGATGTAATCCCATATGTTCATTTTTTCTTTTATTTCCCTTGCCCGAGGGGATATATCAGTAAAAATATTACTCAGGGTAATGTCTGCAAACTTACTCCCTATGTTTTTTTCTTCTAGGAGTCTTATGGTTTCAGGTCGTACATTTAAGTCTTTAATCCATTTTGAGTTTGTTCTTGTATATGGTGTAAGAATATATTTTTTTGCATGTGTCAGTCCAATTTTCCCAGCACCATTTATTAAATAGACTATCTTTACTCCAATGTAAATTCTTGCTTCCATTACCATATATGGATGGGTTTATTCCTGGGCTCTCTATTCTGTTCCATTGGTCTATGTGTCTGGTTTTATGTCACTACCATACTGTTTTGATTACTGTAGCCTTGTAGTATGTTTTGATGTCAGGTAGTGTGTTGCCTCCCACTTTGTTCTTATTCTCAGGATTGCCATGCCTATTTGGGGTCTTTTGTGGTTCCATATAAATTTTAGTATTCTATGTTCTTTTTCTGAGAAAAATGTCCTTGGTAGTTTGATTGAAATTGCATTGAATCTATATATTGCCTTAGGTAGTATTGACATTTTAACTATATTAATTCTTCCTATCCATGAGCATGGTATGTATTTCCATTTATTTGTATCTTCTTTGATTTCTCTCTTCAGTGTCTCATAATTTTCTGAGTACAGGTCTTTTACTTCTTTAGTTACATTGATTCCTAGATATTTTATTGTTTTTGAAGCAATTGTAAAAGGGATTGATTTCCTGAATTCTTTTTCTGATAGTTTATTATTGGTGTATACAAATGCAACTGATTTCTGAATATTAATTTTGTATCCTGCTAACTTATCAAATTTGTTTATCAGTTCTAGCAGTTTTTTGGTGGAGTCTTTGGGATTCGCTCCATATAGTATCATGTCATCTGCATATAATGACAATTTTACTTCCTCTTTTCCAATTTGGATGCCTTTTATTTAATATTCTTGTCTGATTGCTGTCGCTAGAACTTTCAGAACTGTGTTAAATAGAAGTGGTGAAAGCGGGCAGCCTTGTCTTGTTCCTGATCTTAAGGGGAAAGCTTTCAGCCTTTCCCCATTGAGTACGATGTTTGCTGTGGGCTTATCATATATGGCCTTTATTATGTTGAGATATGATCCTACTATTCCCACTTTGCTAAGAGTTTTTATCATAAATGGCTGCTGGATTTTGTCAAATGACTTTTTTGCATCTGTTGATATGATCATATGATTTTTATTTTTCATTTTGTTAATGTGTGTATTACATTAATTGATTTGCAGATATTGAACCAGACTTGCATACCAGGAATGAATCCCACTTGATCGTGGTGTATTATCTTTTTAATGAGATGCTGAATTCAGTTTGCTAGTATTTTGTTGAGAATTTTTGCATCTATGTTCATTAGGGATATTGGCCTGTAGTTTTCCTTTTTTGTAATATCTTTGTCTGACTTAGGAATCAGGGTGATAGTGGCTTCATAGAAAGAGTTTGGGAGCCTTTCCTCCTTCTGTATTTTACGGAATAGTTTGAGGAGAATAGGTATTAATTCTTTTTTGAATGTTTTGTAAAATTCACCTATGTAGCCATCTGGTCCTGGGCTTTTGTTTGTTGGAAAATTGTTGATTACTGATTCAATTTCTTTGGCAGTGATCAGTGTGTTCAGAGATTCTGTTTCTTTTTGGTTCAGAGTTGGTAGATTATATGCTTCTAGAAATTTATCCATTTCTTCCAGATTGTCGAATTTGTTAGCATATAGTTGCTCATAGTATTTCTTAAAATTTTCTGTATTTCTGTGGTATCTGTTGTCACTTCTCCCCTTTCATTTCTGATTTTATTAATTTGGGTCTTCTCTCTCTTTTTCCTGGTTAGTCATACTAATGGTTTGTCGATTTTGTTTATCTTTTCAAAAAACCAACTCTTGGTTTCATTGATCTTTTATATTGTTTTTTGTTCTCTATTTCATTTATTTCTGCTCTGGTCTTTATTATTTCCTTCCTTGTAATTTCCTTCCTTGTACTCCCTTTAGGCTTTTTTTTTTTTTTTTGCTGTTTTTTCTTGAGTTTCCTTAGGTGTAAAGACAGTCTGTTGATTTGAGATTTTTCTTCCTTCTTTAGGCAGGCCTGCACTGCTCTGAACTTCCCTCTTAGGACTGCTTTTGCTGCATCCCAGAGATTTTGGGTCGTGGTGTTTTCATTTTCATTTGTCTCAAGGTATCTTTTCATTTCCTCCTTGATCTCATTTTTGACCCCCTCACTATTTAGTAGCATGTTATTTAGCCTCCATGTGTTTGTAAGCTTTCCACATTTCTTCTTATAATTGATTTCTAGTTTCATAGCAGTGTGGTCAGAGAAGACACTTGATATGATTTCAATCTTCTTAAATTTGTTGAGACTTGTTTTGTGGCCTAACATGTGGTCTATCTTGGAGAATGTTCCATGTGCACTTGAGAACAATGTATATTCTGTAGCTTTGGGGTGAAATGCTCTAAAAATATCAATTAAATCCAGCTGGTCTAAAGTGTCATTTAAGGCCACTATGTCCATGTTGATGTTCTGTCTGGAGGATCTGTCCATTGGTGACAACAGGGTTTCAAGTCCCCTACTATGATAGTGTTATTGTTGATTTCTGTCTTTATGTCTGTCAAAATCTGTTTTATATATTTAGGAGCTCCTATATTGGGTGCATAGATGTTTACTAGGGTTATGTCCTCTTGTTGAATCAATCCCTTTATTATTATGTAGTGCCCTTCTTTGTCTTTTATTGTAGTCTTCATTTTAAAGTCTATTTTGTCCGAAATAAGTATTGCTACTCCAGCTTTTTTCTCATTTCCATTTGCATGAAATATCTTATTCTATCCTTTTACTTTCAGTCTGTGTGTGTCTTTTAATCTGAGATGAGTCTCTTGTAGACAGCATATGCATGGGTCCTATTTTCTTATCCACTCTGTGTCTTATCCACTCTTAGCCACTCTGTGTCTTTTGATTGGAGCATTTAGCCCATTCACATTTAAAGTAATTACTGATAGGTACATATTTATTGCCATTTTATTATTTGTATTTCTTGTCTTCCTGGGTTAGCCTGTTTTCCCCTTTCTTCTGTTTAAAACAGCCTTTTTAACATTTCCTGCAATGCTGGCTTGGTGGTAATGAACTCCTTAAGCTTATTCTTTTCTGAGAAGCTCTTTATCTCTCCTTCAATTTTAAGTGATAGCCGTGCTGGGTAGAGCAATCTTGGTTGTAGACCTTTATTTTGTGTCACTTTGAATATCTCCTGCCACTGTCTTCTGGCCTGCAGAGTTTCTGAAGAAAAGTCAGCTGTTAGTCTTATAAGAGTTCCTTTGTATGTAACCTGCTATCTTTCTCTTGCTGCTTTTAGGATTCTGTCTTTGTCTTTAAGCTTTGCCATTTTAACTATGCTGTGTCTTGGTGTGGGCCTGTTTGGATTCAGCCTGTTTGGAACTCTCTGCACATCCTGGGCTTGTATGTCGATTTCCTTCACCAGGGTAGGGAAGTTTTCAGTCATTATTTCTTTAAATACATTCTCAATCCCTTGCTTCTTCTCTTCTCCTTTTGGTATTCCTATGACATAAAGGTTGTTGAATTTCATGTTGTCCCAGACATCTCTTAAACTATTTTCATTCTTTTTTATTCTTTTTTCTTTTTGTTGTTCCAGCTGGGTGATTTCTGCTATTTTATCTTCTAATTCACTGATCTGCTCCTCTGCTTCATCTATTCTACTCAAGGTGATTCCCTTGAGTGTGTTCTTCATTTCAGTTATTGTATTCTTTAGTTCTAACTGGTTGTTTTTTATGGTTTCCCTATCCTTCTTTATGTCCTCGCTAAGTTCCTTAAACATTCTTATCATCAGTGTTCTAAACTGTGTCTTTGAAAGTTTGGATACCTCTGTTTCATTTAATTCCATTTCTAGAGTTTTCTTCTGATCTTTTACTTGGGGCATGTTTCTTTGTTTCTTCATTCTGGTTGTTGTTCTGTGAATGCTGCGATGTATTAGATAGATCACCTAGAAAGAAGAGAGAAGAAAAAAAAAAGGAAAGAGTTCGGGGGACTCTCCATCCTCTTTAATCTGCAGAACACTTGCTCAGCAATAGAGAGTCTCTGGGCGACTCCACACCAGTTATTGGGGGTAAGAGCTTAACGTGTTATGCGCTGGCCTCCCTCTCAGGCTTGCAGTGAGCTTTCCGCAGTTAGCTGCTGTGTGCTCTGGAACCGTGCTCACTACAAGAAAAAAAAAAAATCTAACTACATATTTGTGCGAGACCAGATATTTTTTAAATATTTCAACCAAAACAACAAACCTAACATATTGAATGCAGGGCAGAAATGAGAATTTAGGGTTTTTTTTAAGCTGGACTTTAAAAGATTTTAAGAAAATTAAAATTAAGAAATTAAAGTAATATAACTCAGATCTTCATTTTCATTTTAAAGAGTTATTTTTTGTAAATATGTTGTTGTTAACATGTAATGGGGTTATTGTTATTATTTTTAAATACATTAATAAACATTTAAAGTTTCCTGAAGTTTAATTTCTGATATTATAAAAAATCATGATATTATAAAAAAACACTTAAGAGGCCTCAATAATTTCCAAGAGTGAAAAAGAGTAGTGAAACCAGAATGTCTGAGAATTGCTGAACTAAAAACTTTTGCAAATTAAATGAGGAGATATGCACAAGAATGATCATAGCCATTTGTTTCCAATAGAAAACAAAACAAAAACAAACAAAAAAGCACTAGACAAACCCCTAATGTCCATTGACAAATGGATAAAAAATTACCCAGCAAAATGCTATATTTCATGAAACGTATAATATGTATCTGGAGGATGCCAAAAAAATGTATACACATTTTAAGAAAGGCACAAACTACTGTAATGAAATTATAATACAATGAATAAGGGTAGCATTCATTTGATTAACGCCATCTTTGGAGTGAACATCATGCTACAAATTGCTACCATAATTCAATTCAACTTTGAAAAGTAATACATGGATAACATCTCTTGAAATGTGTACATTTTTTTTGCACCCCCACTATGTATATATTAAAAATATATAAAATTTATCTACAGACACAAACATGGATGGGATTCAGAACATGTTAGATGAGAAAAGCAAATCATACACATAGTATGAATTACTGAATCTAAACAATAAAATACAATTCTTGTATTATACAGTACATTGTTCAGGGAGAAATGCATGTGTGGCAAACCTATGAAGAAAAATAGGAAATAAAAAATGTAAAATTTAGAATAGTGATTAACTCTAGGGAAACAGGAGTACAGAGGGAGCTTCAAAAATGTGTTGTATTCATTCAGCTGTGTGGTAGCTTACAAAGAGTTTGTTGTATTTTTAGTTTTTAAACTTTACCTATATGTTACAAATATTCCCCTGTGTTTAATATTTAATTTAGAACATTTTTAATTTTTTAAAAAGGCATTTCTGTGAAGGAGAAAGGGATAAAAAGGAGGGGTGAAGAAGAGAGAAAGAAGGGTCAAGGAAGGCAGGCAATATTT
Source organism: Aselliscus stoliczkanus (assembly GCA_033961575.1). Lineage (NCBI taxonomy): Eukaryota > Metazoa > Chordata > Mammalia > Chiroptera > Hipposideridae > Aselliscus > Aselliscus stoliczkanus. Next base: position 114,347,879 of record CM066730.1, on the reverse strand, counting down.
CCTGACCTTTAAGGAGGGCTAGGTAAATCTATTAAATCTACCTACTCCAATGTTAACCAACTTTTCTGTGCTGAGGGAAGATAACCTTATAGGGGAAGATATCACCTTTTCAGCCCTATACTTCCTAAAATGCTGTTAAAGCATCTATTTAAAAACTCTTTCAGATAAAGAGACATACTTGTGATGAAAGCAACATTGAGCAGACTTGGCCCAATCCCATATACAATTTATAGAGCTATACAGGTTATCGGAATCAAAAGAAATGATCTCAAAAAAAGTTTAGAACTTTCACTTGAAATCACAGAGTCCTTTCCCCAGGACAGCCTACCTCCTGCCTCCTGATATGTGCTCAAGTCCTGAGGTGAAGCAAAGACTTCAGCCTTCCACACTGAGCCTAGCGACCGCGCTGCCATATCCTGAAAATACTGACTGGGGGACGATGCCCTCTAAAGGGGAATGCAGGCCAGAGACAAGAGCAGAACCTGGGATTTTTATTATTTCCTAATTGGAACAGTGAGGGTTTTTTTTTTTTTTTTTACCACCCTTTACAAGGCTGCTTTGTACTCTTATAATTATATAATTAGCAACTTTGGCACCTATTTTGCCACGTTTTAATTGTCTTCCTAAATATAATTGGAAAAAACAAAGAAATACACCTAGGAAAAGGAAAACGGGAAAATAAGGGGTTGGGGGTGGGGGCGAAGTTTTTACAAATTGCCACTGCTTAACTTATGCTTGTGCCAGCAACTTCCTAACAGTAACTCCAGGGACTAGCAGTGCTTCACACACATACTTCCTGTTACAATGTCATCGTTTTGTATATTAGGAATCAAAGATTTAGTGAAATATTGGGTCCCTTTCAGACTTTGTGAAATATCAGCAGAGCATCAGCTCATGGTCTGATCTACTTTTTTAAATACCTGTAGCACAATGATTTATTGAAACTTTAATGTGGTAGAATAATCTCACTGAAAATTAACTGTGCCTTATGGCTTTAACCATGAAATATTGGGAATCTTTTTTTCCAACACTTTTGAAAGACGGTAGCCAAGGCTTTAGTGTTTGGTGGTTTTAGGTTCCCTTTCCTCCAGAGAGAGCTGAGAAGCCTTTGCTTTGTAAAACTTAAACCCTTGAAGGGTCTGTTTGAAAAAAGAAGGAGGAGGAGAGGAGTAGCTAAACCATAGAGATTCCAACATTCTCAAAGTATGAGATTGAAGATGAGATAGGAACAATAATGACAGAGGCCTTGGAAGTCAAGGAGAAGTGAATATTCAGGGACAAAGTGTGAGAAAAGAGGCAGACACCACAAGCAAAGAATTTGCTAGCCTTGGACTGGCATGGATATTATGCACCATGATGGACTGAAAGCAATGGACTTAAAATCTTGGATTGCATAAGCTCTAGGTAAGTTCTTACACAATTCAAAGACACAGAAGGACCCTGGAAATTAACTGAGGTTGTTTTTGAATGGGCAAAGTGGTAAGGAAGAGGAGCAAGTGTTAGATTTAATCTGATTTTAGAAATCATGTTTCCTTTCACAGAGGTCATATGCCTTGCAGAGTCCACGTGGTCTGGGAGTCAGGTGGGTTGAGCTCATTCATTGTCCTAGAACCTAAGAGCCAAATGGTTAGGATTATGGTCTTGGAGGCAGACAGTCTGGTTCTGGTTCTGCCTCTTATCTACTCAATCTCTATAAATCAAAGTACCTTCACCTATAAAAAGGAAACTCGACCAATATTGGTTTCTGCTAAAAGGATTATTGGGAAGATTCCATGTAATAGGTATATAAAATGTTCATTTTAGTGTGTCATATATTAATGAATGCTCAATACATATTAGCTGTCATTTTAATTATGATGTTCTATTCTGAAATTTGATTTTCCTAACCTATAAAATGAAGATTACATAAATGGCCACTTTCTGTCTGGGTTTCTAAAAAGGCTTATACAATTGAAAAATCAGGTTGTAGAAAAACAAATGTATAAAAGAAAGCCCCCCAAAATAGTCCCAATGGCTACCAATTACTAAGGATTTAAAGTCAACCAGATCTATGCTAATTTATTTCACACATATGATCCAATCAAATCCTTTTAACAACTTTCAAAAGTGGATTAGCTGGTAAAATGGTGCAATAGACAGACGCTGTGTTAACTGCCTCCCAGGATCACACCAAAATTACAAGCAAATTATACAGCATTCAACCCTGGAGGTCCCCGGAACACCAGAGGAACAGAACCACTAAATGAAGAACTTTAAGAGGAGGCCGTGTTGGGTCTGGTAGGATGGGCGGAGACGAGAGAGGGCGAGCCCCGTGAGGGAGGTCCTAGCGGTGGGAGGCTTCTCCGGTTGGGGGAGAGACCCTCTGGCCGCACACCAAGCTCACCAGCCCAGAGTTCCTTTGCCGGGAAGAGAAGTTCTAAGATAGCTGGCAGTAAATTAGTGAGGACTATCTTTGCTCAGCTCGGTGAGGCTGAGAGCGGCTGGAGAATCAGTGGGGCCGGTGCCTGGGCTTGCTCGCCGGTGAGCACTTACCTGGCTCCTGGTGGAGAGACTGGCTTTGTGAGCCGGACCCGGGAGCCTGTGGGGATGGACTGAACTGTGCACCTTTGGTGCAAAGGCTGGAGGTTTTTTGACTATTGTTCCTGTGGTGTGGAGCCTGCATGCGAGTGGTGTAGGGAGGGCACCATTTTGTCAGGGTTGGGCCCTCCCACAGAGGGTCAGGTCCGGGACCTCATTGGTCTGGTGGAATTGGCGTAGAAGTGCGTGTGTGCGTGCGTGCGCATGCGGCCTTGGATCCCCACCCTCCGCACGGCTTGTGCTGCGTTGCCAGGGAAACGCCTGGTGGGCATGCTCTGGCTCCAACAGGCTGTTCACTGAGACACGGGAGTGCGCAAGCCACCTCGGGTCTCTGCTCTCTGCACTGCACTTGCAGAGTTGCCAGGCTGGTCATTGGTTGTCAGGCTACTCGGCCTGATCTGCAAGCGGCTGATTGGGACAGGCTGAGACTGGGAGTTTTCCTGGGAGTGCTGGGCCGTGAGCTGTGTGCCTGCGTGATCTAGCCAGGGCTCTCCTGGTGATCCATCTAATACATCAAAGCAATCCTAGAGCGACAGCCAGAATGGGGAAACAAAGAAACATGTCACAAGAGAAAGATCAGAAGAAACCTCTAGAAATGGAACCAAATGAAACAGAGGGATCCAACCTTTCAGAGACAGAGTTTAGGACACTGATGATAATAATGTTTAAGGAACTTAGTAAGGGCATAGAGAAGGATAGGGAAACTATAAAAAAACAACCTGTTGGAACTAAAGAATACAATAACTGAAATGAAGAACACACTTGAAGGAATCACGAGTAGAATAGATGAAGCAGAGGAGCGGATCAGCGATTTGGAAGATAAAATAGCAGAAATCACCAGTTGGCACAACAAAAAGACCAAAGAATGAAAAACAATGAAAATAGTTTAAGAGCCCTATGGGACAAGGTGAAATGCAACCATCTTCGAATCATAGGAATACTAGAAGAAGAGAAGAAGCAAGGGGTCAAAAATGTATTTGAAAAAGTAATGACTGAAAACTTCCCTACCCTGGTGAAGGAAATCAACATATATGCCCAGGAAGTGCAGAGGGTTCCAAATAAGCTGAACCCAAACAGGTCCACACCAAGACACATCCTAGTTAAAATGGCAAAGGTTAAAGACAGAGACAGAATCCTAGAGGCTGCACAAGAAAGACAGCAGGTTACATACAAAGGAACTCCTATTAGACTAACAGCTGACTTGTCTACAGAAACTCTGCAGGCCAGAAGGGAGTGGCAGGAGATCTTCAAAGTGACACAAAATAAAGGTCTACAACCAAGATTGCTCTACCCACACGACTATCACTTAAAATTGAAGGAGAAATAAAGAGTTTCTCAGAAAAGAATAAGCTTAAGGAATTCATTACCACCAAGCCAGCATTGCAAGAAATGTTAAAAGGGCTTTTTTAAACAAAAGAAAGGGGTAAACAAGCTAACCCAGGGAGACCAGGAATACAAATAACAAAATGGCAATACATATGCACCTATCAATAATCATTTTAAATGTGCATGGGCTAAATGCTCCAATCAAAAGACAGAGAGTGGCTGAGTGGATAAGAAGATAGGACACATGTATATGCTGTTTACAGATGGAATAAGATATTTCATGCAAATGGAAATGAGAAAAAAAAAAGCTGGAGTAGCAATACTTATTTTGGACAAAATAGACTTTAAAATGACTACAATAAAAGACAAAGAAGGGCACTATAACCCTAATAAACATCTATGCACCCAACATAGGAACTCCTAATTACATATAACAGATTTTGACAGCCATAAAGACAGAGATCAACAGTAACGTTATCATAGTAGGGGACTTCAACACCATTGTCACCAATGGACAGACCCTTTAGACAGAAAATCAACACAGAAAGAGTTGATATAAAAGAAAAACTGATGGTTGCTGGCTGGGAGGGAGTGGGGAAGAGGGAGAGGGGGAAGGTTTTGGACAGTGTAGGTGGGACTACAATGTTGCCGCAGGGACATGGGGGCAGTTCTGGGAATGTAATTGATAATGTTGTGAAGAGACTATTATGTTGTGTGAAATAAGTCAGTCGGAGAAGGACAGGTACCATGTGATCTCACTTGTGTGTGGAGTCTGAAGAGCTGAGTGAATGATCAAAGTAAACAGACTCGTAGATGTAGAGGAAAAACTGAGGGTGGCTAGTTGGGAGGGGGTTGGGGATGGGGGTGAAGGGGAAGGGATTAGACAGCATAAATAGACAACTACAATATTGCCACAGGGATATGAAACATAGTTCGGGGAATATAATAATGTTGTAAAAATTTTGTGGCGTGTCAGATAGTCACATGCCTTGTTAGGGAGACCACTTCATGGATGGAGTAGAGGCTTGATCACTCCTCTGTGCACCTGAAGCTGATGTTGTATAGTATTGTATGCCAACTGTAACTGAATATGTGGATGGTCACAGGATGTGGAGTATACTGTGGAGGGGAGTCAGGGGAGTTGTGATAGATATGTATGATATGGGGGGGGTGTGGGGTGGCAAACTGGGGTAGGGGGGTTGTCACTTTGGGGGGTAAAGAGTATAACTATTGCATTGTGTTGTACACCTGAAACTAATAAAAAAGAGAAAAAAAAAGAAAAAATAATAAAAAATAAAAAATAAAAATTCTCCAGAAGCAACAACAACAACAACAACAACAACAACAACAACAAAAGTGGATTATACAGACCAGGAAACTGAAAGATCAAAAAAATTAGATATCTATCCATGTCCACAATGAGTAATGGTTAAGGCTGACCTGAAACGTTGTTACTTTGTGCTCTGATAATTTTAGAAGAATCTTAAATATAATTCTTCTTCCCTGATTATAATGTTTCATTAATAACAGTTACCAAATAACTTCTATGTGCCTGGCTCTAGATTGGGAATTTAAATTATATTTAATCTTTTGCATCTCAAGATAACCCAATGTGATAGATACTGTATCTCCATTTTCAGATGAAAAAAATTAAGATTTATAGAGAGAGACCCAGTGTAATGCAAGACTTATAGCTAAAACTGAGATATGCCTGAATTCAAAGACTTTCCTACCCCCTTCCCAATTATAATTCACTGTCTCATGACCCAGCTATTGGGTTGTTGGAAAAGTCATGACATATTTTTTTCTATGTTTTTCGTTGCAAACATGTGTCATGACTTTTCTGGCAACCCAATATGACTCCTAGGTATCTACCTAAGAGAAATGATAATATACATCTATCCGGACATTCACATTATTCGCCATCTTGAGAGCAATATTACTTATAAAAGGCAAAACTGGAAACCTGAATGCCCATCAAATGGTGAATGGATTAACAAATGTAATATATTAATAGCTGTACAATGGATTACTACTTCCTAGTAAAAAGGAACAAACTACTGATGCCTGCTTTGACAGAGACAAACCTCAAAAGCATTATATAAAGTAAAAGAAACCAATAGTAAAAGCTACAAATTATGTAGCTCCATTTATATCAAATGTCCACAAAAGTTACATATGTAGAAAGTACATTCTGGTTGCCTGGGGAAGATTAACAGGAGATAAACAGGAAGTGGGCATGACAGATCTTATTGGGGTGATGAAAATGTTCTAAAATTGATTTATGGTGATGATTATACAACTTGGTTAATTAAATAAAATTCATTGTATTGTATACTTGGGATAGGTGAATTATAGATGTAAAATATGCCTCCCTAAGGTTGTTAAAAAAATTATGAAAAACATACAGTATTGAACAGCTCTTAACATACTTTGCATTTTAGTTTTTATGTTTTTTGTTTCCCTGTTATTATAGCCTGCTATGGTCTTAAATATGGTGCAATATTATTTTTAATGCCTTATGAGTCACTTCAACTGATACATTAAAATGGTTTCGGAAGTTGTGGTTCCTATTATAACAAATAATCATTATCTATTATTATTAAAATACCTTCATGAATATCTTGTACTGCAGGAATTCTAGGTGACTTCTATTCATTGTCACTTATACAGAATATTACCTCACAAAAAGGAGAATTGTATTCCGATGATATAGGTTGAAAGAAGATATTGAGAACCCCTTTCTCACTTTTAAATTTATCCTGCACTAATTATCAGGTTGTTGATAATTTTCAAACGGATCATTTACTATGAAGGGGAAAAAAACCTACACCTTTCTGTCCTCCCCTCCCCCACCCAAACTGTGTCCTCTCAGAGTTTTTCTTGTATCTTGATCTACATTTTATTAATGAGGAAAGGAGAGGCAGGAGAATGGAAGGGAGAGAGTAACACAGCAAAGACAAACATGTTTGGAAAGAAGATTGTGTGTGTGTGTGTGTGTGTGTGTGTGTGTGTGTATCTTTCAATCCTAATATTGCCTCTGGCACGGATTAAAAAAAAAAATCTATTGACAGATCTTGAGCTCATTTGCTTAACTGAATAGTAATTATAATGCATTCCACAGGAATTCTGTGAACTCTGCTGGTGACAGCTTAGAATGGCCCTTCATGATAGATGTCCAGGCTCAGGAACAGAAGAGGACCCAGAGAAGCTATGTGGAGGAGAAAGGGTGAGAACAGCATTATACGTAATTTAGATTGCATTTTTCTTTATTATCTTAAGATTTTGGATACCTTTTCAAGAAAATAGATTGGAACTTTTTTTTTTTTTTCACAGTCCCCAACTGGGGGAATAGGAGGACCAAGGCTGATAATGAAGCCTACATGTACCAATATGGCAAACCATGTAGAATTCATTCTGATTTGTTGATGTCTGTCCTAATCAGGCAGGTATTTTACTGTTGGCTGAATTTTTTTAACATAATCTCTGACCATGAGTATTGCAGAGATTTCAAGCCCTGAAGCTTCATAAGGACGGTGGCATAGGCTTTATCTTTTTCTATAGCAAATGCCTAATACATATAGTAGGCACTCCATAAATTTGTATGGAAAAGTGAATGAATCTTGTGAAGGTGGGCTCACAACTCCAGGGTGCAGGGGTGATTTGCTTCGGAGGCCCACTATTATTATATCATAAATAGTCATGAAACTACTTTCTTGGCTTATGGGCTAGGAAATTTTGTTGCTGCTTCCAAGACACTAAAGTCTCAGGATGAGACAGACCTTTCTGACACTACCAAAAAGTGACAGATAGTGTGCCATGGGCACTCTGTGTCAGCCTTTTCAGTTTGAAGAAAGGCATGATGATCCTGCTTTAGTTTCTTTTCCCTGAAATACATTATTCAGTCACTGATCAACTGAAGTTAGAGTTCAGAAAATAAGAGAACAAAATTTGACTTACTTTTGAACAAAATATCATAGTTACAGTTCAAATTATTTATCTATATTAGGCAAAAAAAAAAGAGTTAAAAGAATCCTATTTCATCAGTTGATTAGAATAAAGTCATGTTTCCTTTTGCTTCTTCCAACAAGCTCCCTCCATTCTTTTTATTACAGAAATAATAGTAAAAAGTATAGTATACTATGGAAAGTAACATATTTTTGTGTCTTTGGTCGGGGTGGGGGTGGGGATGTTTGTATGTGTGTTGGGAAGAGTAAGAAATTGCCAAACTTGAAAAGAGGTTCTTTATATTAGTCCAAAAAGAAGACAAAAGCACATTCTATACCAACTGACATTTACATTCATAGGACCAACTGGGTAAAATTAAAGCTAGAACTCAGTAGGTATTAAATAACAATAATAAAATAATTGGAGGCTTTAGATTTTAATGAGGGGTCATTAGTTGCTCTTTCTATCAATATAATGGGCTATAAAGATGAGCTCTTGCCCAGTTATAGTAATTAAGCACCATTTTTTCACCCTAAAAATACAATGCCTGAAGATGCTCTGTTGAGACTCTAATTTGGTTCATGACATTCTGACACCTTGGTTGAGAAAAGCCAACAGGGAAATTCTGTACTTTGTGTTTTAAGACCTGAGCCTCCCCTGGCCTTGCCGTGTCACATCTTGATTTGTCTCCTTAAACACTTTTCTATAAGCCTCAAAGAAAATTTACCTGGATAAATGCCACAGTTTTGTCTTCACTTTTAATATGTAGTAAGTGAACAAAAAGATTATGGTTGGGGAAAGCAGAGGAAATACAAGTAGAAGTTCAAGTCACAAACTGGCATTCCAGGTCAACAGCCCGATGTCTCATGTAGTTGGTGAAACACATCTGGAGAAGCACATGAGCAGACTAAAGTGTTTTAGAGTGGGTGAGAACAATAGTAAGAGGTTTGGCAAACATGTTATAGGAAAAATAAAATTTAAGTCTGGTCATGAACTCAGGAGTCTTATAGGAGCCAAGCAAATAATAAATGTGAGACGAGCAGACCAGGTATAAAGAACAGTTTTCAACTCCTTAAAGAATTATTCTTGCCCCTATTTTTCTTGAAAATATAGACTTTTCAGTCTTGTTTTCCCCCATCTGTTCTTTGGTAGAGAAATGGGTCCAATACTATTAATTTTTGTCTTTAGAAAAATAAAAGCGTCAGCAGGATAAGTCATTGAGAGGGCCTCAAGTAGAGGAAACTTCTTGTCTAATGGAGCAGTGGCTAGTTAGCTTATGGAGTCTATGTAGGAAAGTAGGTAAAGTACCTGAGAGAGTATCATTTACAAGAGAAGACGGGATTCAACTTCCCAACTTTTAAATATTAGCTATATTTTAATTAAAAAGAAAAGCAGGTCTGCGAAGGCCAATATTGTGCAAGTGAAATAAATTACATCCGTGGTATAAATTTGGCCACAGGCATCAATGACATCTCTGAAAAGTGGACTATGAAAGAAGAGATTCAGAGCTAGAAACATGAAAGAGGGCCTAGCAAAACTGACTAGATTTATTCTGGATCACTCTAGAAGAGAAAAGTAGTCCAATGGCTACCAAAAGTTTACCACAAGGAATATTTCAGTGCTTCAGGAAGAAAAAGTCTACAAAAGTCAAATTTCTATAAATAAAATGGGTTGGCTCATGAAGTGACAAGCTCTCTGTGATGGTCTAGTTTATGTACTAAGGTAACCAGGCTAAGAGGAGCTCAGGTCTGTGAGGGTATCTCTGGAAGGGGTTAGCATTTGAATTTGTAGACTGAGTAAGAAAGATCACCCTCACCAAGGCAGGTGGGCATCATCCAATCCTTTCAGGGCTTAAACAGAACAAAAAGACAGTGGAAGGGTGAATTCACTCTCTACTTGGACTGAGAAATCCATCTTCTCCTGCCCATGGACATTGGTCTTCTGGTTCTCAGGTTTTCAGACTCAAACCAGTCTGCCTTACATCATCTGCCCTATATTCTCAGGTCTTTGGACTTTGTTCTGAATTACATCGCCTGTTTTCCTGTTTACAGATAGCAGATTGTGGGATTTCCTGTACTCTATAACTATGTAAGCCAATTCCTATAATAAATCTCCTCATTTTATATAGATTCCTATTGGTTCTCTTCCTCTGGAGAACCTTAAATAACACACTTGTCACCATTGGTTTCAAGCTGCATGATCCTCTGTCAGGCATGTTGCTGAAGAAACTATTTCTTGGTTCCTCTCTAAGAGCTCTAACATCCCTTTTAACCAGGAAAGTCAGTGACTTTAGTGCTGACTTTCAGCAATAAAACCAGGGAAACCATATAGCATATACTTACTTCAGTTCCTTAATATTTAAATTTTACTTATTTAATGTAGATTCAGTTTGAGTGATAATTATATCTTCATCAGTTCTGGAGTAAGACTGCCTGCATTTGAATCGAGGCTCTATCATTATTAATTCTGTAACCATGAACAAGTTTCTTAAGTCCTATGATATTAAGTTTACTAGTCTGTAAAATGAGTTTGATAATAGCACCTTTTCCACAGTGTTATTGGGTAGATTATATTAAGCGATATTTTAAAGGCTTAAAATAATGCCTGTAACATAGTAATTGCTTGATAAATCTGGAGAAGCATATGAACGGAGTGAGTGTTTCTGAGAGGGTGAGAACAATAATCGTAAGGGGTTTGGCAAGCATGAGTAGTGAGAGAAGTAAAGTATGAACAGCAACCATAGTGGCAACAGCAGTGGCAGTCATGTGACACTTTGGGGGGTGTTAGAAATATGTTTTAAATTTAAGGTCTGTAATGTGATTCAATCAGAATGTAAGGTCTGTGAGACTAGGGACAATGTCTATCTTATTCTTTATGGTCTCCCCAATTTTAGCCCCAAAGCTTGTTGAAATCACAGTTTTTTAACAAAGGGAGGTTCCACAGAGTCTCTTTATAAACCTAAGTTTGAAGGAGAGAATGCTGAAAATAACCATGGTGTGCTCAGGTTTTAAAATATGTAAACAGCTTGTGTTTGCCTGATTTTAACTGCAGTTTAGCAGATTCTTCACTTTCCAGGTAAATACATCTCAAAACTTTTGAAAAAAAATCTTTATTTTCCTAGACATCAATAAAACATATTATTTTGTGAAGTCTAGTAGAAAAATATAAGCACCCCCTTCAGGCCTGATTAGAGTGATCCAGCTGGGCCTATTTACTCACAATAAGTGGGACTCAAGAGTACATCTTCACACAATCACAAATCATGGGGATGATAATAAAAATTTGTAAAGCCCAGTGAGGCCCACTTGCTGATCAGGTTGGACACTCAGCCAATCAGAAAAGATGCCAGCCATGACCAAACAGCAGAGATAAACTTACTGGTACCGGCTGAATATCAGCTTTGAAAATCAGAGGTCTGGCTCTGGGTCATTTGATCATAAAAAAGCTACAATCTCAATTGTTAAGTTCTCAAATGTCAAAGTTCTCTTGTTTAATCCTACATAAATGAGTATAGAGTTCTATGGTGACACTTTAAATGCAATTCCCCATGAACACACTGCCATTATTATATTTTTATCTGAGCAGGTTATAGGGCTGAACTGATGCCCTCGCCAAAGAGCAGTTCCAAGATCTGAAAATGTAGACTGTATTTTGTTTGGGGCACACTCACTATGCTGACCTGGGGTTCTCCATGTCCAGTCCAAGAGACACTAGTTTAGAAGAGCACAGCCTTCTATTTTCTTTCCCTCAGCAGGTCCAGAGTGTCCTGTACCTTTTTAAGTGCTTTGTAAGGACTTAAATCAACGCTCTAATTACAGGCAAGAGGAAAGAACATTAGAAACTAATGCCAAGACTGAATGGAGAAAGCTGCTTCTTCTCATGAGCGAAGAGTTATATAAACTGCTTAGATCTGCTGCCTTCACTAATATTGAGGCACTTAAAGAAAATGAGAACCTCACCCCACCCTCTGCTTCCCTTACATTTGAGTTATCACTTTTTTTTTTAATTTTGGAAAACCAGCAGGAAGTTTATGGGTGACACATAGAGGAAAAGATCTGTGACACCAGGAGAGCTAAGGTGGACAATTCTTATCACTAACAGATGACTCATTTGGGACCATTAATATCAATTGAGATATTGCTAACATATGCTCTCTGTTTACTAAAAACCTTTACCAACTAGGTTCAAGATCTATGTTACAGACAGAGCTAGACCTAAGAATTAAAGGGCATTTAACATTCTCTGTTTTCATCTATTTTGAAAACAAATTTAGGTTTTAGAAAATTGAATCATCCCTAAACAGTCTCAAAAATTCTGGTCCCCAGACCACCTGAGAATTCTCTGATGGTTAAAAATGCAGATTCAATTTCTCAGCCAAGAGCTATTGATCTAGCAGGGACTGTATCTTATCAATTTTTGTATCTCTAATTCACAGCAGATTGCTTAGCCTATAGTAAGTGCTCAGTAAGTTTGTTGACTAACATGATTTATTAATTAATGAGATCCTGGGATAGATGAGTTGGGTGGAATTAAATTAACCAGGGACTTGCTTTTATCTTTCTTCCCACTGATCTCCAGTTGGCAGAACTAAAATAGTTGGAAAAATACAAGTCAAAACATTTTCCACAGTACCCTTTAGGCTTCCAAATTTCCATCAAGTCAGTAATCTTTAAGCGATGAAGTTAGTCTTGGAGCAGTTTTCTGCTGGCTAAGACTCAAAAGAACCTAAATGGTCTAAAGTTAAAGCTTAAATCTCAGACAAATATTCAACATCTGATGAAGCGTCAGGGAAGCAAGTCTGTGGGGGAATGCAGAAGTAAAGGCGCAAGATGAAGAGAAGAGAAAGAAGTATGTCTGTAACAGGTGTGCACACAGCTGCCGTAGGTAACTGGCTAGGGCTGGCTTGACCAGAGAAAGAGGAGATGGCATCCGACATGGTATGCTTTGGGTATCAAAACTCCTCAGAAATTGCAAAGCATCTCTCCCACCAGCCTTTATTCCTCAAGCATGAAGAATCAGAACATTATCAGAATACCTAACCAGCAATTCCCATCCTGGGTCCCACAGAACAGGAGCTGACTCAATATAACAGGAAATGCTGGGCTAAATCAAGTTTTTATTGCATGCTGTCTCAGAATCTTCACTACTCCAATGGGCATGTTAGCAGACTCCCAAAAGACAGCTCGTGATGTATTTTGTGCATGGGTAGATGAAGAGGTTGGTTTGCTCGAAGCATAAGAAGGGGGCATGCCAACAAGGTTGATAAGGGAGTAGGGTGAGGAAGCATCAGGCACCCTAAAACACCAGTTAGCCAGCAGCTGCTATCATGAAAATTAATTTACTGGTTTTATAAAAGCAGTGCTCATTAATGACATTGCTGACACTCCTGAGGGGCAGCATACACGCTGGACTAAGCCCTCATTTTGTGCTTCTTAATTTGAGCAAACCAATACCTGTTTGTCCCCTAAAAAACAAAACGAAAGAAAAAGAAAAAGGAATAAGAAAGAAAGGAGAGTTACTGGCTCTTGGTGGTGTGTTGACAACAAACCCCATTAAAGACAATAGTGGACTATGAAGAAACTGAACATGTGTTACCTGGAGAAAGGTTATTTAATAGGTCCCTTTCCTATGGGGCAGCCTGTGCTGGTTTTTCTCACCCACATTTTCTTTTTCTTACAGAGCTCCACAGTTTGACTCCTCCATTTCATTATACATATAAAGGGAGCCAAGAAACTTTGACATTTGCTGTGGGCTACAATGTATTTGGAGGGATTGGAACACACCCTTGGTGGGTCCTCTCCCCCACACATACACAAGAGTCTCACGCCAAATACAGAAAGACCCAAGGGCGGGTCGTGTTCAGGAGCACCGACTTAAAAGTTCTTTCATTTTTTTTTGAAAAAGAAAAACCAAAATTTATCTGTTTCAGCTCTGTGTCCCATCTGATCAAAGTCCAAGAACATGAACTGGACCATAAAACAAATGAAACTCACCAGCATTGGAGGATGAGAGGACTAGAGAAACACTCTCAGGAAACATGTGTGCACTGATATGGCTGTAAAACCATCTTCTAGTCCCTAGTTCTGGTGCTTCCCTCTATTACTGGGGGGAAGAGGTTTGGGAGGGTTGCCTCCCCACCCTGAAGTCTTCCACACCATGTTTGAGTACTTTCACCTCTTCCTTAGCACTGCTCAGCCTTCCTCTGGCCTGGGCTGCCTTCAGTCTCAGCAAACTCTCTGTGCTCTGCTTTTCTTACTACCTTCACCTGTACTACATACATCTACCATGTAAGGAAAGGCATCTGTAGGTGGTTCCAAACTAGGTTTAAAGGGGAAGAAGCAGGATTTTGTTTATTTGAATAGCGGTTGTCATCATCCAAAGTCTTTTATGAAAACTCCTCTCTCAGTACAGCTCCTAACAATTCACTCCTCTCCTAAAGTCTTACTTTTCTTTTAAAGTATTTATTGGGCTGACCTATTTTGACTGTAGTGCATGTAATAAGTGGGCTGTGTAAGACATAGCTTTTTGGAAACCACTTAAGTTCATTAGAAAATCTGGAATTGAACTTCAGTTAATTTTTCCCTTAAAATTCTTACTGATTCAGGTTCTCTGCCCATTTTGTAATTGGATTTTTTATGTTTTTTGTTGTTGAATTGTATAAATTCCTCATATATTTTGGATATTAGCCCCTCATCGGAAGCATTGTTTGCAAATATCCTCTCCCATTCAGTTGGATGCCTCTGATTTATTGATGGTTTCTTTTGCTGTGCAGAAGGTTTTTAATTTGATGTAGCTTTTTCTTCCCTGGCCTTTGAAGTCAAATTTATAAAATTCTCTTTGAACCCAAGGTCTATAAGTTTAGTACCTATGTTTTCTTCCATGCAGTTTATTGTTTCAGGTCTTATGTTTAAGACATTTCTCCAAAGAGAACATGCAGGTGTCCAAAAGACATATGAAAAGATGCTCAAATCACTAATCATCAGAGAAATGCAAATAAACACCCACAATGAGATCTCACCTCACATCAGTTAGAATGGCTATCATCAACAAGACAAATAATAACAAGTGTTGGAGAGGCTCTGGAGAAAAAGGAACCCTCATACACTGTTGGTGGGAATGCAGATTGGTGCAGCCACTACAGAAGGCACTGTGGAAGTTCCTCAAAAAATTAAGAATAAAATTACCATATGATTCAGTAATCCCTCTCCTTGGTATATACCCCCAAAATCTGAAAACATTTATCCCTAAAGATATATGTGCTCCAATGTTCGGTACAGTTTTTTTAAGGTGGCCAAGACATGGGAACAATCAAAGTGTCCTTTGATAGACGATTGTATAAAGACGATGTGGTATATAATATACACAATGGAATACTACTCTGCCATAAGAAAAGGTGAAGTACTTCCATTTGTGACAACATGGATGGATCCTGAGATTATTATGCTAAGCAAAATAAGTCACACAGAAAAATTTGAGAACCATATGACTTCACTGATATGTGGACTGAAAGTAACAAGGAATAAGAAAATAAATAAAAACTAAAAACATATAGACACAGATAATAGGTTAGTGGTTACCAGAGAATAAGGGTGAAGAGGGGTGGTAGATGAGGGTAAAGAGGGTCAAATATATGGTGATGGAAAGAGAATTGACTCTGGGTGGTAAACACACCATGTGATATATAGATGATGTATTACAGAATTGTACACTTGAAGCCTATGTAATTTTACTAACCATTGTCACCCCAATAAATTTTAATTAAAAAAAAGATTACCTTAAAAAAATTCTTACTGAATGGGGGGCTAGAACCCTGACATATAATAATAATAATAATAATAATAACATGCATTTTAAAAATAAAGTTCTCTGCAACAATCTCTGTTGAACTAGGAGTTATACAAGCAAATGAAAGTAAGTTGTTTTTTTTTGTTGTTTGTTTTGTTTGTTTTGTTTGAGGGTAGTGTCACTGGCCCTCATATGTGGGACTGAACTGGGGCCGCTGGCTTCCCAAGCCAGTGCTTAACCACTGCACCACTCGGCTGGCCCATGAAAGTAAGTTTTTGAGCATCTAATACATGCCAGACACTTTTATATACCTTATCACTGTCTATTTACTGAAACTCTCATGGAGGTATTGTTCCCTTTTTATGGACAAAAACACTGAGGCTTGAAGTGAGTGGTAAGTGAAATTAGGATTCAGACAGAGGTCCACATCATCCGTGCTACCACAATCTGGGGATCTAGTAAAGGGTGAATCTATTATCTAGAATCTCTCTGAATCTACAGCTTCTGCTCCCCACCCTTTAATGACTTCTTATTTAAGCTTCTGTGGATTCCCATCATTCATATGATGAAGTCCCTTTTTGACTTGGCCTCTGCCTACGTCTCAAATCTCACTGCATACCATTCACCCAATCCAGACCCACACCCAACTATGTGTAATTTTCTGATCAGGAAATGCTGCTTCATAGCTCCATTGCTTTGAGCATCAACTCTTTCTGCCAAAACAACTTTTCTCCATATATACCCAGAAAATCCCTGTTCCTCTTCAACAGTCAGTTCAACAGTTGTGCTACTTGCTGTGTCAAGATCTACCCTGACCTCTTCGCCATCAGGCAATTAGATAAGTCCTTTATTGCATCTCCATATTCACATGTGTACCTATATCATTCATGAGCTTATGACTTTTCCTGGTTATCTTCCCAATAATAACATCCACAGGGCCTACCTAGCACAGTCTGATCCATAGTAAGACCTCAACAGAAAACTGTTGAATGAATATATGATTTATACCAGGGGTTGGCAAACTTTTGAGATGGAAGAGCCAATCCAGTCCCTCACAACAATTTAAAAATTATATGACAACCATAAAACAAATAAAATCACCATTATATGAATAATATCCTTTAAAAATTTTATAAATGAAACTAGGACAGTTTTATTTTCATTTTCAATTTTACTTCAGAGCCATGTTTGTACCCAAAATGCTGCATGTGGCTCATGAGCCTCAGTTTGCAAACCCTTGTTCTATATATACCATAGACCCCAAAGAATTTATTTGAATCAACTTTTAAACTTCAAGGGGGGTATAATATCATGCCTCATAACTGTTGATTATTTATTTAGTTTTCTGATTCTTCCCAACTCTGTTTTCCCATTTTGCCAATTCTGCCATCAGCCAGTAATCCCAGGGACTGCTGACCTCATTATTTTTGTTTCTGTGGCCTGCATACACTTTTTGACATGCTCCCTTTGCAGCTATCCTGACATCTGCCATTTCAGGTCTTCACCCTTACTTTCATGGCAGATGTGAACTCCCAACACTGGTGTGGCAACAATTTAAATTCTCTCCCTAACTCCCCAGTTTTAACAATGCCAGGGAAAACCAATCCAACAGGAAAAAAAAAAAAGTTGTTCATGCAGATGCAACAAGAGATACAAGAAAAGCCATTCCCAGCTGGAAACAAGTGTTCCCAGCTTTGGGTCCCTCACCTTCTGGCCCCAGGTTAACAGGGACGCTGGGTGAGCAATCAGGTTCTTAGGTCTCAAAGTGCAGCCGAGCATCACAGCCCATCTCATCTCCTTCCCGGCAGATAATGCATGCTTTTGCCTCTAATTAAAAAGATTAATAAAGGAATAGGACACATCAGGTTCACATCAATCATTGCCCATGTGGTTCTTATTACTGTAATTAAAAGTGATCTTCCCCAAATTTCAGGATGAAAGTGCCATGATCTACAATTGAAAACACATTGTAAGTTTTACATCCTCTAACTTTATTCATTTTCCTTTTTTACAAAAAAAGAGTGGCAAAGCAAGATTCTTATGGCTGATAGGTTTAGAGGTGTCCTTAATAGCAATCTAGCAGCAAAAATGTACTTTTTTATTTCTTGAAACACCCTGAAAGAAGTGTATTTCCCTTTTGTATTCAAAAACGTATGATTGCTTATTTTTATAATTCCCATGCTTGCCTTTTCTTTTTGTTTGGCTATCAGTGCCCTTGAAAATTCTGATGTGAAAGGCATTTTTAATGACGAGTTAAAATTTTACTAAAGGTTCCACTCTCATGCTTGGGCAAGAACAAGACAAACTAAATGCTTGAAGAATTTATATTTCCCAGAATGCATCAGTTTTCCAAAATGGATACAAAGCAACATGCCCCAGCCCCTGACTACACCTGGAAATGTGTGTGATTCTGGGGACACTGAATTCTTTTATACAATCTAAATGAGTGGAGTCAACCCTGGGTCAATTTCTGGGGGTTTAGCAATTCAATTTCAATGCAATCAAATTTTATTAAGAACCCACAGGTCAACCAGGCACCAGGGGCTTACAAGTTTATTAGGCTGCAGCCAGGGTGGAAATGGCTGGAGATATAGAAGGCAGTTCAGAAAGCTCTTAGTTTATATCCTCTTTGTGGGTATGAGGTCTCTAGGCAAACATGATTCTCCTAGAAGGCCAGTTGATTCTCAAAAGTTCCTGACTTTTCCTATGCCAGCATATATCCCTCTCCCTTCTCTGAAATGACAGTTCTTACTGGTGTTCTTCCTCTCCCCAACTCTCCCACATCCTGGTTGTAGAAGCCTTCACTGGTTGAAATGTATGAGCTTTGCCTGTAACTCAAGGCTCTCTGCCTTCCGACCCAGGGCTCTATCTTCTCTGTTTCTCTTATCTGTGTCAAAGCAGGGGGCTTGTAACATATTTTTGCACATCTCACATCTGCACAGTTCAAAGCAGAAGCTGGCAGCCTAGTGTTTTTTCTTATCTATCAAGGCTTTCCTGTGCAAACAAGGGCCTCAACAGCTACATCTACAGGGCTCTCTCATAGCTCAACTTAGTACATTTTGAGAGAGGGCTGACAACCTCTATAGTCTAGTTTCTTATTTCTATGAAAAAGTGCATACAACCCCAACTTGCAAGCAATCCACTATTTAAAACCCTTATTGTTTTTAGCTTTTTGAAATCTAACCACACCAGGGACCATTGTGCTGGACCAAAGACCTTGTCCTCAAGAACTTCAGGGCCTATTCCAAGACATTCAGATCTGCGTAGAGCCATTCCAGGACTTGAAGCGCTTACTTTCCTAAAATCTCATGGCACATATAATTTCCATCATTCACATGGCACTAAACACAGTGCTCTTCATATCTTGACCTTTTGATTCAATTCTTTCTCACCTAAACTGTGAGTCTCTAGAGGCTGGGAGATTGTCTTTTCTCCTTTTGCTTCCCAGCACCTCTCCTAATGTTCTCACATTGCAAGTACTCTAAGAATGCTCTTAAGGATGATGCTTTTTAGAGATTCCCACAGTCGCCAAAGTCAGTGTCACAGTTAGGCCCAGCAGGTGGAAAGCGTGTACATGGAAGTGCTTGTAGTTATTGATAATTTATACCTCTCTTCTATGTCTGCCTGTGTCAGACGCTGTCACTTTGGCCCCCGTTGGATTTCTCAAAAGCTGATCAGCTGTGTTCAAGCCTCTCTCACCTATACTAACATACTTAGGCAATGGGGCAAAGGATGGGGTCAGAATATCTCTGCCAGAGGAAGGATCTTTATTTACCAAAACAATGTTTAGAGAACTGCACTGACGACACCAGACAGCTGTTCTTACAGGATAGAATCTTAAAGGACCAAATTCAAGGGTTCATAAGTGCAGTCTGAAGAAAACCTGAGAATGGAGCCTGTCCTGGTTGCTGCTCCTTCTGTGAAACAGGTAGAATACGGTCTGAATGCTAGGATGGAGACCCAAACATTGGGATGGAGGGCATCTTTTTGGCTCAGAACTGGAGTTCCTAGTTTGGGTCCTTGGCTATATGGAAGGACTGATCTACATATTGAATGCAGAGGCAGAAGCCAAATATACAGAAAGGGAGAGAGAGAGAAAGAGAGAGAGAGAGAGAGAGAGAGAGAGAGAGAGAGAGAGAGAGAGAGAGGCTTTACAGTGCTGAAAAACATTGAAGGGACTCTATAGTGTCAAATATTTAAAAAGCTAGAAGTGCATTCTCAAAAACAGTTTGTGTTAACTTGTCACCCACAGATACCCTTATAGTTCATCAGCCTGCCTATATTGAAAGTTAAGCATTCCAAGGGAGAGCCATACATTTCAAATACTGTAGATCTGCAAACAGTTTCAATGAAAACATATCATTTGAAACCACAGATATTTTCCACACTTTCCTTTGTTCCTCTTGGATACTTTTCTAACTTATGTTTGATTTCATCACTTTTTAAGACCAGAAAACATTATCAGTGGGACAGCTAGAGCTCCAGCCCAACAGAACACTCGGAAACAAGCAACAGAAGCACATTGTTTGGGCTGCAGATCCTTTTTTTACTTTTCCATATGTTGGTCTACATGGAGCTGGTGATAAGGCAGAGTGTCTGTCACCCCGACAGCTAGTCTGGAGGCTCTGGTAGGGAAAAAAATACAGCACAACACATTGGTTGGAAATGGAAATGGACTTTTGGATGAAATGCTTTGTAGGTAAGGAGCTTGCTTTCCAACTAGTCTGCAAAATCCTGAGACAGTGCCATGTACCTATCATCCATAATGTATGGTTTATTTTTAGTGTACATTTACATACAAAGTTGATGCTAAGTCCTTGAACACTTCTTTCCAAAAAAAAAGTTTACTGGCTGCTGCAGAGATACAATCTCCATTTAAACGACATCCGTCACGCTTTGCCTTGGTGGCTAGCCATGCATTTTAAAGACGGCTTCTTCTACCCTGTTTGAAATAGGAGTCCCACCCTCAAAAACCAAGAGCAACCCAATGATGCTTCATCCTGTGTTATGCCTGGCTCAAGCTTACTTTTTATCTCTTTGATAATCAGATAAGTGACATCTACAGCTATGTATAACTCTCTATGTTATACAATAAAAGCAGGTACATATTGGAGATAGATACGTGTTGAAGATATGCCATAGTTCAAGATTCATAGAGAAGAATATAGGTAGTAGAGGCAAAAGCAATGGGCATTTTTAGGGGAATCTGCAAGAAATCCCTCTTCCTGAAGGGATAGTAATAATAAATAAGGAGATGAGTAATTATTGGTCTATTGCCATAATCTGCCATGTTATAAAATAAATTTAATTCTAGAATAGGTCCAGAGTAGACTCAGAAATTTATAGAAGTCCAATAAAACCTAGGCTTACTATTGACTAAAGCAAAAGATACCTACTGGATCCTAGGACCATATCAGAAATTCAACACCAAGCCAAAACTACTTGTGGAGAGGTCAGCGAATTTTTTTGGGGGGCCAGCCTGAGCACACACTCTCCATATGGGGACAAGATTTTACCTGGAAAACCTTCCACATCTGCTCTGATCAACTCAAGACTGGTTTTCCAGAGCTGAGCTAGAATAGATTGGCCCTCAGGGTATGAGAGAAATAGGGAGAAATGTTTCATATAATGATACTTCATCTTGGCCATTTAAAATAACCTCTTAATTGTTAAGCCAATGTTTAGGGAGATGGATGGGATAGGCTACTCAGGGTCTAGTACTTAAAGAAATGCTACAAAATCTATGTGGTGAATACAGCTAAGTATTCAGATTTTTGAGGTAGCTTTTCTAAACTTTACAGTTGCCCAGAATTTGGTCTTAAGTTAGAACAAGAAAGCCACATAGGAACAATATTTCTTTTAAATTACTCCACACTATGAGATTACATGGGGAACAGATGAAGGTGGAATAACAGAGTTCAAAATATTGTATTTCAAGAAATAGTGTTTAGCAGGCCTTCTGAACATTTTGAACATGTCTAGAAGCAAAATACAAGAGCATAGCCTAAACACTAAACATTAGGGGAAGATTATTTGTTCAAACTCGTTTTATGTTGCACAAAGAAATAATAAACAAGGGTGCTGAATTTGCAATATAGAATGTATCCTGCTTTATGAATATAGATGCAAATGTGAGGTGGTAATCATCGGTGTTTATCATTTTATCATCATTATATAGCCTGTAGCGTGGAGGCAAACTGCCTTAGAAAAATGAGCCTCTCCAGATTCTCCATTCTCCCTAGAGGAACCCCAGGACCAAACTAGGCTTTTTCCTTGAGCTTTCTAGTCAGAGCATCAATAACAAGTGTCAAATAGTGACGGGCCCCCAAAGCAAACTCACCACAGCCTGGACAATGTGAGCTCTCACCGTTTCAGTGATGCTGTTTTGAGAGAGACTTGCTATGTGGTGCCCATGTTTCATTTCCAGTTGATCTTCTGTGACTCATTTGAACTGACCAGGGACAATAGTCAGCTCCTGAAATGCAAGTATTTCACTTCATTCATTGAAATGGGACTTCATGGGCTAGAAATTGTACTGGTTTCATCACTTCCTGGCTGATGGTGGTTGTTGGATAATGTGGAAGGTAAAATAATGTCAAGAAAACTGGAAGCTGGTTTAGATATACTGCCTTTTCCACTCTTGCTCTTCTCTTTTCTTGTTCAATTCTTGAGCAAAAGTTTTCTCATGATTCAAACAAATCGTAACTACAAAAATCCTATTTAGTGAGCACTGTTCTAAATACTTGATCATGCATCAGCTAATTTAAACATGACAGAGCCCCTGTATGGTATTTTATAAATAAAAATGGCACACTCAGAGAGGTTAAGTAATTCGCTGGAGGTCCCACAGCCAATGAATGAAACCCAAGCCTTTATCAATCAAAAGCTGTTAACCACTATACTATAATTTTCATGAGCCACACTGATGTTAACTTCCAAATTCTTGACTCTCAAATTTATCCTCTCATTCCTGCTTCTGCTTATCTATCATCAAAGCCTTCCTTACCTGTGTACCACTTTTATCTTATTGTGTTAAGTGATTTTTTAAAATTAAATTTGTTTTGCTTTCAGAATTATTCTTGATGTCTTGGTTAGACAATATCTGCCACTCCTATGAGAAACTGACAGAAAACTGTTCTGTGGGCAGAGGCTGACTTTCCACCTCCTGTAATTTTGCATTATAATTTTGAATTATTTTTTCAAAGTGGCACCCTTAATTCTAGTCCAGGCTCCAAAGACCTAGATCCACCTTCAGGATAGAAAGCAATGATTTGGAAGCTGTAGAGAGGTAGACAATGATGCGAGGAAAATGTGTTATGATGTCAAAAAAAGAAAAAGAAAAAGAAAAGAAAACAAGACAAGACTGAGTGGAGGTCAGGAAACACTACAGCTCTAAGAATAAAGAGGGGAGAAAAACCAGCTAGAACAAAAGATATATAAAACAGAAAAAGTCCACATTGAAGATCAATGACTAATGAAGAGAATAAGGTGAAATTCATTCATTATTCCTTCAACAAATATGCATTAAGTACATACTATCATCTAGAACTGGGCTACAGCAATAAACAAGCAGATAAACTCCTTGTCCTCCTTGTGGAGTCCATAGCTTTGGGGGAAGATAGATGTGGACTAAATAACTATGAAGTTTGAAAAGTGTTTTAAAGCTCTGCAAAGCACTTTAAAATCTGAAAACTGAAGGGCTAATAGAAGTTGTCTAGGCAAAGATTAAGGAGATAAATGATAAAAGCACTGCATAAAAAATGTCAAAAAAAGATTATAATAATTTCCTTTATCTCGTGTTCAGGCTAACCTAGTTTATCAAGAAGTTCATTGAGTTTCCACCATATTTGATTGCTCTATTTTTACAACCATCTTCTGCAGAGAACTTTGAAGTCTGTTTAGGGATCATACTCTATGATAATTTAGAAAATAAGATGATGGTGTGTCTGTGTTTCTCTCTCTCTCTCTTTTTTTTTTTTTTTTGCCATTGAAATATCTGACAGATTTGGGTGCACAATAAGCAAACACAGATGTGAATGAAGCAAAATAACGGAAGGAAGTAATGATGGAAAACTGAAAGTGAAAAGGCCATGCAGCAGATTTCACAGATGATTTGAACACCAAAGGTCAGAGCATATCAACCCTATGGTTAGGTTTCTACGCAAGTATCATATTACAGGAAATACGGACTGGAGAAGAATTAAAAAGGTGCACAAGAGGGTAACCAAGATCAAAACATCTTGGTATGCAGCAGGGTTAGTAACTAAGCTCTATGGAAGGAAGAGAAAAATGCTGGGAGTAACGTGCCCTTGCTCGTCCTGAGCCTCAGAGGACCTGCAGTTAGTTACGTGGCTGGGAAAAACGAGAGATGCATGACCAGAAACTCAATGAACTCTAGAGGTATTGGAGCCAATGTTGTTAAAAGTGGAGTAGTTTGGAAAGCGATTACCAAAGTCAGCAGGAGGTGTGTACGTGTGCATATACTAACCAAGATATTTGAGTTAATACAGATTTGAAAGTGCATAACTGCGAGGAGTACCAACAGTGAGAGAGAAAGGAGAGCTCATCTGCCTTGATTCCTTACAGTAAGCCTTTTTCTAATATTTTGGAGTGAAATAAAGGACATAGAGAAGGCTGCTAGTAACATTACTGACTCTTCAGGGCTAATGAAAAATGTAAACCAATTGACAAACAGGTATGAAAGCTGGAAAGGGCACAGAAAGTGATCCCAGGCAGTTTCTCTTATAAGATCAACAAGGAATTTATAACTGAAATCAACAAAAATATTTGGTGGCTTGGCAAACACATGTTTTCCTATGCTATGCAGAGATGAATGTTTCTATGGTACAGCTAAAAAAATTGCATGAAAGTCCCAGGAACTCCTGTTCATTTACCGACTGACCCCATTACCTCTGCTCTGTTCTCTGTATAAACTGTCCAACTACTCAGATAATGGCTGAGGGCTTTTCCAACGGCTCTCTATTAGGGAATCATACTCAAAACTCTCTTTCTGGACCACAGGGGGAGATGCTTCAGCATCACTGCTCCAGCGGCTATTCCTTAAGATAAAACATCCCTTGCTATTTATTCCTTCATTCGCTGACGAAATATGGTTTATGTGCTGTTTGCATGCCATGTACTGTGTTTAGAACTGGATATAAAATAATAAATGATATTGAGGAGAAACTATATTTTTTTTATAGTTTCTCCTCAATATCATTTATTATTGTTTCAGGAGTGAGGCATATCTGAAAAAGATGACACCCTGTTATTCCAACCCCAGCACCAAGGGCTTTCTGATTATTTCAAGGACCATTTAATGACTGTAAAAACAAAACAAAACAAAAAAAAACCACAAAACTTTTTTCAGTTTCCAACGTGTGCCCATACCAGATTGCCCTTTAAAGGGAGGGCGTAGGTGAGGTCATAAATAAATATTGTAGGGTGTTCTAAATTTGCACACAACTTAAGTGGAGGCCAATTCTTATCCCAGTCTTAGTGGCTTTCTTTTTAACTATGCCAACCTGGCTGGTTAACACAGCTTTGGTCCTGACAGATGGATACAGGACCTACCCCAGGGTTGGAAGTCTGAACAGAGTATATAGCCAAAAAAAGTAGGGGAAAAAAGCATCATCAATATATGTCATGCAATTAATAAAACATAATGTTGTGATTTTTTTTCTCATTCTAAATAAATATTTATTTCTTAATTTTGTATTTGTAATTCTGTCTGCCTTTTTGGAAGAGGCTTCCCTACCCAAACTATATATATGCTTTAAGCCCCACAAAACCCAGATTTGCCTCTGATGGACAGATGTGAATTCTACTTTCTTAGCTCTGCTGCTCTCTAGCTATGAAAACTTGGACTGGTCACTTAACTTATCTATTTATTGTTGTGGTTAAAATAATAATGATGATGATGATAATAATAATTCTTTTTTATTAAAGCATGCATAGTAATACTTTTAAGGCATGGTGGGGTGATTATTAGAGAAGGTTATCTATGGAAATGTACTTGACAAGTTAAAAAATACTATATTATTTAAGGCATTATTTAAAAAGCCACTAGCCCTCCTTACTTCAGTTTGGAATTGCATCTACTGCTTCAGTCTCATAAATTGCTTGTGGGATTTATATTGTTGTTTAGGTCTGGAATTTATGATATACATATTTTTAAGCCCTGTCTCACTATCTAATATCAAACTACTTCAAGTGGACATTGAATTGTTTACTTCTTTATAGATCTCATTGGATCCACACTGAAACACAGTATATAAGTGAATATCTGTGGATTTGTTCAATTGGCTGGAATTCTAAGATGCTGTATCCTAATCACCTATTCATCCATCCATCCATCCATCCATCCATCCATCCATCCATCCGCCCATCCATCTATCTGTCCACCCATCCCTTCAGTAAACATCTAATAAATGCTTAATGTGTGCCTCCTTGGAAGTCCAGACTGTGAGTAGAAGAAAGCTAGGCCACTCTGGTTAAAGTGGGCTGGAGAACCCAGAGCCCAGCCTGACTGGCTCCCTCTCCTCAGGGTAGGATGGAATGGGTGATGTGTGTCTATTATCACTCTGCCAGGCACTATACCAGGTGCTGGCGATATATCATTAATACTATACAGTACCTCCCCTCCAAAAGCTTACATTGTCACGAGGAAGACCAAGAGGTAAAGAGACAAATCATAATAACCTTGCCTGAGGGATTTAAGGGAAACTACATGCAGAGGGGTTATCATTTGAGGTAGGCCTTGAAGAATGAGGGAACAGCCTAGCAGTCCTAAAAAGTAGAGGAGCACTTCTACTATAGGTGTCAGCATCCACAAAGGCACAGAGATATGCAAACATGTGCCAATGAGGAAGAGAGGGACCTTCCGTGGCTGTGATACAGCATGCATGGAGATACAGCAGAGCCATCGGCAGTAATGAGATTCTGCAAGCTTGGTTGCCTCTTTATTCTGAGTTTTGTTCTTCTGAATGCAGTGAGCAGCCACTGAATGTTTTAAATGGGGTCATGTGACCAGCCTTGCATTTGAAAAACAATATAGAAACACCCCATTGGTTTTGAGTGTCCAGCACTGCAATCCTATACCCAGGTTCCAAAATAATTTGTCACTTGCATGATGAGTGTGGATTTCTTCAGGGTGAATCATAGGAACTACTGTTACAGATTCATCCATTCTGATATTAACTGAATTTAAGCTGAAATGGGAAGTTTCAACAGTGTTGAGGAAAGAGAAAGAAACCATATTTGAAACTAACTCCCTGATTTTAAAAGCCTTCGGAAAGTAAGAATTCTGGAACTATAATATTTTGCTCTCTTCTCTAACTGTGCATTTCTTCCAAACAATTTTCTGAGATTTCTCCATTGATTAAAGTTAGGACTTCACTGTGAAATCTCTTGAGTTTTAGCCAAATATAGATTACTCTTTCAATAATATTGTGCACAGTAAGATTGAATATGCCTACTTTTGTGTATCTAAAAATGATTAAGAAGTTCTGTCCTGAATGTGAAAACCAGAATGAAATGATACACATTAGGCACAAAGCAAAGAAGTAAAGTACCACCCGGAAATCAAAAAATATGGGTTTCAGCATGGGCATATCTGTAGGTCTATCAAAAATAAGATAAGGCAGAAAAACCTGCTTGCATTTAGATCCATGTTTCTGAATTTTCCAGAAGGCAGGCACCAGTCAAGTGGGGAGATGGAGCACTTTCCTAGGTAGGTCCTCAGGGTAGAGTGAGATCCCGAAAGAGCAGAAATGTTAATGATTAACCTCAATATGGGGCCCCCACATTAAGAGTTCATATTTGTAAATGCTTTTTGATCCTCAGATAAGCTGTTTTCTCTACCAGCACTCCCTCAGTAACTCCAAACAGTTTTTTTTTTTTTTTCAGTTGAGGCCTGGGGTGGGCATGATGGGGGTTGTGTTTGGGGAAGGAGAGAGTTAGAGCTCCTTCATACCTGGGAAAATGCTAATTCCTGTTTTTTAAGAAAATAGGCTAAGAAAAGGCTCAAGGGAGTCTAGGACATCAAAGAACTCTTTTTAAACAACTTTTTTGACGATTTAAATGAAAATGAGGCAGACATATATGGATTAAATTTTCCCCTTAAAGCAGCCTGAGGTTTAAAGATTAAGGGGGAGAGCGATGGTGGTAAAATGTATTGGGGGGTTATTATCAGAGTTTCAACTAACCTGAAACGGAGTGCATTAACCCATGAAGTGTCATGTGCATTCCAACATGCACGTTTGCGCACACACTCACACACACACAGACACATATACACGCCATGCGCCCCCGAAACAGTCCCTTCACAGTTGATGATTTATGCAGCTTGCCAGGAGAGAAGTAGGCCACACCAGCCTTGAAAGCACTTTAGTTTGGTTGTTTTTACTCATGAAGGACATGTTGTCCTGTAATTATTCTGTCATTTCTTAAAAGGTGAAATCCTTAACAGGTTTGTGCTTTCTGTGTTTCTGTAAGTGTTCTTGTCAGAGCATGTCTAACCAAGTTGGAATCCTCGTTCCACAACTCCTTTATGGGGAACAAAGAGAAACTGGACATTTTAAAATGTATGAAAGAATCTAGAAGAAAGAATATTAGTCAGGGAGGGGACACAGATAAGATAGAGAAAAATTGCAAACAACATTCCTGCTTCCTCTTTGGGCTCTCAAAACACCTACAAAATACTTTCTGTCATTAACTTTTTTTTCCCCCTCCTCCCTCTGTCAACAAACAAGTATAATTTTGCATCTGTATGTGATAACAGAATAAGGCAGGGTAAAAATAGCTAATGTTTAACTCAGAAACAAAATGAAAAACATACAACTTCCACCAATGTAAATGTTAAAGTTATGTTTTAATACTTAGGAGAATGTAAAGGAGATTCTGGCACTGAGCAGGTCAGTTATTTGTTCTTTGTACTACTGATAAAACTTACAAGGTTAGTGAATTTAAAAAAAATAAAAATTTTAGGGCCTTGAATAATCAGGAATTCTACCATTTCGAAGATGCAATGCAATAGGAATGCAACTTATTTTTTCATATCAAAATTTATTTTTCAGTTTGAAAGGTCTAACACTGTGAAATGTTATAGGGCATTTCTGGGCCAAGTCAGTGTGAACAGTTAGCAGGCTTATTAACAACCTAAGAATGATGTTCTAATTTCATGAATTGTAAAAAGTCTTGCCTTCTCTAAGACAGGAAAGTCAGATCAATAAGTGAAATGTCTGCATGCTAAAGGGCTTTGTATGATTATGAAAACAGAAGTCTAGCCTCTGTGTACCATTCTGGTGCGTTCTCAAGAGTAGGGATCCGCCAAAGGTCCTGTATCACTGAACACAGCTATCCATTCCTTTAGACCCAGCCCACGGGAACACAACCACTGATCATTCCATCAGCTACCTGACCTGTGCCAGGATCGTCTCCCCCTTCTTGTCTTCTAACCACCACACTAATGCTCAGAAATCTCTGTTAACTTGATCTTTTGATAATATGACCCAAAACAATCATGGAAGTCAAAGCTGAGATTCAGCCAGTACACAATGGCTTACAGCTACAGTGTTATTTGTGTTGAAGTCTTTTCTGAATGTGATATCACATTGTTGGTCAGTATTCTTGCCAAATTTGTTGTTATATGTTTTGAATATTACCCTTGAATGGGATGCAGTGACTGCTGTCTCAAATTCCCCAGGTTAATGTCACTCCCTCTCAATTAACACTGCTACTGACTGAGTTCAGGCCTTTGTTATATTTTGCCAAGATTATTGCAATAGGCCCTACTATGACATGAGGTCAGTTGTGTTCACCATAGGATACAGACGTGCTGAGACAGGTCCAGATAGACAAAGCTGCCCGCCAGGCCTCTATTATTATGAGATACTGAGAACCTTCAAGAAAAACAAACAAACAAAAAATGTAGGGAAAATAGCAACAAAGAAGGGAGTTTGGGTTCAAGAAAAATGGGCTAATGTCAGAGGAAAGAGGCGATTCTAAAGATGACAGCATATCTGTACTCAGAGTGTCCTCCAGCAAGCCTCACAGATGTTTGTCTGAGTCTCAGTTGGCTGTAGTTGAAAACCAAAAGATAATTTCACCTCAGTCTCGACAGGACATTGGAAGGGTAGCCCTTGGCAACATTGATCTTAGCACCTGCTGCAGCCAGGGAAAGAGGTGTCCTCAGCAGAGACCTCAGCTCCATCTGCAGTCTTTGGGTAGCCAAAGAAATAGCATCTAATGTTTATTAAGCATTTACTATGCTAAGCACTGTCCTCGGTGCTTTACACAAACTAGCTTACTTAGTCCTCATAACTTGGCTGAATTCACTTAGCTAGTATGTGGAAGAGACAGGATTTAGTTCCAGGCAGTCTTGCTCCAGCTCCTACTCAAGTAAAGAGGGAGGAAGGAAATAGTGAATATCACAGAATAACCAAAGGAACTAGGCCTTATAGGAGATGACTTTGAGGACCCTCAGATCTATTTAGGAAAAAGAAATTAGTGGAAGTGGTTGTGAATAGCCAGAGAAATTATGCCTTGTGACTATAATACAAACCTATTTTTACCTTCTGGCTGTTATGGCCTAGAAAACACAAGTGATACCTCATTCCATGTTTATTTATGCCAGAATTAAATGCTTTCAATGCAAATCTGGTGTTTTCATCCTCTGACTTCAGATCTCCAGGATCCACTTGCCGTAGGATGTTAAACCAACTTGCTGTAGGATGGAGTATGTGTCCCTTTCTGCCCCACCTCTGACTACCAAACTGGTAACCTCAATTCCCATCACCCTCCAACAAGTATCTGCATTACAACCAGGCTTTAGTATTTGACAATCACCAAATATACCATGGGCTTTCCTGCCTCTGTGTATTTGTATATGCTTTTGGTTTTTGCATATGCTTTTTACCCTCCGTGGGGTTTTCTCCTCATCTTCATTTACTGTGAAGTTAGTTCCTTGATCAGAAGCAAAGCTATATGAAATACTGTGACAGAGGATATGCATTCTGTACATCCATGAATGGTAGTTTTAGCAGAAGCACTGTGTGCAGGGAAGGCAAATCCATGCTCAGAACAGATGCTCATCTCACTAAGAACAAAGCATCGCCTCTTCCATGATGAAAGCTGGCCAGTGCAATCAACCAGGTGGCTGGCTGATCACCATAGAGAATGATGCTATATTAGGGACTCCGTGATCGCCTCTGATACTGGCATTTTGGGTACTCTGCAGTAGCTGAAGCCAGGTCAGTGTTGGTGAGTGGAAGTCTATGTTGCTGAGCCCATACATAACCTCCAACCCTGCCACCATGGCCTCTTGGTTCATGAGCCCCTTAGAAGACAGATAGGAGGGGTGGCTGGGGAAAGAGGCTGATGGGTATCCACAAGATGGATGATCCTACCCACTTGATTATTAAAATCCTCCTCTGCTAAAGTCACCTATTGATGAGAATTCACATGAAACACAAGTATTTTCACATTTATTTATTTTTTGCCTATCAGAGAGGTCTATCCATATATATCTTCCCCATATTTCCTTCTTGCCAATTTTCCAATCATGTTCCTACCAAGTTCCTCAACGCCCAGACAAACCATTGGCCACAGCCCATGAATTTATGTAGACTCTTACTTCTTGCCATTTCTTCCTTTAGTGCATATCCAGGTGTCCTACGTAAAGTTCTGCCTACCGGTAGGATTTCCCTTTACCACTGCTCTTTAAGGATGTCCCACTATGGCTGTTCACTTTTGGGTGGTGCCTGAATATCATGCAGAAACATCTGTAAACCAGGCTTGAGCTTAATCTTCCTCTGCTAACTAGTCATAGGAAACATATATGTATATATAGTTGTAAATATGTATTCTTTATTCAATCTCACTTGCAAATAAATTAATGCAAAACATAACAAAAAATGGTTTTCAACAGTCAAGTTGGATATTAGGAGGCAGTTAAAATTAGTATATAAATTAAAAACCGTGTATTATGAAAACCCTTAGATTTCAAAAAATACAGTATCATATCATTTTTCAGTAAGGTCAACATAGTCAATTTTTCCTGTACCACTGGACTAGATAGTTTCTTTGGTTGAGCATCAAATAGTGTAGTTAGCTTGCCAGACAAGAAGCAGAGACCATGCTATAAGATTTACACACTATAACTTTAAACACCAGAGAAACAACAGAAGAGCAAGACGCCCGCCCCCATGAGAGGTATGTGGGAACTGAAACCTTAAGACCGAAGAGCAAATTCACCCTCTCCTCTCATACTCTAAATAAATAAATATGGCTTCTTGGTTCATGAGCCACTTGGGAGACAGGAGGAGTGGCTGGGTAAAGAGGCTGTCAGCCCAGGGTAGGGATTATTTTCAAGTCAATATTAAACTCTACATCAACAATAAAAACTATTTGTTGAACGCCTATTGTCTTCCAGAAACATATTACTTTCTGGGAATATATGGCTGAACATATCTTGTCATTATTGATATTCAACATGAAAGACAAAACAGATATCTTTGCCCTGAAGGGGCTTGCATTCTGAAAGATATGAAAAACAATTACTGACAATATTTACTGAAACTCATTTAAAATGTCTTTCTCTCTCTGTCTGTCTGTCTCTGTCTCTCTGTCTCTATCTCTGTCTCTCTATCTCTCTCTCTATCTCCATATATTTAAAAAGGAATTGCTTATCTTGCTGATAATATAATTCAGAATAATAAAATGGTAATGGATATTTAAATACCCATTGTTTATTGTATGCCAAACAATGAGATACACACATTGTTTTTCATATACTTGTTACTTAATATGTGGAACTAAGAAAGAAGATACCTATCTACTAAGAACAGTTCCTGGTGACTAACTGAGCTCAAATTAAAAATAAAAAACCCAACCAACCAAACAAACAAACAAAACAAACAAACAAAACCAGAACCTCTCTGCTGTTTCAGGAGCCTCTCATGCAAACTACACTTCAAGGAGAAGCCTGCACTGACAGGCCTGTCTGAACTGTGTTCCTGCCTTCTGAGCCAGTCCTTATAAAGGAGTTTCTGGAACTATATTCCAACTAATAAGACTAAGCCTTTCCCCATCCAATCAGAGCTTTGCAGCTATATCTCCATCAGCACCTTCAGTAGTCAGTCAGAGCAGCTCTGTTCTGACCACTCAAGACAGTACTTTTTGGACCAAACTGCAAGCATTTGGAGGTCCTCATTTACATGAAGATGGTCCAATCAGGGAACAGAGGCAGACACTTCTCTGTATATAAGCCAGTTACCCTCTGGATCTGGAAGCCCACTTTCCCTTTTTACTGAAGACTGAAGAATGTCCTTCCCCAGCGAGAGCTGAAACATCATATGAGTCTTGCCAGATCAAAATGGAGTGGAGAACAGAGTATGGCAGGTAGAACTAAGGAGGTGGAGCAGACCAGATCAGAGCTGTCTTGCCCCAGGGTCATGTCACTGCAGGGCCACCTCAGAGCCCTATTGCTTCATAATTGAGTTACAACACTATTGAGCTGTTCCACAGCCATGATGTTCTTACAGCCATGCTGTACCACAGTTGAGCAGTTTGCACTGAATAAAGTTTCCTTCTTCACCACATCCCAAATTGGGGATTACTGTTGGTGTTGAATTTGTGCTAATGACCATTGCTTGACAATAGTTATAGAAAACCTATGTTATTATTATTGCCATTAAACAGATGAGACAATTGAGACTTAAAGAGATCTCTTAACCAATGTTTCCAACCTAGTATAAGGCAGAGGTGGGCTATGTGTTGGAGTCTAAATCTCATACTCTTAGCCACCAAGTGAAGATCTTATAGGAACATTAGCAAATGAGCACTTCAATTCCTCCTCAGTAAGAACTTTTTGAGTTGACCCCTTTACCTTAGTTATCGATCCCCAACTTACAGTGTATAAACAATAAAAAGTGTTG
Organism: Aselliscus stoliczkanus; assembly: GCA_033961575.1. Classification (NCBI taxonomy): domain Eukaryota; kingdom Metazoa; phylum Chordata; class Mammalia; order Chiroptera; family Hipposideridae; genus Aselliscus; species Aselliscus stoliczkanus. The sequence goes on along the minus strand of CM066730.1, from coordinate 114,314,307 downwards.
GGTTCAAGTTCTAGTTGTGTAAACTGGGCAAAATCAAATAATCTTGATCATCCTCAATGAATTATCTGTAAGTGGGTTAAATATAATGTAGCTAATGTTATTGGCAAGTCTTAGATATTCAAGTGTGAATCCAAATGTAAAATGCTATCTGCCTTCTTTACAATGTCACAAGAGGCTAAATGAAAGTTAAAAATAATGCATCACAATTTTGAAAATTATGTCAGTATTTTACCCAAGAATTATTATCATCCCCATTACAAAATACAAAATCAAAAGAAAACAACACAAGAAAATCATCAATTCCTGAAAGAATGTGTTGGTAGAATTAAAAATCTCTACTTGAAAGACGAAAGAATGAGCACCTATACAACCAGCTTAGTGGTGTTAGCCAGTCATTTAATCTCTTTAAGCCTCAAATTCCTCCTTTATAGATCTATGTGGTTGTGCTAAATAATTTCCAAGTGCCCTGACACGTTGTCAGTTGAGACCTTCAGGATCTGTGGGCTGTGACCACTGTCTTCCACTTCACTCTGGCCAGACAGGAGAATTTTACAAAATCTTTCACCCAATTGATCTGGATGCATTTTAACCACAGAAATTCTAAAGATAGTGTGCTGTTCACTTTTATGAATTGAATTGACCTCTCAGTTTTGTAAAATGTATCTTTCATTGACATCAATACCAACCACTTAATCCCTGGAAATTAATGGAGGGAATTTGAGTTTGAATTTCCCTGGTGTTATTGGTGTACAGAAAATCTTGTTACTTAAATCTCACTTTTATGTATTACATTGTAATTTTTAAGAGATCATCATAGCCATCTCCTATTTCTGTTAACTCTCTCTGAAAATCCAAACGGGTTTATTTCTTAAATTGCTAATAAACTTACCTAGTCAGACAAATTATCAAGTATATGAACTCTGGTTGAACATAAACTCATTTTATTTGATGAAGGCAAGAAAATACGAAGATTTCCATTTTGAGAGTAAAACTGCCAGGGTAAGTTACTTGGAATGCAGTTCAACATGATGAAATGCCATAAATTATACTGGAAATTTCTTTGTGTAGGTATTCAGCTCTGTGTGCTTTTATTGATAAAGCAGCAATCCCTCCCCCTCCCCCTGCCCCCCCCTTTTTTTTTTTTACAGGAACTAACAATTACATTACCCTGGAAAAGAATTTGACTTCTATTAGCTAACTATAGAACGTGAACAAAAAACTCTTATTGTCTTATGCTAATTTTAACAGAAAAAAAAAAAAAAAAACACCCCCTGAGGAGGTCTGCCTGGTACTGCTTTGTGTCCTTTTGCTCTCTCCCCTAAGAGTAGCTCAAGAGAAGAAGTCATCCCACTCAAGCTAAAAGCAGCAACCAAGGTGAAAGAAAAGTGTTCTCAGATACAACGTAACAAACATACTGCTTCACAAAGATGCTTTTTCAAACAAAAGTCTGGCAGAGCTCAGGAATCAGAACAGAAGGGAATACAGAGAGTTCTACCAGGCTGCAATTGAAGCTCTCAAAGTATATGCTGGATGAGTCCCCACACACTTCTCCCCAACTGGGCATGCGTTTTGGCAGTCAGTCTTCTACTTAGGTTCTGCTGTTTGATTTTCAAGAACTTGCTAGAATATATGAAAGTTAAGAAAGAAAGAAAAAAAAAAATCAAGGTTTTTAAATTTCCATATGTTTGAGTAGAGTCTTCATGAGTGACCAGCTGCATTCCAGAGACCTGTTTGAAAGCCTGGGCAAAACCTCCGCTGAGTCAAAGAGGAAGGGGCCTCGTTCCCTTTGCATTAGTCACTCTGTAAAAGATTAATCCTAATGAGCTACTTTTTACAGGCAGGCACACCCAGGCTTTGCATTACATACCAATGATTTCTCAATATTTAGGCCAAAATGTGTACACTCAGATGCTGATAGATATCGTCTTTCCAGAAACCATTAACCACGGCATTAACTGTAATAACTTAGTGAGGTTAAGGAATGAGGCCAAGTTGGGGGTTGTTCGAGTTGCTGGGGAAGTAGCTGTTCAAAGCAGTGTAAAAGCACACACCGATGGAACTTATGTTCTAAAAACAGAACATGAAGAAAACCCAATTGGCTATCTTTTTGTTTCATCTGTATCACATTGTCATCCCCTCCTCTGGGTCTTTGCTAGGTCACTGTTCAGCAGGTAGTGCTGCTTGCTTAATTGATTTAATCAGTTAATGGCAGCCACTGTGATGGAATTTGAAGTTTTATACTCAAGAAATCAGCATGGAGACAAAGCTTCCTGATACGTTTGCCAGACCCTGGGAAGAGAACCACACACCGGACGGTTACGCTGATCCGAGCGATTGGAGCAGCTCATTCCCTTTGCACCATGACAGGTCCACACCACAGCAGAGCAGGTGGAGAGCTCTCACCTGTTACCTTGGCTATATTTCTAGGAGTTGGGAGTTTATGCCCAACCGTCCTTAATCCAGTGCCATTCTGAAATTAAATTCCACTTATATTCCATGACTACTTTGCCTATGAACAGGATTTTTAAATCTTATTTTTGTCACCTATCTCTTGGGAATTTCATGACTATGAGGCTGAGAAAACAAAATCGTAAAGAAACCAGAAAAGATAAAAAAAAAAAAAATTTGAGATGAAACAAAAAGGGGAAGGGAAGCATACATCATCAAGTCAGTGGTAGGGATTCAATTTGAATTTAAACTTAATAAATTTAAGAATAAATGTTATTTTGTTATATATATATATATATATATATATATATATATATATATATATATCTCACAATGTTAGGTGATGTTGACTTAACAGGCCAACACATTACTTTTGTCATTTGTGCCAAGCTCTGAGTGAAGCACATACAGGCTGTATCACTTTAAATTCTCTACATTATGTGATTAAAGACTCTAAGTATTCCCATTTTGTAGATTAGGAACCTGAGACTCAGATAAATTAGTAACCTTGCCCAAGATCACACAACCAATAAAGAAGCAATCCAGGAATCCAGCATAGGACTTCTAAACTCAGGAGTCAGTTATTCAATACCATGAATAATACCAGCAGATTGGAATAAACACTAAAACAGAGGTAGGGAAAGTTCTTTAGGGGGACAAAGGGAGAGATAATTAATTTTAAATAGCTTCATTAAGAAGTTACTTGTTGATGGCTGTTTCAATGCCTTCAGGATGTTACCAAGAGTTTTGAATGTCAGTTTAAGGTATTTGGGTGCTATTTTATAGGAACTTAGATGTCCTATTACATTTGTGATTCAGGGTAAAAGCCTCAGGATCTGTGAACATGATACACAGCACACTTTGTTTTGTGGGAAGAAGAGAGCAATAGATGGGTACGTGCTCCTGAAGTGCCCAATCTCTAAAATCAAAGAACAGGAACCAACATAGAGTGGTGCTGGACCACAGAATTTGCCCAAGCGGGAGAGAAGCCAGCATGTAGACACACAGCCTTCCTTTTGCCATGAGAATGTAAATTCCATGAGGTCTGGAACATTCTCTACTTTGCACATTGTTACAATGTGAGCAACTAAGATAGTGCTCTTTAAATGTTACCAAATAAATTAATGTCCTTACGAAACTAGTGGATAGAGAGAGCTAACCCTTGTCTGAGATTCCACCAGGTAACGTTACCCATTTCTTCCCTCACCATTCCATCTCCCATCTCAGACCTTCCTCCTGAGTTTATGTGTCTTTGATTTGAGGTACATCCTTTAGTTATTCCTTCACTGCGATTCTACTTATGACAAAATCAGTTTTTCTTTCTAAGAATATTTTACTTTCCTCCCATTCTTGAATAATAGTTAATTAATTATATATGTAATAGTCTGTTCCATAGTTAATATTTCACTACTGACCCCTTTCAAGCCTTACCACTTGTCCATATCCTTCTGCTACACATCTGAGAACGTCTGTAAGAAAGCCTGGGTGCTCCCACTTTTAGAGCCAACAGGAAGTTCAAACTATACATACGCTGGTTCACATGAGAGAACTCTCACCCCCATAGCCAGGCCCTAACCATTGTAAAACCCCAAGCCATTTGCCCCTCCCTGACCTCAAGCCATAGACTGAATCTGCTTGGGAATCTGTCCTCTATCTCCAGAAAGCTTCATTATGTGAGTAATAAAACTTTCTATGTTGTCTTGGTTATGTATGACATTATTAGTTTCAACATTTGAACCAAATTTGGGTGAGGGCAGATACATTCCATCTTTTTTTTTTTTAACATTTCAAAGTATGTTTTATTTTTTTAATAACAAAATTTTTGTCTTGCTATGGGAGTTTATTGCCTATATGAAATTATACATTTGAGCATCATTTAAATAAAATTGAAGTTTGCATCATATATAAATATATATATGTGTTATATATGAAAATACATATATATACGTGATCCTGTGTTTGTGTCCATATACATATGAAATTTGATATTATTTTTTTTTGTGTGTGTGTGTTTCTTTTTTTTTATTTATATATTTTTTTAATTAGCTTCAGGTGTACAACAAAGTGCAATAGTTATACTTTTTACCCCTCAAAGTGACAACCTCCCCTCCCCCAATTCTCCCCCACTCTTCCCCCCCATATCATACTATCTATTACAATTCCTTTGACTCCGTTCACCGTATAATCCACATCCTGTGACTATCTATATATTCAATTACAGTTGGCATACAATATTATACAACATCAATTTCAGGTATACAGTGCAGTGATCAAGCCTCTACTCCATCCACATTCCATCTTTGAGGAGAGACCATAACAACTGGTGCAATGAGCAAGGCATCTAGGCAATGACTATAGCACCAGGCATTATTTCTTCTGTTGCTTTGGCTTGATAATTGGCACTGTTGCCTGCTAACTTTAAATAGCATGTTCTTTACATTGTGTTGCAGCCTTTTGGAAAGTTTGTGCTTTAAACTGTACTTCTTTGCACTGAATTTGCTGAATCCACTGATCTTAAGTTGAAAGCTTTGGTAATTGGCATTTAAGGACAGCCATATGGGATTGGGCCTCACGGTGGCCTTGGGTTGTGTGCTTAGCACAAACCTGTCTATATGTTTCAGATTGAACTGTTGGTCTTGATTCCAGCATAAGCCATGATCTATACTAAGATAAGGGGAACAACTCTTACCTTTTGACTGTTGGTTTTGTGTCTCTACCAGGTATTGGCTCCCATCCTATAGAACTTTCAGGGGAAAGACAAATGGCGACCCTGTGCAATATACAGGCCTATTGGGTGGTCATTCATATGGAGGAGAAACATTCACCATGTAGCATGTTGAGGTCCACACTCCTAAAAGCAGATTTCTCACTAAGATCCTGCCAAATGCCTTTGTTGCTGCTACTGCTAATTGTGCCTCTGTCACCAAAAAAGATCCTGATGCTCAGGATTATAGGGATAACACCCATGGCACCCCTTTGGCACAACCAAGTAGTTAATTCAATCATTGCCATAGGAGAGGACCCTAACACTGATGATACTAGCATGAAACTCTGGGGGAAGAAACATAAATATGAGCAAGGTGGAAAAGACCACCCCAAAGTGTTTCCAGTCACCACAGAAACAAACAAACAAAATTCCCAAATTTTAGAAACCCTGATTATAGAGTAAGGAAACAAACTGACAAAAAAAACAAACCTGACACAAAGTTCCATATATTGACCCAACTGGAAATCCAAATTTACTAAAAGAAAAAGGTGAAAGGCTGTTGATTAGTTTTTGTGCCTCTATAACATAGACTCTGAATTAACTTTGACATCTACTGTGATATATCAATGGGTAAAAGTTCATGGTCTTAATTAATACTGGATTCAAATTACAGTTGTATTTGGAGATTCCACTAAATTTAGATGAGACACCACCTGTAATCTTAGGAGAGTTATTGAACATAAAGTAGAGCACAAACAGGTATGACACATCTCCGTTGAACTATTGCCTTGCTTAAATCGCACATAGCCATATCACCCAATGCCCTAAGGTACCCCATAAAGAGCACGTGTACTCTGACTCAATGATAAATAAATTAAAATTAAATTAAGTCTTTGATACTTACAATTGGCTTGACAAAAAGATATGATGGACATCCTAACCTCCCTGCCCCAAGTTTAAATAGATAATATACCAATAAAAATTAAACACCGCTTTGAAGAATTGAAGTCTATTATACAAGGCCTATGTAGAGAAGGGGTTGTTATCTCCACTGTTTTTCTGTTTAAAAATTCAATTTGGTTTGTTTTCAACCCAGAAAGGATGAATAGCATCTAGTAGTGGATTACTGCTATGGTCCTTGTATTCAATATTATTGAAATTACTGGCTCCATACAATCATCAACTGGTAACTTCTATTCAGTCATGGATTTCGCAAAATTTGTTCTGTTTAAATATCTTCTAAGCCACAGTTTGCCTTCATTTCCAAAGGGACACAATATATCTTTACCTCACTATCCATGTACACTTCTTTGGTGGTGGCAGAAAATTCAAACCATACAAACTCTAGGTCATGTAAGGAAACCTTCATTTCAGCCCTTAACTATCTAACTAGCATAAGACAGTCTCTTTCCTATACTCTCTCAAGCCATTTCCAGAACTGCATGGGAATCTGCTCTCTCCATAAAGCCTGATTCTATGATAAATAAAACTTTTTGTATTCTTTTGGTATTTTTGTGGCACCATCACTCATCATCTCTAAGCTAAATTTTGAATGAAGAGTCCATCCATACTTGCAGGTGATACAGCAACATACAGTTTTAGTTGACGGCTATTTGGTTTCAACATAGTGAAAGTATTACTCCACTCTCCTTTTATTTCTAGTGTTGCTATTGATAATTTGTTGTCAGTATAATTTTATTCTTTTAAAAGTATTATTTTCTTTCCTTTGGTTGCTTTTAGAAGCTTTAAAAAAAAAACTGGTGTTCTGAAGTTTCACTATGATGTGTCTAGGTGTGGATTCAGTTGTGTTTATCATGTTTGAGTTTACTTGTACTTCCTGAATCTGATAATTCATGTTCATATCAATTTGGGAACAATTTCTCAATTATTGTTTCAGTATTATCTCTTATCCATTCTCTATGTTGTCTTCTTATAGACACGTTTAGAATATGTTTTTGACTTTCCTATTGATCCTCTATGTCTTTTAAACTCACTTCCATATGATCCTTCACTTTATCTTTGTTTGCTACATTATTAAAAATAACTTCCAGGGATCTATCTTCCTGTTTCTCAATTCTCTCTTTAGCTAGATCTAATCTTTTGTTTAAATAGATCATTAGTTTTATATTTTAAATGACTATATTTAAATTTTTGTATGTTCTACCTCCTTCTTTTCAATAACTAACTAGTCTTATTTATAGTATCTTATTCTTGTCTCATGTTCTCACTGCCTTTTAAAGTATTTAGTCATTTTAAACAAAATAATCTTATAGTTCCTATACTTCTAATGTGTTTAGAGCACTATCTTATGTGTATAACACTCTCTTTTTGGTGTGTGACCACTCTTGTTTATGATGATTTGTTTTCTAGTGTGTTTTGTAAATTCTGAATTGTGAGATCATTTGGAATAAAGGTTTATCTCTGTGAATCATATTTAGCCTATTGAGGATCTACTGTTCCATAAATGTTTTACTTTTGCTTTTATATGGTATCACAAGTTAGGCCTATGAGTATAAATTTCTTAGTTTGAGGGGGTCCTTGCTCATATAAATACAATAAATGTAAAAGCACACCTGCCTAAAGGAAATCATGAGGTATAAATTCTCAATTGTTTAATTCCCCCCCCCTATTTAGAGCTTATGTTTATCATTTATGTTTATTGTGTTATCATTTATTATGTTTATCATTATGTTTAGCAACTTTGTCATTTTCTTACACAAGTGGGTAAGGTTGTTAAATTTATGCTGTCTGGTTTCAGATTTATTAATGGAGTCCTAGTTATAACTTTCTCCCTTATTAGGGCTTCTAGGCATCACCTGTTATTTTTATTGCTTGCTTGCTGAGACAGGTAACCCCTTCTTACTAGCACTGAAGTATCAGCTCCAGTTTACTGCACTGCTTGTCCATTTCCTATCTATTTTTGAACCACGTTGTTTTCCCTGACTTTCTTGTGAGCTGGCGTAGACATTTAAAAGTATATGTAATATATATTATATATATTACATATTATGTATAATTACACATTATATATTATTACATAAATAATATTATATATTTTATATATATATATATAAATAGAATTTTTTAATTAAAATATATGTATATTTTTTACCAAAACTCCTATGTGTTTCATTGCTGGGAGAATTTTCAAGCTATTTAGTCTGTCATTGCTTAGCAATGGAAGTCCTCACAAAATAACTTCTTCCTTCTGTTCTCTAGTATGTACCTAATATAGTTTGAAACCAGAGAACACTAGAATGTGGAGCATGTCAAATTTCACAGGTGTCTGAATGCATTTGGAGTAAAGAGTGGTATTTCTATACATTAGCTTAGGCCCTTTATGCCTCAAATTTCTCTGATGCAAGATGGAGAGTAACTATGTTGTGTTGGTATATGTGCATATTTATTCACAAATGCATATTTATTTGTGTACATAAATGGATACATATATAGACATAGATATTTCAGTTTGGAAATGATTGCTTGTCAGCTTCTGATTCTGTCTTACCCAGCTGTGTTTCTTAATTACTTCTCCTGAGGGGTGACACTCATCAGAGTTCCCAGAGCAGTCTGGATTCAGAGAAGGCAATATTTCTTTATCTCACAGCCCCAAATGCAGTGGAATGCGATCACTCCAGCCGTAACCATTGTGCTCCATTATTTTGTGTGCTACCAATAAGACCAAGGGTCCAGTGCCCCTAAAGTGACCATTGGGCTCCTGAGTTAATGTTTATCCTCAAGTGTCCTAGTTCCTCAACTGAGTTTTTTTTTAGTTTCTGTCCATGTCTTAAAAATTTCTGTTCCTAGGGCCGGCCAAGTGGCGCGGTGGTTAAACACTGGCTTGGGAAGCCAGCGGCCCCTGTTCGGGTCCCACATATGAGGACCAGTAACACTGCCCTCAAAAAAAAAAAAAAAAAAAAAAAGTAAAAATTTCTGTTTCAAGAAGACCTAACCCTGAATCTGATTCTGCTCCACCTTACTCTGGCCAGTGTCTCACTTGGGATAGAACACCTGCCTCAATTGTTGATATGGTGATGGAGGTATTACAACCATCATAAAACCTCTTGAAGAACTCGAGATCTCAAGTATAGTTCACCTACACAAGTTGCCCATTGACCTGGGGCCCTGGCGCCTCCTCTTGGGAAACCTGGCATGCCATATATTCTAAGTTGATTGTGCTAGCCCTGTTCTTTAGACACCATGACTTGCATATCTTTTCCTGTTCATGAAAGATATAATTAATGCTTACAACCAGATTTCCAGAGAAGTCACTATCAATTATTTGTATAAGGCAAATAAAAATTTTAATCCCTATGAGTGGTAACATATATATTAATATATATTCCTTTCATTTTATATACAAAACACATAAATAGAAGTTGAACTGACAAAACTTTTATTCAGGCTAATAATTTTGATACTTATTTATTAGCTTGCTCTAGCTATCAATCATTAAAATAGAGACATGACCTCCCTTAGCTTGGAATTTTTATTTTTATAATAATATAATAGACCTTTTCTATGATCACTCTTATTATGAGTACTCAGTTCCTACTCTCTCACCAATAAACTTAAAGTAACTCTGCAAATGCTACAATATAAATTGGCTACTTGAAATATACAACCTCAAAATATAGGTATTCTCAGGATTTTAGTTATAGGACAAAACCCTTATTTCAGTCCTGTATGAGTGTAGTACGAGATGAGAGAGAAAAAAAACATAAAATTAGTGGATGAGAGAATAGGACCAATTAGACTGAGAACATGGTGCCAGCAGGTTTTAAAGAGAATGAGGGATGAGTTGTGAGAGAGCAGAGGGATGAGAACAAAATTGGAAGGAAATGAAGAAGCAGCTAGTCCAAGAAAGGGAAAACACAGTCTGCAAAGAAAGCCTAAAAGGGATTGGGAAAAATTTTCAATTACCAAGACAAAGAAACTGGGCAAACACTTCTAAAATGGTAGAAAAGAACAAAGCCATGCTATAGAGAATGAGGGCCCATTTTTGGGGGGCCTAAGGGGGGCTTGGTGTTTGGAAGTAGGATTTGGTGGAGTCCTTTGGCAGACATTTATTCAACTAAATCTTGTAAAATTTATTTCTGGAATTTAGAGTTGGAAAGTTGGATGTAACAGAATATTTAAGTAAAAAAAAAAAATCTATGTAAAATATACCAATAGCAAAAATATGAAGTCAAGTCTTATATAACTTTTAAAGCATTAATCTTATTTTTCCTCAGGAAATGATTATAATTCCATCCATAACCAAAAGAAAGATTAATTTGAAATTTAAAAAACCTTCACATGCTCAAATTATACTTAATAATCTGGAGATAGAATGTATTTTGTGGGAATCAGAAATAAAAATAAAACGTATAAAAGTATGCCATCAAGGAGAAAACCAGCTGAGGCCTATTTTTTTAAGTTTTAATATCTACTAAGCAGCCCACATGAAAGAAACATGCATCTTACATATTTGTCATATTCAAACCCATTAATCATATTCAATGCATTTTAAAATATCACCATATATGTACTTCATAAATATAATTCAGAAAATCTTTGCTAATTTTCACTTCCCTAATCTGCAAAACCCCAGTTCTCACAAAGAACCCCGCAGTCTCACCTCACTTCTCAGCAAAGATTTAATAGCTGAGAGCTCCATCATGTTCTCATATTACTAAGACTTCATTATTTTTACATGCCACGCTACAAGACACTTACTAATATACTATTAAGTATTATCATAAATAATTAAAATGCAACTACACTTGACAAAATGAAAGAACAAAATGTATTCTGTGTTGCAGTCAACTTGTGTGTATGTTGGCCGGAGTGAGCTAAGCACATATTTTAAAAATAGAAAATCAATTACTAATAACCTCAGTTGGACAGCAGTGGGCCTACCTCTCATTAGTGTGAGTTAGTGAGGTCTTTTACTGGCTCCTACCTTCCAATTAAATCATATAGTCATTATATCATTATCACTGTTAAATTCAAGAAATTTTGAGTACCAGTAAAGCTTTATCTTTGTGCCAACCTTTTCCCATAGCCATGTTTTTCATTCCTAGTTGATTTGGTATATGCAGCACTTTTTACCACTTCTCTTTCTTGCCCCACACACTCCGAGGTAAGAATGTAATGTCCTATTCATTGGTCAACATACATTTAGAAGCACATACTATGTGGTTAGTACCATGTGGACAATACATAAATGTATGTAATAGTCCTTGCCTTTAAGGAGTTTACTATGTAATTTGGGAAACAAGATTAGCATAAAAGGAAAAAAAAAAGAAGAGTGACCTGTATCAGAGCACATATCAAGTTTCAAATTGTGTGGTCTTGACTCTTGAAGCTACATGTTTGGTGACACTGAATCCAGAAAAACTTCCTGGCTTCTATAAGGAGGGAGTAAGTGATGGTCCTATGTGGTCTCCTAACATCCTGCATTTACTCTGTCCAAAGTTGCCCATTTACATAGCAATAGTGGTATCTATGGAATGGAATGTGCCAGCTCTCTCCAGACCATATGTGTCTTGAGGACAGGGCTGCATCTTGTTCGCAGCACAGTTTCGCCTCCCATGGAGAGCTAGGCAGAGAAAGCGTTGGGGTAGACCAGGAGATGTAAGTGGAGCAAACCACACAGGGTTGGCCCCAATACAGAGTTTGGCCTTCAGCCTCAGAGCAAAAGGAAGCAATCAAAGGCTTTGAAGCAGGCAAAATGGCAGGAGCAGATTCAAGTTTTGGAAAAAGCCCTCCATCCACAATGTATTGAAGAGGACAGTAAAAAACCAATGCAGAGAGCTCAGATAATTTGAAGTAAACATTTAGTTAAGTGAGGAGGGGCAGCCAAAATTAACATGTGTTTGTGGTGTGATTTACCCAAATTTGGGTAATAGCCAGGTTTTCTTGGCCAGTAACATAGAAGTGCGGTTATTGCTCTGTTGTTATGAATCACCTCATTATTTCTGAAGGTAAACAATTTAAATTACATTACTATCACTTTTAATAATCTTTGATAGTTTAGAATATGTACTATGTGAGAAGTTAGTTACAGAAATTGAAATAAATTAAAGGGAAGACAAAAATATATTCAAAAAGTTTTACTTAGGCTCTCAGCAGGTTGCTCTGCTTAAATTTCAAATGAAATATTTTGTGTTCTAAATCTATATTATTAGTTGCTAATCTTGCTAGATGTGCAGTCCAGGTTGACTTTTTAAATAAGGATTTGCCATCCCCTTTGCTGAGGAATATGAAATTGTCCAGTCACTGTACAAGGAAATAAAATTAGTTTGAGCCTTTAGGATTCCCATGGTAGACTGGGATTACTTTGAGTTTCTCAGAGGTGTGGCTCTGGGCGGGAGTGGAGTAAGGGGGTAGCATGAAGTTTTTGTGGGTTGCAGCTAATTCCTCTTGATCCTAGCAGGAACAATGGTGCTCTCCTCATGTTACTTTTCCTGCTTTAAACCTTTAAATGGCTCCCCAATGCTATCTGGATCACTTCCAAATCTTTAATAGGGTCTGCCAAGCCCTGCATGGACTGGCTGCCTCCTACCAGTTACTCCAGCTTCATTTCACACCTTTCTCCCCAGGTGCTGAGCTACACCGTTCTTCTTTAAGTTCCTTGAATGTGTCTTTCTTCCTTTGACAAGGATGTTTGACCTCTTTCTAAACTCAGCCTGGAATGCTTCCTACCTCCTGCCCATCCCCACCTCCAACTTTGGCTGTTTAATTGATTCCCACAGTTTCTTTACATCTTAGTTCAATAATTACTTTTTCAGAAAGCAATCCTTCCCTGAGACCCTCGCCCCATTACCTCCACCCCCAGATTAGGTAAGACTGGCTCATTTTATACCCACATAACACTATATAATTATCCTTCACAGCACCCACACGTGTACTTTTAATTGATTTATTATCATCATTTTTTGATGGTTGCCTTCCTCTCATCAAATAGTGAGCTCTGTGGGGATAGTAGACATGTCTATTTTTGTACAACCTTATATCCCTAGAGGTTACCACAGTACCTAACATATAGTAGATGCTCAATAAATATTTTTGAATTAGTAAATGACTAAGTGAATGAATACATAACTCTAATAATAATACATTCCTTAATGTTATTTTTCTGTCTGTGGTCTCATAACAATGTACCTGAGCTTGGGTTTTTCTTTGTGCTTCACTTTGGGTCACTTAACTCTTATAGATGCCCTTATAGATGCTCCTATTGTCTTAAACAGACTGGCTGGCGAGAGGATGGTTCCCATCATGGCACAGGCTTAATTCCAGAAAATCCTGTCTGAACCTATGGAGGGGAAAATTTTGGCTTCTTGTTGTGCTTGCTCTCTTGCAGCTGAGAAAAGAGAGTAAAACAAAAACGCCAAAGGGCAAAGAGGCCCTAAAGAGATCCCATATGTACTAAACCTCTGGCTCATTCTCTGCCGTTTAAAAGGGATACTCTGTACATTATGAGCCTATATTTTACTTTTCTAGATAAAAAGGTGAGGTTGGCTTCTTGTAAAAAATAGCAACTGCACTGAAAACCATGGATAATGAGACCCTCATAAATTCACTTAGAAGTTCATCTTCCAGGCTTTTCCAGTGGGATTTCTAGAAACATAAATAGCATGGATGTTCCTCACAACTTTGGAGAAACAGTTTCTTTCTCTCCTCCCCTGTAGTGCATTACATGAGACTCCTATCATCCCCATAAAGAAAAATTACTGAAAGATAAATATAACCTTTGCCTACTTTTGTATTTCTTTTAAATTCATTCTTACTGTGGCAGCTGTGGCATTGGGGACAGAAGATTGGGGGCAAACGGTCCCTGATAAATGGAGAAAGGCAACAGGTAATTATGAATCAGGAAAATTTAAGTCATGTTTCACCCCATGGTTGGTTCTGGGGGCCAGACTTCCCAGAATTCCTCTGGCTTCTGGTTGTCACAGACATGGCCCTGGAAGCCGTGACCGTGTTGGCCCAGGGTGAGAGGAGAGGGACTGACTCCAGCAGCATCAGCTGGAGGAATACAAACATACTCTCGGGGGTGAAAGCAGCAAAGCCAGCCAGGGGCCTACTGGGGGACTTGTTTTGAGTCCTCTTTAAAATTGCAATAAAATGGCAGAACGTAGTTTTGAAGCCTCCTTTGAACAATTTTATTGTCTGTTCCCTTTGTCACAGGAGGGTACAGTTGATAAACTGCTAAATAATCAACTTTTGTATATTTTATTTGAAAACTTTAAAATTTTAAATACACGCTTTATGGCCCTGATAAAGCATGACAGGGGCTCAGTGCTGGGCTCTGCACACTCCTCTGGGGGGTGGATTTGAGATGCTTGGTTTAATAGCATGCTGAGGGACTGTCACTGGCCTGCATTCCACCCTCTAGCCCATGAGTCACTGATTGGAGAGAGTTACTACTCCCGGGAAGCAACAGTTTCACATATTTCCAGGGAAGAGGCCTGGACCAAGATAGAAGCAGAATCTCATTGTTCAGTGTCAGTTGGGGGAATAAATCATATTTATTGGGAAATAACCACACAGATGGAAGTGGATCCTAGATGGGTGTGGGAGGAACCCCATAATGTAATTATTTAACACTTTAGAATATTCATGTATTTTTCAAAGATACGAATTGGATCTTATTCACCTTTGCATTCCCAATCTTTTGTGCAGTGCTTGGTACATAATAGGGGCTCAATAAATACTCAATGAAGTGCTCAATGAATAAGTGAATGAAAAAGCAAATTGAGTAAACCTCTAGTGGAATTGCCCTCTGTATTAGTTTCGTATAATTCTTGTAAGGAAGTACCACAAACTGCATGACTTAAACCACAGATATGTCTTGTCTCACGGTTCTGGAGGCTATGAATCTGAGATCAAGGTGTCATCAAGTTCATACTCCCTTTGAAGGTGCTAGGGAAGGGTGTGTTCTAGTCCTCTATCTTAGCTTCTGGTGGCTCCTTGGTTTATGACAGTGTAACTCCAATTTTTACATAGCGTTCTCACTACGTGCATGTCAGTCTCCACTCGTCTCCTTTTTATGAGGACACAGCCATATTAAACTAAGGCCCCACCCTACGCAAGTATGATTTCATCTTATTTTAACTAATTGCATCTGTAATGACTCTAGTAAGGTCACATTCTAAGACACTGGAGTTTGGTATTTCAAGATGGGAATTTTGGAGGGGGGAGGGTCACAATTCAATCCATAACACATTTGTGTGTGTGTGTGTGTGTGTGTGTGTGTGTGTGTGTGTGTGTCTGTGTGTCTGTGTGTGTGTATTACGAATATACTTAGAACTTAGATTTTACAAACAAATATTCAAAAAGCGCTCCCATTTGTTAGGTGCTTTCCTGGATGTCAAGAGAAGTGTGTTCTGGACTCCGCTCAGCCATTAACCACTGTGTGAAGATAAACAAGGGTTTCATTTGAGTAAGGAGGCTAGGATAAAAGTTCTTTGAGGTGCTTTTTAACTCAAACATTCTATGAGTTTCTTACCCATCCATTCTTATATGGCCTTTCCTTAGTGTTCTTTGCTCACTGCTGCACATTTAGATTTGACTTTCAGAATTCAAGAGCAATTGAGTCCAGCAATGTTTCTTTAAAGAATTCAAGAGCTTGGTGCTCCTGCTTCAAAGAGGACAATGTTCTGAATTCATAAGGTCAGTGACCATGTCTGTTTCTCTTACTGCTGAATTTCAGTAGTTAATATAATGCCTGGCATTCGATACTCAATAATAGTACACTCAATAAATATGTACTAGATAAATATTGAATGAATGAATGTACTTATTCCAATATTATTTCCATAAATTTGTCAGCTATGCTCAAATCCATATATGTTTAAATCTTTCTTTCTCACTATTCACATTTACCTGCAAATACCAATCTCAGTATGACTTAGAACTGAAAAGTCTCATGTCAAGTTCAATGTCCACATATCAATGGTTACCTGTAAATAAAATCATTTCAAAGTATCTAAGGGATTACATGGAATATTTTTGACATTGTGAAGAAATCAAGACTGGAAACACAGTCATTGTATGAAAAGTGGCAGAAAATATATTTGTAAATATTTTTCAGTATAATCTGGTGAAGAAAATTCATACCTTTCCATGGATTTTATTTAATAAATCTGAGTCTATATTTCTCTATATATTTTAGATTGTTTTAGGTAATAGGAGACCCATGCACACATGAAATAAAAAGCATAATAGACAGGTGAAAGTACAGGAAGCATTAATTTCTGTGTTACCTCAATATTTGAGTACAATGGATCATGTATGGTACTTAATGGGAGGTACATGTAAAAAGTTGATATAGCTTACTCTATGCATAGTAAAAATTATAAAAATTTTCTTGATTTATTATTATTTAAGACCCTAAAGAAAGGTGATCTTTTATATCATGTTGGGGGCTTTAACATTATTTCTTTATTCTCAAGGCTTGAGATTTAAACTTGTCTTAGCAAAATGGAGTAAGACATGTTATTTCTGAAGCTGCTATGTCATATCTGGCCAAGCCAAGAGGTCTCTGTGCTGCCTCACCAACCCCTCCACCAACAATGGGACTTGCAGACAGGGACATAACCTGATAACAACAGTAATAAGCAAAATTTATGAAGTAATCTAATTCTCAAAGCATATTAACTATTTGGGAGAGAATTTTAGGTTAGGGGAATAGAATCCAAGGAGTATTTCACTCCTCCTTCTATTTCCACCTAACCCAAGTAACCTCTTGCTAGTCAAACTGCAACAAGCCATTAGCCTGGAAGTGGGGAACTGTTTGAAAAATCTTACGGGGTACAGAGATTCCTTCATCTTAGAGAACAGTAAATGGAACTGGACTCTTCCAATGACAATGTTAGAAAATTATATCTAGTTTAATTTTTCTCCTACATCCTGGTTTCATTTATGAAACTGTTCAGTTCTCCAGGCCTGCAGTCAAAATCAGGAAAGCCTTTCTACCAAAGAAGAAAAGGTTTCCATTTGACAGAAATACTGTTCAGAATGATTGATTTAAAAGTGCTGAACTCATATTCAGAGTTTGAAATCCAGGAACGGCCAGCTGGGCTGGGATTCAAAATTATAAGGTTGGAGTGAGTTTCTGAGTTGTGATGCATTAAGCAGTGGGGGCAATTGCTTTTCTCACCTATCTCATAAGGGATGAAGGAAGGGAAACATTTAAGAATTAAGAAAAGAAATCTTAGGACTATTGAGTTACTACATCTTTCCCTGCTAGAGGCAGAATCACAGTTTGCATTTAGTAAGGAAACTTTGGTGATGAATTTAATATATCTTTGGTAACTATGAATTGTTTAAAAGGGGAGCTGGAGAAGACAAAAATAAATAAGAGAAGAACAAAACCATACAGACCAGTCACTTTACCATAGCTAGACTTACTAAATATGTAGGTGTCTGAAAGCATAATAGACCAATTTAAAATAAGCAAAGCATTTCCAGGGTGTCAACTTAAAGGAGTTGGTCTACTGGAAAAAATATATCTTTTGACTATTCTGCAAGAAACAATAAGCACAAACAATGGTGCTAGGAGATTCAGACATATAATGTTAACTTAATCTTTCAATTTGTGTAGCGTGGTTTTTAACAGATGGATTTATCAGTGGTTTGTTGTTTCTTTTTTGTCCTCATGCATGCCGAGCCATTTCCTTGCATTCCATTTTAAATACAAATATTTTAAAGGGGAAACAATGTTAGGGCAGATGTATAAATAAGAAAAGTGCTAATTATGGTGTCTAAAAAGAATGTCTTTATCCTATAAATCGCATCACAACTGCTTACACAGGGAATGAGAGTGCTCTGTTTTAAAGTTGCACTCTCCATCAAGTCACAGAGTGTAAATCTGGGCCTTAAATGACCAGGAAGTACTGTACTGTGTAACCTGTACAATGGTCTTAAAAGAAATTAATGAACAAATAAATTTTCTATGATGGACGAGTTGGCAAAAATATTTCTCACAAATGCCTCCTTTAGATGGGGAGAATGGAACAGAAGTAACATCTCTCTGTAGAGTGTACCTGGTCTCAAAGAGAGTAGTGCGGCTGGCCGAGTGGCGTGGTGGTTAAGCGCTTGCTTGGGAGGCCTGCTGCCCCGGTTCGGATCCCACATATGAGGGCCAGTGACACTGCCCTCAAAAAAAAAGAAAAAAAAAAAGGAAAAATAAAAAAAGAGAGTAGTGCTTGGAAAATAATCTTAGTGCCTGATCTTAGAGCCCTGACATAGGCCACATCCTGGTGGCTGTCAGTGGGGGATCTGCCTGTGGCAGGGATGCTGGATCAAGCTATTCTCTCACCTCTGATCACAAAGCCAGCAACCCACTTGCAATCCTCAGAGACCTAAGTATTGATTTGTATCCACAGACAGAATTTTGTGGGTCTTCATTCTGAATAGAAATAACCTTATAAGCTCGAAAATCTGTAAAGGAAGATGACTTTTTCAAAAGAAGTGCTCAAAGAATGATAATGTCAGTTGCTATCCTGGGCTTTGATTGGCTTGTATTGAAGTGTTCTGAGTCAGCTTTAATGAGCTGACTTAACAATGAACACCACTGGAAACACCACTGTCGTGATGCCCATTTCTTGGGCAGGCATATACAATGGTTCTATAGCCCATGACACCGAGTCTATATTCCGTGGTGAGGATTTTAAGATCCTGAGTAACAAGATTATGTTTCCCATTCATGATCATGTCACATTTCCAAACAGAAGTATTTCTACTTTGTCCTTTCTGCTTCATCTCTGGCTTCTGTTACCCTCATTCTTATTTCCCTGTCCAAAGTTTTGTGCATACTGCTTCTTCCTTGACCTTACCTTGAATACCTTCTCCAAGTATATGTTCCCAACCCATACTATAAAGAACAAATTAAGCCCCCATTTATCACTGAAGCTTTCCCAACTGCTCTATCCCCTGATGGTTTCTCCATTATTTGAATTTTTGACTTTTGGCGTGGTGGTTAAGAGCTGGCTTGGGACGCCAGCAGCCTCGGTTCGGATCCCACATATGAGGGCCAGTAACACTGCCCTCTAAAAAAAAAAAAAAAAAAAATTAAAAAAAATTGATAGCACACTCAATACATTTTCTTGTCATTGTTTCACTTCTGTTCATATTACTTTCCAAAGTAGGCCTAAGCCTTTTGAGGTCAGAGACAGTTTTATACAAAGCCACTGCATTTCATGTGATTATTTATTATTTAAAGAAGGACGATTTGAAATAACATAACCGAAAACATTAATAACTTTTCACTTTATGCACAAAATTTAAAATAATCATTTAAAAATCAATTTATAATTTCAAAGCTTATCAAGAATCTTATAATTTCAAAGTTTTAGGCTTTAGTCTTATAACAACATCTCTTTAACTGCTAAACAGAAATATTATCCTTTTTTTGTCAGTATCATTTGAGCCATGCTTCCATTTGTGTGAAAAAAAAATTTAAGTTGTTTTGGTAACTATTTTATGGTTATTTTAATTCCAATGTAATTATAATTTTTAAATTATAGTCTATTAAAAGTGAATCTAATCATTTGACAGCATTAATACTAATGATTAATATTAAAGAAATGTGCCCCAAATAAAAAACATTGAATTGGAAGTTAGATATGAGAAGGAGATACTAAGAAAGCCAAATAACCACCATGATATTCAGTGAATCATTTAGGCTCAAGTCTTCTGTGAAATTCTACAGAGCATGGCAAACACAAAAAGCAACATTAAGACAAGTACATTTTAGAATTCTCAAAAACTGTGAAATAATCCAGTCAAAGGAGATTTTAAAATGGAAAACAAAAAAGACAAACAAAAACTGCTGGTATGGCTATAAGATCGATAAACCCAACCTGCCCAAAGCTATAATGGCCATAAATTTATGAATGAATTCTGCCATGACATTCCCTTTCTTTACATTTGTTACATTAATTATGCAAATTCTGAGTTCTAAAGATTCATACACACCTTTATTTTGTTATGTTGCTCCCTATAGCATAAGGTTGCCAGATAAAGTATAGGACGCTCAGTTGAATTTGAATTTCAGATAAATAACAAAGAAATTGTTGGTATAAGTTTTTCCTAAATATTGTATGAGACCTACTTATAATAAAAAATAAAATTCATTGTTTACCTGGGTATCCTCTATTTTAGAAACTAACTGGATGACTTTATAATAAAAAACAATGAGAGTGAGTGTGTGTGTGTGTGTGTGTGTGTGTGCATATGTCTACAAAAACCTAGTTTTGAAGATACTTAATTATGAATTATCTGATAAAACTTCTCACCTAAAACAGAAATCTAGTTTACAAAATCTCTATCAGATTATTTCTGATTTAACACAGCAATGGAATTTACTCCACTATAGGACAGCTCTAATGATTAACATTTTAGAACAAAATTATCAAAATTTCCCAAAACTTCTGTCTTCTGAACAAGAGAAAATAAGTGTTCTTATTATTTCAGATGGAATCTCTAGAATATTTAAAGATAACTATATTGTTCCATCCTCTAACCTCTATTCCTATCTTTTCTATGCTTTGTTTTCTTTTCTTTGAGCAGAGAAAAATCACTATTTCCTTAAGTTACCTCTCATAATGATATAGTTTCCAAAACTTTTTCTAGTTCTAGTAGTTGTTCTAAGATATCATTATGGTTTGACATTGTATAGCTTTAGGAGAGCACTACTGGATAAGAATCTTCCTTTCTCCCTCCCTCCTTCTCTCTCTCCTTTCCTCCCTTCCTCCCTCTGTGCTGACCCCTCCCCTCCACCGCCACCACTGGGCACTTGGTAGATGCACACTCTGTTCCCTAAACTCTTCATGATTCTTCCAGCTAGAATCATGCTACCTTTTGTCTGTGGTCCAAGTGCATTTTGTGCTTTTCCTTGGGCACTAATTCATATATTTAACAAATATTTGTTGAGCACCTACTATGAGACAGCCACTGTTCTCAGCTTGGGAGACTAGAATGAACAAAATGGACAAAGACCCATTTTTCATGGCATTTACATTCAAGTTGCAGAAGAAAAGCAATAACTAACAATTACATAGTTTATCTGGTGATGATAAATAATCTGAAGACAAATAAAGTGGGATAAAGGTGGCAGTGGGAGAGTGGAGCTATTCTGCAGAAGGTGGTTGGGGAAGGCCACTTAGATAAAGCCTCATTTTAGCAGACACTTGAGGAAATGAGAGTGTGAGTCAGGCAGATATCTAAGATAAGACTATTCAGGCAAAGAGAACCACAGAGATAACAGCCTGAGGCAGAGCACCCCTAGTGTGTTCTGTGAGGGGCAAGAAAGCCAATGTGCCTAGAATGGAGAGAGCAATCCAGAGATGAAGGAAGAGGGGAACAAAGAGATAGCTTGGGGCTGCATCCAGATGACTTCTGAGCAGATCATACCTGAAATGCCAAACAATAAACTTTAGGACAAGGACCAGGTCCCAGGGAATCTGAGCTATATTCTTTGGATGTGAGAGTGATCTGGATGGGACATTTATCTCTCCACTGACTACAGCTTTGATTTGGCAGGAGGAAAAACTGAGAGTTGTCTTGCTTCCCTTACTAATTCACTTGATTGCCTCCTAAAAATGAAAGCTTGAATGATTACAGCAGACTTCTTACATCTAGGAGAGAGGGGCTTTGCCTGAAGTCACATTAGCAGGTGCGTTTTTTTTGCCTAGAGTTGCCAAGGGAATTCTTACTCCTGTGTTATTGGTAGTCTTTGTTTTTTTAACAGTGCCCCCAAAACAGTACTGCCTAACCCACAGTAAGTTAGAAACAAATGTTTCATAAACTCAGTTGTTGAACCACTCAGTCTGTTTCTTTACCTCTATTCATTAGGTTGATGCTATTTGGTAACTTCCAAAAGTCTCATTAATTCAGTAAGGATGGATATTTTCTAACTTGCCCTGTTTTACCAGGTTTATTTGTTGACCTGTTCTCTCAGATGTGACATTCTCCAAAAGAGTCTTCCAAATTTTTAATTCAAATTGTGTCATGTGGTCATCATGAATGGTCACTAGTGATACTTTCTTTAATTTAGTTCCTTTCTTTCTACACTGTTATCACTGCAGATGATACCGCTTTTAATAGATAACCCCCTGTATTCATTTGTTCTGGGCTCTTCTGCTCATTACCAATAGGCACATTTTGACTACAGAAACAAATAAAATTTTGGCCCCATTTGGTATTTATTTTGTGCATGGGTGCAAATTTCAAAGTCCTGATACCCACAGCAAAATAACTATCCTTGATCTATTGGTGATTTCCTTCTCTCTTCAAGATACCTATTGAATCCTCATGTTCTTTACAGTACACTCAAATGTCCTAACCTTTGAAATTAAAGTCTCTAGAATATCCCCAAAGCTTTTCTTTGTTACCCCATCCTCTCTTACCCAGTTAAACTTCTTTCAATTTCTCCCTTTTACAGGATTCTTTTTCATCTCTGTATATTGTGGGAGCTCAATAAGTACAGATTGAGTGACTAGTTTGTATGTGTCACACTGTCTCACTTTCTTTGTTTAAAATTTCCTCAAGCATCGCTTCCTTGCAGACACCTATATTGATGAACTATCTCTCCAAAGTCATCATCAACACACTCATATTTGTCAAATGTGCTCAAAGTTACAAACAAAAAGACGAGGTGGAGCCAAGTGATGAGAGAGTTAATTATCATAAAATGCTCCATTAAATGAAATCAATGAATGTCCCATTTAAATGTGAATTCACATTGTGAGTCACAAAATCTCTACTTCCTAAAAGTTTCTTGGTCTGTCCCACATGACAGATGTTCAGCAGATACATTTTCAAAAGCCACCATGTCTATATTCCACAAAGTTCTTTCTCTTTTGGTAACATTAATAAAAGAAAAACACATTTATTTTCCTTGCTAAGCTAAAAATAACAACATCCAAAGCAATTTAAGATTCATTCCTGCCCTGCCTCTCTATTTCTTTCAGCTGAATTATAGTCTTATTCCCACTCTAAATAAAAATTAGGATGAAGAGATAGTTACCTTCAAGTACAAAATGCAGAAGGCCACATTGGGATTTGGGGCAGGGCTCACAACTTTTTCCCAGTGGCCAGTCCTTTCATTTCTGGAAACGTGGTCTTCATATGTATTTATTCTGCCTCACATGGATGTTCCCAAAAACTATTCCATGGTTCTCCTGCTTTCTGTGTTTTTCCCTAAATTCTACTATGGCAGTCTGGGCACATATCCAATCTCAGTAAATGGAAACCTCTTCATGCAGCCCAGTTTCAGCATTGCATACCAGCAGTTAAATGCTGTCTTTCCTGTCCCACATCCAAACGTTAGCATATACAATATCAATAAGCTGTTCCTTTCATCTTCCCAACACTGTGGAGGTGTTTATATTTGCATGGGACATTTAAGCAATTCCAACCAATGGGCTTTTACATCGGGCTAGGCCCCAGGCAGGGAGCAGCCTCAATTGGAAACAGGAGCTGAAAGTGTTCTTGGTAAAACTCTCCCTCTGCCCAAATCTAGCTGTCTAATTCAATGCCTGACCTTCCTTAAAGAGGTCGCTCTCAGAATTATGGGGCAGTATGATAAGCTGGAATATACTAATTTATTGGCCATTAAAAAAAAAGAGGAAATTTTATTATGGATTACTCTGCTTTCTTGAAAAGTTTTTTTTTATAATTAAAAACATCTGGAAGGCATTTTAATATATCATAAACAAGAGGAAATCCAAAGCACGTGACTTCTAAGAAAATGATGCAAATAGATTTCCTTGCCAAAATTTACTGTAATCTGTTTTTCTTTTTTTCCGGGGTGGGTGTTTGGAGGTGGGGGATTCAAAAAAGAAGGGCAAATGAGAATAGCATCGGGAATTCTGCAGAGAAAACAGTCATTTTGAAATTAGTCTACTGCTATTTTTGGCCAGTGTTAGAAGACATTACACATTGGCAGAGCCTCTGAAATGTATTTGGTTTCTTTTTTAAAATTAGTAATTTTACTGGTAATTTTCTTTCTGAAATGGACAAATAATTAAACAAAAACTAAATAAGGAGATTATAAGTACAACAAGAAAGAAGACATCTTCCAGAGTGAACTTAGGTAAAGAACAAGCTATTTGATTTGTATTTTATTTTTCCTTTCTATACCCATATTTTATTTGGATAATAGCATAATAAGGTTTCATGAAGTTCTAATAGATATCACCCCAAAATTGATACCTATGACATTTTAAATGTTTCCCAATTCATCTTTCATTAGATAGGACATATACCAGCTTACAATACAAATGATGTATTTTTGAGGACTTTCTTTTTTTAGTTAGCCCAGGAGACAAAAAGGAAAATCATCATTAATCTCAAGAATCAGATTCTCTTACTATTGTGGATAACATACCACATACACACAAACATACCTACCCCTCCATAACACAGACCTAACAATAACAATGTGGCCAATGAATACCTTATTTGGCTTCCAGCTCTTGAATGTACACATAATAATTCCATGAAAATAACAGTGTGTTTTGTTTGGTGCAAAGTGTATATTTAAGCATGTAAACAATTTATAAAATCTCATTGACTGCTGTAAATCTGTAATTACACAAAATATGTGAAAGAATCAGTGTTATTTTATATAGTGTCTTTTCTGAATTTCAAGTTCTTGACCTCTAAAATAGGAAAATAATATTTGTATTTCCTACAAATTAAATGAGATGATACATACATATAAATAATCTGTCACAGTTTCTGGGATATAATGGGACACTGAGTGATAGCTACGAGTATTATTAGTATTATCAGTATTAATTTCATTATTATCCAAATAATTCTATGAAGATCCAGTTGGTGGCAAGACTTTTTGTGTATTACTCTCGTTCTCTTTTGAGGGGCCTACTAATCTGCTTTGCCTCTTTCTGCTCAAGAAGTTGATCAATTGATTGATTAACTCACCTCTTCCTCGCATTTCACTATGTGGGTGTGGGCTCTGATTCTATCCCTCTAAGCCCTGAGGCAGACAGATTAGAAGCCTTAAATGTGGTTCTAACATTCAAGTAGCTAAAGGTCCTGGTAGGGAAACAATTAACTATAAAACATCCATTCATTTAATGCCAGACCTTGCAAGAGATGCTGAAGATAAGAAATGAGTGAGATAAGCTTCCTGAATGACTAGAGGAGCTAGAAGCTGGACTGGTCTCTCAAGCACAGGTACCGGTATAAGCAGCTGGCCCACTGAGAAGAAGGTTGACTGTGTGAGTTGAGGAGTGGATCATAGGGAAAGGCATACTTTGATGTAATGTGGAAGACCGAAATAAAATCCATAAAAATCAGTATTTAGGGTTCTAGATACTAATGTCTGTAAAACAAACAAACAAAAACAATAAAAAACCCAAACTTGTTATAGAAAAATATTACAAATTAAGTCATTTAATGAGCATATAAACCCCATTTAGGAAGCTTACATTTTCCAAATTGTTGGAGCTAGCTGTAAGGAGTATGGAGGTGGGGAGGGAGATACCCGAAGGGGATGGGCACTGATATCAGAGAGACATTGATCTATATTCCAGTTCTGCAATTTTTCAATATGAAGCATTGAGCGAGTTACATAACCTTTCTTTTTTTTTTTTTTTTTAGAGGGCAGTGCCACTGACCCTCATATGTGGGATCCGAACCGGGGCCGCTGACATCCCAAGCCAGCTCTTAACCACCACGCCACTCGGCTGGCCTACATAACCTTTCTTAGCTTAGATTTCCTCACCTGCAAAATAAGGATAATATATATTCAGCATTGTTGTGAGGATTAGTGTTAATTTATGTTAAGAATTTGGCAGACGGATAACACTTAATAAATCGTATCTATTATTATTTTCTATTGTCATTATCATCATTAAGAAAGCCAAAGGACTTATTTAATTTACAAATCACTTTCCCTGAAATGAAAATATAAATCAGATCATGTATAAATTTACACGCGTTTCTCCTAGTGTTTGATCATTAGCCTTGGAGACAAATTTCCACAATATTTAAAAAAAGAGATCCTACATACCATGATATGCATTTGAAGTTATGATTATTTATAAATTTTCTAAGAAATTTATTAAAATAAATGTACTGTAACTCTTTCAAAGATGAAGTCTAGTGTTTTATAAAATTTATGTTAAATTAATGTAAAAGAAAACGAATCATTTAAAACCCATACCTGAAGTAGATGATAATGGATTATACTTAGCGCTCTTTTGACTCCTCTCTCTTTAACAGGAACACAAAACAACAGCCTGAATAATACTCAACCACAGATCAGGTGAGGAGAGCAGACTTTTATTACAAAGGAAATTACAAGGCTAATTTGTACTGACTGGTTTCAACAACAGTCTACTGGTGACACTAATCTGAGAAAGTAATACGCAGAGACAAAAATGGAAGGGCCTAGGCTAAGATAATGCTTTTTTAAAAAAAATATTTGTCATCACAGAGGGGCTGCAGGGGAGGTTTCGGCAGGGGGGGCAGGGGAGGCATGAGGAGCCCACATGAGGAGGAGGAGGAGCCCACATGAGGAGGAGCCCGTTGTATTCAGCACTAGCAATCTTTATATATCGTGGTTTGGGGGAGGAGAGCGCACGGGGGTGCGTGCATGCTCCCTCCCACAAGTGCAAGTCATGCTTACATAAGGGCTCATGTAACCGGAGCCTGGCGCCTGCGCAGCAGCCTGCACACAGCTGGACACGCCTGGCCTCATGTCCTACTTTCCAGTCGTGTGAGGCTGAACGTGCCTGGGCCCTGTCAATATTCAAATTTCAGAATCATGATGTCTTGAAATAGGTTGTCCAATGGGTTAGTGGGTCTTACTGTTTTATTTTAACACTATTATATATATATATATATATATATATATATATATATATTATAAAATCTGCATTTTGAAACAGGCTTCCATAAGCCCAAATCCAATAATTATTGGCTACACAACAGGCAGAGAGAATGTTAAAACCTTCCATGAGAGAGGTATATTTAGTAGACCAGGGATTTCATCATACATATTGCTATGAGGAATATGGTATAAAAAAAATTAAAGCAATCAACTGTAGATAAAATATTAATATTATAAAAACATACACTGTATTGAGAGAAAGATATGGGGAAGCAAAATAATATATATATATATATATATATATATATATATATAGAGAGAGAGAGAGAGAGAGAGAGAGAGAGAGAGAGAGAGAGAGAGAGTTAATAGCTGGTTTACCAATTCTCTTTAAGTCTGGCATGTTATCTATTACCTTCATGGGATTCAGAAATGTCTTTTTCTCATTTTGGATCTTGGCCTATGGTGATATTTTTTACATTGCTATATATACTCATATGGTTTACCAATTTGTATTGTCAACCAGTCTGTATATATATACATTTTGAAGAGATATTTTGCCTTTGCCAGTGGAGCCATTTCCAAACCAGGGAATAAAACAAAGAGGAAGTCTCTCAGTCTAATGCTAACAAATAAACGACAAAACAAAAACAAAAACAAACAACAACCTCTCCAGAATTTAGAAGACAATAAACACGCTCAATGATCATTAACTTTAGCCTTATGCACTTGAGGATGTCAGCCATCATCTAGCAGATAAGTAAGGGTAAAAAAAATGTTTCGAGATGTTACTCACACTGCCCATGTTAACGTATTACTGCTGTAAGAGGTCATCAGTAAATTTTAAAACAGTGCCCGATTACTCTTTCTCTGTGCTCAGTTACTGATGCTATCTGCCAAGCTATAGTCAAACTCTGTAAATAAATAAGCCAATAAAGGCCTTGGGGGAAAGTCCGTAATCTACAACACAGTGATTCTGTAGCTTGGAAAAAAACACACAACACTTTGAAAAATAAACTTTTGCAAATAATACTAAGAATAGCATTCATTCTTCTACTTATGGTGTTGCAAACATAAGCAGTGTGATTCATTAATTTAATAGAATAATGTAGAGCCCAACTGGGTGCTGGTGGTGTTCTAGAGAATAAAACAAACTTGGTCTCTGTCTTCATACAGTTTATAGTCCAGTGTAATCCCTTAATATCCTTTTTTTTCACATCCAGGGAAGATGGATATTAAGCAAACAATCATCCAACCATATAAACTCCGCCTAGAATGTAAAGGGTAAGGGTGTGCATGATAGGAAATAATGTTGGAGAGGTAGGACATCTGAAGTTTCAGACATAAACCTCATCTTAGTAATTGCCCTCAAGTTTCCAATGAGAAATATTACAAATGAGACAAAATTCTGATTTCTTCCTGCATTATAACGTGCTATGAAAAATGAAAACATACTAGATAATTTTTAAGAAAAAATATATCACATAAATCCTAGGTGTTCTTATTCATATCAAATTACTCAACATATTTTGGTTATATCGCCATTATACTCAAGGAAAAAACTCATCATGGCCCTGCGTGCTTTTTAAAAATACAAGATAGTATATTCACTAGAAATCTTAATAAAAGGCAGAGAATGATAATGATAATATGACTATGAAAGTAAAATGCTCTGAGATTTGTCCCTCAGAGGGTGGGAAATGATCATTTCAGCTGGAGAAGTGGGCATTGAACTGAACCTTGACATATAGGTAAGATTTAGGTGTGTGGAAATGGTAAAAGGGAATTCAGGAGGGAAAAAAAAATTAGGCAGTGTCAAAAAGCACCCTCTCCCTAATTTGTCAGTTAGACAATTCATCCTCCAGGTTTTTTTAAGTACTTGTAAACCAAGTTCAAGCTAGAAGCTCAGGATCCTGAGATACTTGATGAGGACACTGAGGGAGAAGCTAGAGTGGTGTTGGGGGGCCCAGAGTATAGCTGATGTTAACTGAAAATTAATGACTCTTTACCTTAGAAAGCAAAGAAAATCACTGAAAATGTTTGACTGTGATCACAGCTGATCCTTAGGAAGATTAATTTAGCAGCATTTTGCTGAATTGATTAGAGATAAGGAAAGGTTTGGCAAGAAATTGGCCAAGAGAAAAGGAAATGATGAGGTCTGGAGTGATCAGAACATTAGAGGACTTGAGAGTTGAATGTATTTAGGGGTGAGAAAAGGAAAATAACACACAATTACTCCCAAGTTTCAAGCTGGGAGACTGGTATGACAATAATCAGTGGTGTGCTGGTAAATACTCAATAATTAGTTTGGGAAGGAAGGAAGGAAGGAAAGGAAGGAAGGAAGGAAGGAAGGAAGGAAGGAAGGAAGGAAGGAAGGGAGGGAGGAAGGTCTTTAAGATGAATCTCACTAGGCCATTGGAACCCTGGAGGAGGCAGTTTCAGCAGAGTTGTGTGTTGGGAGAGTCTTAGTAGTGAATATCTTCTCGTTTCCCCAATATATTTGGCAAAAAGAACTAGAAAAAACGAAATGGCAATATCTTTTTTTTTTTTTGATCTATTATTATTTCAATAGAAATTCAGTTACAACATTAGAAACAAAACAAACTCTTATAAGCCTTACTAGTAGCAAGACTGGCTTTACTCCAAAGTCAAAAGCTTGCAAGCCCCATCAGGGCTAACCCTTAGGCAGACCATTATTTGCCATGAGCCTTGCTTAGTCAGACCACTTGGAAGAAGAAAGACTCTAATGGACAGCTGTGACCAAGCAAACAGAAGCACTGGAATGAGCCAAAATCAATCTCATGAAGAGGAAGAATATGACAAAGCATTGGCTTTATGAAAAATGTGGAGATGAGAGAACAAGGGAGGCGATGCCAAGAACAAATATCTGAAAAAATACATTTCTCTAGAATGACTTGTGTTGTTCAGCCAATTAAAATGTTAACATAACAAAACTAAACTGTCCTTTGGATCCACAGTTCTTATGTCCCAGGTTGTTCCCCATGTTGTTTTCTTCTTGCCTGAAAGTGGTAATTTCCTCATTTCCAGATTCTACAAAAAATGTGAGATCTATCCCATTTTACTTCCTCTTTAATGTCCTTTTTAACTCACGTTACTTTCTTTTTTATTTTTATTTATTTATTTATTTATTTATTTATTTATTTATTTATTTTAACTCACGTTACTTTCAAGTTGCTCAGATAACCTACACTGCATTGTCTATACAGCACATAATAAAGAACAATAAATATTAAGTTTCTATTACAAACAGTACGGATGTGTTGACACAATTATTCCAAGGCTTGCATTGTATTCTGATTATCTCATGTGTGCCTCTGGTTTCTTACATTTGAAAACTTACAATCTTCTATTTTCCTTTTGTAAACCTCTCTATCCTATACAGTTCACAGTCATAGGCTGGTTTAAAAAAAGTATTAACTGATGCTTGTTGAATTGGATTGAAAAAATTTTTAAAAACAAATTTTCATTGAAATCTTTATGGGTAGTATTATATGGAAGCTATTGTGTAGCTGAAGATGAACTGTAGTATATCTTTGTTTAAAAACACTTTTTAAAAAGTAGATTCTCAGAAAAGGAATATTTCCTTTAAGAAATGAATTTGGAAACAACTGGAAAATAAAAGTAATTTATCAATATCATCAATTTCAACTATAACAGGCATAAAAGACTTTTTGAAATAAATTAATTGACCTTCTCCCTATTCAGCCAGAAGCATCCATTGTCTCAGGCAGGATTTGGATTATTCACACAGGAATACAGGGAGGGGAAAAAAAAGTCAGTTCAAGGGAGGCTGTTTTATTTTTTCTTCAAAGTGTAGTAAGAAAAAAATCTTGTGAATCAGGATTTGTGGCAAAAAAAAAAGAAGGGTGGGATTCTAAGAGCTACTTATAATAGATATACAAGTTACACCACGCAAGTATGAAAATATACTTTAGTATGGAGAGGGGGGAAAATGGTGTAGGAAAAGCTCAACTCGAACGAAAAAAAAAACACAAAACAATACCAAAAATAAACAAAAAAGTGGTCCTGACAGTGGCTTCGAGAGGGTTCACCAGCAGGAGTTAAGAATTTAGTGTCCTGGACTTCCCCTTGAGATGATGGAAGAGGGAAGAGGAAGGGCTTGAAAAAAATTTGCAGTACTTGGTGTTGCAGGTATAGGTCAGAAAAATTACAGACGTCTGAAAAAAGTACTTCAGGTCATGATGATAACTATATGATGCCACCTAAGATGTTTTCAGGATGTTGTTTGGAAATTGCTGACCTAGAAGTATTTAATCAGAGGGAAGTCTTGAGGAGAACCTTCACAGTGTGGCTCACATCAACATCTCAGTAACCTTGATAAAAGAGAAAAACGGCATGGCATACTTTGAGAGAAGAGGGTAGCGTTGAAACGACCTAGAAGGTCCTTTTCTGAATCTAGAAGGCACTAGGAGGTTTAATAGTTCCTCCTTATCTGCAGGGGATACATTCTCAGACCTTCGGTGGATGGCTGAAACTGCAGATAGTACCCAACCTTATATATACCATGTTTTGTCCTATACTCATATATGTATGATCAAATTTATCCTATACTCATGTATGTATGATCAAGGAGAACTGACTGACTCTGAGTGGTGAACATACAATGTGATATCTAGATGATGTATTAAAGAATTGTGTATTCGAAACCTATGTAACTTTACTAACCATGGTCACCCGAATAAACTTTAATAAAAAAAAATTAGGCACAGTAAGTGATTAACTAATAATAAAATAGAAAATTAGGGCCGGCTGAGGGGCGCGGTGGTTAAGTGCTGGCTTGGGAAGCCAGCGGCCCCAGTCCCACATATGAGGGCCAGTGACACTGCCCTCAAAAAAAAAAAAAAAAGACAAAAAAGAAAAGAAAATTATAACAATATACGGCAATAATAGTTATGTGAATGTTCTCTCTCTCTCTCTCTCTCTCTCTCTCTCTCTCTCTCTCTCTCTCTCCTGACTGATCTGATAACCAAGACAGCTATTAACTGACTATCAAACATGTATCACAGCATGGATAAATTGGACAAAGGGATGATTCAAGTCCTGGGCAGAACAGAGAGGGACAGCAAAAGATTTCATCACACTACTCAGGATGGTGCACAATTAATTTAAAATGTATAAAATATATATTTCTAGAATTTTCCATTTAATATTTTCAGACCTCAGTTGACGATGGGAAACTGAAACCACAAAAGAAACAACCATGGATAAGGAGTAGGGTGCTACTTGAACTGAAAAGCAATGAACATTCAATGAAACCAGCATATTGAGACTAGGAGGAGATGAAAGGAAGCTCACTAGAGATTCTGCAGAATAAGTAAGAATTGAAGAAGGGCTGATAGACCAGTGAAACCTGAGCTGGACATTTCCTTGAAACTCACCAGTCATAAATTTCAGCACTGGCATTATGCCCATTTCACCTCCTCCCCAAAGAAAAGTAACATAAACAACAATTCAGAGGGCACCAGTGTCAGATGCCCAGTGACTAAAGGAGATCAGGCTGGCTTTGTCACATCATAGATCAGCAAAGATAAAAGATATATAAAGCAGAGCGTACAGATCTTCTTCCTCTTTGCAAGGATACAGAAGGGTTTCTTAAATGAATCCAGACACGATCTTAAGAAATAAGAAAGGAAGGAGAGACTATCACTAAGAAGATGCTAGATTTTGAACTCACTTAATGTTTACCTAAAAGACTTTGTTTAAAGGTACAAGTCTGGAATCCTTTAATTATCAAGTTTAAGTTTGTATTCCCTAACACCCAGTGGGGTGGAGGACTTGAACACTTAGGTTACTCATGGCAAATGAGTAGCAATATTTCTTTTTGCAAATTTTGAATCACAGACTATAAATTTTGATACACAAACTAATAAGAAAGTAACAAAAATGTTGGAAAACATGATTTGTGGAAACGATTTTTAAGTTGCCATATTTTGTGCCATTTATAATCTTATAATGAAAGATAGAGAAAGAAAATCATTGAGAAGGCAATTTTTCCTTCATTCAACAAAATAGACACTAGGTTGTGTGATCTGAATACCAGTGATAAGGGAAGGCACAATCTCACATTGGGTGATTCAAGCTATTAAGACTAGCACTACTGCTAGGAAAGTAAGAATAATCCACATTTTCAACATCTGAAGTATCATAATGAAAGAAAGAAGTTTGTTTTCTAAAACAAACAAAGTAAAATTAAATAAAGTAGGTTAGGGTAAAGTTTATTGCTAAAGGTACAGCATCTAGAGAGTTGTGTTTATTTAAGCCTTGCTCTAAAATTATGTCTTTCTTTTAATCAATTATGAAATGTTAAAATGTAGCAATGTATTTATATCACTTATTTCAACAGATGTTTTATTTTATAGAAAAAACTTAAGTGAGGGAAAATATATACTATATGAAATTCAGAAGTTTATGACTGTACAGTGCCTTATAGAAGGGCTCATATTCATAAACCAGACTTGTTTGCAATTACCCAGATGGGAGATGTATCAAGGAGTCCCAGAACTGTTAAGTGGCAATAGATATCACATTAGTAAAGATATGACTTTATAAGTAATCTATGAAGGATACATTGATTATTGTAGAAGTTAAAGAAACGTAGTCAATTTGAAGTTTTGTTTTGTTTTTGTTTTAATATAAAAATAAGGATGTCTGGAAATATTTCTTTTTGACTGAAACTTTTCAGTTTATTAAAAACAATATTTTGGTACAGTTAGTACAAAATGTATATTTATTATTACACGATGTCTTTCAGTGTTCTTGAAAAGTCATTCATATTTATTGTCATATTATTTTCCTTAAGAAAACAAGTTACCATTTCATAGGTTTGTAAATATCACATAATGCCACAAATGTATTTTTTATTTTAATAATACAAATACGAAAATAACTTCATAATTATACCCTCTTTTTAAAAATATTCTCCTTCCCATTTCCCATTTCGCCCCAAAAAACACTAGGAAGAATTGTGAAGATTAAACTTTTTTTTTTTTTTTCAGTAAGCAGAGTATTTATTTTTTAAATTACTTTAAAAACATTGTTTACATAGATTTGGATTTAAATAACTTGGTGACATTTAAAAAATGTATAGGCTACTATATTATTGCACTTACTATTTCATAATGTGTAAAGCAAGTTCTGTTCAAGATGGCAGAGTAGGTAAAGACTCTTTGCCTCCTCTCATGGCCACATCAAAATTACAAGGAAACTACAGAACCACCATCATTGAGAATTACCTGAAGTCTAGCTAAACAGAAGTCCTATAAATAAGGATATACAGAAGAAGCCACATCCCACATCGAGACTGATAGGAGGGGCAGAGATGCTGAATGGGCTGGTCCCACACCCATATGTGATGGTCAAAAATCAGCAGGGATATCTTAGCTGTGGATGTACCGCCTGAGAAGTGAGGGTCTCAGCCCCACACCAGGCTTTTCAAACCCAGGTTTCCAGTGCTGAGAAGAGAAATCCCCATAACTTATGTCTATGAAAACCAGTT
This sequence comes from Aselliscus stoliczkanus, assembly GCA_033961575.1. Classification (NCBI taxonomy): domain Eukaryota; kingdom Metazoa; phylum Chordata; class Mammalia; order Chiroptera; family Hipposideridae; genus Aselliscus; species Aselliscus stoliczkanus. The sequence continues at coordinate 114,279,765 of CM066730.1, read as the reverse complement.
GACATTGTGGGTGAGTAAGATGGAGGGCAACTGGAATCCCAGGTGTTCCTCTTAAAGGGCCCACACACAGACTTACTCATTGACTGTCTCACTCACTCTGGGCTTCAGCTTTGGGGCAGTAGTGCAAAAAGTGCCAGGGACATACAGGGAGGAACTGAGTTGTCTGGCTTTGGAATGAAGGCTGGAGGGGCAGCTTTCTCCCAGACAGAAGTGCTGGCAGGAGCCATTATTCTTTTGTTGAGGCCTCTCCATTCCCAGTGTGAAGACACAGGAAGCTGACATAACTGAGTCTCCATCAACCTGGCCAACACTGTTTGCCCAGCCTTGGTGATTCCCTGAGATCCCACCCCACCAACTTGTGGGCCCACCCAACCTGCTACAAGTGGCTTTTCCATACAAATCACCTGTCTTACTCATGCAGAAGACTTTCCTAAAATCTCTCAAAGGTTCACAAACCCCAAACAAGCAGCATCTGGCCTTGGCATGCCCCATACCTCTTGCTAACAGCCCCAGGCCTGGCACTAGTGGCAGCCAGCCTCAGTTCACAAGTTAGCTTCTCCCAGGCACCTCTAAGCCCAACACAAGTGGCAACCATCTGCAGATCACTTTGTAGCTCATAACAAATGGCCCCAGGAAGAGCACAAACAGCAGGTTACCTTGGCTTGAAACAGAGCCCCTCCCAAGAGGCCCCAGAACCGAAACAACCAGTAGCCAACTTCATAACACACCAGAGTACCACTCAACCACCTCCACAAATGACACACCCAAAGGACAGACTGGACAGTAGCCCTGCTAAGCCAATTGTGCTCCATAGGGTCAGCCCCTGAACAACAACTCTGCCACTACAGTGGCACAGACAGTAGTCACAGATAGTACACACAACCAATCAGCCTTGGGTCAATCCCCACCTGCCCCAATTGATGTGAGAACAGCAAACAAGACTCAACTACAATGGAAGGGCATACACAACCCACACAAGAAGAAAACCTGGAGCACCCATCTCAGGTGACCAGGGAGACTGCTCCACTGGGCCCCACAGGACACCTACTACATAAGGCCACTCTACTAAGACTGGGAGACATAACAGCTAAGAAATATGTCCCAAATGAAAAAACAGAACAAAGCTCCAGAAAAAGAGCTAAGGAAAATAGAGAAAATCAATTTACCAGATGCAGAGTTTAAAACACTGGTTATAAAGATTCTCACTGAGAGTGTAACAAAGAGATAGGAAGCATAAAAATGGAGATAGAAGACATAAAAAAGAACCAGTCAGAAATGAAGACTACAATAACTGAAATAGAGAACAGATTAGAGGGAATCAACAGTAGATTAGATGAAGCAGAGAACTGAATCAGCAATTTGGAAGATAAGGTGGCAGAAAAGACCAAATCAGAATACAAAAAGAAAAAAGAATAAAAAAAAATGGATAGTTTAAGAGGCCGCTGGCACAACATCAAGCATACCAACATTCACATCATAGGGGTACCAGAAAAAGAAGAAAGAGAGCAAAGAATTGAAAACCTATTTGAAGAAATAAAGACTGAAAACTTTCCATAACCTGGTGAATGAAATAGACATACAAGTCCAGAAAATGCAGAGAATCCCAAACAAGATGCACCCAAATAAGCCCCAAACCAAGACACATCATAATTAAAATGTGAAAGGATAAAGACAGAAAATCTTAAAAGCAGAAAGAGAAAGCAGTTAGTTCCTTACAAGGAAGCTCCCATGAGACTATCAACTGATTTCTCAACAGCAACTTGGCAGGCCATAAGTGGCCAGCACGAAATAGTCAAACTGATGAAAAGCAAAGACCTACAACCAAGATTACTATACCCAGCAAAGCTATAATTTAGAATCGAGTACAGATAAAAAGCTTCCCAGACAAGAAAAACCTAAAGTAGTTCATCACCACCAAACTGATATTACAAAAATGTAAAAGGATTTCTTTAAGAAGAAGAAAATAAATATTAAAAGTATAAATAATAAAATGGTAATAACTATATATCTATCAACAGTTACTTTAAATGGATTAAACGATCCAATAAAAAGATATAGAGTGGCTGAATGGATAAGAAAACATGACCCTTACATGTGCTGCATATGAGAGATTCACTTCAGATCGAAAGACACACACAGAGACTGAAGTAAAGGGATGGAAAAAGGAATTCCATGAAAATGGAAAAAAAGGAAAAAAAATCTAAGGTAGCAATATAGTCAGACAAAACAGACTTCAAAACAAAGGCTATAATAAAAGACAAAGAAGGACCCAGTGATCCCACTTCTGGAATCTTTCTGAAGAAACCCAAACACTACTTTGAAGAGACATGTGCATCCGTATGTTCAATGCAATGTTACTTACAATAGCCAATACATGAAGGTAACATGGGTGCATCAATGGATGAATGGATAATGAAGTGGTGATACATATATACAATGGAATATTACTGAGCCATTAAAAGGATGAAATCTTGCCATCTGCATCAACATAGATGGACCTAGAGGGTATTGTGCTAAGTGAAGTAAGTCAGACAGAGAAAGACAAATATCGTATAATTTCACTTATATGTGGAATCTAGAGAACAGCATAAATGAACAAACAAAACAAAATTAAGCTTATAGATACAGAGAGTATTTTGATAGTTGCCTGACTGGGGGTCTGGGAGCGATAGGTAAAAGAGGGAGGGGATTTAGAGTTACAAATTGGTAGCTACAAAATAGGCATGCAGATGTAGAGCATAACATGGGGAAATATAGTTAATAGTGTTGTAATAACTACGTATGATACTGGATTTATTGGGGTGATCACTTTATAGGTTATATAAATGTTAATCACTGTGTTGTACACCTGAAACTAACATAATATTGTATATGAACTGTAATTGCAAAATTAAAAAAATATTAAAAATTAATGTATAAGCTTTTTATTTTACATAAAGAATATCATACAACAGATGTGGTGCCAATTAATTCAACCATAAAATTAAATGAGATGTGTATACAAAGATAAAAATGACACCATACCTACTTCAACCTTCACGGTATATCTTTGCATCTATGATTTACATGTTACAACATATATTTACCCTTATAGCTTATTGTGAATGATTGACCAGTTAAAAAGAAATACAAATGAGTAGTATGTATTTGCAAATATATTCAACTTTATTACTAATCAAAGGATAACCTGGAAAAAAAGCAATATTTAAAATTTTTGCCCATTAAATTTAGTGGAAATGTTTTGTGTTTTGTTTTTGTTAATACTCATGTTTGCCACCATGCACTTGAAGAGGAACTTTCATGCATAGCTGATGGAAGCATAATTTAGTGCAATCTTTCTGCAAAGCATTTTGAAAATATGTATAAAATGTCTACAAATGTTCACAGCATTTGAAACATATCTCCATACCTAAGAATCTGACGTAAAGGTATAGAGGTAAGTCAATGAACCATGTATAAGCATTTTCATCGAATAGTTATTATAATATAAAAAATAGGAAATATTCTAAATCCAAATATAAGAAACTAATTAAATTAAAAAAAACACAGAACTTTTTGTTTGCCTCAGTTTGGAGATGGCAACATGGCTTCTAAGTTCAGTTGTCCACTAGGCAATGTCAAACTTGACTCACAGGTCATTTCATTCTGGCATTAATCAATTTGTTAATGAGACAGTATGATGTTGATTAAGAACACGTTTTCCAACTATATGTAAAATGACAGTAAAGTGCTCACCACCATAAAATCACACACACACACACACACACACACACACACACACACACACACACACTTTTTTTCTGAGGTGAAATTCACATAACAAAATTAATCATTTTAAAATGAACAATTCAGTGGCATTTAGTACATTCGTAATGTTGTGAAACAACCACCTCTGTCTAGTTCTAAAACATTTTCATCACCCTAAAAGGAAACCTTGTACCCATTAAGCAGTTACTCCTCATTCACGCACCACTCTGTGAATACTTTTGATAGATTTTTTTCTGTTTAATTTTTCATACCTCTTCACTCCCTACCTGGTTAAGTCTTTTTAATACTGAGAGATTGTTTCTGGTTTCATCAGCATTTATTCTGTTCAATGTTCTATATTGTAGGCAGCTAATAGCTCATTTTTTAAATTTCTATAATGAACACTTAAATTCCAGACTGTCTGATGCAATAAATAATTTTTTGTGATAGTTATAGCATAAATTATTTTTAGTACAAACTATATATGTCTGTTATGAACATCTAAATAATATATAAAGTAAAAAGTGAGAGTCTCTTGTAAGTCCTCCCATATTTACCAGAGTAACTACTGGTGATAATTTACTGTGTAGCATTCCAGATTATTTCTTGATTCAGGCACATACATATACCTCCTCCCCAAAAATGCAAATTATGTTCGTCATATTATATCAATAATCAGAGTTTTGCTATTTGTTCATTAATTCCATGTTTCATTTATTCATTCATCTTTCAACCAATATTTATTGGATGCTTATTAAATGCCAAGAATTTTTCTAGAAGATGAAGATATAGAGTGAATAAATATCTCTGTTAGAACCTGTCAGGTCATTTGACATAAGTATACATTATTCCATCATCTAGATGTACCATAATTTAATACAATTCATTTAACCATTCTTCTTCTGATGGACAGCAAAAATTATTTTAAGCAACGTTTATTGAATATCCACCAGATACTTCAGGCACTAGAATGAGATGAGGAGTACATTTGTTTCTTGCTTTTATAGCTGAAATAGGAATTCAGTAGTGTTCAGCTTCACTTTTATTGTATTAAAACCATCTCTTTTTTGTATTTGAAATAAAGTTAGGATTTTAGGGAGCTGTGGGTAAAGCCGACACAATCATTCCAACTCTGTGCTCAGGAGTCTGGGGAATAGATTTATACCACTCTAAAAGATTGAACAGAAGAAAGAATAATCAAAATAATTAAAACTTTCCTGGCAAGGGTACTAACCATTTAAATGGATACCTGGCCAATGAGAACAGATATAAGATATAAAAAATGGATCCCCACCAGCTTAGGTATGTACACCTTGTTATGTACTGTGGGAACATCCAATCCTCAAATCCATTGAGTCTTTCCTGCACGTGTGTGTGTGTGTGTGTGTGTGTGTGTGTGTGTGTGTGTTGCTTGTTTGTTTTGTTTTGTGAGAAATGGGAAATATTTGTGGTTTTACATTTACATATTTGGCTATGTGGACACTCCAAGGAATGAATCATTCAGGATAGTTGAATATTTTAATCATTTTTGATGGAAATCTTTCTAAAATGGATTTCACACTTCCCTGCCTTCTTAAACAGAGTGGATGGAAGGTAATTAATCTTTTTTTGATAACTTGGTTTTATCATTATGAACATTAATGACTGTGCTGTGCTATCCAGAGATGATGTCCTCGACAATGATTGTGGTATGCAGGATGGCCTGTGGTTCTATTAGTCTTTTTGAATATTTGTGTCAGGTTATATTCTTCCCTTCCTGGGATACACTCAGTTGACACTCTCCCTGTTGACAGTGAGGTGCAAAGAAGTGGGGTTACAAGGCAAAAGAACCTGTGTTCAAATCCCAAGTCTTGATTTGAGAGCCAATTACTCTTTTAACCTCAGTTTCTTCATCTGTAAAATAATGACAATAACTACATAACAGAGATGTAATAAGGATTAAATAATGGGTCTTATGTATGGTGAAAAATTAACCAGTATTAGTTCCTATCACCATTAAGGTGCTTACTAATAAAAAAACATTTTTCTTAACTATACTGTAGCTTCTAACCTGCTGTGGGACTGGAAGCTGGGTGGTAGCGTTGAAAGGTTTGTATGCAAATTAAGATCAATGAAATTACTTTGGAGTCAGGGGCCAGTAAGACACCAGGAAATCTGTTTTATTCTATAGACTTTGTTACGTCAACCTTGGGGTCTTATATATATTAGTTATTTCTGAACTCCTAACTATGTAAGAATGTTTCTGTCTCAATAAAATAGAGTTATGGAGGGGAAAATGTAACTTAGGTATCTTCAAAACTACACATATGTACAGTCTGTTTTACATCAGTCTGAATATCCTCTTCTAGATTATGAACTTGATCAATTGAAAAGAAAGTATTATTTAAAAATTTAGTCAGCTATGCTTACCAAGGGCCTGACACATAGTAGGTATACTTCTATGTTCTGGAGATAAAGTAATGAAATAAAAGGTAAAAATCTCTGTCCACATGTAGCTTTTATTTTATGGGAGACATAAAATAAAACACATAGATATTAAATGTATAATTCATTTTATAAGTTCTCTTGAGAAAAACAAACCAGGAAAAGGGATATATAAAGCCATGGAGTCAGGGAAGAGATTCAATTTTAAATAGAGTGTTTAATGAACACCCTATGGAGAAGATGACATTTGAAGATAGGCTTAAAGGAGAGAACCATAGATATATCTTGCTGGAAGACTCTTTCAAGAAGAGGGAATAATAAATCCAAAAGGAGGCCAGAAAGTACCTGTTCTGTTCAGGGAATAGCAAGGAGTCCCAGAGGCTGGAACAGAATAATTATGTCAGATGGGATAAGAGCTAAGGGATAAAAATCAAGCACAAAAGGATATCAGGAGTTTCTGGGTTGAAGTGGTGAGGGGTGTTAAGGTGCAACTTTAAACAGATAAGATGATACACTTGAGAAAAGACTGAAGTTGAAAAGGGAGCAAGCCATCCAAGCTTTTGAAGTAGTAGCCTTCCTAACAAAAAAAATAGTAAATGGAAAGGTCCTAAAACCTGGTGAGTCTGGGTGGCTCAAAGAATAGCAAGGAGACCTGTTAACTAAAGAGTGCTAACCCACAGGGAAAGTAGTTGGAGGTGACGCTAAAGGTATAGCAGAAGCAAGATTATATAGTACCTTAGGCCATTATAAGATATTAACTTTACTATGGGTAAAATGCGGAGCCACTGCAAGGTTCTTATCAGAAGATTGGACTTTTATTTTTTCCATAGCTATTAAAGGTTTATTGTAGTTTCTGGAATGAAAATAGACTATAGGTTGATAATATAGACAGATCAGGGAAAACAGTTAAAAATCTACAACAATAATCTAGGAGAGACATGATGATGCCTTTCATGAGGTTAGTTGTGAAGAAGATGGAAACATATGGTGTTATTCTGGATATATTAAAGCATAAGTAGAGTCACCATGGAAAACAGTATGGCAGTTCATCAAAAAATTAAGAATAGAATTGCCATACAACCCAGCAATCCCTCTTCTTGGTATCTGCCAAAAAAATCTGAAAATATTTATCCATAAAGATATATGTATCCCTATGTTCATTGCAGCATTATTCACAGCAGCCAAGACATGGAAACAACCAAAGTGTCTTTAGATAGATGATTGGATAAAGAAAGTGTGGTACATATACACAATGGAATATTACTCAGCCATAAGAAAATATGAAGTACTGCCATTTACAATAAGATGGATGAATCTTGAGATTATCATGCTAAAAAAATAAGTAAGACAGAAAAAGTTGAGAACCATATGACTTCACTCATATGTGGGATATAAAACTGAAAGTAACAAATGAACAAGATAGACAAACAAAGAAACAAAAACTCTTGGACACAGACAACAGTTTAATGGTTACTAGCAGGTAAGGAAGAAAGAGTGGTAGAGGTTGGAAAAGGGGGTCAAATATATGGTGATGGAAGGCGAACTGAACCTGGGTGGTGAACACACAGTGCAATATATACATAATTTATTATAGATATTTATAATTGAAACCTATATAATTTTACTAACCAATTTCACCCTAAGAAATTTAATTTAAAAAAACATAGACAACAGTCCACTGCCCATAAAATATCATAGCAAGAAAGATAAAATTGAGCATCAGAAAGTATTAAGTTGAGGAAATAAGAAGAAAGACATGCTTTCAAAGAGAATGCTACTTCTTCCAAGAATGAGGAACAGAAATTAGAGTTACCGTTCTATGTGAAACAATTGAAAAAAGAAAAAGGAATATATGAAATAAAAACTTTCAAGGTATTTAACATCAATAACAAAAGACAATGATTCTTGACAGAGAAGAAATAAATAATATGAATCATACATTTGCCCTGACTTACTGTCTGGAGAGAGTTTCCAGGTTGTGGCATAGAAAGGAGAAAGCCAGACAAAGTCCAATGGTCTTCATGAGATAAGGGAACAAAACTGGAGTTCTAGAAAAGCCCAAGAAGTAGTTTCTAGAGAAGAGAAATAAAGAGGAGATATCTGTGTACAGAGGAAGTACCAGATATCTAACATGTCTTGCTCTATGTTCAGCTGAGTACTGATCAGTGCAAATGTGTGAGAAAACTATTTGCAGCTGGAAAAGAAACCACCAGAAGAAAAATTAGAAGTAACAATGCCCAAAGCTTACACAGAAAGGAATAGTTTCTAACTCCACCAGGCAGAATAGAAAAAACTCATATTTCATGGGGCATCAGATAGAGCACTCACAGGATTTTGCCTCAGAGTTAGGGCAAAATTAATACTAGACTAAACACTTTTCTGGTCCCACGTTGCTTAAAAGCAAGACCCAAAATGATCAAAGTTTTTCCAGGTAACTTAATTGCAACCTAGTTCATAACTAAAAAATAATCATAGGAATAGAATAATATCCAAAAGCCAACAGGGCAAAATTTGCAATGTTTGTCATATAATAAAGTAGTTATTGTAGCATTAGTAGGCATGCTAAGAAGAAGAAAAGATAAGGCCTAATGAAGAGAATAATAAATTAATCAAGAAATTACACAGGTGATACAATGAATAGAATACGGACATTAAAACAGTTATTGTAAGCATATTCTACATGTTCAAAAGCTGAGGGGGAAAATGAGTATGTTAAGTAGAGAGAAAGAAGATTGAAGAAAGACCCAAACAGAACTCAGGCAGAAACTTCAATGCTAAGATGAAAAACAACAATAACACAGGATTGGATTAATAGTAATTAGACATTTCAGAGGAAAAGATAATGAACTTGAAGATATACAAACAGGAACTATTAAAAATAAAACTCAGAGGCCGGCTGAGTGGCGTGGTGGTTAAGCACTGGCTTGGGAAGCCAGCGGCCCCGGTTCGGGTCCCACATATGAGGGCCAGTAACACTGCCCTCACCAAAACAAAACAAAACAAAACAAAAAAAACAAATAAAAAATAAAACTCAGAGAGAAAGGGGACTGGAAATTAAAACAAAAACATACTGAGCTGTGGGGTTACTTTAAATGGTCTAACATACATGTAATTGAAGTTTCCAAAGGAGGGGAGAAAGGAAGACACAGGAGATAAGAAAAATGTATTTGTTGAAATAATGGCTGAAATGTCAAATTTACTTAAATATCTAAAACAACAAATCCAAGAAACTCAATAAACACAAAACATAAGACACTTGGAAAAAAAAGAAAAAAACACAAACAACTACACTAACCCTCATAATAAAACTGCTTAAAACCAGTAATGTATAGAAAATCTTGAACATATTAAGAGAAAAAAATGATATTACATGACATTATTGAAAATAAGATTTATCGGGATATTTTTTCTGGGGAAAAATGATGCAAACCAGAAAACAAAAGAAGTAACATCTTTAAAGTATTGCAATTAAAAAAAAAAGCAACCTAGAATTTTATACCCAGGTAATATAAATTTCAAAAGTAAAACAAAATTAAGACTTTTAAACATATAATTGCATAAAGAAATCATTGCTAACTCACCTGTATTATAAAAAATATTAAAGAAAGTTCTTCAAGCAAAAGAAAAATTATACCAGAAGAAAATTGGAATTCAGGAGTGAGGAACTCCTGTAACAGCAACTATATAGGTAAATATAAAATATCTTTTCTTATTATTTAAATTCTTTTAAAAGACACTTGGCTACTTAAAATAAAAATAATGTATTGTGGAAGGAGGGGCAAGATGGCGGCTGTGAGGAAGGCTCCATGAAATCTCCCCTGGAAATATCCACAATTTGAACTTCTAATACGCTTCAAAGAGACATCTACTCATCACACAGAGCAACTAAGAGTTCCACACAAGGATTGCTGGAAGGTGGGCAGGCTGGGCGAGTGGGGGAAGAAGGCGGCGAGACGCGTGAAGTGCAGCCCGCACCCGCGGCTGCTGAGTCACGGTGAGTGTTCCCCGGCTCGCTCCCTGCGGCCCGCGGCCCACCTAGAGTTCAGCAAGAGCGCGTTGGTTTGCAGTCTGAGGCAGAAGCCTCAGGCCGGGCAAGTGCGGGAGGAGAGAGAGGAGACGACTGTGCAGAGGTACGAGCTGCACCCGCGGCTCGCCGGGTCCCAGGAAGCAGGGTGCAGAGCCCCGCAGCGACAGGGCAAGATCAACCCCTGCACCCTCCCGGTTCAGGGATCAGTCTCTGTGCCCACCGGGTCCCGCGGAGCGCAGATGCCTGAAACCCGGGAGCAGGGGAAAAAAGAAGACTCAAGCGGAAGCGCAGCGTGCCGGCTGGAGACGCAGGTCCCGGAGAGACGGAGCAGGGATCTTAGCCACACGGTAGGGTGCGCGTAATTCCCTAAATCCCGGCAGACCCTTTGGGAGAGCAGCAGGAACTCCGCTGGAGCATAAGAGGCAAAGGCCTTACCTTAAAACACTGTTGGAACTGTGGCTTTGTTTATTTTTGTTTATTTTTGTTTTCCTTTTTCTACTCTTGAACAGAAAGCAAAAACTAACAATAACCCACCTACTCCCACAAACTTTGGCCCCCGCCAAGACAGTCTTAAACTGACTCCTGAATGGAGCAATAGGGGCAGACTAGAAAGATATTCCTACCTGCAGGGGGTTGAGAATTTCCACCCCAGTAAAGGCTGCAGAGTGAGACTACCTACCCCGCCCCCACCTTTACGCAAGGCTTGGGAAGCAGGGCAGGTTCACCTGCTGAGGCACTAATTAACAGATTCTTAACAGCAGGCTTTTGGTAGTGGGAATTCTTTAATTCTCCACAGCGGTCAACCGGTCAACCGAAAGGGTGCCCAGAGACACTCATTGAGCCTTTGGGGGTGCAGCCTGCCTTGGGACAGGCAAAACCAAAAAGGCAGTGACTTTGTAAAAACCACCAATCACACATCACAACCACACTCAAGTACAGCAAACCTGCAGTGCCAGGATCACGCTAGGCATCAGGTGGCCTACTGTTCCCACAAGACGCACAGGAATTTTTGTACAACAGACAAACTGAAGAGAGCTCGGTGGACTTTAGCCAAGACTGGCACGGGTATTTTTGGTTTGTTTGGTTTTATTCTGTTTTGTTTTCCCTTTATTGGCTGCTTATCTTGGTTGTTTTTGGTTTTTATTTCTATTTCATTCTTATCATTTTGTAGTTTTTAATATAGGCATATATATAGGTGTATATAGGTGAATATATGTCCATATATATGGGTGTGTAGACAAATATATATATATTTTTTTCTTTTTCTTTTTCTTTCTTTTCTTTTTCTTTTTTCCCCACCCTCACTTTCTCTCTTATTTTATTCATTCTTCTCACTGCTATACTTTTCCTCTTTTCCTTTTTTCTGCAAATTTTATTTTTTAAATTTTTATTCTTACTTTTTTTATTATTATTATATTAGTTTATTTTTATTTTTTATTTTTTAGGTATAGCTAATTGGTTTCTCATGTTTATTATATTTTTTATTTTAGGATATTGTATTTTATTTTGTTTCCTCTTCTGTTATTATTGTGTGTGTGGTTTTTGTTTTGTTTCTGTTTGTTTTCTTCATTAGTATGATTGATATTTCTGTACAAGTTGAATGTAGTTTGATGGTTGGTTTTTTTTACTTGTGCGAGCATTTGGTTTCCTTTGGTGGCTGTGGAGGTTGTTCTTATTGATCTGTTATGCTCTAAAATCACTCTGCAGCAGTGGATCCAAACAAACAGACACAAGAATCATCATACCTGGAGGCCAACTTTAGATAAAACCAGAGCATTTCTGGGTTTGACATACAGGAGTCACACCCAAAAGGAAGTTGCTACAAGTACTAGGGCCCATAGGGTCCAAGTTTCATCAGAGGGGTCAATCCTCTCACAACAGCTCATAAACTGCAGATGCTGCTGATCCTCACAGCTAATCAATCTGGGAGTCAATTCCACCTACTGACAAGCCAAAAGTAATCAAAACTAAAACTTCAACAAGTGAGGACGCACAACACAAGGAACACCTCAGATACAAGCACAGGAGAATAGGGAGACTGAGTAATTCAAATATAAAGGACACACACCATATAAGTTTACCCAGAAAAGACTGAGAAACCTGGGGGATTTATCTGTTATATTGAAGCAAACACAAAGAGTAAGCCAGAATGGGGAGACAAAGAAACACAACACAAATAAAAGAACAGAAGAAACTTCCTGAATCAGTGGAAATAGAGGAAATAGAGGTAACCAACCTATCGGAGACAGAGTTCAGAACACTGATTATTAGAATGTTCAAGGAAATTAATGAAAATATAAAGAAGGATAGAGAAATCATGAAAAGCAACCAGCTAGAATTTAAGAACACAATTACTGAATTAAATAACAAACTTGATGGAATCACTAGCAGATTGGATGAAGCAGAAAATCGAATCAGTGACTTAGAAGACAAAATAGCAGAGATCACCCATGCGGAACAACAAAAAGAAAAGAGAATGAAAAACATGGAAAATAGTTTAAGAGAGCTGGGGGAAAACATCAAACACAATAACCCACGGGTCATTGGAGTACCAGAAGGAGAAGAGAGGGAGCAAGGGATTGAGAATATATTTGAAGTAATAATGTCTGAAAACTTCCCTAACCTGGCAAAGGACATTGAAATACAAGCTCAGGAAGTGCAGAGAGTTCCAACCAGGATTATTCCAAACAGGCCCACTCCAAGACACTTATAGTGAAAATGGCAAGGGTTAAGGACAAAGACAGAATCCTTAAAGCAGCAAGGGAAAGGCAGCAAGTTACTTACAATGGAATCCCCATAAGATTATCAACTGACTTTCCTACAGAAACTTTGCAGGCCAGAAGGGAGTGGCAGGAGGTTTTCAAAGTGATGAAAAATAAAGGCCTACAACTGAGATTGCTGTATCCAGCAAGGTTATCATTTAAAATCGAAGGCAAGATAAGGAGCTTTGAAGAAAAGAATAAGTTAAGGGAATTCATTACCACCAAGCCAGCTTTGCAGGAAATGCTAAAAGGGCTTCTTTAAGTAGAAGGGAAAAACAACTTAAGAAAGACTACAAACACAAATAACAAAATGGCAATAAATACACACCTATCAATAATCACATTAAATGTAAATGGATTAAATGCTCCAATAAAAAGAAATAGGGTGGCTGAATGGATAAGAAAGCAAGACCCCAGCATATGCTGTATACAAGAGACTCACCTCAGATCCAAAGACTCATACAGGCTGAAAGTAAAGGGATGGAGTAAAATATTTCATGCAAATGGTACTGAGAAAAAAGCTGGAGTAGCGATACTTATATCAGATAAAATGGACTTTAAATTGAAGAATATAACAAAGGACAAAGAAGGACACTTCATAGTAATGAAGGGATCGATCCAACAAGAGGACATAACTCTAGTAAACATCTATGCACCTAACATAGGAGCCCCTAAATATATAAAACAGATATTGTCATATATAAAGACAGAGATCAACAGTAACACTATCATAATAGGGGACTTCAACACCCCGCTGTCACTAATGGACAGATCCTCCAGACAGAAAATCAATGCGGAAACAGCGACCTTAAACGACACATTAGACCAGCTGGATTTAACAGACATTTTCAGAGCATTTCATCCCAAAGCTACAGAATATACGTTCTTTTCAAGTGCACATGGAACATTTTCTAAGATAGACCACATGTTAGTCCACAAAACAAGTCTCAATAAATTTAAGAAGATTGAAATCATTTCAACTGTATTCTCTGACCACAATGCTATGAAACTAGAAATCAATTATAAGAAGAAATCCGGGAAGCTGACAAATAAATGGAGGCTAAACAATATGCTATTAAATAGTGAGTGGGTCACAAATGAGATCAAGGAGGAAATCAAAAGATACCTCGAGACAAACGAAAATGAAAACACCACGACCCAAAATCTCTGGGATGCTGCGAAAGCAGTCCTAAGAGGGAAGTTTATAGCAGTGCAGGCCTACCTAAAGAAGAAAGAAAAATCTCAAATCAACAGGTTATCCTTACACCTAAGGGAACTGGAAAAAGAACAGCAAAAGAGGCCCAAGGGGAGTACAAGAAAGGAGATAATAAAGACCAGAGCGGAAATAAACAATATAGAGAACAGAAAAACAACTCAAAAGATCAATGAAACCAAGAGATGGTTTCTTGAGAAGATAAACAAAATTGACAAACCTCTAGCCAGGCTCATCAAAAAAAAAAGAGAGAGAGGACTCAAATTAGCAAAATCAGGAATGAAAGAGGGGAAATGACTACAGACATCACAGAAATACAAAAAATTCTAAGAAATTACTATGAGCAACTATATGCCAACAAATTTGACAATCTGGAAGAAATGGATAATTTTCTAGAAGCATACAACCTTCCAAAGCTAACGTAAGAAGAAACAGAAAATCTAAATACCCTGATTACTACCAAGGAAATTGAATCAGTAATTGACAAGCTCCCAAAAAACAAAAGCCCTGGACCAGACGGCTTCACAAGTGAATTTTATCAAACATTCAAAAAAGAACTATCACCTATTCTTTTCAAACTATTCAAAAAATCCAGAAGGAGGGAAGGCTCCCAAACTCTTTTTATGAAGCCACTATCACCCTGATTCCAAAACCAGAGAAAGACATCACAAAAAAGGAAAACTACAGGCCAATCTCCCTGATGAATATAGATGCAAAAATTATCAATAAAATATTAGCAAACAGAATTCAGCAATATATTAAGAAGATCATACATCATGATCAAGTGGGATTCATCCCTAGTGTGCAAGGCTGGTTCAACATCCGTAAATCAATTAATGTGATACACCACATCAACAAAATGAAGGATAAAGATCACATGGTCATTTCAATAGATGCAGAAAAAGCATTTGACAAAATCCAACAGCCATTTATGTTAAAAACCCTTAGCAAAGTGGGAATACAGGGATCATATCTCAACATAATAAAAGCCATATATGATAAACCTACAGCTAACATCATACTCAATGGGGAAAAGCTAAAACCATTCCCCTTAAGATCAAAGGCTGTCCACGCTCTCCTCTTTTATTCAACATAGTGCTGGAAGTTCTAGCCACAGCAATCAGACAACAAAAAGAAATAAAAGGCATCCAAATTGGAAAGGAAGAAGTAAAATTGTCATTATATGCAGATGACATGATACTGTATATAGAGAACCCCAAAGACTCCATCAAAAAATTATTGGAACTGATAGACGAATTCAGTAAAGTAGCAGGATATAAAATCAATGTTCAGAAATCAGTGGCATTTGCATATACCAATAATAAACTAATGGAAAGAGAAATTAAGAAAACTGTCCCATTTACAATTGCGTCAAGAACTATAAAATACCTAGAAATAAATTTAACCAAAGAAGTGAAAGAGCTGTACTCAGAAAATTATAAGACACTGAAGAAAGAAATCATAGAAGATACAAATAAATGGAAACACCTACCATGCTCACGGATAGGAAGAATTAATATAGTTAAAATGTCCATACTGCCTAAAGCAATATATAGATTCAATGCAATTCCTATGAAACTACCAAGGGCATTTTTCACAGAAATAGAAAATATAATCCTAAAATTTATATGGAATCATAAAAGACCCCGAATAGCCTCAGCAATTCTGAGAAATAAGAACAAAGTCGGGGGGATCACGCTACCAGACATCAAAATCTACTACAAGGCTACAGTAATTAAGACAGTTTGGTATTGGCATAAAAACAGGCACATCGATCAGTGGAACAGAACAGAGAGCCCAGAAATAAATCCAGGCATTTATGGACAGTTAATCTATGACAAGGGAAGCAAGAATTTACACTGGAGTAAAGATAGTCTATTCAATAAATGGTGCTGGGAAAATTGGACTGACACATGCAAAAAAATGAAACTGGACCACCTCCTTATGCCTTATACAAGAACAAATTCAAAATGGATTAAAGACTTAAATGTAAGACCTAAAACCATAAAAATCCTAAAAGAAAATATAGGGAGTACATTTACAGACATTACCCGGAGCAGTATTTTTATTGATACATCCCTACGGGCAAGGGAAGTAAAAGAAAAAATGAACATATGGGATTATATCAGACTTAAAAGTTTTTTCACAAGAAAGGAAACCATTAATAAAACAAAAAGGAAGCCTACTGAATGGGAGAAGATATTTGCCAACGATATATCTGATAAGGGGTTAATATCCAAAATTTATAAAACACTCATGAAACTCAACACCAAAAAAACGAACAACCGAATTAAAAAATGGGCAGAAGATATGAAGAGACATTTCTCTAAAGAGGACATACAGATGGCCAACAGGCATATGAAAAAAAGTTCAACCTCACTGGTCATTAGGGAAATGCAAATAAAAACCACCATGAGATACCACCTCACTCCAGTCAGAATGGCTATCATCAATAAATCAACAAACGACAAGTGCTGGCGGGGCTGTGGGGAAAAGGGGACCCTGCTGCACTGTTGGTGGGATTGCAGATTGGTGCAGCCACTATGGAAGTCAGTATGGAGGTATCTCAAAGAACTGGAAATAGAGCTACCATTTGACCTAGCAATTCCACTCCTAGGTATTTATCCTGAAAAAACCAACACACTTATTCAAAAAAAGTTATGCACCCCTATGTTCATAGAAGAACAATTTACAATAGCTAAGACTTGGAAACAACCAAAATACCCATCAGTAGATGACTGGATTAAGAAACTGTGGTATATTTATGCAATGGAGTATTACTCCGCTATAAAGAAGAATTAAATCGTACCATTTGCAATGATATGGATGGACCTAGAGACTATTATGTTAAGTGAAATAAGTCAGTCAGAGAAAGACAAATACCATATGATCTCACTCATATGTGGAATCTGAAAACCTGTATGAATGAGCAAAGTAAACAGAAACTGTCTCATAGATATAGAGGAAAAATCAGGGTTGCTAATTGGGAGGTGGATGGGGATGAGGGAGAAGGGGAAGGGATTAGACAGCAAAAATAGGCAACTACAATATTGCCACTGGGATATGAAAAACAGTTTGGGGAATATAATTAATAATGTTGTAAATATTCTGTGGAATGTCAGATGGTCATAGGTCTTGTTAAGGAGACCATTTCATGGATGGAGTAGAGGTTTGATCACTACACTGTATAACTAAAGCGGAGGTGGTATACCTACTGTAATTGAATATATATAGATAGTCACGGGATGTGGATTATACTGTGGAAGAGAGTCAGAGGAAGAGTAATAGATATATATGATATGGGGAGGGGAGTGGGGTGGCGAATTGGGGGTGGGGGTTGTCACTTTGAGGGGTAAAATGTATAACTATTGCACTGTGTTTTACACCTGAAACTAATTAAAAATAAATAAATAAATTTAAAAAAATGTATTGTGAAGTCTGTAACATATGTAGGAGTAAATTTCATGTAAATAACAGCACATAGGCAAGAGAGTAATAAATTGAAATATGTTGTTGTAAGATTTTTATGTATGAAGTGGCATAATATCATTTGAAAATAGACTGTGATAAATAAATGATGCATACTATAAACTACTAAAACAACACAAAATAAAGTTATAGATGAGTCAAAATACTCAATGACTAGAAAGTAAGCACATTTTTAAAAAGGGAAATAAATAATATGGGCTAATTAGAAACTAGTAGAAAGATGGTTGATTTTAACCCAACATCAACAATTACATTAAAGATAAATAGCCTAAATGGTTCAACTAAAAGGCAGAGATTATCAGATTGGGTGAAAGAGCAAGACATGTGCCTGCCAGAAACTTACTTTAAATATAAAGAGAGAAAAAAAAAATAAAAGGATTGAAAATGGTATGTAGGCTATGCTAGTTAGTACTAATCAAAAGAAATTTGGAGTGGCCATATTAATATCAGACCAAGTGGATTGTAGAAAAAAGACTGTTACCATAGATATAAACAGGTACATTTTATAATGAGAGATGAGTGATACCATCAAGAGGAAATAATAATCCTAAAGGTTTATGCATTTAATAACAGAACTTCAAGATACATGACACAAAATCCATAGACCTGCAAGGAGAAATAGAAAAATATGTAATTATAAATAGAGATTTTAACTCCTCTCTCAATAAATGAAAAACAAGTAGGAGAAATCAGGGAAGATATATATTTGAACAACACATCAACCATCCTACACCTAGTTGATATTTAAAAACATCCTATCCAAAAACAGGAGAATACCTCATTTTTTCCTTTAGTGCACACAGGGCATTTACCAAAATAAGTTATGTTTCAGGCAATGAAAACAAGTCTCATTAAACTTTAAAAATCTAAAGTACATTTTCTGACTACAATGTAATTGCAATGTAATATAAATATTGGGTTATCGGAAAAGTCATGATGCATTTTTGCAACGAAAAACAAGGAAAAAAATACATCATGACTTTTCCGACAACCCAAAAGAAGTCAATAGCAGCAAGATCCCTGGAAAGTCCCCAAATATTTGGAATTAATTAACAGAATTCTAAATAACTCATTGGTCAAATAAGAAATCAAAATGGGAAATAGAAAAGTGTTTTGAAATCAATGAACATGAAAGCAATATATAAAGATTTGTGAGATGCAGGTAAAGTTATGTTTGGAAGGAAATGTATGTCACTCAATGCCTACACTAAAAGTAAATAAATATCTAAGTCAGTAGCCTCAGCTTAAGAAGTTAAAAACAAAAATCAAATTAAACTAAAGTAAACAGAATAAAGGAAACAATAAATATCAGAGCAGAAATCAACAAAGTTTTTTTAATAGAGAAAATCAATGAACCAAAAAGCTGATTTGAGCAGATCACTGAAATTGATAGACTTCTAAGTAGGTAATCAGAAAAAGGAGACAAAAAACAAACAAACATGAGAAGTTGCAAATTAGTTACATCATGAATGAAAGAGGTGATATAACTACAGATTCCACAGATACTGAAAGGATCCTAAGGGAATATTATGACAACTTAGTATCAATAAATCAGACAATTTAGATGAAATAGATGCATTTTTCCCAAAAAACAAACTATTAAAGCTCACTCAAAAAGGAATAGATAAACTGAATGGCCCTATGTATAGTAAAGATATTGTAATATACTTAAACCTTTCCACAAAGAAAACTACAAGCCCTAAATGTTTCACTGGAGCATTTAAGGAAGAAATAGCACCAATTCAATGCAAACCAAATCAATTCAGAAAACTGGAAAAAAGGGAATACTTCCTAACTCATTTTGCGAAGCCAGTTCTCTGATACTAACATCAGATATCAGAGGAACGAAACAAACACAGAGAAAACACAACTACAGATCGATATCCCCCATAAACACAGATGCAAAAATTCTTTACATGTTTTGGCCAACTCATTCCAATAACATAAAAAAAGTAAATACATCATGAGCAAGTAAGGCTTATGCCAGAAATACAAGATTGGCTTAACATTTGAAAGTCAATCAATGTAATTCACCATATTAGCAAATTAAAAATGAAAAATCATATAATTATCTCAGTAGACACAAGAAATCACTGCACAAAATACAATATCTATTTCTAATTAAAAATATATCTGCAAACCAGGAATATATCGTGACACACTCAAATTGTTAAATGGCATCTATGAAAAACTTACATCTCACCTCATAATCTTCATAATGGAAAAAGACTAAATGCTTTCCTCATACATCAGGAACAAGAAAGAATGTATACTAGCATTACTTCTATTTAAAATTGTACTGGAGGCTCCAGATAGAAAAATAAAACAAGAAAAAAAAAAGAATAGATTAGATAAAGAACAGTTAAACTCTCCTGGTTCACATATGACACAATTGTCTCTGTGTAAAATCATATAGAAAATGAATTAATTTAACAAAGTTGCAGAATATAAGATCAATACATAAAATTAGTGTATTTTTATATGCTACCATTAAGCAATTAAAATTAAAACTCAGTATCATTTAGAAAAGCATAAAATATGAAACTTTTAGAAGTATATATGTAAAATATGTAAATGATCCACATATTGAAAACTAGAAAACATTATTGAAGATTAAATAGAGAAATATGAATTCATGGATCAGAATACTCAGTATTGTTAATATACCTGTTATCCCTCAAATTGACTTAGAGACACAATATAATGTTATTCAGAATTCCAGGAATATTTTTCCGTTTTTGAAATTAACAAGCTGACTCTAAAATTCACATGGAAATGCAATGAACCTAGGGAAATTTGGAGAACTTTGAAGAAGAATAAAGTTGGAGGACTTACACTACCTGATTTCAAGATTTTAAATAAAGGGAATTTAGTG
Organism: Aselliscus stoliczkanus; assembly: GCA_033961575.1. Classification (NCBI taxonomy): domain Eukaryota; kingdom Metazoa; phylum Chordata; class Mammalia; order Chiroptera; family Hipposideridae; genus Aselliscus; species Aselliscus stoliczkanus. The sequence continues at coordinate 114,259,228 of CM066730.1, read as the reverse complement.
GAGAAAATATAGTCTTTTTGGCAACTAGAACTGAAATAATTGGATATATATATATGTGTACATGCCAAAAAAAAAAAATACTTCAATCTACTAACCTCACACTATGATAACATTAACTGAAAATGGACCATAGACATAAACATGAGATTCAAAACTATACACAGTCTAGAAAAAAACTTAAGAGAAAATATTTGTGCTTTTGGGTTATACAAAGATTTCTTGGATATATTAAATACACTATCCATAAAAGAAAAAATATAAATTGGACTTAATCTAAATTAAAAACTTCTTTTTGTAAAACAGAGAATGAAAAACAAGACATAGAATGCGAGAAAATTAAACTCAATAACAAAGAAACAAAAAATACAGTATAATATGAACTGATTTAGGTATGTATTTCACCAAAGATGATATATAAATGGCAAATAAGGATATGAAGCAATGCTCAACATTATTAATTACTAGGGTAGTGAAAATTAGAATCAAAAGGATATAATTCTAAACACCTTTAGAATGTTTATAAATTAAAACATTGCTTTTCCAGGTGTTGGTGTGCATGTGAAAGAATAGAACACTGCCAGTGGGAGTACAAAATGCTACAAACCTGAAGAACAGTTTGGTAGTTTCCTAAAAAATTAAACATAGTAGTAATACATAACACAGCCATCCTACTTCTATGTATGTATTCAAGAAAAATGAAAGCATGTGGCCATATAAAACAAATATATAAATGTTCATGGCAGTTTTATTAATGGCTGAAAACTGGAGACAATCCAAATGTCCATCAACAGGTGACTAGATATCAAAATTGTGGTATACCCATATAAGTTGTATTGCATGAGAATACTACTCAGTAGTAAAAATGAATGAGCTACTAACACATTCAAAACATGTCAACATAACATCAACATAATTATACGGTACTAAAGAAGCCAGACCACCTCCTCCACCAAAAGAATATAGCTATTATGTGACTCCATTTATATAAGATTGTAGAAAATGTATACTAATGTATAATGGGATGGGGGAACAGACAATAGATGTGAGGGATTACATTGAGACAAGAGGAAATTTTGAGGGTGTTAAATATGCTCACGATCTTGACTGTGGTGATAGATATCTATATCTCTACCTATAGCTTTTAAAATTAAATTAAATTAATGTTAAATATGCTAATTAGGAAGTTAACTCTATACTTGATGAGAGATATTTTAGAGCATTAGGACATTAGGCAAATAATTTAATTTGTTTTTAAATTTTAAATTAATAACCACAGATAAGATGCTTACTTTGTGCTAGGTACTATTCTGAGTGCTTTACAAATATTAACTTACTTAGTCCCTGTAATAATTCTATTTGTAGGGCATGGCATTATCCATACGCATCTTATATATGAAGAAATTGAGGCATGGGGAGCGACACAGTTTGTAAATTGAGAGCTTGGATTTCAACCCAGGTGGTCTGGCTTCAGGGATACAGCTCTGTTTAATCTTGCTTATAAAGAGAGAGCTTATTTTGACTACTTCACAGATTTAGTAACTGCACTATAGGATTTTACTTTCATTTTTTACTTACCGCCCACGTTTCTTGAATAGATTTTTGCACACAGGTTGGATTCTTTACTGCCTTTTTGTAAGATAATACTTTAACACATACTAAGCAGTGCTTTGATTAGCAGGCATCTTGCCCACCTGATCTCTGCTTTAAAACCTCCCTGTCTCCTTATTCCTCACTTCTTTTCCAAATTATTTCCACCCTACAAAGCACAAAACTTCAGGTTTTGAAATAAACACAGCAAAATGTCACCTATCCTTATTCCCACCCAAATCTATTTGCCCAGTTGTAAAATTTACATGGAATTTATTATCCCTATGAAACTATTGAACATGATTGCATACTGCTTCTAATGATTCTTATTTAGAATATGTAAATTTTTGTTGACAATTAGATTATTTGTATTTGACATCAGAAATCAAGTCTTTGTCTTGGGGCACACGTATGCAGAAATATATATTTTTGGCACATAACTGCCAACTTCTCTAGACTCACAGAAACATACATACTTCACTTGGAAAATATAATCAAGTTGTCTTTTTAAGCCCTCAGATAGAATAAGCATCTCAGAATATGAGGGCTGGCAATACATCTCTCACCACATCACTATTTCCAAGTTTCACCTTGGATATATAATGAGAGATATCCACTCAGGCATGAAGAATAGAGGCTAAATGAATTGCATTTGAATTGTGAAAATGGTGTACTTTATGTGGTTAGGTCACATTCCACATTTTTTTCTTTCTTAAAGAATGTGACATTTGTGTCAACTAGTGAAGAGTGGGGGGTCCTCTTGGTATGGATAAAAATTCATTAAGTTAGTTCAGCAGGGAACACAAGGATCCACATCTTACCCAGTCCTTCCTTTTCAAATAGTTTTCATTAACTCTCCCGAGTTCTAAAACAAGTCACTCTCATTTTTTCATTACATGTTTCATATAATTTATTGTACATAATAAATAGTTTGCAAGAGTTGGGTTTATGAATAGCTTGAAACAGGTTTTCCATGTCCAAATCAAGCTGCCATAGTAACCATTTTTCATTTCTGCCAAACGTATGGTCTTTTCCTTTTTTTCTGCCTTAAAATATGTTGTTTAAAAAAGTTCCAAATTATTCAGAAAGTTGATCAGATTTCATTAAAATAATGACTTCATTGTTAGCAAGTGTTCATTTCAATCTCTTATTAAATGACTCTTTCTTGCATTATGAGCATCAAACTGAAAATAAAATATATAGTTTAAATTTGTATTTAATGATATTTATCATAAAAATAAATTAAAATACATTCTTGCTCTCCTCACATTTCCCTATAAAAGAATCTCTGCCCTTTACAAACAATAGAACAGGAGCAAGGCCAGGTTAAGTTTCTGCCAGAGAGTTCCATGTAGAAAGTCCAGGAGGATAGTAGTCTAGTCTGCTGGGTATTTATATCCAAACCTCCTCACAGAGCTTCTAATTTCTTTGGCAAGAAGGATTTTTAAAAAGATTGTTTCCACAGGTGTTTTTCCAACTTCTCATCATTATAATATTTTGACTTTTCAAATGACTAGCATCCAAAGTCAGAACCCTCATCAAGTAACCAGTACCTCTTAGATAAACCTACAAGTTCCAAAAACCAACTCAACTGAAAAGCTTGCAAAAGCTGCACTCAGCAGCCATTTGCCTCAAATTCTCATACAAAAGGCCACCTTTGGAATTCACTGTGACATATGACCATTATAACAGCAAGTGTTGTGGATGTAGAAGGGACTGTGTTTTGGCAAGTAGAGAAAGATCTGTTTTTATGAAGATTCTATTTATGTTAATGACCCATCTACTTTTAGGGCTTTTAAAAAATATATGTATAATTTTTAAATTTTTATCTTTTCAAACTCTGCTAAGTAGAACTAATTAGTTTAGAGAAAGAAAATTATTTATTAATTACACCAGGCCTATTCCATACCTCAATGACACTATGAGATGTATACATTTTTATCATTAACCATTAAAATGCCTTGCTTTAAAGTACTTTCCAAAAACCTTATTTTTCACTACATACAAAAGATTCTTATATATCTAATCTAACTTTATTTCATTCACAAGTTCTTCCATTTTTCAACAAATATTTAATGAGTGACTTCTCTCTTCAATATTATATAGGTTCCATGGAGTCACATGGTCAAGAGCAAAATCTGGATATATCACCAAGGATGTAAATAAAATGTGAAGGTGAAATAAACAGAAAGGTTAGAGATAGATTGTGTAACACATTGAATGAGAAGCCAAAGAGTTCAGATTACACTATCCCTATAACTCCAAGTTATGGTGTCAGGCATCATTACAATGACTACTATTAATTGCAGTATATATATATATATATATATATATATATATATATATATATATATATTTTTTTTTTTTTTTGGTGAGAAGTCTATTCAACATGGTGGAGTAGGTAAACACTGTGCTTCCCTCTTCTCGTGAACACATCAAAATTACAACTAAAGTACAAAACAACCATCACTGAGAATCACTTGAAGTCTTGCTGAACCAAGCCCTACTATTACAGACATACAGAGGAAGCCACCTAGAGACTGGTGAGAAGGAAGGAGATGTGGAATGGTCTGGTCTCAACCTGTGTGTGACCATTAAAAATAGAGGATATCTCAGCTGTGGAGGTTCCTCCCCAAAGGAGCAAGGGGTCCCAGCACCTCATAGGCTCCCTAGCCCAGGGTTCCAGTACCAGGGAGAGAAGTCCCCATAATTCCTGGTTGTGAAAACCAGCTGAGATTGTAGCTAAGAGATGGAGAGCAGCTACTCTCCCAGGTGCTATGCATAAATGGACTACACATGTACTTACTCTGAGTTCCAGTGTTAAGGCAGCAGCTGGAGAGGCAAAGGGACATAAGGCAGGGGACCGAGTTGTCTGGTATTAGGATGAGGGCTAGAGGGGCAACTTTCTTCTGAATAGAGGAGATGGCAGAAGCCATTTTTTCTTTGTTGAGTCCTCCTCCTACCCAGAGTGCAGACACAGGGGGCCACCATATCTGAATCTCCATCAACCTGGCCCTGGCTCAAAGATTCTGAGACCCTGCCCCAACCAACTTTTTGGAATACCCACGCTGCTTCCAATGGATTTTTTGGTATAAACCACCTGCCTTGGCTCATGCTGCAGACTTTCCTAGGGTCTTTAAAGGGTTTGGGGAACCCAGACAATCAGCATCAGGCTTAGTTGTGTCCTGTACCTCTGGCTGAGCAGCCCTAAGCCCAGCACTAGTGGCAGCTGGACTTTGTTTGTGACTTGGCCTCTCCAAGCATAGCGTGGGCAGCAGCCATCTGCAGATTGCTTTGTGGCACATGCCAGGTTGCACTGGGTGGGGCATAGGCTGTGGCTGAACTTGACTTGCAGTTGGTTGCCTTGAAAGTGGCCCTGGAGCTGGTGTGCCCAGTGGCTAGCTTTGAAACAAACTGGGGAATCACCCAGCTGCCTCCAATGATGACACACCTAAGGGGCAGATTCAACAGGAACCAGAACCCTATGGAGTTAAAACCTGCTCTGTGGGGTTTGCTCCTGCACAACAGCTCCTCCACAGCAGCCATGGCCAGTCCTCACAACCAATGAGCCCAAGGGTCAATCCCTCCTGCTGATGTGTAAACAGCAACCAATGCTTAAGAGGAGAGCATACACAACCCACACAAAAGACACACCTGGAGCACACAGGTCAGGTGACCAGGAGAACACCACTGAGCCCCACAGCACACCTACTATATAAGGCCACTCTACTAAGACCAAGAGACGTAAAAGCTCTAACTAACACATAGAAACAAACATAGAGATACATTCAAAATGGGGAGACAAAGAAACATGCCCCAAATAAAAGAACAGAACGAAACTTCAGAAAAAGAACTAAGTACAATGGAGACAAGCAATCTATTAGATGCAGAGTTCCAAATACTGGTTATAAGGGTGCTCAATGATCTCAGGGAGAACTTCAACAAAGAGATAGGAAACATAAAAGTGGAGAGAGAAAACATAAAAAAGAACCAGTCAGAAATAAAGAGTACAATAATGGAAAGAATACATTACAGGGATCAGATGAAGCAGAGGATCAAATCAGCAATTTAGAAGATAAGGTATCAGAAAACAATCATAACAGCAAAAAGAAAAAACAATCTAAAAAATATGAGGACAGTTTAAGGGGCCTTTGGGACAATATGAAGCAAACCAACATTCACATTATAGGGGTACCAGAAGTAGAATTGAGAGAGCAAGGAATTAAAAACCTATTTGAGGAAATAATGACTGAAAACTTCCCTAACCTAGTGAAGGAAATAGATATACAAGCCCAGGAAGCACGGGGTCCCAAACATGATGAACCCAAAGAGACCTATACCAACACAAATCATAGTTAAAATGCCAAAGGTTAAAGACAAAGAGAGAATCTTAAAAGCATCAAAAGAACACAGTTACCTTCACGGGAGCTCCCATAAGACTATCATCTTATTTCTGAACAAAATTTTGCAGGCCAGAAGGGATTAGCAGGAAATATTCAAAGTGATGGAAAGCAAGGGCCTACAACCAAGGTTACTCTACCCAGCAAAGCTATCATTTAGAATTGAAGGACAGATAAAAAGCTTCCCAGACAAGAAAAAGCTAAAAGAGCTCATCACCACCAAACCAGTATTACAAGGATTTTGGGGGGAACTTCTTTAAAATGGAATAAAAAGTAAAAAAATATGAATAATAAAGTGGCAATAACTACATACCTATCAACAATTAACTTCAATGTAAATGGATTAAATGCTCCAATCAAAAGTTAGGGTGGCTGAATGGATAAGAAAACATGACTCTTGCATATGCTGCCTACAAGAGACTCATTTCAGATTGAGAGACCCACACAGACTGAAAGAAAGGATGGACAAAGTTGTTTCATGAAAATGGAAACAAACAAACAAACATCTGGGGTAACAATACTTACTCGTATACTTATATACCAGACAAAAAAGATTTTAAAACAAAGATTATAACAGGAGACAAAAAAGAACCTAGTAATTCTACTTCTGGGTATTTATCTACAGAAACCCAAAATGCTATTTCGAGGGGACATGTTCATCCATACATTCATTGCAGCATTATTTACAATAGCCTTCATATAAGGCAATCTGCATGTCCCTGAATGGATGAATGCATAAAGAAGAGGTGGTACATATCTGCAATGGATTATTACTCAGTCATAAAAAATAATGAAATCTTGCCAGCTGCAACAACTTGGATGGACCTAGAGGGTACTGTGCTGAGTATCATAAGTTAGACAGAGAAAGACAAATGTCATATGATTTCACTTATAAGTGGAACCTAAAGAACAAAATAAACAAACAAAATAGAAATAAACTCATAGATACAGAGAACATTTTTTTGGTTGCCAGATGGGATGGGGATTAGGGTAGATAAAAAAAGGGAAAGGAATTAAGAAGTACAAATTGGGTGTTACACAGTAGTCATGGGTGTGTAAATGACAGCATGAGAAATACAGTCAGAAATGTTGCAGCAATGATGTGTGTACTGTCAGGTTACTAGACTAGTCAGGGGAATCACTTCCTAAATTTATAAATGTTTAACCACTATGCTATACACCTAAAATTAATATAAAATAATATTGAATGTCAACTGTAATTGAAATTTTTAAAAAGGGTGGAAAAATAAAGAGGTATAAGAGTTTCAAAATTTCAGGTATAAAACAAATAAATCTTGGTGATGTCATGTGGTTGCTGGACTTATGGTGATCATTTCTTTAGCATAGGGAATATAATCAATAATATGGTAATGACTATGTAGAATGCCAAGTGAGTAGCATTGAACAACTATAATGCACACTTGAAATTTAATAAAAATATTAAAATGAAAAATACATTTAAAAATAGGTTTTGGTAAGCTTAATACCCAACTGCTGGTTAGTTTAACTTAGTAAACAAGCAGTGATGGAGATCTACAGGAGGGATCCAGGATATCTTATGGAATCCTACAAAGACAGCAACATTCAGCCTTGAGCACGATAGAAAGTAGGGAACATGAGCCTTTGGAACTTGAACTGCAAGAGTTTTGAACCTTGCTTCTTGATTGTTGCCACTAAAGTGAAATAGCTTCCAGCTCCCAGTCTATGGCTCTTAAATCACAACCAAAAATTCTGGGAGAGCAAATCTAATTAACCCAGCTTGAGACATTGTCCACTCCCAACCAGCTATGGTTAATTGGACAGAATCAGGTATTACAGGTTTTGTTATTGAGGCCCACTCCTGGTTATTGGGGCCAGGGGAAAATTCCTGGAGAAGAGGAAATCACAATGAGGTAGTTAGGAAAATATGCCTTTGTAACCACAACTAGTACTCTGAGTTAAGCACTGTGCTAAATATTTTTCATGTATCATCTGAAATAATCCCTAAGAAACCTATCACAGTAGATACTGCTATTATTCTCATTTTACTTATAAAAAAATTGAGATTTAAAGAGGGTAGCAGCCAATAACTAGTGAAGCCACGATCTGAAGTCCAGTCTTTCTGGCTGTACAGCTTATACTCTGTCCTTCTTGTTGTCAACCCAGCAGGTTTATGTGTAGATTGAGTATGATTGCTCTGTCTCCATAAACTTTCTGTCCTCAGTTTCATTTGAAATAGGTAAAGAGTTGATTGATTGAGAGGGTCATTTAAGAAGCTACTAAATGTACGGTTAACTAGTACCCCCGAAATACCTACCTTTTCTCATTATGTTCTAACATGAAAAGGAAGAGGAATGTGTTCTAGGTATAGATAATTATGTGTGTTTTCTCATGGACTCTGTGTGATATATGGTACTTAGACATAGATGAACTGATACCACTAGTACTGTATTCTGGAGTAAATATGTTACAGAGTTAAATAGCGTCTTTTAATTTTTTTTGTTGTTGTTGTTAAATAAACCACCAGTTATCATGCTTTTCTATGGGAAATTCTAAACATTTGACTTAGGAGTAAACTTTGAGCACACATTAGAACTACTGAGCAGTCAGATACTGCCTATAGACTGTTCCTTTTGGATACAGTGACCATAGTAGAAATAAAATGTGCATTTATCTAATGAATGAACTTTTACTGAAAATAGGAAATAATCCATATCTCTTTTCCAATCAGAGTACAAATCCTCTGGGATCTCTTGGAGGTGAGGGAGGAGTGGGAAGTTGGGTAAGATAAATCCAGGCCAGTATTAACTTACCTAAGTATGCTTGCATAAGGAAGGTAACACTTTAGTTCTGGCACTCAGACTTTTCAAGGAAAGCCAGTGCATTATCTCAGCAGGGGTGGAGTGGATTTTCGATGGTGGGCGGTGGAGGAAGAAAAAGAGAGAGCAAAGTTTTGGCCACTGCTTATTTATATTTTCAGGTTAATACCAAGTCCTAAATTCACAAGTTTCACAAGTTTGGGACTTTCTATGAGGAAAGTCACACTATATTGAAATACTACAATAAAATGGGTAGAAATCACTAACAGGGTTAACATATACAACCTTTACTTTACTAAGGAATCATGAGATTTTCCCTGTGTAGTGGACCTGTTATTGATAATAAACCCTTTACAAAAATGACGCCATTTATTGACTTTATTTTTGGCCATCTATCGGAAATGAATTCTTTGATGAAATGAGGAAGTTTGGTCCTAGATGGAGGCCAGGACTCTACTTTTGTAGTGGAATTCTCTGTAATAAGAAGATGAACTAGGCTCCCTGGAGTGCATAAGTTAGGGTGACCCTCACACACCTGATTATCTGCCTCTTTTAGTCATGGTATCTTCATAAATACTGCAAAAAAGTTAAGGAAAAGCTAAAAATGCAAAAATATCCAGATTTACATTCTGAATGAATTAATTAGGACACGACTAATCCAAAAATTCTGATAGCAGAAATAGGAGCCTGTAAGAAAGTAAATTACTTCCCTATCAGAGAGGGAAACACATGCAGACCTTAGCATTTAAAATTCAGTATAAATATAGCCCCAACACAGTCCAGATTACTTTTTGTGATCATAGAGAATGTACTTTTGACTAATTCATCTGGCTTATGTTTCCAAGAAGATTCTGGCACAATAAGGAAGACTTGCTGTCTGAGGGCGTGCACAGAACATACTTAAATGGCTTTGGTGCTAAATGGCTGCGGATGATGGTAGAAGAGGGTAAAGGGGGTGAAATATCTGATAACGGAAGGAGAACTGACTCTGGGTGGTGAGCACACAATGTGATATGTAGATGATGTATTACAGAGTTGTACACTTGAAACCTATGTAACTTTACTAATCATTGTCATCCCAATAAATTTAATTTAGAAAAATGGCTCAGGCAGAAGGGTGAGGCACCTCCACTTGGCAGATGAGAGTTGGAAGGAACAGTGTGCAACTGCTGACATTCTCTCACTTTCTGCACTGACACAGGCAATCTAGTTAAGGGGAGAGAAAAAGGCAGAAGGCACAGGGAGAGAGGAAGGGATCAGTTAGAGTAAAAGAAAGCAGAGAAATAAAAGGATAGTAACCAAGACAAAATTTGTTATGGACATGGGACATTAAATTAAGTTTAAATGATATGGGAATATCCACCCCCCCCAATTTTTAGGATGTTAGAAAATGATTCCTATTTAAGAAAGAGAGAAGCTTTCTGAAAAGCTGAAAATATCTCCAAAAAATAGGCTACAACTTCCTTCACACGAAGACAAGTTTGAGAGATACGAATAGTCATGGGAGGAATATTTTATAGAACAAAATATTTATTCTTCTTTCACTTATGAGGATATCAAGACAACAGTCTCTGGAGGAAATCATGCCTGTGAAAGATATTTTAAGATCAAAGTTTACCTGACACATAAACCAACTAACTAACAATGAAAAACATGAAATTCTGTTTTGAAAGACACTGATTTTTCTTTTTTTCCTTTATCAATTTGGCCCTTTTATCTTCTAAAAAGTGTATGTGCAACTGTAACAATGTGATCTTTTTTACTTGGTAAAACTTGAAAACCTGTAATATGATTAGAGAATTCAAACCCCATATGCAATGTTAAGAACTTAGTTTCCTTGACATATTTCTGATAATTTTTTGAAACAGTGAAATTTATCTCATACTAAATGCCATCAATCTTCCCACATTTTTATACAATGCATTCTAAATTTTTGAAAAAAACCCACAAACTGTTCAATAGTATAAGACATTTTTTGTGGCTCAATTTCTCTTCAGCTGATGATGAGAAAATCAGAAATACATTCTTCTTACTAACTTGAGCTGAATGAAAGTCTTCATTTAAAGTAACTTAATTATATACAGAAAGTATGTAATAAAATAATGACCTCTATTATAAATCATAAGTAGCAATCAAAATAATGATCAAATCAGATAATAAGTTTGATTATGTGTAGAATTCCTCTTTCCTTAGGTATATTATTACTCCCAGAACAGGATGGAAACAAAAGGACTTGGCTGGAAATAGGCTCTCTCTTGATCACATGCCTAGTACAGTTCTCTGTGCCCAGTGGGTTCTCAATAAATATTCAGTGATGATTATAATGAGTCTTCTGGAAACATTGCAATGTGAAGGTATGCACAGATTTGAGATTAGAAAAAAAAATTGTCGGTGCAATTGTGTCAAAGAGAAAGAATTCTATATCCAATATCAATCATATAAACTGCGGACCCAGACAAATACAATTGCTGTATGGCATTTTTCTTTCAATTTCCTTTTTTCCTGGCCACTCCACATACTAAATGGAGACCCTTTGGAGAAATTTGTCACTTGATTAAATTATCCAGGGGCAAGGCAGAGCAGCCACACTGTTGCCAAATGTTTCTGGAAGGTGTAACTTGTCTTCTGAACCAAGTCCTGGATTTCTGACTTTTCTCTTCCAGGGAATAATTCTATGGAGCCTAGTACTTTGGAAGGTCCTGAAATTATTGTCATTGTGCCATGTTAGGCCATTCTGAAGTCAAAAAACAAAGTTGCAAGCGCCTTAAGTGTTTATATTAAGGAAACACATTCTGAATTTAAGAACTATCAAATGTGAAACATGGCTCTGATTATTTGCAGGTTGTGATGGTGTCTGGTACAAGTTAATATTAGGCCATTGGAAAAGTGGGCCAGTTATTTTGTTCCATTGCCATAGCCTAACGAATTCGCCTTTAGCAAAAGTGAGCCTTATAGGTCCCCAAAGTGAAAAGGGAAGAGTAGGTAATTACTTGTTCAGGCCAGGAAACTGGAAGTCAATCTTGACCCTTAAGTCTTCTTTACTTCTACTGTTCTCTGTGTAATCTATGGCCAAATGTACCTTCTAAAAAATACTTGAAATCTTTCTACTTCTCATATCTCCCTAGCCTGCTGTCACTTCCATTTCTTATGTGGAATATGCAACAAACATATAATTTGCTACCTACATGTCTTTAACCTCCTTCAATCCATTTAACTCTCTATGGTCTAAGTCATTTTTTAAAGTATTTGGACATGATATATTTATTTTGTATAAGGCACTGTGCAAGGATATATATATATATATATATATATATATATATATATATATATATGATCCTATCAAAAATCCAGTTTGTAAATATAATTATATTAGTTTCCTATTATTTCTGTAAAAATACATGGACTTGAGTAACTTTAAACAAGTGTTATGGAAGCAGCCCTCATATGACCTGTTGCCAGTTGCCAGGATTGCCCAGTCAGAGGTCTTGGCCTGGAAATTTTCCCTTATATGAAGGCAGTGCCCAGTAATAGCTCAGGTTCTCCTTTCTTATTCATAAAAATCTTTCCCTATCCTGGGTGCAGAGTGAACTTCCTTGCACTGCTTAAGTGGTGCATCATATGTCACCTGGCCAGTCCCAATATTATATCTGCTCTCTGAGAGAAGGGAACAGGGTTTTCACACACAAGGTGCTAATTGGAATGATGTTTTAACACAAAAAGGAGAAAACATACAGCACACACTACAGACACTAATCTTGCTGTGTCTTTTTTCTATTTGTCATTAAAATGTTGTTTCAATCGGTGCCTTATATATTGAGTTCTCCTTGGCTATTCTGAGCCCATAGGTGGTATAGTGGGCAGAGGTCTGAGACCTCCTGCTTCTGGTGGTTGTGAGTGTTATGTGCTTCGTCATCCTCTATGTGGTGGGAACCCTCACCTGGAATTGGTAGCTGGATCTTCCTGCCTAACAAACAGAAATTTATTCTCTTTCAGTTTTGGAGAACAGAAGTCTGAAATGAGTCTATGGCGTTAAAATCAGTATGTTAGCCTATAGGGCTGATTCATTCTGGGGGCTCCAGGGGAGAATCTGTTTCTTGCCTCTTACAACTCTTGATGGATGTCAGCATTCCTTGGTTTATCATCAAATCTTCCTCTACCTCCTTCTTATAAGGACACTTGTCTTTACATTTAGGGTCTGCCTGGATAATTCAGAACAATCTCCCCATCTCAAGACCTTTAATTTATATACATCTTTTGCCATATAAAGCAATGTTCATTGGTTCTACCATCTAAAACCTGAGTTTCCTTGGGGCCATTATTCAGCTTAACACAACAGTTTTCTCACAGGTGACAACAGAACACTTCGGTGAGTTATGCAATGTGCCCAAATTTATACATCAAGAAGTAGCAAAGCTGATATTCAAACACACATCTTTCTGACTCCAGAATCACTGTTCATGTATAATAAGACTGGGTGTGATAAGCGTAAGGAGAAAAATGGAAAAGAAGCAAAGAGAAACATAATTATCTCCAAATATTTGAAAGAGCTATTGCATGAGAAAATAGTTAATTATGATAACTAACATATATTTAGGGGTTGTACATGACAAGACGTGTTCTAAGCCCCTTTATAAGTATTAAATCATTTAATCTTTACAATAGCCCTATGAAATAATTTTCATTTTTATCAGGGGTTAGTTAAAAATTACACAGCTAGTAAGTTATGGAGTTGATATTGGAACACTTGATATCTGGCTTCAGAGTCCGTGGTCCTAAGTATTGCCCAGGTAATCTGATCTCATCTGAACCAATGGAAGACAGTAGATGAAGACAAAATTTTAGCTCAATATTAGAAAAAACATTAACACATTAACACTTGGAGTTGCCAAAAATTAAACGAGCTTCTTTTGAGATAGAAAAATCCTGTCACTGAGAATACCAAAATTAAAAATGGCATGGCTGCCTCTCTGAGATATTGAACTTAATGACAATGAATTGGAAGACAAGTTAGACTGACAATTTCAGTTCCTTCCAACTTTCTAAGCTATGGTTTTAAGGTTTTATAACTTTAAAAGCTTGTTGTCAATCGGGAGTCACTGATAGTTCAATGAAAGTTATGCATTAGGAAGACCAATCAAGGACTGGGTCAGCATAGAAGTGAATGTGGAGAGAGTGGTTTAGGGAGAAATCATGCAGTAAATTATGTCAGTTGTCCAGATAAGAGTTAGTACAGAACTTAAAGCATTGACTATGGGACTAAAAGAGATAAATAAATAAATAAATTAATTAATTAATTAATTAATTAATTAAAGTCAACTTATCCTCGACAAAGGAGCAAAGGCAATGTAATAGAGAAAAGACCATCTTTTCAACAGATGAAACTGGAGCAACTGGACATCCATATGCAAAAAAATTAATCTACACATAGACTTTATACTTCTCACAAAAATTAACTCAAAATGGATCACAGACCTCAATATAAAATTCAAAAGTGCCAAACTCCTAAAAGATAACATAGGGGAAAACCTAGGGGCCCTTGGCTATAGCAATGACTTTTTAGATACAACACCACAGACACAATCCATGAAAGGAATAATTGATAAGCTGGACTTCATTAAAGTTAAAAATTTCAGCTCTGTAAAAGACATTGTCCTGAGAATGAGAAGACAAGCCACAAAATATTTGCAAAAGATATATTTGATAAAAGACTGTTAGCCAAAATATATAAAGATTCTTAAATTCAACAATAAGAAAATGAACAACCCAATAAAAGATGAGTGAAAGACCCAACAGACACCTCACTAGGTGTTTTTGGGAGGAAGTTATGAATACATGGAACAGAGAGGATTTTTTGGGCAGTGAAAGTATTTTGTATAATACTATGGTGAATATATGTTATACTTTTATCAAAAGCCATAGAATATACAGCAAGAGTGAAGCCTAATGTAAACTAAGGACTTTAGGTGATAATAATGTGTTAATGTAAATTCACAGATTGTTACCAAAAGGGGAAAAAAAAGGATTTAAGGGAAGCATTGCAGAAGCAAGATTTTGAATTTTCAGCTAGTCATGAGATTAGACATGGCATGGTTACTCAGATGAGAGTCTGGCTTTTATGCATTAATTGATCAGAATGATGGTATAATGGGTAAAAATAAAGAAGGCTGAAAGCAGTACTTTTTTAGGAGAAGATAATCTCAGTTTAGATGAATGGAATTTAAGGAATAAGACAACTAAATAATCATTATAATTTATGGAGTGGAACTTGAGAGGATGCCTAGGGTTAGAGATAAAGATTTAGCCATTATTTTAACAGATGAATAGAAATTCTCTGCAACAACTAGCTTTCATTAGACACATTTCATTTTGCATGTATTATCTCATTTAATTCCCAGACCAACCCTATAAAGTGGATATTCTTATCCCATTTCATAGATGAGGGCGCTTAGGCTCAAAAGTTTAAATAACTTACTCAAAATTACATATCTAGTAAGCAGTGGAGCATGGAGCCATACCCATCTGATTTCTGAGCCCATACTCTTAATTACTTGGGTTACACTCTATATGAGTAAATATGTTCATCCTGGGCAGTCCTCAAATACTGTTTCCAGATTGTGCTTCATGGCAGAGAAGAACGTCAAACTGTCATGCCTATTCCTGAGCAAGGAAGGTTGAATGGTAGTGAGCTGATAGGTATTTCTCAAGTAGAACACTGAAAAAAAGACATTTATTATCTTAAAAACTCATCCTAATATTGAATTAATATAAAAAGAATATTTTCTCCTCCCCAAGTGCCAAGCAAAATTTAAAATGTAAGGATCCATGGCCTATGCAACCTTTCCTTTACTCTCAGTGGACTATCATGTACCTTGGGGTTGAGGAAGGAAGGATCCAGGCTGAAAAAATAGGCCATAGTAGAGCACACAGGGCTAGGGACAGAGCCTTTATATATGCCAATATTTATAAAATGAAAGGAAGAACATGACTTATAAGAGGAATGGAAGAGTCATTGAGACATCCGGCCAAATTGGTATACTACAGCATTACAGAGAACTAAGGTGGATGAGAATTTCCATACTGTCATATGTTGCAAGGAAATTTCTAAAAGGCTGAGAAATTCAAAAAAAAAAAAAAAAGCTTTACTATTTAGCCATCAGTAACTTTCAGACACAGAGTTTAAATGATGAGAGTCAGATTGCAAAAGTTTAAGAAACAAGTAGATGCTCCGACATTGGAGGGGCAACCAGTGAACACTATTAGTTTGTGAAGTTTGTAGGAGGAAAAAAATATGCTGGTCCAAACAATATCAGAAACCCTGCACCAGCTGAGGCCTTTCTGGTGTTTACAACACAGATCAATTCTGCAAAACTTAAATAAAAAAAAGGAACTTAGTACAACTAGTTAGGGTTTTTCTCAGAATCAAGAGAAAAGAATCAGCCCTTGGAAAACATAGGACCCAGATCAGTTCTAACAGGCATTCATGCATAGAAGCTAGTGAACAATCCCTGCAGAACAATGCCATCAGGTGAATCCATTCCAGCTATTTTCAATCCTTGTGTTGCTATGGCTCAAATGTAAATCCCAGGAAAAATATCCGATTGGCCTAGCTCTAGTCTTATGATCACCATTGGCCTGAGAAGGAAAATGCCCTTGAATTACGGTTTATCTGCTAAGGAAAGGTTAGAATTTCAAAAGGCAGAAAACTACTAAGACGTAGAAAAACACAGGAAGCTTTTGCTTTGCTCTGTGCAGTATTAGCTGAAACACATGCACACTGGCACTGATTCTTCACTTTGCACAGGTCTGTGATAGCTGACATTTGAGCTCAGGTACCATGGAACATTGCAGTGAGGAACAGGGTGGCACTATGCAGTAATTTCAGTTAACAGGGTATCATGCAAAGCAAGAACTGTCTGAAAATATGACCAAGAAAATTGATGAAGAACATGAGACTTCAAATATAGGTCTGTAGAATCAAAGTATTTTATTGCAAAAATGAACTTGAGAGATCATCAAATCCAGACCTTCCTATCATAGAAAGGAAGTGGAGGCCAGGGGAAGCACACCGACTTACCCAAGGCTTCCTTCTTGGACAAACAGAAATAATAGCAACAAAAGTACAAAGAAAAGGAGGGATTCTCAGAGCTAGCTACAACTTAACAGGGGAAGCAATCTGTGGGAAGTAAGTTTTGAGCTCAGGTTTGAAGGACTATTGAAATGTGTTTCCTCAGGTGTAAATTGAGGAGGGCTGGTCTAAATTTCTAGGAGCCTTCTAAGCTCTGACATGCTACGATTCAGAGCAATACGCATATGTACTAAAATTAGCAAGTCATATACAGAGAATTGTAAGCAGTGTGGCTTGATTGGAGCAAAGAGGCATATTAGGGAATAATGACAGTTCCAGGAAGGTCAGCTGATGGATGTCTGGCTGGGAGTTCAGGGTTAATACTCATCCAAGTGCGTTAAGGGAACATCCCACAGCTAAAATGCTGCAGTGTGCCTACCATTGGTGAAGCAGTGAACCAAAACATTTGTTAAAACAATAGCACCTAATACCTTCTATGGAATGTGATTGAAATATTATGGGAAAAAGTTTTCCTATAGGGCTGTAATAGCTGAGATTCCCTATTGTCTTATTAGATGAAGATGCTATAATTTTTAATTCTGATTCTCATAGAGTATATGTGACTTCCAGCAGATGTGTGCAGTCCCTAAGGCCGGTGTCTAGAGATATGAACAATGAAAATACAGACTGAAGATTGAATATAATTCATTTTAGTAACCATATGACAAACCTGCTCATAGATGCTAAACAGGATTTGTTGAGTGTTTTATTCCCTAGTGAAAACATATACTTTTCATATGTATAGAAGTTAGATGATATACAAAAAGAAAATTACCCTAATTCTTTTGGCTCTGTTATCTATTATTTTTTCACATGTCCATATGGTTTTTGATCACATTACCAAATTAATGAACAAGAAAATATATGCAGTTTTTTTCCCCCACTGAAATCTGGGAGTATTTTGATATCTTAGTACATCAAAAAGCAACATCCTATGCTTGCATCTTTGCCTGAACTCTGCTTTTTTTTCAAGCTTTACTGTCCTCCTCTAAGTTCATTCTTTCTTTGTTACATTGTGTATTAATCTCTGGCTGTCACTCTCCACCACGGGCTCTCTGTATCATGTTAGCATTCTTTATTCTTTATAATTAAGATGCTTTGTCTTCCCTCCTCTCCTCCATCTTGTCTTGGGTCACTTACATCCAGATTCTACTATATTTTTATACATGGGATGGAGATACTTACTGTGTCTAAGACTTCCAGATGAATTCATTTCAAATCAGTGACTCTAGAAGTTACACATAAAAGCTGGGCCAGACCTGTAGTGGACAAAGTAGACAGTATTTCTTAGCGAGGTTGTCCACTCTCTCTGTGATACTCTTATATCATGGACTATGGAAACACCTGCTTTCTTATTAGCAGCTCCCCTATATTCACCATTTTCCTCAAACAATCTATTGCTGACTTTAACTGAAACCAATCGTCATCCTCCAATACCTATTAGAGGCCATTATTCTACTCATTGTACACTAGCACTTCACTGGATTGCACAGCTGTTTTCTTATAATCATCATTCATCAGCCTCTTTTCTTTCACTCCTTCTTTCCTCCTCCATCCTTCTTTCCATTCCTACAAAGGCAACAGAAATTGTAAATATAAGAGTAAACATAACAAAAGTTCTCATGCTTTAAAATTCTTTGAAAGATAATTGGCTGTTTAGAGTAAACAAAATAGTAATGTATTGTGGGGTTTACCACATGCCATTTTACTTTAATATTCTTATATTATATGTGAAGAATAGGGTAATCCTTCTCCTTCTGTGTGCCTGGGACTTTCCTAGTTTTAGCACTGAAAGTCCTATGTATCCTGGGAACCCTCCTAGACTTACCAAACCACTATGTTTAGCTATTTTAAATGGAAAAGCAATTGTGATAAGTAAAACGCACTTTGTAAGCTCTAAAGCAACCATTAAAAAACAAAACAAAAAAGTATAGTTAATAAGCCAATAGCAGAGGTAAATGGAATTCTAAAAATACTCAATCCACAAGAAAGCAGGAAAAGAGTAAAGAAGGAACAAAGAACAGATATTATAAGTAGAAAAAAACATAGCAAGTTGGTAATTTAAACCTAACCATATCAATAATCAAATTAAGTTTAAATAATTTAAACACTCCGATGAAAAGAAATTGTCAAACTAGAATGAAACACCCAATTTTGTGCTGTTAACAAAAAAGAAAGCACACTTTAAATATAAAAATACAGATAAATTAAAAGCAAAAAAAAAGAAAAAAGAAAAAAGAAAAACTATCATATAAAGTCTTAACATAAAACAAAAGAACTGGCTATAATTCATATCAGATAAAATAGACTTTAGAACAACGTTTATTACTCAGAATTTCATGATATTAAAGGAATCAATTCATCAATGAGACAAAACAATCCTAAATATATATATACTTGATAAAAGGGCTTCAAAATACACACAGCAAAATATGAATAAAAGGACACATATTGATAGAGTACATTGACAGAAAGTCAGTAAGAATGCGGAAGACAAACTATGCTAACGACTTAATGTAATGAAGATTTGTAGAGTGCTCCAACTTCAGTAGAATACATGTTTTTATAAGTACACACAAACATTGACCTAGACACTATTGTAAGTCAAAAACATATTTCAATAACATTTAAAATAAAATTGAAACGTATAGTGTAAGTTATCTAAATAAAAGAATCAATTTTGAAACTAATAACAATGTTATCTGGAATATCCTCAAATATTTGCAAAAAAACAACATGCTTCTACGTAACTCAGGAAGAAAGAAGACATCACAAAGAAAGATAGAAAATATTTTGAAATGAAAGAAAATTATAAACATAACATTTGAAAATCATGGATACAGCTAAATTGTTTGAAGCAAATTTTATAGCTTTAATTGCTTTTATTGGAAAAGGTAAACATTTTAACCTCCTACATTAAGAAACTAAAAAGAAGAGCAAATTAAACTCCGAATAAGCAGAAGGAATGAAATAGTAAAGAAGAGAAGAATTTGATGAAATAGAAAAAGAATAGAACAAACCAATGAAACCAAATCTTGCCTTGCTGAAAAAAAAAAATCAACAAAATTGATGAAGTCCTAGCTAGACTGATCAAGATAAAAAGAAGAAAGTGGCAAACTACCAACATCAAAATGAAATATGGACATCACTTTGAGTCCTACAGAGATTAAAGTGATAGAGAATTATGAAAAAGTTTGTACCAATAGATAAACTTAGATTAAATGGACAAATTGTTTGGAAGTCATGTATTACCAAAACTAACTTACCAAATTCCATTGAAATTGGTTCCACAACAATTACTCCTACAAAACCATTTCTGACAAAATCACCAAGGACTGCCCTGCTACTGAATGCAATGTCTCTCAGCACCCATATCTCTTTCAAATAATATTGAGTGCTTCTTAAATTTCTTTCTTCTTCTCTTGGTGACATAAAGTTCTCTGATTTATTCCTACTTCTAGGTCTATTGTTTTGTTTGTTTGTTTTCAATCATTATCATTCATGGTTTAATTTTCTTTTGTCCACAATTCAAATGTCCTGGACTCTCTACTCTCACTTTAAAACCGCTCTCTGGGTAATCTCACTTATTCTCAATAATTCACTTCCTTTTCACAAATTGATGGATTCTATATTTACGACTCAGTCAGTCAATTGGATATATGCAGCTGAATTTATGACAGACACCCCAGACTCAACAGGTCCAAAATGGAATTGAACCCCTTTTCATACTGAAACTTTCATGGTGGTATTTTCTTTCTCAATAAGATTATTTTCTGAGTGGAGATGAATTAATTCCCTTATTTTCTCAAGCCTGAAAATTGAGTCTTCCTTCACTGCCTTGTCGCTCACTTATACTTTTATCATTTAACTAGTCACCAGGTTGTATGGATTACACCTGACTGCGTTCTGCATTATTACTCATGCATTTTTGGAGCTATTTTTTGCTTAGTTTTCTAAAACAGCCTCCTACCACCCTCTCTTACTCCATGCCCTGCCCCCCGCGCTAATCCATTTGCTATATGTTGCTAGAGTGATCTTTGAAAAACAGAAATCATTCTCCTTCTTAAAACCCTTTATTACTACTCCCCTTTGTTATTATGATAAAGACCAAACCCCACTGGAATGTGCAATGTCCTTTACAATTTACTCCTTGTTTTTCTCTTGCCTTATTATCTATCGCTCAACCTGCATAAATTACCTTCTTCTCATACTGAACTTACTGCTTGCAGTTTTGTTCATTTATTTTCCCTGCCCATTCCTCTCAAGTCCTCTAAATAAGATGCTTTCTCAGCCTAGAAAGCTTTCCCTCTGTCCCCTTACTGAATCTCAGCAATCTGGGTAGTGTCTCTCAGTACTATTCCTGTAGCACCCTCTTAATAATTTGCTGATACTTACTACACTTTTGGAAAAAAAATGTTGAAAATAATGAAATTTGGAAAAGCAAAGTCACAGCTCTACAAACATAGGAAATGGAAAGAAAAGTGTAAAGGGAAACATGAACACAACTCAATACATCGAGCTTGGTTAAATGAGATTAAGGAGGAACATATCAGCAACAAAAATAATTGATGAATTTTAACACTACCCCCCCAAAAAAGGAAGACTTGTTTATAGTATCATCAGTAGTGGCAATGCAATGACATTAAGCGAAATGGGATGCAGGCTGCTTCCATAGGAGAAAAATCTCCATAAACAGATCTATTGATCTATCTTGATAGGCTCTATTGATCTATTGATAGGCTCTATAACAGAGCCTATCTTGAGTGTGGTCTTCTTGTAGAAAGAGTGATAAGCGCCAACATTTAGGTATCTTATGAAGAAAATATCTAGCACTTAAAACATAAACTGGGTAAAAGGGAAAAATGCTTTATGGGCTGAGATTTCTTGATTTTTTAGACCTTTCCTCTTTCTAATTTTTGGACGGCATTAATTTCAATGATACACCTCCAGAAAACCCAGTTCTGATGGGTCAGGGCTTTTAGAGCCAAATACACAAAGTTTGCCACAAATCTTCTCATTCCCTAGATCTAGAACTTTGATTCAGCTTTGTGTCTGGAGAAATTCAGGTCATACAGAGTTCATGAACACAGAAGAAGCATCCTCATACCAGGATATGTTGTTGGGAGAATTGAAGACTTGTTATTCTCTAGACATGGTACAGAGCACTTAATGGGATTAGGGATTCAAGGGAAACCTTGTAGCTAAATTGAACATTTGGGAGCCACAGGGTGCAATTACTTCCATAAAAACTTGAGTGATTGACCACTTGAAACTTTTCACTATTATTAAAAAAAATAGTTTGAATATTTATTTGCTTTTTGTCTTACACAGGCAGCTGATAGGAAGTATTTGATATGGAGTACTGATAATTATGGCATGTGCCAAAAAAGATTTTAGAATTGGGATCAAAGTTGTGATCTAATTAAACAATAAGACCTGACAAAACAGTCACTACTGGTCTGTTAATGACTTCCTGGGGCAGTTCAGCTTCCCATCTCAAGGCATAACAAGGGCAAGGTCATCTTTTGACTGAGGCATTTTCGCCCCTTAAGAATAATGCCTCTACTCTCTCTTTCTCTTTTTCTCTTTCTGCTATAAAACCATTCCCTAAATAAGTGACCACAAAGCCTGATTCAGAAGGCTCAAAACAGCAAGACTAAAATTAAAGAAAGAAAGTTCTTAACAATCACAAAAATATGCAAGAAAGAAATAGCATACCACAGCCCACAGCTCTACCAAACAGAGGCATAAAGTAAGGCAAAAAAGTTGGACGGCTTGAATACACAGATTGCCACAATGAATGATATAAAGAAAAAGGCAGAGGCAGCATTTAGAGACTCAAACCCCAACTCCCACATGTGGATACATCTGTTTGAATTGTGGCCACACCTGATGCCCTGTTTAGAACACAGAGACAGATCTCAGTGCCACGGAGATGCTTATCATCATCACCAACTTTATGTAGACTTCCTGAAGGTCTTGGTAGTTACATCCATTTCAGAATTGGAGATTTTTTTTTAGAGCCACTTCACTTGTCTAGGTGGAAAATTAGACACAACTCTGAGTTTGGCGGACAGCTAAGTCTTTTTCAGACTATTTTCACTGACTAAAAACTTAGTTCTTTAAAAACAAGAACAGCAACAACACTGAATGGGATTAAAATGAATTAAGGAAAGTTATTAAAAAAAAGTCTATAACAGAGCCTGTTACATTATTAAAGCTACTTTTAAATTCTTGTTTTCTAAACAAAGGAAAAAATTTAAAGATTTTGATTAATTATACTATTTTATGTGACAAATGTAATTTTCTCTACATCAGTTCACATGTGAGCTCATTTGCAAATGGTGTACTAGCTGTCTTCAGGCTGTGACTTATGTTTTTTGTTTGTTTGTTTTGCGTAGAGTAGCCAGATAATATATAGGACACCCAGTTAAATTAAAATTTGACGCTAACAAATAATTTTTTAGAATAAGTATGTCCCGTTGTAATGTTAGGGAAATTTTTACTTGCTAAGTTCTAAAACCCTATTTTCACACATTTTTTGTTTTTAAATACTTTGCATCATTCTGCCTTCATAAGAAAAGGAGATATAGAAGCATTATGCATATGATACATTTGACACAAAGCAAATTCCAGTAGCCCCCTTTATCCACAGTTTTGCTTTCCACTATTTCAGTTACCAATGGTCAAACTTAGTCCTAAAATATTAAATGGAAATTACAGAAATAAGCAATTCATAAGTTTTAAATTGTAGGCCATTCTGAGTAGCCGATGAAATCTCACACAGTCCCTCTCTTTCCTCCCCAGGATGTGAATCATCTTTCTGCCCAGCATTTCTACACTGTATATGTTTCTTTCCTGTTAGTTACTTAGTAGCCATTTTGTTTTTCACATTGACTGTCAGGGTACCACAGTGCTTATATTCAAGGTAACCTTTATTCTACCTAATGATGGTCCCAAGGCACAAGAGTATTGATGCTGGCAATTCAAATATACCAAAGGGAAGCCGTAAAGTGCTTCCTTTAAGTGAAAACGTGAACATCCTCTAATTAATAAGGAAAGAAAAAAATGTATGCTGAGGTTGCTAAGATCTACAATAAGTACAAATCTTCTATCTGTGAAATTGTGAAGAAAAAGAAATTTGTGTTAATTTTGCTGTCGCACCTCAAACTGCAAAAGTTACCACCACAGTGCATCATAAGTGCTTAGTTAAGATGGAAAAGGTACTAATCTTCATCAGAAGTCTGTTTTTAGAGGCAAAAACATAGTATATATAGGGTACAGTATTATCTGAGTTTCAGGCATTCACTGGGGATCTTAGAATATATCCCCAGCGAAGAAGGAGGGACTACTGTAACTGAAAAAATTCTAATTCTGTTTGAGGAAAATGAAGACTTTCTTTGTAAGGGTACTATCTGTCAGGGGTCTTCAGACTGTTCATAGCCTTACAATCTAATGAAGAACCTGTTAGGACGAGAGGCCTAAACCCATCCCTAGAGATTGGAGATTCAGCTCCATTGGGCCTGGAGTAGAAACCGGCATCTCAGATGATTCTACTGGCCATAATCTTCAAAACCATTTGTCTGCCTACCATGGGTACAGCAGTGTTAATTACTAAAAATTTCCTCTCCGACTGTATCCATAATTATGATTCCATCTCTGAATATGGCTAGGGGAGTCTAATTTAGACAGGTAAAAACCTATTCATTCACTCATTAAATCTTCCAAGGAAGTATTTATTCACCTTCTCATACTATGAACACTGAGCTTTCTTTTTAAGGTTTTAATGCAGCAAACATTATCTTACCTGCCTGTTCCCTTTAGGATTTCTGCATGGTTTACTCTAATTACTCCCAATGCCAGACCTTGTGTGCTATGAACAACTTCAAAGAAAAAAACTAGAAAAAAACAATGTAGCGTTTCTTTCTTTCTTTTTTTTTAAGACACTGTATCAAGGAGACAAGATAGCATTTTGTTCTCATAATGTGATGGACAAATCTTAAGGATAATCTATTACGATGATGGATGGTATAAATTTTAATATGAAACATCAACTGCAGTGTATTTCTCCTAGAATGTCTTTGAAACTAAACTGCCTCATGTTTGGTCCAAATTTATTAGTCAGGACTCTAAGTTTATAACTTCCCTGAATATAAAAAATTTGATTAATTTTAATTGTCATTTTAAGAACCAGTGAAATCTTAGTTCAGAGCAATTGTTTCAGGAGCATGTTCCTGAAAATGAATCCTATTTCTTAACTCAAAGCTAAATAGTATCTTACCTTCAATGTCTGTTTACCCTGTGACACTGATAAAATGCTATTTCCCTATCTATGGTTTTCTATTTTGTTTATAAAGCCAAATTAAGCCAATGAAATTGTTTTTGTTTTGTCCTATTTTATTTTGGCATAGACTCTTTGTTTTCTTAAAATGTGTTTTGTTCTGACATTTCCTGTATGTTTAGTATGTGCCAGAATCCCTGTCTCTTGGCCTTGTAAACCACGATTCTTGTCCTCAAAAAGCTCACTGTCTGCTGTTGGTCAGACAAATAAAAAACAATCAAAATAACAAGACATGATGAATGCTTTGTTAGTTATATGCATACAATGCTTTGGGAACAAAATGTTGGAACGCTAACTCAGTGTCATTTTATAATTCTAATCGAAATAGAATTTTCATAGAATCATAAAACTAGAAAGTATGCTTCCTACTGGTTAAAATTAAACAGATTCAGCTTTCAAATCTGACTGTTACTTCCTAGCCATATAACATTTTAATAATTACTTAACCACCCTGAACTTCAGTTACTTCTTCTATAAAATATGGGTATTAATACTGAGAATGTAGCAGACTGTGAGAATTAAAGAGCCAGGTCTTGGTCACCACCATTACTACTGCTGGCTGACATTCATTCTGCAGCTGTGGCAAACTG
This sequence comes from Aselliscus stoliczkanus, assembly GCA_033961575.1. Taxonomy (NCBI): domain Eukaryota; kingdom Metazoa; phylum Chordata; class Mammalia; order Chiroptera; family Hipposideridae; genus Aselliscus; species Aselliscus stoliczkanus. The sequence goes on along the minus strand of CM066730.1, from coordinate 114,233,387 downwards.
CTTACATATATTATCCAGTTAACCTTCACAACAGCACTCTGAGGTCCATTTTAGTCATATTTCCAACTTTCAGTTGAGAAAATTAAAGTGCCTAAGGTCACAGATCCATTTCTTTGAACAATAGGGTCTCCCATATAATCATAATACTGGATTAATTCAGGGAGCTGCTATTCTTTTTTTTTTTTCGTAATTATTGTTATAACTATCATTGCTGAAGAAAACTCTTGCATCACCTAGTTGAAGCCCCTTCCATTACAGATGAAATATCAGAGGATAGTGAGGATATGACACTGAGGCAAGTCACAGATGGTTAAAAAAAATTTAAGAGTAAAACTTCATAGTAAGTTCAGTACATCATATTGCTACCTGCTTTTCTTTTCTTTTTTTTTAATATTAAGCATTAATTTTTATAAAATATTATCATTTTTAGCCAGAAAATTTAGGATTCATAGCTTGCCTCACCTCAGAAACAAATTCATCTGAGGTAAACTGAGAGTTGTCCTCTTTCTGGAGGCTGATTGAGACAGCATCCTGAGCATCCTAACACTGGGGATTTTCGTGACCCTGAAATGACTTAGGTATATGGGAAGAAGTGTCCTTTTCTGAGTTTGGGGAACTCAGGATTGTATTTCCCCACCTGTATATCACAGAATTATCATGCCTTCAGGAATTGAAGGGACCTTGGACCTTACCCTGACCTAACCCCATATATTATAGAAGCTGAAAGTGTGGTTCCTAATGTGAAATGACAGAACGAAACCCAAATAGCTGATTGGGGTTCAGAATGTCCTTTAAGCAAGAAAAAAAGAAATCAAATTACTACAATTCCTAAACTGCCTATAAAGCAATTACTTTTAGGCTTTTTAATTGGATTCACATAACAATTTAATTTCTTTACTCTCCCACTCAATGTTTGCATCAAAGAAGCTGAGAAATAGATGTAAACTTCATTGTCATTTAGAAAATGGGGAAAGTATCTGAAAATGAATTCTTATTTTGCTAGACAAATAATATTTCTCCAGCAGAGACATTGCATCCAATCCACTGAAAAAAATGAAAAACAAAAATACCAGATCACAATACCCTATGTTTCCACTTATCTGTTTATGTTCCATTATTATAATTGGTTCTCTACAATGTTACTTAACCTGTGTTGGTTACTATATTTATGAAGTTTAATTAAATTCTCACAAACAACTCTGTAAGGTAGGCAATTTTATTTCCTTTTTTCAGATAAGATATATGAATCTCCAAAAGATTAAATAGTTTGCCTAAGATCTTACACTTTGTGGCAGAGTCAGGATCACCACTCAGGTTTCGCTGACTCCGAAGCTGGTGTCCTTTCCACCACGTTAGGTGCTAAGCCTCTAAAAAGGCCATGGGTTTAAAACAGAAAGGAACATAATTAGGGGAGAGAACAAGGCGTGGCTGGGTCAGGAATAAAATCCAGACCTCTAAATCATGCTCATGACTGTGGACATTAGTTAGCCCCATCATCTGTTCTGGGGATAAGAAGAAGCATAAAAAGCTGGAAGGGGGCATAAAGGACTTGCCAAGAACAACAGCTCCTTCAAATCCATGTTCCTTTGGAACAAACCTTCACTATGATCTGTACCATCATACTTACATCACATCTCCCACCTCATAAGTTAGTAATATAATATTCAAACATACCCGACACCATCAGGCTGCCTCACCTACTTTGGCCTGGAAATGAGAATTCTTCATCTTGCCCTTGCTTGGTGATGCAAAGAAGACTGTTCTTCTCTCCAGTTTTTGAGAAAGAAAGCCCACTCCCCATCAAATATTTGTCAAACATATCCTTACTAAAAGAAATTGTAATATTTCACATTTGAGTGAGCAGTAGGAAGAGGGTTTTTTTTTTTTATGTTGTTGGGTAAACTTAAAAATGTATAGGTCAGGTCAGGGATGGTGTCATGGTAAACCATGATGAAGCAGGCATATCCGTGTTTATGGGATGTTTGTAAAAAAGATGCAAATGCATTTCATGCTGTCTAAAAATATTTTTAAACTTGAAAGTGGATGGAGCAAAAAATTCACCCTGAGTCACTGATTCTATATTTTTCTGAAACAGAATTAAATTGTCTAAAATATTGCATAAGGAAGGTTACCTAGGGACTCCTGTTCACAGGACGGCTTTTTAAATCCTCCACCCAATGTCACAAATTTTTTAAACTCCAGAAATTTGGTAGAGATGCCAAAGGGTCTTTAAGCAAAGAAGAAGTAGAAATCAATGGTAGAATTATTATTTTCAACAGGATATTGACAGCTATAATAAAGTTATTGCAACTGGACCTGGGAATGTAAAGTCAGTTAATGGACTTTATTTAGACAACATAGATAAGAGCATTAGTAATAACTGTTATCTTGATAGATAACCTTAAATTCAAGAAAATGTTTCCCCAAACACAAGTTGTTGTGAATTCCTCTCCTTTTTATCTTATAGTAGGCAGAAGATTGCAACCTCCTATTATGAAATAGCATCATAAAATGCAGAGCACAGCCACCCTGACTAAAACCACCTTTCTCCTCTGCTGATACAGACAAACTAGCAGTAAATGCTTTTTGAGCTCCTGGCGTGCAGATAAATTCCTACCATGCCCGCAATTGGACTGGGAGATGGAGAGACACAGGGAGAGAATAGCTGAGGCCAGGAGAATTTAACATGGCAATTAGCAACCCTTTGGCTTCTCTAGACCCCACAGTATAAGACAGGATGCAAGCAACCAAAAATCTCTCCAGCAGAGTAGATGATAAATTGGTTGGGTCCCAGGGGTTGCTGGACACAGTTATTATCCAATGGCAGGACTGAATGTTGGGGAAGTCTATCTACTGAGGTCAGATAATAAAACAGAGCGCTCTAAATTCCCAAAGAGAGCTACTTTGCTTGCATCTCAATTGGTGTGGCCTTTCCCCTCATTTTGGAAAGCCCTGGATCACATCACAGAATCTGTATCACCTTCTCTATCTTAACAAATAATTTCCAAAATATCAACAATAGAAAACATTGTCACCATTATCACCAGCAATTCTCCCCTTGACAACTTAGAAAAGTAAGAGATATAATTTAAGATAAAAGTATTTAAAGACTTCCAGATTTTCTTTCTGTAAGAAGGAGGGAGTATGGAGGAGGAGAAATCTTAATCCTCTTTCTCTATCAATACAGATAGTTGCTGTCAGGCATTACTTTAACCATCACATTATGGCTCATAACTTTAGCACTGTATTGAAATTCATTGTATGTTTCTTCATTTTTTTAGGGCCTTAGTTTCCTCATCAAAAAACGAGGCTAGTATTATCATCTACTTAAACTGTTGCCATGAAGATGAAATGAGTTAATAAATGTAAAATGATAAGAGTGGCACTGAGGAAGTTTTCAACATGTGTTAGCGATGATGATGATAATGAAGATGATGATGACCAAGATAATAATGATGATGTTTTCTTTTCTTTTTTTTTTTTGAAAGCAGGCCATTTATATGATGATGATGTTTTCTAAATGTCAGTCTAGCTAGACTTTATAATACCTAAAGCAACAACCATATATGCCTTGCTCTTGGCTAAAACCCCAACATCTAAGCACACTGCTTGAAGTGCAATTAATATCTATTGATTGATGGAATGAATGATTACATGGGTTTTTAATGCTGAATTTCACACTCATGTTACTATTGATTTAACTTAATTATGAGGATTATTAGGAGTCATAAAAAAAGAAGTGGGAAATGTATTTAGTAAAATCAATATCATCAGGATACGTTTATTGAAGGACTACTACACATAGGGTGCAATGCTTGAAATATCAATTTACAATGGATATAAAAAAATAAACAAAATGCAGAAGCTAGCCTAACAATAAGATACTTTTCTAACTGGCACAATAAAGGAGTAATCTGGGAATTCTACAGTCATTTCAATTTTGTTTATTGCATATTTCTAATATTCAAAATGTCAATGTCAAAGGTCCCTCCTCCCTTTTTTGCTTTTCTCCTCCTCTCCTTTCTCTCTCTGTCTCTCTCTCTCTCTCTCTTTTTCTGAAAAGGTATATCTGTAGATGTCTTAAGCAAAAAAACAAAGAAAAACCAAAAAAACCTTGGAAATATTTATATTTATTTGTATTTTTATATTGAAATTGGCCCATGAGATTTTTCCTTTTAAATTCCATTTTAATTGAAACTCTAAGCCAAGTATATGTGTGAGTTCTGCAGCTTTGGCCAAATAACATTCCTGATTGACCTGTGCCTCAGGATTGAAGAAAGCATCTCTCTCCATCTCTAGTTAGTTCTTCTTATCTTTAGAGGCATCAAGTGGTATTTGGTGGGTTATTTAGCAATGCCAATATTAAAACTGAAAAGTTTTTAGTTTCTTGAGCTTTTTACCTTTTGTAATACCTTGTCCTCACTGCCTTTCTTTATCTTCCATTGGCATTTCAAAATATACAGCCACCAATTTTGGAAATATTTAAGAAAGTGAAGGGCTGCCATGGATGGGTGAGCACTGTTTGGTCCAAATATAATAGTCTGGTGTCTACGTTTAGATGTCTCTTGAACTCGTACAATGTTAGCTCAGTGCAATAGTTCAGAAGGAAGTGCCTGAAAATGAATCACACTTCCTGTCCTAATGCTATACATTGTCTGAAGTTTAATGGCCAATTTTTTCTTGTGCCCTGACAAAATGCCATTTGCCTAGCTGTTTTATTTTTTTATTTTTTATTTTTTTGTTTTTACAAAGCCAGCTAATTTGCCATTGTTTTTGTTATTTTCTGTTTGTGTGTTTTTGTGGTTGCTTTGTTCTCTCTTGGGGATTTGATTTTTATCATTGTCCTTCTTACTTGATACACATTGATTAATTGATACTTTGAGCTAGGCATCCAGGGACACAAATTATAATTAAACATCATCCCTGTCCCCCAAAGGCTCTCTCGGTAACCCTACATATAAAATAGCTGCCTTCCTGCACCTTTATTCTCTCTTATCCTGCTCTGTTTCTTTTCATATTACATATCTGCCTAACATGTTATTTTCATATTGTTGTCTTTCCCACTGTACTATAAGTATGCCTAGGACAGTGCCAAGCACTGTAGGGACATAAAAACTATCTACTGATTTAATTAAAGACTATTAGAAGAAACACTGTAATACGCATTACATTTTTAAACCTGGTTGATAGTCACAGAGGTATTTGTTTTGTGATAAATTATTGAGTTGTACATTTTTGATTTGTGGGGTTTTTGCATGTTCATTGTACTTCATAATTAAAAGGGTTCAAAAAATCTCAAACTCTTTTGAATCTTAAAAATCACATTAAATTACTTATTTGTTGGCTATACAAACTAATTCTTAATTGCCAATATAAAAAAAATCATTGCTTGAATAGAACGTCTATGTTTTATGTTGCCAAAACTTACTCTAGCTAGCAAAGTGGCTATCTAGCTATTTATTTACAACTACAAGATTTTTTGAGTGCCTACTTTTTTATCTCTATGTAAAAGTAAATTTAAAAGTGTATGATTGTTTAGAATATGCCAATTCCTCAGAGAATGGTGGTATAAAGAAAAATGTACTAAACAACCTAACTTCTCAGGCCCTGAAAATACGGACACAGCTCTAGATTTTGGAGGCACCCATCTGGGTGAGGGAGGTGAAACCTTAACAGTGGCTCACAGAAAAAGGTGGGTAGACAAGTACTTAGTAAGAGAGATCTTTTTCTAGACTGGAAGTGGGTACAAACTATATCCAGATTTATTGTAAAAAGTCACAGATGCAATGAAAAATTCCAATTTGGCTTCAGCATTTAAAATAAATTCATTTGATGAGTGTGTTCTGCTTTTCAGAACTATAAATCTGTTTCATAGATAAAATGTGGCTGGCAAGGTTGGTGGGTTTCAGCATGGAGAATAAGATGGTACATGCTTTTGGCATTCTTTTCATTGTGATCCTTCTCTCCAGTGTGTTTCAGCAAGAGATGACCTCCATCTACAGCAGACTTCACCCACATACCACTGAGCTGGTGCCAGGATTTAATGCCTGGGACTATGGTTATATTTGATACACAGGGTAGGGTGAGTTGCATTAAATAAATATTTTATTGCTTATGAAAGCCAATATTTTAAAAACCAAAGAAAATAATTATGTCCTACTTAAGGGAAGCTTATTTCAAATCCTAGCTGGGGCCCCACTGTGGCCACTGCTTACATTTTTCGAAATTGATTTTCCACCATATAAACAGTTATTCTGAAGTTACATGTGACATTTCCTCCCAGTAACAATGCTAAGTGTCTTTGAAATATTTCCTCATATTTCTCTTTTTTTTTTTTTTTTGCAATGCTCATTTTTCAAACATGTTCTTTCCAGAATTGTAATATGACTCTACCATACTAACTATGGCCCTATATGACCCAGGGAGATAGAGAATCAGGAACCTTTAACAAGCAGAATTTTAATTGCTCCTTGGAAATGAAGGCTTTGCTTGCATTAGTCTCCCCTCAATAAGTGTTATTCACTTTCACGTGCTAAGCATTAAGGCCTGTGCTAATCGGTTCTCTTTGTATTGCTCCCCAAGGCAAACTTGGGAAGGAGAAGCAGGTCTTCAGAGTTTATCCAAGCTCCTGTCCTCCCTCCTCTCTTTTCTCTCCTCTATTAGGAACATTTACTATCTGCTCCTTCCCGAGGGTCCCCATGTCGTGGCTTCCTCGGGGCTAGAAATCTACCCAGGCCCACCCCATTGGCATAATGTCATGGCACACATCTAGCCAACTTCCTCAAAGTTCACATGCCTATGTCTTCATCTATGAGATCTCTGTTTCCTATTTCCCAATGTAGCTATGAAAAGAACCAAGTAAAGTTGTTAATATCTGACAAAGGACCTATATATATTTTGAAGGCAGAAGTCAATGGACTTAGAGAGAGAAAGCCTCAGTTCACATTCCAGCTCACCCAGTTAGGATTTGGGTGGCAAATCCCATGATACATAAGGCTTGGTTTTCTCACCTATAAAGTGTGGTTGACAATACATATCCTGCAGTGTTACAAGGCTCCAATTAAGTGAGGTAGATGAATTTGCTTGCCAATTCTAAGTTTTGTGATGGTACAATATTGTTTCAATTAATGAGATTGGGAGGAAAATTGAATCCTTCTTTACTCCCAGCTCTAAGGTTGTCACCTACTCCACCAGTGTGCAGGGCTCTTCCTGGAGAGCAGAGGATGGTTTGTTTTCATAAGTTAAGAAACTGATACTGAGTTTCTCAATTTGAACCCCACACCTAGCTCCCTGCCCTCAATCTTTCCATTCAAAAATGCTTTAGCTCCAGCAAATCTTCAGTGTGAAAACTCTCCAAGAAATCCACCCACCCTGAGCAGGTGGCTTCCCTTGGAGAATCAGCACATACACAATAATGGCATTTATAACCTGGGAGTAAGAACTCTGCCTCTGTTCCAGGCCAGTCACCCCACTAAATGAATCCAGGGCAAGTGGTACTTGAGAGGGATGGAACATACCTCAAACTCATTAGGAACCTCTGGCAAGAGGGGTCACGTGTAATTGAATATTGTGTGGCAAGGCTTTACATGTAGGTGGATCTAGTTGTCAAGGGAGCCCTCTCTGTACCAAGTTTTTGAAGATTATAGGAGGGTCAAAAGGAGTCCACCCATCTATGTCTGTGCCTTTAGTTCCTAACTATTTCTAAAATGTGCAAGTGTATATTTTGAAATACCAGAGAAGAACAGAGAGAGGAGTATAAGAAATATTCTAAAAACTAATACACCGAGGGCCGGCCGAGTGGCATGGTGGTTAAGCGCTGGCTTGGGACGCCAGTGGCCGCGGTTCGGGTCCCACATATGAGGGCCAGTGACACTGCCCTCAAAAAACAAAAACAAAAACAAAGTTAATACACCGAAAACCCACACATTGCCCAGTATTTACATTCTTACTGCTAACTTGCACAAAAAATACATTAGGCCTCTGAAGAGGAGGTAGAGAAACTGAGACAAGTCTTCATTCTATGGGGCTCAGATCAGTCAAGAAGTTATGTGGTCAAAGCGGCAGAATTCTGCAAGGCGTTCTAATGTAAGTGGGCTTCCTGGTCTCCCTTCATACAGAACTGGCTCAGAGTTTCAATTAAAATGAGATCTTAAAGAAAAATTCCCAGGGGCCAATTTCAGCAGGAAAAGTATTTTCAATTGTTTTTATTGGCTTAAGACATTGCCACCGATCCTCCTAGCCATACCTTGATACGGTTGTGGTCTAAAATAAGTAGTCTGAATGCCTCAAATCTCTAAGTTAAAATTTCTTTCCATTTGGTTAAATTTAAAACACACTAATATAATTGCACTTTTCAAATTTATCCTGAAAGGAAATTCACAGAAATAGAGGATCCTGCATGTCCTGCATGTCAATAAAATGATTGCTTATCGATGTGTTTTTCCAATTGGTTACAATCAGTCTGTTGAACATCACATAAATCTGTTGCTGTTTTATGGCAGTTAGCATCAGATAATGAAAATATTGTGGGTAAACTTCTCTTCTTAGTTCCAAGGTTTGTCAGAAGACTTCCTAGCCAACTCTTTGAATTACTATGGTTCCTAGAAAACTTGATTTGAGAGGTATGTGAGCAGGGCAGCTGCCACTGTTTTTCTAGCATCACTGCGGCTTCAGAACAAGAGCTCATGGGCTCATTTGAAAATTCTTTTAGTGTTTTCATCCCAGCTCGTGGCTTCACATTATATTTTGGTGTATAGAAAGCACAGTGTGTGAGGAGGATAATATCATATCAAAAAGAACCCTGGAGATAGCTGTAAAGTATACCAGTTAGTAACTCGGCAGAGAACCTTCCATCAAACAACCTGAAGTGAGGTTGCTTTGTTCATTAAAATGACCTACATGAACCATTATTGCTATTTGGCTCTGAATTATTAAATAGAGGTAGCAAGATTTAGCACACCTCCAACTCCGAGCTCTCCTGTTCTTCAAGATAAAAACAGTCTCTCTTTGTGCTAGTTAGAAAACATATGTGAACGTACTAGCACTCAGCTTCTTGTGATAAACTTGTTAGTGTCTAAATAACTGCATGTAACCACTCAGCATGACATCCTTTTCCATTTCTCTTTATGAATAATTTTGTTATACCTCATCCATTTTCTAGTGCTCTTTATTACAGCATGCTACTACATTTATTAGGGTTCCCATCAGAGAATTCTTCTTCTTGTTAGCCTTAATAGTGCTATGTACTGCCCTCTCTTGACTGTAAACCTGGCACTGTTCAAAGCACATTTATTAGTTTACAGCCCTTACATTTTAAATTCCTGCCAAGAACTTTCTAGGTGAAGAATAAGTTGCAAGAAATATTCAGAGAGAAAGAGAGAGAGAGAGAGAGAGAGAGAGAGAGAGAGAGAGAGAGAGAGAGAGAGAGAATACCACCACCATCATCACCACTTCTATTAGAATTATAGTGCCAAGGACCTGTCTTTCAGCCCACAAACATCAGAAAGCTTGTGGGTTGATAAATTCTTCATTTAAACCTGTTATAACCAGGCACTTCAGCAAGCTCTAAGCAGCAGGTGTTTTCATTTCATTCTAGAACACATACTTGGCCTTGAAGCTTTGAGTTGTACTGGGGGCCTGTCTTGGGTTTTTATTGCATGGATCTTTTTATCCTGACTAAAGGCAGAAATAGGCTGAGAATAAGTAGGAACCTCCGATTATGATGATTTCTCAATATTCTAATCCAAAACCCTTTTGAGGTTGGCCAGATTAAACATTAGTTGCTTCACATTGGCAAATTGCCTCTTTTGAGTTCCTTATAAGGTCACCTTTGAAACACAGCCAGCGATATGCAGAGATAATAAAAATGAGTGGGTAGCAGGTCCCTTTGTTGTTTAATCACCTGTATCTAAAGAAAAGTTTTTTCTCCCAAAGAACAAAATGGTCAACTTCTGTTTATCTTCTATTCTTCAGAGGGAGGGGTGAAGAGGTTAGAAAAGCAGCATTGCCATGAAGAGCAAGAAGAGAAAAGTGGTAAAGAAAAGGAGAAATGCAGGGAAAGACCATTACTACCATACAAAGAAATCTTTCAGCAATGGAATTTGCAAAATGTATATTCACATATAATCATAAAAATCACTAAAAGCTTTCACCACTTTTGCTTCAAGTGAATTTACTCCTTTCTCCAAACAATAAAATACATTGTTACAGGAAGATGTAAGTGCAGAGATGCCAAATATTGTATAATTTTTGGAGCTCACAGAAGCTTATTATGCAGCTGGATCCCCAAAGTCCTAATGGATAGCAAGTGGCAGCCATTGACAATACTAATGGGACCAGGTAACGAGGGGATATCCACTGGGCTTCATTCATAATTAGGTTCTGCTTTGATTCCCAGAGATGTGTTGGTTCTACCACCAAGTCCAGGAACTGCTATACATATCATCAAGAGCAGTCCTCAGACAGACAGGACATACGTCCTCTCTGCCTCCTGTTGTTATTAGCTGTTATTATTATTCTACACTAAACCTTCGGTTCCTGTGCTTTTTGCCCTGTTTGCTGTTGGCATCTAGAATAAACATGTTGTTTGTCTCCTGCCATGATTTGTGCCTGCCAGCTTTTGTCACTGTTACTATCATTTCAAGATCACAAGCAGAGGTGGCAGATTTAGAGATATACAGAGGTGGGAGGAGCTTGAAATAGGATGTATCCCTGTTGGCTGTTTTTGTACTCTTACACAGTGACTGTCATAATGATGGCAGTTTTTTTTATTTTTATTTCTTGGTCATCCACACACAAAAACAACAAAAACCACAACAACACTTCATACTCCTTTTCCCCTTCCCCTACCCATCTGCTTCCTGATATTGAGTTCTCCACAACTGCATTGGTGAATACTAATTGCATACTATGTTCCATTTTCAGCAAACTGGAGGTGGTTTTTTAAGTGTCTATTTAGGAGATATTGCCTGCTGTATATATCTATTAAAAAAAGAAGTATGCTGAACATGCTTAAACCAATCCCTGCAGTTCTTAAGATATGAACTCTGGAGTATGCTCAAAGATGAAATCTTGGGCCGGCTGAGTGGTGCGGTGATTGAGCGCTGGTTTGGGAGGCCAGTGGTCCCGGTTCGGGGCCCACATGTGGGGGCCAGTGACACTGCCCTCAAAAAAAAAAAAGATATCTCAGAGATGTCTTAGTGGAAAGTTTGATATTATCATTTGAATTACAAGAACTGGCTTATGAAAGCTTGGTTTTGATTTCTCTAACTAGAAATATATTGTCTAAATGAGAGACTAAGTGAAGTGGGCTCAAGACATGGAATTATTAACTTCAGAATCAAGAAAATTATTAGAGTGGGGGAAATTCAAGAAAATTCCTTCTAGAAGATTCCTTATGCTGGTGAGGACAGAAGACAGAAGAAGAGGAGATATACATGTCAAGAGGATGAAAATTCTAGCTTTAAGAAAGAAGCATAGACAAGAGAGACCAGAGGCTAGGGTTACACCTGGAATCATAAGACAGCAAAAGGAGAACTAGTTAGTGACTCAGCATGAAGTAATAAAGACCAAGTGCAGGTGGTATTATTTTTGATATATATAATTTAGTGTAAGAACTGTTAGTATGGGTAGGAAACAGTAACAACAGTAAGGAAGATGGTAGTTCATTTTTAAACACAAAGCAAATCTCAGCCAATTACCACTATAAAATTGTTCAACATAGACTGAAAGTAAAATTGATTATAAGCTGATTTGTACATAAAGCAAATTTTGCAGTAAACTCTCAAAGCTGCCCCCAGGTACACATGAATTTCTGCTTAGATAAACACAAGAAGCCACAGTTGTGTTTCTTCTGGAACCTTTCCATGGGTGGTCTTTGAATGAGACTTAAGCACCCCTTCTCTCTTACTTGCCTAGCCTTCTTCTAGTCAGAAGTCTATGGTTTTCTCACTCTATTTAGCTCCCATATCACCTGACTAATTTTTTAAAAGTGTTTTTAATCCAATCAACTGCCCTCACCGCCCAACCCACCCCCCTTGAGTGCTTATTGTTGTAAGTGCTTATAAGAGTAAGTGCTTATTGTTGTAGATCTCAACTTTGGCCCAGGAACTAAAGTTCTTCCTGAATAAACCATTCCTCCTGAGCCTCATCATTCACTGTTGGACCTGCCCAGAGGAAAACTTGGGTCCTAGGAAAAATTAAGTACAAATTATAGGTTTATATTTATCCTTTGTTTAGAGCAATTGCTTAGCTCAACTTCGTGAGCCAGCTTGGAAGCAAGTTAAAAAATCTTATTGTTAGATAAAATTCTAAATCCTTTTGATTATGATTGTAATTTTTTTTTCTATAACTACTTGCATGTACCCCTGATGGTAGGTAATTTTTAGCATGAATCAATGAAGGTGAATTCTGAACTTTCTTATAGCTATGCTTTTTATAAGCGTTACCCAGCTTCTCATCCTGTTCTACAACAAACAGGCCCACCACTACCAGATTCTTCTCCACATTGGGATCACCTGTCCTTTGCTGACTCATGAGGAATCTTAAATGCTAAATAATAATTCTTTTTTTTTTTTTTTTTTTTTTTTTTTTTTTGAGGGCAGTGTTACTGGCCCTTATATATGGGACTGAACCGGGGCTGCTGGCTTCCCAAGCCAGCGATTAACCTCTGCGCCACTCGGCCGGCACTAAATAGTAATTCTTGTAATATGCCACCCACCAAGAAAATGCTCTTCATTTTTATCTCCAGCTTTGTAGAGTTTCACTATTTTTTTCCAAACAAGTTTTTAAAAATACTCATTTTCTTAAAAGAAAGCCAAATTTGCCATATTTTAAATTTTTCTCTAAAATTTTTAATCATTTCATTAGTCAATAGTTATCTAATTTTTAGATATTATTATGCATGTGTAAGTAAGACAGCCATTGAAAGGCTAATTTTTGGTTATGCTGAATATACTGTTACTACTTTCCCTTAACAAAGATTACATTTCCTTGACATTCTAGAAATTGCAATCCACCAAAGCAATTCAAGCATTGAAAGTAAATGGAGTTCACATGACAGTTTCCATGTTGGATATACCCCTATAAACCTTTAACTAAGATTCTTAGTGAATATTGCACTCTCTGATCACCCAGAACCAACAAAGAGTTATGGGGAAATTCATGAATCTTAAGAATGGCCAATATTCTAGAGTGAATGCCACAGCTTGCAATATATAGCTATATTATTCATATGAATGTTCACATGATTAAATGGAAGTATATTGATAAGTCAACTTTTCTTCATGGATTTCTTGTTATGAAAGTCTTTTATGTTACCTGAATCAAATAAAATAGTTCAAACAAAAACAGGTTGTTTGCTTAGTGGTCTGTGAAACTAGAACTTATGATTGCACTTGTAATTTCTGGCGCTAAGGCTCTCAAACATTTAATAAAATCATCACATTGCTAATTTTTTTTTACTCTTGCCTTGGTCCCCTGCTATGGCTCAGAGATTTAATTTCAATAATGTAATCAATAGTGTGATGAGGAGATGTGGCTTTGTTTTCAGGGATATATTACACAGAGAAATATAGAGAACCCCTTTCTCAGCTAGTATTGGAAAGGGATACAAGCAATGACAATCACTTCTGATTCCCCTTAACTTTATTTTAAAGACTCCTCCACACTTTAACTCACTGCTTTCCAAATCTTGTTGATTGTTCATTACCAAAAACTAACCTTCTATATACATATTTTATCAATTATATTACATCATATTCTCTGAGTATATTGAAATATATGTACAAAATATAAATGTATAAGAATGAGGTAATAAAAAAATTTGAATAGGATCCAAGATGGAAGAGTAGATAAATGCTGTGCTTGCCTCATCCTATGAATACATTAAAATTATAAAGAAATTATAGAACAATCAATCTGAATAACCATTTGAAGTCTGGCTGAACAGAAGTTTTATAACTAAGGATATAAAGAAGAAGACATGTTCAGACTTGTAGGAGGGGTGGAAATATGAAACAGTCTTGTCCCAAACCTCCATATGGTGGTGGAGAACCAGAAGCAATATTTAGCTGTAGAGGTTTCCCCTAGAGGAGCAAGGAACCCCAGCCACAAGCCAGTCTCCCCAGCTTAGAGTACTTGAGTGGGAAAGAGGAGTCCCCACAACATCTGGCTGTGTATAATAGTGGGGATTCCAATCATTTGGGTGGGACAGAAGGCAGCAGGAAACCCAGACCACCTCTTAAACAGCCTACACACAGACTCTCTCATTTGCAGGCACTCACCTTGGGCTCCAGTGGAGTGACAGTAACTTGGGAGTGACAGTAACTTGGGAGGTGTTGGAGGCACACAGGGAGGAGACTGAGTTCTGTGGCTGTGGAGAGAGGGCTAGAGGACAGTCACGAATAGGCCATCCTTCCCTGCAGGCTGTCATAGGCCTGTCATAGGCCATCCTTCCCTGAAGCCACAAACAGCAGCCATCTTTACTGTGCTGAGCCCTCCCCCACAGGATGAAGCTGAATATGATTGGCCTGGTGAGCTCCTTTGCTCCACTCTGCTAACTCCCTGAAACCCCGCCCCACCTACCGGCCCAACACCAGAGGCACTTTCTCAGAGAGCAGCCAACCCCACTCACAATGCACTCTTCTTGGAAAGCTATCTGAGTTCGCAGGACCCAGGTGGGCTGCAGCTGGTATCCATATACTCTGATTGAGACTTTGGCTGAGTAGCTCCAAGTTCAGCACTCGACCAAACTAAAGTCTACATTAACATGTTGAGCACAACTCTTCTCACTCTAGTGACTCCCTGAGACGTGACTCACCCAATTTCTGTATCACATGAGGCTTTATCAGGGGCTGTACCTTAAGAAAACCAGCAGGTTGCAGAAAGCCTTGGAATGTCCTGGTTTTTTTGAGAGCTACCCCAGGCCAAGTATTGGTGCATTTGTCCTCTGTTTGCAGTGTGACCTCTCCCACATGCCTCCAGGGTTAATATAGGCAATAAATAACTGCAGATCACTTTGCAGCTACTACAGTTAATCCCATGCCAATCACAGGCAGGGGGTGACCTGGGCCTGCACCAGAGACTCTTTGAAGAGGCCTCAGCAACAACATACTTGGAGGTTGGCTTCAGATCACAGAGGAACACTGCCCAATTAGCCCCACAGGTGGTACACCCAAAGGGTGGTCTCAACAGGTACCAGAATCCATTGGGGTGAATCCCACTCAGTGGAATATGACCCTGCAGAGAAGCCTGTGGCCAAATCCTGCAGCCAATCAGCTTGAAGGTCAATCATCCACTGATATGCTAATAGCAATCAAAGCTCAACTATAACAGCAGGGCATACACAACTCACACAGGGGACACTCCTGGAGCATCCAGCTCAGATGACAAGGGAGACTACGCTAGTGGGCCCCAAAGGATATCTACTACATAAAGCCACCTGGCCAAGACTGGGAGACATAGAATATCTACCTAACACATAGAAACAAACAGAGAGGCAGTCAAATGAGGAAACAAAGAAATACATCCCAAATGAAAGAACAGTAGGAAACTCCAGAAAAACAACTGAACCAAATGAAGGTAAGCAATCTATCAGATACAGAGTTCAAAACAATGTTTTAAAGGTGCTCAAGGAACTTAGTGAGGGCTTTTACAAAGAGATAGAAAGCATTGATAGGACATAGAAACCAGAAAAAAAGTCAGAAGTGAAGAATGCCATAACTGAAATGAAAAATGCACTAGAAGTAATCACCAGCAGACTAGATGAAACAGAGAATTGAATTTAGAAGTAAAGGTAGTGGAAAACACTCAATCAGAACAGCAAAAAGAAAAAAAGAATCCCGAAAATGAGGATAGTTTAAGAGACATCTGGGAAAATATCAAGCATAACAACATTTGCATCATAAGGGTACCAGAAGGTAAAGAGAGAAAGCAAGGAATTAAGAACTTATTTGAAGAAATAATGACTGAAAACTTTCCAAACCTGGTAAAGGTAATAGATATACAAGTCTATGAAGTCTAAACAAGATGAACCCAAACAGGCCTATGCCAAGACACATTATAATTAAAATGGCAAAGATTAAAGACAGAGAGAGCCCTAAAAGCAGCAAGAGATAGGCAACCAGTAACTTATAAGGGAGCTCCCATAATATTTTTAGCAGATTTTTAACAGAAACTTTGCAGACCAGAAGGGATTAGCACAAAACATTCAACATGATAAAAAGTAGGTCCTACAACCACAATTACTCTACCCAGCAAAACTATTGTTTAGAATTGAAGGACAGAAAAAGAGCTTTTCAGACAAAGAGGAAGCTAAAGGAGCTCATCATCACCAAACCAATATTACAAGGGATGTTAAAGGGACTTCTTTAAGATGGGAGAAAAGATCAAAATTATGAATAACAAAATAGCAATAACTACATAGCTGTCAACAATTACTTTCAATGTAAATGTATTAAAAGTTCCACTGAAGACACAGGAGGACTGAATGGATAAGAAAACAAAAACCTTATATATGCTGCCTACAAGTGAATTACTTCAGATTGAAAGACACACATAGATGGAAAATAAAAGGATGGAAGAAGATATTTCATAAAAATGGAAACAAACAAACAAACAAACAAAAACTAGAAAAAAGCTGGAGTAGTAATACTTATATCAGACAAAATAAAATTTTAAAACAAAGGCTATAATAAGCGACAAAGAAGAATCCAGTAATTCCACTTCAGGGTATTTATCTCAAGAAACCCAAACTCTACTTTGAGGGGACATATGTATCCATATATTAATTGCAGCATTGTTTACAATGGCCAAGATGTAGAGGCAGCCTGGGTGCCTGTCAATGGAAGAATGGCTGGAGGACGTGGTACATATATACAATCGAATATTGCTCGGCCAGTGAAGGGAATGGGTTTTTCCATCGGCAGCATTATGGATGGACCTGGAGGGTACTGAGCTGAGTGGAGTGTAAGTCAAGGAAAGACAGAGGCAATGTGATTTCACTTATATATGGAATCTAAAGAACAAAATAAACAAAAAAATCAGAAACAGTCTCATAGATGCAGTGAACAAGCCGAGAGTTCAAGATGGGAGGGGAGTTAGGGGTGGGGTGAAAAAGGTGAAAGGATTAAGAAATACAAATTCATAGTTATGAAACAGTCATTGGGTTACAAAGTAAAGCATCGGGACTATAGTCAATAACATGGTAATAACTATGTATGGTGACAGCTGGGTATAGACTAGTCAGGGGAATCACTTTGTAAGTTATGTAAATGTCTATCTCTTCTAATTTTTAATGATCCCTGGGTAATTTTACAAACCCTGAAGGTGCCAGATATACCACCAGCCCAAATTTCTCTTCTGCACTACAAATTCATGTATATAAAAACTGCCTACTGGACATCTCCACATGAAAATCCTACTCTTTCAAAACTAAATTTATCTTTTTAATTAAATTTATTGTGGTGATAGTGATTAGTTAAATTATTTATGTTTCAAGTGTACACTTTATAATACATCATCTATATATTGCATTGTGTGTTCATCACCCCAAACCAATTCTCGTTCCATCACCACCCTTTTCTATGATCCCTTCTCCCTTCTTATCCTCTGGTGCCATTAAACTGTTGTCTGTGTCTGTGAGGTTTTTCTTGTTTGTCTTGTTCGTTTGTTGCTGTCAGTTTTATACCCCATATATAAATGAAATCATATAGTTCTTGACTTTTTCTGCCTTATTTATTTCACTTAGCATGATAATTTCAAGATCTATCCATGTTGTCTCAAATGGCAGTATTTAATCTTTTCTTATGGCTGAGTAACATTCCACTGTATATATGTACCACATTTTCTTTATCCAATCATATATTGAAGAACACTTTGGTTGTTTCTATGTCTTGGTCACCGTGAATAATGCTGCAATGAACATAGGGGTACATATATTCTTACGGATTAATGTTTTCAGATTTTTTGGTAGATACCCAGGAGAAGGCTTGCTGGGTCATATGGTAATTCTATAATTCTACCATCCACCCTTTACCCAAGTAAGAAACCTTGACTTCTTGTTTGTTTGCCTCATTTGTGTCAGTAGGTTCTTTTCAGTCTATCTCTTAAAATTTCTCCAAGCTCCACCACTGAGCCTGCCTTAGTTAATATTTTTGTTATTTCTACCTAAATGATGAGAAGTTGCCTGTTGATGTCCTCAAGTCTCATTATCATCGGACAAATCCTGATACTATGTCTAAGTTGATCTTTTTAAGAGGGAAAAATTATGTCACTTCATTTTAATAACTCCACATTATTGTTTCCCTTTTGCCCCTAAGATAAGAGTTTGCTTTTCAGGGGCACAATGATTTTTCATGATCTGGAAGCTGCCCTCATCCCCTTCTTTACACTTCAACACTCTTCTTTTATCCCATGGGCCCTAATAATTCCAAACTATTTGAAAATACTGATGGTATCATGGTTTTCCATAACTGTTCTAACCTTTTCCCTCTGCCTAAAATGTTCACCTACTTCAATTTATGGTCATCTTGGAAAACTCCAAACTTAAAAACTTAAATATTCATTTCTAAATTCCACAGGCAGAATTACCATTATTTTATTCCAAACTTTTAATTTCACTTCATTTTAATTGAATTTCTTATTTTCTTTCCCAGTTTATGATAAGCACCATCTTAGCAAGAGCCATTTCTTTTTTTCTTCTTTTTTGCTAGTATTAAAAATCTTTACTGTTTTCATGCTGGCTTAAAAGTCACTTTTTTTTTAGTTTTTTTTTTTTTTTTTTTTTAGTTTCAGGTGTACAAAATAATATAATGATGAGACATTTATACCCCTCACAAAGTGATAACCCCCCCCCATCCCAGTCATATATAGCTGTTACTATGCGGTTGACCATATTCCCTATGCTATACTTCAAATGTCATGACCATTTCTATTGAATTATAGTTGACACTCAACATTATTCTACATCAGCTTCAGGTGTACAGCACAGTGGTCATGGATCTACACAATCTATGAAGTGATACACCAATAAATCCAGTACACATCTGGCACCCTATATTATCTATACAACACTACTGATTATATTCCCCATACTGTATTTCTTCCCATGACTATTTTGTGACTACAAATTTATACTTTCTAATCCCTTCATTTTTCCCCCTCCCCCAACCCTACAATGGAGTATTACTATGCCATAAAAAAGAATGAAATCTTACCATTTGCAACAACATGGATGGACCTAGAGAATATTATGCTAAGTGAAATAAGTCAGACTGAGAAAGACAAATACCATATGATCTCACTTATATGTGGAATCTAAAGAACAGAATAAATAAACAACTAAACAGAGAAAAAGCAGGAGCCATTTCTTACCTATATTAATAGAATCTAGCACAAAAGCTAGTGTGCAGCAGCAAAATATTTTATTAGCATTGATCATCAGGAACTATTCTAAATGCTGATGATTCAGGAGTGAATAAAATAAACAAAAATCTTTTTTGAGGACTTGCAGCATACAGTGGATGCTATCATATATTATAATCTATGCAACAATACACTACAGTCTATATCACATTGATTTAAATGTGATATAGTCCCAAGTAATAAAAATCATTTTAAAATCACTACCCTGAACATAGGCTGATAAAATAATTCTGGCTTCTAACAAGAAAACTTCTTTCTTGTAATCAGATCAAGGAATGCATCAAAATTTTAAAATAAAAAGTAGAAAGATTTATATAAAATGAAACACATTACGTTTTAAATTACTTTTTTGATAATGTTTACTAACCTGAAACTTTTGAGCATAATTTGCTGGTAAATAGTACCTGGCAAAGTGTGAGTATTCAATAGTTATTTGTGAATATAAGTGAATAGGTGATAACAAATTTACTTGGGTCAAGAATCTATGTGCTTTTTATTAGTTACCTTTAAGTAATAAAGATAGATTACAAATTGAATAAGCTAGAGCTTATGTTCATTTCAACATATGTATTTCAGGTGATGTTCAATGTTCTACTTCAATCTGTAGAAATCACAGGTCCACAGGCCTGAAGTTTCTGGCTTTGAAAATTTCAAAAATTTTGCCAAGGGCCAGCCGAGTGGCTCAGTTGGTTGAGAGTTGGCTTAGAGCACGTGCTCTGAGCAACAGGGCTGCCGTTTTGATCCCACATGCGTCCTAGCTGAGCTGTCCCACAGGTGGCAGGAAGGCTCAGCTGGTGTAACAGCAAGATTGCCTGTTCAATGGTGGGCTATGCCCACCCACAACTAAGACTGAACTAGGCACCTTGAGCTGAGCTGCCGCCCGGATGGCTCAGTAGATAGAGCATGCGCTCTTAACACAAGGCTGCTGGTTCTACTCCCGCATGGGGTGGTGGCTATGCCCACCAACAACTAAGATTGAACACAGCACCTTGAGCTAAGAGACCACAGGCTGCCGATGGGAAGCCAGATGGCGACTGGCGCCCTCCACAAAGAAGATTGAAGAACAACTTGGCTGGTTCCCTCTCCCAATTCCCCAACACTATTCCCCTCCCCCAATCCCCCAGTTTAAAAAAAAAAATTGCCAAATATAATAATGATAAATTACTATGTGCTAGATCCCATATACAGTATTTTCCCCCAGTTTTATTGGGATATGATTGATATAATGTATGTTTTCTATGAGTTGTGTTGTTGAGTCATCAGAAAGAACTAGGTTCTATTATTCTTTCTACTTTACAGACAAGGAAACTGAGACTCAGTAATGCTTACTAATCTGCCTTTTATTAGGCTGTCAATAAATAATAGAATAAGAATTTGAGCTCATGGATTTTGTCCTTGAAATGTATTGCAACTCATGTAGGGCATTGATGCTGCAAGAGAGGACTCAACGGTTAATAAAATCACCATGCCCTGCCCGAAAACATACCTATTGCCTACAGGGATTGAGGGATGTACGCAAGTAACCCAAAGTAAGGGGGAAATGGAGAAGGGAAAATGTGCTAAATGTGACCTGAATATGGACGTTATCAGTCTTCAGCCCTAAAGAGTTTCAAATAAGAACTTGTCATTGGCTCAGGAAGAATGAAGAGGAAATTGTACCACACCTATTTTTGTGGAAATTGTTTATAAGACAATACATAAAGGTTACTTTCTGCCTCTGCTTCATGTCAGTTTTAAATTCATGGTGGTATGCTCAATGTTAACCTGTCCTGATGGTGTTTGGAAGCAGCAGAGTAGGCTGCATGGAAGGGCCAGAAATATATCACTGAAATTTGAGATGAACAGATTTATTATAAACTGGTCTATCAGGTTAGCTCTAGTTACCAAGCGTGGTCATGATGAATGGGATTTAGGCAACTGGGTTTTCAAAGAGTGTTGAATTTGGATTTGTTGAGTTTAGAACAGAGTGAGAAAAATAGAAATCAGATTGAATGACTAAAAAGGGTGATGAGAGGGAGATGGATGGAAAGTGTGCCAGAAACAAAGTCCACCTATCTATTTTTTGTGGCTTATGAACTCCTATAGGTACACACACCTCACAAATGAGTCTTTTATGATGAGCAAGACATATGCCTTGGAGTTAACCCTATGCCCAAATCTAGGTTCCATAAGCTGTGCAAGAGTAACTAATCTAAAACCCAGCATTTTCTTCTTTTAAATGGGAATAAGAATATTTCTCTCTCAAAATTATACTAAGGATAAAAGAGATACAATGCTCCTTGTACAGGCCTAGGACAGAGTAGGTGGTCAGTAAATTTAAGTTCCCTTTCTTCTCACCCAATAATGTCAATTTCAACATGATAAATGAGTGTGCCATCTATAAACAGATTCACACTGACTGACAACACACACACACACACACACACACACACACACACACACACACCACTAACTTAGAGGAGAAAAAGAGAAACAGACACCATTCATGGAAAGAATGAAATGGAAAATATAAGCAGTATGCTCTGATCCTGTTTATTCCTCTGTGTCTCAGTAAAAACATGCAGCAATATTTAGAAAAGAGACTGTCATTCAACAGTCACAGAGCTCAAAGTTCAGCCTCTTTCAAAAATCAGACCACCAACGGTCTACTAGGAAAGTGCCCTTTTTACCCACAACGCTGATTCTTGTTTTTGGGAAAAATTGTTTAAAAGAACCTTCAGATTTTCTTTAGTGTCAACCATACCTAATCCTAAATGTTAAGGCCTTTTGAAAAGTAAGATCTGAGGCTAACATCTACTTGAGACTCAACCAAGTTCAAGACCATGATCTTTGCTAGAGATGCCACCTTGCAGTCTGGTGTGCAGGCTCTATCCATCCTGGCGTTAAACCTTGTCTGCATCTCCCTTTCTGTAAGGATGATGGCATTTCATAGAGTTCTGCTTCTTGTCCTTACACTGTGTCTAAAAAGATATGAGTGGGATACCTTACTCACTGAGTGCACATGATGCATAATGACTACCATAAATATGTTTTCTGTTAACCTCAAGAGACCTCAAAACACTACTTTATTATCAGTGAGGATGTCTGGACAAGATCTTAGAGAATTTAGTCAGCTCTCTAAGTTAATATTAAATAGAAAACACATAGTTATTTTATGTGCCTGGCACTATTTTAAATGCTTATTATATTTGAACCCATTTAATGCTCCCTCAAATCTTATAAGGTGGGTACTGTTATCTTCATTGTGCAAATAAAGAATTTCAAGGACAGAGAGGTTAAATAATTTGCCTAAAGTGAAGTAGCTAGTTAATGTAGACGCTGCTCTGTGTTCTAATCTACTCTGTCATATACCATCATTCCTCATGGCCCTTGGAACACTTTGTGCAAAACAAGGCAGCTTCTTCCTTCCAGTGTTAAACTTTTCCCAGTACAATGAAATTCCTCTTCTGTTCCATCATTTTCCAAATTCCTTGAAGATGGACAAATAGCTTTCTTACAATATACAGGAGTAGTAATACAAAATTTACTTTCATATTGAGACCTTGTATGACACACTAAATTTTTATAACAGCTATAAATACCTAAAAATTCTAAGTCTATCATTAGATTCTTATAAACCCTAATAATAACTCTCAGACCAACCAACAAAAAAGTCAAGTGGCTAAAGTCGAGTAAGAAAGAACAAAGGTCCAGATGATTCCTTTAGTTTGATGTTTGGCTCTTTTTCCCTTTCTTCTGTAAGATATTCAGAGAGGGGAAGGTGAAGAAAGGTGGAAGAAAAAGGAGGCTTTCCAAAAGACCCCCAGGAAATCTACTTTTCTGAACTCCAAGTTTTCTTTTAAGTAAAATGGTATTCAATACATTGTAATGTCCTTTAAAATTCCATCTTACTAAATCTGCTCAGGATTTAGGAGGCCAATTTAATAAGTGATTGTAGAATTCCTGCCATCTGAGTGCTGCCTCAGGAGTTATTCCCCTGTTGTGTGTT
The DNA here is from genome assembly GCA_033961575.1 of Aselliscus stoliczkanus. Classification (NCBI taxonomy): domain Eukaryota; kingdom Metazoa; phylum Chordata; class Mammalia; order Chiroptera; family Hipposideridae; genus Aselliscus; species Aselliscus stoliczkanus. Next base: position 114,209,977 of record CM066730.1, on the reverse strand, counting down.
TCTTTTTAAGTATTGGAAGGCCTGGGGAAATACTAAACAGAATTATAAAAATGAACTATACAAGATGTGACTTTAAAGTGATGAGACTAATTCTGCAAGCCACACCTGAAAATCAATGCTGTTGCCATAATCATACTTCTACTTTCAGTCAAAAAAGCACACCACACAATCAGAGGGATTAGGGAGCAAAAAAGGATTAGAAGACACATCAAACTAAGAATAGTAGTTACCTCTGGAAATAAAGAGGATTCTTGCTTACCCTATAATGTCCTAATTTCTTAAGTGAAGTATGTTCACATATTTTTAAAATAAATCATCTAATTCATTCTAATTCATTCTCTGAAGAGAACCAACCAACCAACCAAAAAAAAAAAAAAAGCATTCAACTTTTTCATGAATTTTCAAAGAATTAAATTTCATGGTTTCAAGAAGTAACAATTCCAAGGCTTCAGTTCTTAGGCAGTACTGTATTCTCACATTACTTCCATTTTGGGGTTGGCATAATTATCACTGCTAATCAGAAACAGAATAACTGTCATGAGTGGGATCTCACTAGTTTTGTTGATGTAGGAATGGATCCCGGTCACATTTCTCACTAGACTTCACTCATTAATTTATTCAGTCAATCTCTCCAGTGTACTTAGTCTCATCATTCATTTTATTTATTTTGTTCGGTTTATGACTGTCACTCACTGGAATAGGCCAAATGATTGGATTCCATATACATTTTTCAGATATTCGAGAAGAAAATCACCTTCTCATCTTAAAGGAACAACAACAAAAAAAGAAATTATTTATTCCTAAACTTTTTGTCCTTATAAGTAAGTGCTAATGGTTGACAGAGGGGAAAACTGTATCTTTAAGCAAAAATGATCTGTTGATTGGCCAGACTCTTGGAAGAAATTGGATATATACCCTATAATAACTAATGTTAAAAATATATATCGTGGGCCGGCCGAGTGGCGTGGTGGTTAAGCGCTGGCTTGGGAAGCCTGCGGCCCCGGTTTGGGTCCCACATATGTGGGCCAGTGACACTGCCCTCAAAAAAAAAAAAAAAGTATATATATATATATATATATATATATATATATATATATATATATCTTGGTAAAGACTCAGAAAAAGTGTATTTTAATTTTATCCACACTAAAAATACTGATCAACATGAAATTAAAGGTGAAAATGTGTCCCTGGTAGAGTCACTTAACCTCTCTGAGTCTTATTTTCTTTATCTGCAAAATAGAGGCAATAAGATTTATTCCACATAATTGTGTGATAAAGGCATAATATATCATGAATCTGGAACAAAGTAGGCCTTCAATAATAGGTAGATAAGTTTTCTTATCCCTATTACTGGTAAAATGAATGGCACTTTTTAAAGAGCCTTTCCTTCTCCTGGGAGTAAATTATATAAGGCACTAACAAGAGCAAAAAGGACATAGTATCTCTTCAACTCCTAGTATATGCCAGGAATTTCATTTTGTACTTTATATATGTTATCTCATGAAATTTTCCCAATAATCTTAAGAAGTAGGTTTTCTTAGCTCTGTTTAAACATGAGATGACTAAGACTAAATAAGGTTAGGCATATTTCTTAAAGTCACACAACTATAAATGTCAAAGTATCATAGAATGAAGATATATGGAATGCTGCTCATTCATCATTGCTTTGCTAATTGAGCCCTTGTATCTTCCCAAATTCCTTTTTAACCATGAGATTGTGTCAGGTGTAATATCTATGATGATAAAATTCCAGTTCTCACTAAAGTTGTCTTCTGGCAAGCTTTGCAAGAAGCTTCAAACACTGCTTAGCAGTTTTTTGACAATGTCCAGGAATCTTAGTAATGTAGAGCTTGGAATTTCAACCTCAGTGTTCCATAGGTATTCTCTATAAGGAAAAGGTTAATTTTTCTTCATCATGGTGACAGAGAATACCTTGCATTTTCAAGGTTCAAAATAGATCCTTCCACTTCCTGTATTTCCTTCAAATCTCTGGGACTGACAGGTGATCAAGTATACTGTAATATGTCAAAACTGTTTGTGGAATATCTCCAGGAAATTGTAAATTTCAAAACATGTAGTCTTGTTGTCTTCAGAGTACAATAGCGATAAAGTCATAAGGACATCAATGTCTCATTTTTACCTTGTGGGACATCAACTTGCAAAAACATCAAAGATACATACACGTACATCACCCAAAACAGATAGTAATACATAATCTCACTTTTCCAGATCACTGAAACATTTGTATTCTCAGACAAAGCAGATCTACCTAATACATAGAAACAAACAGAGAGGCAGACAAAATGGGGAAATGAAGAAATACATCTCAAATGAAAGAACAGGAAAAAATACCAGAAAAAGAAATAAATGAAATGGAGGCAAGCAACCTATCAGACACAGAGTTCAAAACAATGGTTATAAGGATGCTCAAGGAACTTAGTGAGGACTTCAACAAACAGATAGGAAGCATAAAAAAGGACATAGAAACCATAAAAAAGAATCAGTCAGAAGTGAAGAACACAATAACTGAAATGAAGAATTCACTAAAAGGAATCACTAGCAAAGAAAAAAACATTTCAAAAAATGAAGATAGTTCAAGAGACCTCTGGGACAACATCAAGTGTAACAACATTCATATCATAGGGGTACCAGAAGGAAAAGAGAAAAGGCAAAGGATTGAGAACCTATTTGAAGAAATAATGACTGAAAACTTTCCTAACCTGGTGACGAAAATAAACATACAAGTCCAGGAAGCACAGAGAGTACCAAACAAGATGAACCCAAACAGCCCACACCAAGACACATTATAATTAAAATGTCAAAATTTAAAGGCAAAGAGAGAATCCTAAAAGCATCAAGAGAAAGGCAGCTAGAACTTATAAGGCAGCTTCCATAAAGTTGTCAGCTGAGTTTTCAACAGAAACTCTGCAGGCCAGAAGGGATTGGCACAAAATATTCAACATGATAAAAAGCAAAGGCCTACAACCAAGATTACTCTACCCAGCAAAGCTATTATTTAGAATTGAAGAGCTTCCCAGACAAGAAAAAGCTAAAGGAATTCATCACCACCAAACCGGTATTACAAAAAAATGTCAACGGGACTTCTTTAAGAAGAAATAAAGTATATGAAAAGCATAAATAATAAAATGGCAATAACTATATACCTGTCAACAATTACTACCAATGTAAATGGATTAAATGCTTCACTGAAAAGACATAGGAGGGAAGAATGGATAAGAAAACAGGACCCTTACATATGCAGCCTACGAGAGACTCACTTCAGATTGAAAGACACACACACATGGAAAGTAAAAGGATGGAAAAGACATCTCACAAAAATGGAAAATAACAAAAAACAGAAAAAAATCTAAGTAGCAATACTTATACCAGACAAAATGGACTTTAAAACAAAGGCTATAACAACAGACAAAAAAAGGATCCAGTAATCCCACTTCAGGATTTACCTAAAGAAATCCAAACACTACTTTGAGGGGACATATACATCCATATGTTCATTGTAGCATTATTTACAATGGCCAAGATGTGGAGGCAGCCTGGGTGTCTCTCAATGGAAGAATGGATAAAGGGGAGGTGGTACATACGTACAGTGGAATATTGCTAGGCCATGGAAAGGAATGTGTTCTTGCTATCTGTGGCAGCATGGATGGACCTGAGGGTATTGTGCTGAGCGAAATATAAGTCAGACAAAGAGAGGTGCATTGTGATTTTGCTTATATGTGGAATCTAAAGAATAAAACAAACCAACAAGTAATAAACTCAGACACAGAGAACATTTTGATGCTTGCCATATGGGAGAGGTGTTGGGGGTGAGTTAAAAGGGGAAGGGGTTAAGAAGTACAAATTGGTTCTTTCACATTAATGATGGGGATATAGGGCATAGCATAAAGAATATAGTCAATAATATTGTAATAACGATGTACGGTGTCATATTGATACTAGATTTGTTGAGGTGATAGATGGGAGAGGGCTTGGGGGCAGGATGAAAAAGGTGAAGGGATTAAGAAATGGGAGTTACAAAATAGTCATGCAGATGAAAAGTACAAGAACTATGGTTAATAATATGGTAATAACTATGTATAGTGCCAAGTGGGTGCTAGGCTAGTCAGGGGGATCACTTTTTAAATTATATAAATGTCTAACCACTATGCTGAATACCTGAAACTAATATAAAATAATATTCAATGTCAAACTGTAATTGAAAAATTAAAAAGGAGGAAAGGGGGAAGGGGGCTAAAAGGTACAGATTTTAAAGTATAGAACAAATAAGTCATGGAAATGTGATGTATAGCATGGGGATGTACAGTCAACAACATTGTGATGGTGTGGTACGTTGTCAAATGGTTGCTGGACTTATCATGCTGATATCTTTAGGTATATAAATGTTCACTAACTATGGTGTACACCTGAAACTAATATAATATTGTATGTTAGCTATATTTTAATAAAAATCTTTTAAAAACATTAATTTATGGTTAAGGTGGACAGATAAGTCATATTAAATATAAGTTTTCAGAGTGAACAAGTTTATTCTCACTTACTTAATTCTTAAAGAATCTGTTTTTAATATTTATGCACAAAAATGCAATATAGGTATAATATATCATGAATGAAGAACAAAGTATATGAAAATCACAAAGATGAAAGCATACACAGTCCTACTCTTATGTAGGTACAAACATCTTAATCAAGCTAGCAAGTATTATTTTATGTTTCAAATATAAAAAGGAGAAATATAAAGAGTGTGATGAGTTCAACATTCATTCACTCATGAGCAAAATTAAGTCATTTGGAAAGCTACATTTACTTTAACAGTAGTAGGAAGTATAATAGCAGCTATTATTTTTTGGTGCCTTACTGAGGGCTACCCGTTTAACACACGCACATGTTACCTACATGTAGAATTCCAGGTGCTTAAAAAGTTGGTAAATTAGAGTGGCCAGATATTTTGGCAAGTCACTTAACCATTTCATTCATGTTACTACCTTGATTACAATTCTTCATTGCTTCAAAATAAAGTCCAAATTCCATAGCATGGCATTCAAGGTCTTTGATAATTAGGACCTTGTTTTCTTTTACTATCAGATGGAGCTTTTTGATTTTAATAAACGGACACTGACTGTGACTTGCTTAACCCCAAATCAAATTTGTTAGGAGAATGTGCGTTGCTGACGGGTTGGAAAGAAAAGCTATAGAACCAGGTTTAGAGCTGGGAGGCACCAGGCTGTTTCAGAACACTCGAGGGTAAGAGTTGCATGACTGTTCCACAGGGTTCATGTGGGAATGCTTGTGGACCTCAGCGACAGTCTTTTTGTCCTCAGGTTAATGGAGAACAGGGCATCCTATTAGTCCTGCCCAATATTACCCAATGGGGATAATCCAAATAAAATTAGAGTCATATTGCCATAACAAAGAAGAACGAATGCTGGTAGCCAAATACTAATAATTGTCCATCTCTTTTCTCTAGTTTATTTTTTGCCCCTTTCCCTATTTCTTCAGTTATATAGAAAAACTTGCAGGTCCATGTGTCTTCAAGTGATTTTACTCTCCTCTGCCTTTACACATCTTTTCCTCACCAAAAAGTCCTCCATTTCTTTTCTGCCTTCATCATATAATTCTAACCCAGTCTCCATGACTCAACTTCTTCTCGAAGAGCCTTTGCTAACTACTCTTTCTCCGACCCTCATTCCCCAGCTGGGTTATGTGTCCTTCTTCAGTCTCTTCATAGCATTCTTTGTTCACTTCCATCATACCTCTTTCCATGGGTAGTGTTGTAATTGCTGACTTCTCTACCTCCCCTTTTCAGGCCTGCCTCTAACTTTTGCCTGGAGAAGTCTGCTCTTTTTTTCCCATCCTTTGCTCTCTCTTGTGCCTTCAGAGCCTTTCCATCAGGAAACTACTGGGCCTGGGGATTAGCGGTATGCTCTTTCCTGAAAGGGTGAAGCTGGAGAAGAGGCTCTGTACAAGCCCAGGAAGCAAGGATTTCTCCATTGGACAGGAAATTGTGGGTTTCAGGTGCCAGGCATGTGGTCTAGAGGAGAGAGTGGCTCAAATGCTGGTTGAGCACATCTCCATGGCCCCACAGACTTCTTGCCTCATGGAGAGGATAAGTTAGTGGAGAGCAGGTAGGACCCTCTGAAGCTCAGTCTAGTGCAGGTGCACTTGTTACCAGAGTCTAAGGGCAAGACTAGGCTGTAGGCTACTTGAAAGGTAAAAATATTTAGCTTTGTAGATCTAGCAACTTCTGTGGGTCATGAAGAGGTAGTGTTCTATATTAGGACTAAATAAATGAATTCATGAACCTGAGTTTTCGGAGACAATACTATCTGTCCAGTTCACTTTCCATGGCAGATGTGAGAGAAAGGAAATAATTGATGTAATGTGCTGCTGTGAAAGGCATTACCTTTTATGAGGACTGCTTCTAATAGCTTCTCAAACTGGTGAATGACTTATTTTTGTTGCCCTCCCAGAACCAGAAATAGCAAAATGTCTTACCAAGTCAAATAGAGTGGAGTCCAGATTTATATGTACTGAGCTCTTAGCACAAAATCATAAGAGTTGGGTTATGATTATGAACAATAACACAAATAGAATCATCAGTATTTTTAATTCCCATAATTTATATGCTTCCCTTTCCCTTTAAAAATAATGTTAGGAAATCTAAAATAAGGGACCTCAAACAGGAAGAATACAAACCCAACCAGTTGTTACAGAGCATTTGCTATTACTAAGACACTCAGGTTTATGCAAGATAACAATTTTAATGCAGCTATTTCAGGTTGGCCCCCATTTTGAATGTGATTACAACAATTTTTTTTTATTTCTGGAAGTTCACTTATGTGGGAAAGATTATCATCTGAGGAGTTAAGTGACCCTGGTAAAGAAAAAACAACTAGGATTTAGTGAACATAAGTTCTGCTCCTGGCTGAGTTGTGTTCATTCATTCATTTTTAAATAACTATTCATCCAGTGTAGAGCAGTTGTGGAGCATCTGTCCTGTTGTAGAGGTTGTAGAAGATGCTGGGGATTAAAAAAAGAAATAAGGTTTGAGATCTGTTCACAAGGAACTTGCATTCTGGTAAGAAAGACAAAAGTAAGCCATACAACATGAAAATGCCACAATGGTAAACACAAGCATACATCCTGATACAGAGATAGGCACCTACTCCACTTTTATTAAACCCTGAGGGTTCCAGAACTTCCAGCATTACAAATATTATGATAAAAGAGAAATTAATCCATCTAATTTATTTCTATTATGCTCCATGTGTGCTCAATTTTCAGTTATATTTTATATTTCTCATTCATTTTTGTCAACAGATTGATTGAGTAGCTACCACATAATAAGATGAAGCTGACCGTGGCTTATTCAGCCTAAATATCAGCAAGGCTGACACTGTCCTAAGGGACAGTGTGTTTAATTCACTCCACTTACCACTTAGATTAGTGCCACTCAGACAGACTCTCTTCCTAAGTGTTATTTGATAAATCAAGATGTCTTCATTTAGATCTGAACTGTGTATCTAAGCTCCTTACTACATAATCAAAACCTTTGAACATCACAAGCAATGACAAAGTGTAGTTAACAGGAGCTGGGCTCACATTCACTTTTACTCCCACCCCGTCCTAACATCAGTGACAACGATTTGCAAACATGGGTTGGAGGAAAAATAATGTCTCATTGATTTCTTAAGACAAGATTAAAAGTAACTTTTGCCGGTGAATCCAATTTGAAAATTAAAACCAAGAAAAAGTGAGAAACAGTGAGAGGCATAATCAACAATTTTCCCAATTGTATTACGATGCAGTGCTAAGAAAACTGTAGCCAAAGGACATAAGAATTAAAAAAAAAAAAAAGCCTTAAAAAAATTTTTTTACTCTGACACCTTGGCCCTTGACACTTAACACCTAAAATGATCATGAACCATGCTGTGCCCTTTATCACATTGTATATGTAATATTTTCTGAGTTCTCGGTACAAGCTTATATTTGGTTAACATCAGTCATGCATTCACTTCCCTCCAGCCAGCGGGAATGCATGCACCAGCTGTTTACACATCTTCAGGAGGAGGAAGGGGAATGGCCAGCTTGCTCTGCACACTGTCTCATGTCAGAAAAGTTTCCAAGTCACTGAGGGATGTGTGAGACCACAGAGTTGAAGGAAAGTTTGGTCTTTAGTATTTCCTTTTCTGTCTTCTTACGTTAAAAGTACTAAACACAAGCTCAACCAGGCTCTCATTTCATGAAGTGACTCTACTGCCTGTTTCCTGATGATCAGATCTGTGTGGCAGTGCATTGTGAAACCACGAATGACTTCAAAACCTCTGGTAACCTCCCAAGCTGTCAAGAATATGACTTAATATGCAACCATCCTTGGGGCTTTGTTAAAACAGCTGTAAAGATTTACCCAGGAGTACAGAAGGGAGAGGGAGAAAACCTGCTGATGGTAAAGAGAAACTAAGGGTGTAAAATAAAAATTATATGATGGTGTATGTAGGGTAACCCTTTTCATTGACTTACGGGATGACCCTGACTATCAGAGTCTTTTCCTTATGACTCTAGTGCAGCTGCCACTTCATTGCACGGCTACTGAGAGACAGCACAGTTTTAATGACAATGCTTAACTTGTTTAGATGACAGAGACAGATTGTGTGATTTAAAGCTCTTTAGTTTGAGTTGTAGTTTTTAAAGTCATTTTGAAAAAAAAAATCAAGATACGTATTATCGATCAAATAATAGAGATACAGGAAATAGAACCAGAAAGCTACACCCCACTGGAGAGCGGAAGACCAGTTCCCCCAGACTTCACTCAGGGAACTGTAACCACATAGAAGGGTCTGTCCAAGGATCTGCAAACACTTTTATAACCTGAAACTTTTGCTTAAGGAGTTTTACAAGCAAGCGCTAACTTATACTAGACATTCACTTTACAAAAGGCACTCTTCAAATATTAGTTCATGTGATCCTCCTTAGCACTATAAAGTAGACAGAGCACATAGGGAAATAATAGACCCTTCCAGTTTAAGCAATGTTTCCCAAGGTTGTGAGGGTAAAATGTAGGGGAGCCAGGTTTGCCTTCAGAGGCTAGCTCCTGGGTTCTTTGTGTTTATAATAGGTGACTGAATAGTGTATACCTAGGAAGAGAGAAAGAAAATCTATAACCACTGAGCAAACCATAACCTGGGACGTGATATCCTAGGAATGTAGTCGCCTATTTTGTTTCCTTTTTAAAAAAATCCATCCCAAAACATATTTATGGCAATTCTGTGAATAGTTGATTAGTTACTTGCTCCAAGTGCTGGCCAACTAGAAATGAATACTACTTACATCCATTATATCATCATTATAGTTTCATTAAGAAGGGAAGATTTCTTAAAATGTGTCTTTGTGTTTAATCTTGCTCTAAGAATTAGAATGATTGGATATTCATGAACTTCTGAAATTTATTTTACTTTTCTATAATAAAAAATATAGGACCATAATTGTGAATTTTCAGAAACATGTTCCTGTTGAAGGCAATGGAAACCTAAAGGAAAGATACATACAGGAGCACACATACACATGCACATGCATGCACACACACACACACACACACACACACGCCCATAATGCCTTACTAACATCCTGCAACATTCTTCCACCAACTATGCACTAAAGACGCAAACTACCAAATGGCAGAGGATAAATCATAGTTTCTCTGCTTGTTTTCCACTCGGTATGCCTGTACTCACAACCTTTATAGCAATAAGTAACCCTTCTGTTTCTTTTTCAAAAATTTTATAGGACGCTGCCATGTCCTTTTCTTTCCCTAGTTTTCCCCCACCCCCCGCTCACCCAATTCAGCTCGCTCAGAAATGCTATAAAGTTTCCGAGGAGAGGGTTGCTCAAAGCAACTACAAATAAAGTGCATGTACATAAATAACTTAGCCTGACTTTTTGTTTAATGTCCAAGATGATTGGAACAGATTGTATCATGAACTACTTTCCCTTTGGCTAATTAAATAGCAGTCCCCACTTACCATAAAGCATATTCTTATTAAAACAAGTATCTATAGTCACTCTGCTGGATAAATTACTCCCAAGTAAGTGCCATAAAGCCCATTACATTCCTGCTTTAGGAATGGAGCAGGTCCAAACAGACAATCAAAGGATTTCACTGGGATTATTTTAGATTAGAAAAACTAAGGGAGACAAGCAGCACTGACAAGATCGTAAAGGCATAAAGGATAAATTAGCGGTTCCATACCAAACAAAGTGCTCTAGTGGTATCACTGTATATCCAAACGTAAAAACAAATTCCTACTGTATTAACCTTTGCCAAAATGGAAATCTGTTTATGCAGAAATAAAAATGTCATGAGCAACTGTTATCTCCTGTGCAAATCAAAATGACTGTTTTGAATAATAATAAAAAATCCCTTTCAGACCAACAACTATGGAAATATGCCATGGGGAAGATGTCTTCATTTCAATAAATTGCTTTTTACATTTAATAGAAAAGGTTATGTTATGATTTGTCATATTAATGAACCATTATTGCATAACCATATTTTTATTGCAATATATTACCTGCTAAATCATGCCTTCTTTTTTTAGGAGAAAAAAAATTTATAGAACAGATTCTATGGGGGTTTTTCTTGCTGCCAGTTGTTAAATCTTTGAAAAGCTGTCAGCAGCCTCAGAAATCAAGTTCAAAATACCATAGCCAACATGAGTATAGGCATAGGCTAGTCTATTTTTAAATTGTAATACAAAACTGCTAGAAAAATACCTAAAACACACACACACACACACACACACACACACACACACACACACACACACAAATATTTAAAAGGAGATCATCTTATCTAGCTTGTCAATGTAAAGGACAAAATCAGTGAAGTGAAATTTAACTCACAACTTCTATAAATATCACTAGACATTTGAGAGCTAAGGGATTTTTTTTTCAGGCTAATTTTTCCTTCAACTCATTATGCACCAGCGCCTTCATGCATTCATCCCTCACAGACACTGTCCATGATGACCGTAGGGAGTATGGGACACTCAGGGCAGTCAGCTGGCTCAATTCCCTACCTAGCTCCAGTCAAGCAAGCCCTTCTCCTCAGGGGTGAAAGGACAGCAAAGACATTGGAATCTGCCCTGGAAACTTCTGCAGGAAAGGAGCCATACTTGTTTCTACAAATGGCATTCTAGATTTGCCTGTGTCTGCAAGCACTGACTCACCATACTGCTTCTGAATGACAAGACTATGCCCTCAGCATTGCAATCAGAGCAGCACCAGCTGGGATCCCCTCAAAATATTCCAAGCTTATGACAGTGAGCTAGCTATCTGATGGAAACAGAGGTGGGACATTTGGGTATATCTCCCTGTTTAAGCTGCTGCTGCTGTCATATTTTTGGATGGGAAGAATTGAAGAAATGAAGGTATGTGCTGTCATTTCTTAAGGTACTGCCTGCCTTTGCTGTCAGTTCATAGGTGTGCTCACCTTTGGCTGTTACTGATAGATGTTACAGCCCATCATTCATTTTATATATATATATATTTATATTTATATATATATATTTATATTTATATATAAAATAATATATGATGATAGTCCATATATATATTCATATTTATATATATAAAATAATATATGATGATAGTCCATATATATATATATTTATATTTATATATATATATATATATATAAAATAAAATAATATATGATGATAGTCCATTACGGTCTGGAGACCAAAGTGAATAAGACAGGTGAAGTTTTTACTCTCAAGCAACGTTAATTTAATAAGTACCCTAAGAGACTGAATATTTGGAATCTGTAAAAATGTAGATTGGGGACATTCCTACCACATCTTTCCTTTTTAAAAAATGATACAAATATTTACAAATATATGCATGTTGTAAAATACCTAGACAATATAATACTGTGAAAATTCCCCTTTCTTTTCCCCCAACCTACACCCTTCCTATACATAAATACTGCACTTATATTTAAAAATAACATCTAGACAAGCACCTATATCCATATTTATATATACACATGCGGGTTTACTTTTTTTTCATATACATGAGATTATACCATAAATATTTGCAATTTTCATTTTTATCTTAGAACATTTCCATGTAAATATATAGAAACACCATTTACTGCAGTGATTAAATTCCCATGTATGAGATAAAATAATTTATAAAACTATTGCCCTTTCCATGGGCGTATTGGTTCCCTATGGCAACTGTAACAAATTAGCACAAACGAGGTCACTTAAAACAACAAAAACTTATTCTTTCATAGTTCTGGAGACCAGAAGTCTGAAATCAGTATCACTGAGCTGAAAATATAGTTGTCAGCAGGGCCATACTTCCTCCAGAAGCACTAGGGGCAATCTATTCCTTGCATTCTCTAGTTTTTGATGGCTGCCAACATGCCCTGACTTCGGGCTGCATCATCCCAGTTTCCAAGGATAGCATCTTCAAATCTCTCTCTGCTCCATCTTCATGTGACCATCTCCTTTGCGTATGTCCAATCTTCTTTAGCCTCCTTCTTCTAAGGACACTTGTGATTGCATTTAGGGCCCATCTGGATAATCTGAGATCATTTCCCCATCTTAAGATCCTTAACTTAAATTACATCTCAATCTATAAGTTATAAATTGAATTTATAACTATATTATAGTCCTCGTTTGGTCATAGAAAGTAACAGTCACAAGTTCCAGACATTAGAACTTGATAATTTGGGGGGCCATTGTTCAGCCTCCTAAGGTGGCTCTTTAGGTTGTTTCTATTTTTTATTAATATAAACAATGCAGCAGTTACGATCGCTGAAATTTATGTTGCTGTGCGTGTATAAAGCCTTTGGTATTCCTAAAAGTGAGATTTCTGAATCATAGAGTACAGGTAACAAAATATCGTTGAATAATGACAAATGTTCTCTAAAAATTGTACCACATCACTGTATACTTTCCCAAATACTTCATGGAGTGCTCATTTCCCCACATTTTTGTCAATATTACATATTTTATCTTTCTTCTTATCAATTTAAAAAGTGAAAACTAGTAACTTATTGTTGATTTGAATTTTCTTCATTATTAACAGGTTTAAAAGCTCATTCTCAGTTTATTTTTGACTTTTCTTCTTGATTTGTAGGGATTATTTATAAATTTATATTGGTATTTAATATTCTATTCTTATATGTGCTACAGATATTTTCTACCAACATATTATTTGTTTTTATATAGATTTATTGAAAAAATGTCATTAATGTAAAATCTACCAATATTTTCCTTTGTATATTTTCAGTTTGATATCTTGTTTAGAAACACTTTGTTCACGCTAAAAACATAAAAATATTCTCTTATATTTTTAATGCTCTTCTCAGCAGAAAGCCAATTATGTCACTGACACTTTAAAAATAATATATTTGCTTTTCCACTAACTTGAAATACTATATTATATACTAGGTACTCAAATACACCCAAATTTGTTTTTTAGCTGTATGTCATTGATCCATTTTTGCTATTTCTGAAAGTTCTCAGGTTGAAGATTTTGTCTTTCTCCATTATGTACCTCAAAGGCATACAGGGCACAATACCAGTATATATAGCTATACATAGAGATAGAGATAGAGATAGATAGATAGATAGATAGATAGATAGATAGATAGATAGATAGAGATATAGATATAAATATAGATATAGATATCTATATATAGATATCTGTTAAGGTGCCTGATAAAACATAACATTTCCAGTTATATCTGAATTTCAAATAAACAATGAATATTTTAAAAATATAACTATGTTCCAAATATTGCATGGGGCATATTTATACCAAAATATTATTCATCATTTATCTGAAATATAAATTTAACTAGCGTACTGTATTTTTATTTGCTAAACAAATCAACCCTACAATCAGTATATACTGAATGAATAAATGAATGAATGAACACCCTATCATAATTTTATAATTATTTTTGTTATTATATTTTGTAAGTATATTTATTATCAGGTAGGGACAATTTTTTCTTTTCTTTTTTTTTTTTAAAGATTTTATTGGGGAATTGGGGGAGGAGAACAGCATTGGGGAATCGGGGAAGGGGAACAGATAAGTTGCTGTCTTTTTGTTCTTTAGTCTAGTTGCGGAGGACGTTGCTTCACTGGCCCATGTTGGTATCGTCATTGCGCTTTTCCGGGATGAGGCAGATCAGTCGCTGGCCTCTGGATGGTCACTCACCGCGGCCATTGGAAGCTCACACTGGCTGCCGGCCACTCACTGTAGCTTATGGCAGCCCATTGCAGCAGGGGCTGCAGCCTACACCATCACCGGGGCTCGCACAGCCCAGCTCCAGGTGGAGCTGTTGTTAGCTGTGGAGGGCAGTGTCACTGGCCCTCATATGTGGGATCCAAACCAGGGCCGTTGGCATCCCAAAACCAGCTCTTAACCAATGCGCCACTTGGCCGACCCGGGACAATTTTTTCTTATTGCTCTTTAGTAAAAGTTTTTTTTTTATTAATTTTAAGAAATCTTCCTGCATAAATTTCAGAGTCATTTATATTACGGAGTATGTTTATTGGCATTGCATTGAATTAATCAATGGTTTTTATTTTACTTTATATATTTTTATAATTCTTAATACTCATCTGTGTTGGAAAAGAAGATTATCAATTAATTAATTACACAATTAATTAATTAATTAATAACTTGCCAATAACTCCTGCTTAATGGTTAAATACTAACAGCATTATCATTGAATAAAGAACTGGACAAGAATAAAAACAATCATCACTGGAAATTCTAGTTGCTGTAAAAAAAAAAAAAACAAGGAAAAGAATGAAAGATATAAATATTATGGTGGGGAAATTATTTGCCTATGTTATAATTTCTTACCTATAAGTTCCTTCTTACAAACCCATAAGAATCAATGAAACATATTCAAATTAACATGAACTAGTTTAGTGATTGAATCATTTACAAAATAAATTTTAAAATACAAAAGTAAACTTTATATATTTTAATAAAAACAGTCACAAATTATGATGAAAGAAATATCTAATTCTTAATATGAAACAAAAAATATAAAATATCTAAAATAAGTAACAAAATTTATGCAGAGTTTATATAAAAAAGATGTAACATTTTACTAAGATGTATGAGGAGCTTGAATACATGTAGTGGTTTTCATATTTCTCAATAAGAAGTTTTAATGCTGAAGATGAGATTTTTTAAAATCAAAATTAGTTTTAAATTTATTATAATCTTTATTAAACAGTATACAATTTGATATGACTTTTTAAGTTTGAAAAATCTAACATATCCTATGCTATTCCTTAATGAAGTCTCATAACTTCATCTTCCCAAATCTTTGCTATATTTCTTATAAAACCAATTTACTAACTTTATGTAAGTATTTTACATAATGAAAAATATAATGTGATGATAAAATTGTTTGCTTGTTATCTTTACATGTCAAAGTTCAGTTACATATGTACCAAAGTTAATAAAATTGTATCAATGAAGAAAATGATCAAGATAATTTAGAGAGAAATTACAACTAATAACTAAAAAATAAAGACAAATGAGGGGAATTTGTATTAGCAGATATGAAAGAGTAAAGTAAAGGTGTAAAAATCAGAATACAGTTTAATGTAAGACTAGATAGAAAACACATCACATTAGAAAATGCACATGCACTCATGTGTTCATTGCAACATTATTTGCATAGCTAAGTTATGGAATCAACATCAGTGTTCATCAATAGATGACTGGATAAAGAAGATGTGGTACATATATGTGTATATAATGGAATATTACTTGGCCATTAAAAATAATTATATTTTACCAGATGTGACAACTTTGATGATCCCAGGGGGTATTAAGTGGGTACTAAGTGAAATGAGTCAGACAAGAAAGACAAATACCATATGATCTCACTTATGTGTGGAATCTAAGGAATGAGATAAATAAACAAACAAAAAGAAACAGAGGCATAGATACAGAGAATGAACTGATCGTTGCCAGATGGGAGGGGGTTGGGGAGCTAGGTGAAAAATGTAAAAGGATTAAGAAGTAAATATGGAAACAACCAAAGTGTCCTTCGATAGATGATTGGATAAAGAAGTTGTGGTATATATACTCAATGGAATACTACTCTGCCATAAGAAAAGTTAAAATAGTGCCATTTGCAACAACATGGATGTGAGATTATAATGCTAAGCAAAGTAAGTCAGATAGAAAAAGTCGAGAACCATATGATTTCACTAATATATGGTATATAAAACTGAAAAAAACAAAAAACAAGAAAAACAAATGAAAAAACAAAACTCAGACAATAGCTTAGTGGTTAACAGAAGATAAGGGGGAAAGGGGTAGTAGATGATGGTAAAGGGGATCAAATATATGGTGACGGAAAGAGAACTGACCCTGGGTGGTGAACATACAATGTGATATGTAGATGATGTATTACAGAATTGTAAACCTTCAATCAATGTAACTTTGCTAACAATTGTCACCCCAATAAAGTTTAATTTTTTAAAAAAGTACAAATTGGCAATTACAAAATAGTCACAGGGATGTAAAGTAGAGGGTGGGGGATATAGTCAATAATATTGTAATAATTGTATAGTGCCATGTGGGTACTGGATTTATCTGGGAGATCACTTTGTAAATTCTATAAATGTCTAACCACTATGCTGTACATCTGAAATTAATACACAATAATATTGAATGTCAACTGTAGTGGAAAAATTTTTTAAAAAGGAAAGAATATTCACAGAACTACTAAGAAAATGAACAGCACTGCACTCTAAAACTTCTCAACACTTTTTATGCCAACAGTGACATAGAAGTCTTTCTCTGAGACTCTAAGACTCTTATAGGAGCCTGGTTCAAAATGGCAGACTTAGTACAGTAGTCCTCCTTATCCACAGTTCTGCTTTTTGCAGTTTCAATTACTCATGGTTGACTAAAGTCCTAAAACAGTAAGTGAAAAATTCAAGAGATAAACAATTCAAAAGTTTTAAATTGTGTGCAGCTTTGGGTAGCATCATGAAATCTCTTGCCATTCAGCTTCATCTGGCCCAGAACTAGACTCACCCCTTGGTCTAGTGTGCCCACATTGTATAGGCTACCTGTTTGACAGTCACTTAGTAGCTGTCTCAGTTATCAGATTGACGGTGGCAGTATTGCAGTGCTTGTGTTCAAGTAACCCTTAAAGTAGCCTATGTTATGTCACAATGTCCACGTCATTCACGTCACTTTATCTCATCACGTAAGCATTGTATCATCTCACATCATCACAAGAAGGGTGAGACAATACAATAAGATGTTTTGAGAGGGAGACCACATTCACATAACTTTTATTACAGTACACTTATAATAGTTATATTTCATTAGGTGTTAGTTTCCTACTGTGCCTAATATATAAATTAAACTTCATCATCGGTATGTACAAGTATGCATAGGAAAAAACATAGTATGTATAGCATCCAGTACTATCTGTGGTTTCAGGAATCCACTGGGCATACGTCTTGGACATATTTCCCATGAATAAGGGAAGACTACTCTATATGACTCCACCTTCTTCCCCTCTCAAGGTTCCCTTTAGTATAGTGTGTGTGTGTGTGTGTGTGTGTGTGTGTGTGTGTGTGTGTGTGTGTAAAACACAGTGCTAGTAAAACCAAAAAAGGGAGCAGGGATAGATTAGGAAAAAAAAAAAAATGAGGAAAGCCAGGACGTTAGAAAGCATATGGTGCTGGACTGACCAGGAAAATACAACAGGGAAATCCACAGCTTGAAATACTACAGGTAACAGTGGTGGTTTCCATATGAAGAAGTGACAAATGTAGGATGATAAATTTCGAGAATAGATGAGTGGGAATGGGGTAAGCATTAGGGGAATTCATTGAAAGTAAGATTCAGAATAACTGAGCAGATTGTGCCTCTTCCCCACAACTTTCTTTGTGAAGCAAAAGAAGAAGGGCTGTATTGTAATTTTTCTGTAATTCTTCTCTTGATTCTTAACAATTACTTTTTTCATGAATTCCTAGTTTAAAAATATGTATGTGCTCTTTAGGTCATCTTAAAAACCAAAATGTACAAATAGAGTTCTGGAAAACAAGTTGAAATATTCCTCTACGTTATTTGTAAATTGGCCTTTAATGATTCCAAGATGACTCCTAAGCCTTCCTGAAGGAAGTAAAGAATAATAATGCAAAATACTTTTAAAGTTTAATTAACTGTAATCTGTGATATAGTCATATCACAATTGCTAAGTTTTGAAAATGCAGGCGCACCTTGATCCAGCATCATCCAGGAAAAAGTCCACTGTGACTCTGGTTATTCATTGTTAACTCCACTTGTGGTTTGCTCCACTTGTTTAAGATTCTATTGTAGTGCATTTGTCACCTGTTACTTCATGACAATAACCTTTAAGATAACCCAACTTTATTCATCATTGAATATCATTCTCAAATAGACTTTTCTATGAGAAAAACAATCCCACACAGCTAACAGAGATTTTTTTTATAATATACCTGCTTTTTAAAATTAACAGATGACATTCTGAGATATAACTCTTTCCATTGTAAGGTTAGGCAACAACAACTCGTGTTCACTTCTACTTTGCCCGACCAACCCTAACTGAAATTTATAAGTGAACTGATTATATTGCGTTCTTTGTGTCTACATACATTTTAACCTCATTAGAAAATCATCTGATTTTTCAGGATATATTTATTGAGAGACTACATTGTAACAGAGACCCCAAAACCTTAACTAATCTGTGGGCCTTCTAAATATTTATTTTTTGCCTTTCTTCTTCTCACCTTTCTGTTTTACCCAATTTATCCAACTCCTGATCTCTATGATAATCCACCCTCATTTCCAAATGTGAAATTG
The DNA here is from genome assembly GCA_033961575.1 of Aselliscus stoliczkanus. Classification (NCBI taxonomy): domain Eukaryota; kingdom Metazoa; phylum Chordata; class Mammalia; order Chiroptera; family Hipposideridae; genus Aselliscus; species Aselliscus stoliczkanus. The sequence continues at coordinate 114,191,059 of CM066730.1, read as the reverse complement.
TCATTTGGCCAATATAGTTCTTAAAAATTGAAGCTAATATCACTACTGCCCCATTGACACATGACTCTAGCACTTGCTTTCATAATTAGCAATCATAAATATCTGCTTATTTGAAAGTTGGGACTCTATTTTTATCATCAACCCAGAAATGTGGCTTATATCTGCTTATTATTTTGCTCTACATTTGCACTCAGAATGGATTCTGTAGTGTGTCGTTTAGCATAGAATTTGATAGACAATTATAAAAATTAAACAGTAACACACAAGCAGTTGGAGGAGAGTGAAGGAAGCCATCCTGGGATGGGAGCCCACAGCCCTACATAGCTGTGTCTCTGGCATATCTTAGAGTTTTATGCACCATCCTGCTTATCTGTGTGTTCACAGGTGTGTGAAAGACTATCATCTGCAGAATAAAATACCCTGTAGCATCATGACAATAAAAAGTGGTAACTCTCATCTATCTTTGCCTGAGGAAAAGAAGGTTTGAGAACACATAGAAATAGAACATAGAAGAGAAAAAGACCACAAGCAAAGTTTAAATTGTTTCCAATTTGGGTCAGCAGTCGGGGTATGCCCCACATGGAGCTAGGAGGCATTGACCTTGCAATCCCTTAAGTGCACCTATAGATGTGGTGAGATGGTCCAGTACAAGGCCCTGGTTGGCACAAATGTAGTTGTGACCTAAATTAAGGAAGCAGAAAGACACATTAAAAAAAAGCAAGATAAGAACCTAATCACATCTTTCTGGAAAGAAAGAGAAAGATATTGTTAATAGAATAGGTTGGGGAGAAAGGATAAAAGTACAAAGGAATATCCCGAAGAGTGGACAAATTCCCTTTAAATACAAAATTGAGGAATCCAGTTCTAAGGGGTAAAACTGGTCAAGTGGGCTGAGAGTTCATTTTTGTTAGCTTTATCCTCTCTGGTATATAAAACGCTCCATTAAACAGGGTGAGGTCTTTTTTTCTGAAGCATAAAAACATTTTTATCTTAAAAAGTTTATCTTTTAGTGGTCCAAACTATTCCAAATGTTTTTCTATATTAAAACATTGAATGAAATAAATGAATTCTGAATGGAAACTCAAAGTTCTCCTCTCTTCAGTAAACTAATGCCATTTTCAGAATGAGGCAAAGTAAGGATAAAGAGGTGAAGATAAAACACCTTCCCAATGTTTCTACCTAATTGTTAGTTTCAGAGCATGGTTGCCCTGCATTTCATTCTGAGTGGCTAGAAAGAGAGTGGCGATGTCACCAGAGTGCTCAGGAGGCCTAAATGATAGTTCATTGAGGACAGTGGCCACTGAACAAACAGACAACCAAAAATTGGGCCTGATTTGAAATGACATAGCTTCTCCTTAGACACGTAGCCTCCTGGTAAGCTGGCTACCTGTTAGAACGGCATAGCCCCAGCATCTATCTTCAAAGATTTTATCAATTCAGTTATGGGGGAAAACACACATTCCCAGACACACAAAATAAACTCTAACATTGAAGGCCATCGATTTCCTTGTACCTAGAATTCTTATGCTTTCGAGTCAAGCATTCTGAGTGTGAAAGGGAGGTACATCATAGAAACAGTGGGGTGTAATGATTTTCACTGTAGTAGAGTGAGGTTTATATCATACCAAAGAGCATTCAAAAGAAAAAGGTCTACACATGTGCAGAGTGGACACATTTTACTAGGTTTCTCCCTCCCTGCAATTTTACCTTCCCAAGCTTGAATTTATAGGCTTAGGTTTCATGGTGTAATTACTGGGTTTAATATCAGAGAGGAGAGCAGCTTTGGTTTTTAGAGTATGTTTGGTGTTTATTCAAGGGAAACAATCTCCAATGCAGTTTCATTTTCTTTTCATTTTCACTGGGGGTGGGTTAGGGGGATGAATACTCATGTTTATGGAGTTTCAGGGTCTGGCAGCACTGGGAACTGCAGAACTTTGTTTATCCAGAGTCCAGTTTCAATCCAGAGGGTGCCAATGCAAACTTCTCCAGACTACCACGCCAAAAATGTCAGCCCTGTCTTGGAGGTGCAGCCTTCCCAAGCAGGGAGCGGTACTCAGAGCCAGCTCAGTTTGAAACTGAACTATGGAGAAAGCCCAAGCACTAAACCATGCTGTCTCAAGCACAACAGTTTTAAAAATATGCTTTTTATCAGATTTTCTTCATATTTTGCCTCATATATTTTGTCAGCAGGAGCCTGCCATCACCAGCTAAGCTGATTGACTGTGTCCTTCACCAGCATCCGCCTTTGATATGCAGGTCTTCAGGAAAGCCCCACCCCTCTCACTTACACTCTTGGTGGGGTTTCTTTATGTACTACTATTAATAACTGCAGTTACAGTATCTCTCCCCCAACTGAGAAGGAACCTTTAGGTCATCAGGATCTCCTGCATAACTACTAACTGTGGGTGCCATCAGACATGCAATGTTATAAGCACTTCCTTTCCATTCTTGAGACATTACATCTTGACAGCCCTTGGGTGTTTCATTCTAACAGCTGGAAATTCCCAATTTTCAATACAATCTGCTTCTTCCTCTTCATAGTGCTGAGTATCAGGGCCAACTTTATAAGGCGGTTTTTAATGAACCCATAGCCAGTGTGTTAAATATGTTAGTTTAGTTTTTCATTAAAGCGAAGCTAATATAACATGATTGTTTCCTTAGGCACCCTGTGGGGAGTAAGAAACTTAGAGGGTAGGATAAGGGGGGTGTGCAATTGATATAGTTGGTATATTGCTAAATTTATCCACCTTTCAGGACCCCCCCATCCATTCGTGAGCTGATGGCCCTCATATTAGCTGAGCTTTCTAAACTAAGGAGCTCATCTATGGACTGGAGCCAAGAAGGACTCAAACTTCAAGTATAAGCCTTTGGGAAGCATTGCCATGCAGGGAAAAATAACTCTTAATAACTAGCATGGATGAACTTCAGAGTTCAACTCTATGCTTGCCACTTTCCTTCCTAGAGTTCTTGTCTCTGCAAAATGATCTAAGAGCATCACCACAAAACTATCTGTGATGTTAATCAAATGCAACACAGTAAGTAATATAGTTGTACTTGTTTTTCTGTAAATTGTGTTGCCGGTGGCATTCGTCCAGCGCCTAGTAGGCAGCAGATCCTTAAGTACTGGGGATGGTTTCTGGTTATCCCTATGTGAGCTCACTACTCGGTTCTGTGAGAGCTGGCAAATACCTGTCAACAGCCAGAGCAGTTCATCGAAGCTCCAACATTTACAACTGTGAAGTGAGAAGATAGTATTGAAAATTAAAAACAAATGAAGTCAAGTGTAATATACTAGTTAAAACTCAAGCCACAGTACATGTTTCAGTGTTAGCCCTTTACAGGCTGTATGATGTTGGGTAGGTGTCCTACCTTTTCTGTGGCTCAGTTTTCTCATCTGTAAAATGGAGACAATAATTGCCTTTACTCATTTTATTAGAATGAGAATTATTTGAGTTGATATTTATAAAAGGTTGGTACTTGGTACATAAAAAATGCACTTGGGTATTTGTTAAATAAAATGCTCTCAAGATGTGGTCAAGTGATAGAGGATATTATTCCCTTGTCAGATTTGAAAGCACCATAGATGTAAAGAATGCGTATATGGCTTGGAAGAACTAAATCCATCAACTACAGGTATAAAGTATTCCAGTAACATGGTAAATATTCAAATTAAAATTTGGAAAGTAAGCATTTAAACCGTTGCCAATGATGTTAATTTAAAGAATGTAGATAAAGTTTAAAGCCAGGCTGACAGAGGTTTTGAATTCTAAGTCTGACATTTACAAACTGGGTGACTAAAATTTCTACATTCTAGTTCCCTCTTCTGTAAAATAGTTTTTATAGCACATCTTGCAATAGATTCTAGTGAAGACTAAATAACTGCTTAGCACAGTGACTGATATACAGTAATCATACAATAATATGGAGCACTGTTTTTTCTTTTTACTTAGGAGGCAACTAAACATTTTTGGCCATGAAATTCCAATATCCTATCTAGTTATCAAAAAATAGGATTCTAAGAGCATAAAAATCCCCACAACTTTAAGGATTCAAACAACAAAAATCAGGTTTAAGATTAACCAAAGCCTTAAATTTTGCTTTTCTTCTGTGGTATATTTTGGGACTACTAGTTATCAAGCACCTATGAAAATGAAAGGTTCTCCTCACCCTTCAAATCAACATTCAAAAAAAGAGAAGTAATAACCACCATGTGAAAGATGACAATTGTTCACGGCTGGCAAACTCTATGTATTTTTCAGGTGTTGCCAAAAAATGTGTATAAATTTATGTAAAACTAGAAATTACTGGGCAAGAGTACATAGCATTATAAAAAGTTAAATAATTATAACTTTCTGAGAAATTTAGCTTGGAGTTTATACTTTTATTTCAGTTCTTTTAGTGTTTGTATTTCAGAATCATACAAGTTCTATTTCCTGTCAAACTGATGTGTCTCTACCTTCTTCAAACTCGTCACATGTATGGAATTTAAAATAATAATCTTAGATCTAGAAAAGGCCTTAAAAATCATCTAGTCAAATCTCATGAGGAAACTGAGGCTCAGAGAGGTGAAGTAACTATCTCAAGGCCACAGAGATGCTTAGAGGCAAAGGCAGGCTTAGAATCTAGCATTCTCAGTGTTCCTCTTCCTACTTAATTCAGTGAAATAAAAGAATTTTGTTAAAGTTGCTGGAGAAGTGACAACAGCCATCATTTTTAGTTTTTGTTTGCAAGGATGTTTGCATGTGTAAGACTATTTATTTCCTTTCAGATATCATATCTACAGCTCAGGTACCTGTCACCAGGTGACTAATGGTGCCTAGGCTGTGGTCGTCTGTGTAAGTGAAAAGATTTCCCAAATAGACTGAGTATTCAGTTTTAGTACTTGCTTCCATATGTATATATGGAGAGAGAGAGAGAGAGAGAGAGAGAGAGAGAGAGAGAGAGAGAGAGAGAGAAGAGACTTAAAGAAATATAATGCTTAAATGCAAATAAATGCAATCTTCAATTGTTAATGGTCCCAGATAAATCCAGCCTTCGTCTTCTGCTCAAATAGTAAACAATATTCACTGTATCTTTAAACTTAATCTTGGAGTCCAGCGGGGTAAATAAACAGCCAGTGATGCTAGCACTTGGGAACCTTCAGTTAAAGATATTTAATTTTTCCATAGGATTCTACTAATCTCTGTTTATAACTCATTACAAATAAGATATGACATTCCTTTGTCAGAACTATCAAACACTTTCTTATTATATGACTTCCCAGCTCTGCCATCATTTTGAGAATGAGAAAACTGACTTGATAAAAAAATATATAAAAAGATGTTTAGTCCTTACAACAACCCATGTTTTATTCCCATGTTACACTTGACAAGAATAAGCAACAGAAAGATTAAATAAATAAGTAACAGAACTAAGATTTGAACCCATACAATAAGGCTCCAGAGTCCATGTTGTTAACCACAACACTCCAACCTCTCTAGTAAGCCAACTTACTAATAGAAAGGGAGAGTCTTGTTCTCTTCTGAAATGTGGTGAAAAATCCAATTGTTTAGCAGTCTTTACAGTTCCCTAACTCATCCTTAACCTTATTTCAAATTCCGAGAGCAAGCTATACTCTATTTAATAAATTATGTATTATTTCAAATCATTATTATCAATATATATTTTGTAATATATGTAGGCAAAATATGGAGTTTAAAAGTACGTATATAACTACATATATGATTTTATCAAGGGTATCTTTCTTACTCTTACACTTTGGAGAAGTATTCAGGTTTAAAAAAATTTTTTTTGAAAGTTGAGGGCAATTAATCATGCTACATTTAAAAATTATAATACTTTACCAACAAATTATGAAAACTGAACATAAATGATGATAAAACAATATATAATCAAATTAAGTGTATAAAAAGGTTGGTGTAAAGTATGCATAAGAAAATGCATAATTATTGTGGTATAGTAATAAGGTATAAAAACCAAATAACACATTATAATTGCTGTAATGGTTATTACTCTTAAATTGCAAAATCATGCTTTTACAATTTTTCTTCCTATTTTGTTAGTTGCCAGAATCCATAAGCATCATTATCAGCAGAGAGAGAGATTTTTTTCTAATTAAATCCTGGTTACATATTCACATTGACATGCACACTGGAAGACAGGATAATGTCTCGTGAACTCGACAAACTAGTACGCAGTTTCGCTGCAACCCACAAACAATGTACTGTGCACATTGTTATTCCCACCATCCTTCTACATCCCACACTGTATGCTGCCAAGAGCCAAATGTGGAGTCACTTCCCACCCAGATTGTAAAAGTCATCCACTGAGGGCTCTGTGTCCCCCAAAGCCTTAGAACAGGAAGATTCTGGGCTTTCAGTATTTAAAGACGAAAGGTTTAGACAATGTCACTATCACCCCCATAATAGTCCAAACAATACCATGAGGGAATGAGAACTAAGCTATTGAATGTGGGATAATAAAATCTTGATGGTGAGGACACCTGAGAATGAATGCCCAACAGCCCTGCAGAAAGTAAAGGTCAGTCCTGTGTGGGGAAGAAAGCTGAACTCAATGAAAGAGAGAAGGAAAAGACTGGAAAAAGAAATGGTTGGCATCAAGTCCAGAAAGTGGGGATGTTCTGGGGAAGAGTAAGAAAAGTAGCAGTTGTGAAGATGTGTTCAGCCCAGGGAGGATGGACTCTAAGATCTCTGGTCTTTCAAGCAAGAAACCGAAGATTCCAGTGCAGTAGAACAAGTTCCCCTCTGGTCTCCAGAAATCTTCCAGCAAGATTCTACTATTTCATGGATAGGGGAAGGGCAAATCTGAGATCATTGTGAGGTAAGACGACTGCTCTTAGACTATCTCTGCAACCTGAAAAGAGAAAAAAGAGAGAAACTTCAATTCTTTGTAGGTAGCCTATCTTATTAATAACTTTGTATTTCCAGAAGGAGCCTGATGGGTACAAAATATGGTATATTACCAAAACCCTAAAATCCTTCCTACTTTAAATCTACTGTACACACAGAATGCCTCCCTTATTTGCGCATCATGAAATACTTAATTTTATAATTAGAGAACAGGCTTAGAATGTCATTGCTGTTGAGAGCAATACCACATAATTGTTATTCTTACCAAATGGTAAGACTTTCGGTGCCCAAATTTCAATAAATATGGGTATGAGGGAGGAGAGCTCTAGATAACTGAGCCATGGAAATGGGTGTAAGGAGGAACCTGGAAGATTCTGGGTATCTTAAAGGAAACATAGCTATTCTATACTCCCATTCACACTGCTTCTTCAATGAGCCTGGCAAGTAAAAGCCATAACCATAACCAAGATGGCAAAGAGCACTAGGCAAGGACTCTGGAGTGCTCTCATCTTCCAGGATTCTTGGTTTGCTCATTAGTAATATCAGGGAGTTTTAGTTGAAGACTTTTAAGTCCTCTTTTAGTTTTAATATCGTAATTGTTTGTTTTCTAAATATTTATTTTAAGCCATCAGAATTTTTTTCCAACAAAATCTGACATGAGAAACAAATAAAAACACTATTCTGATTAAAAATGGAATTGGGAAGGGCCGGCAGAGTGGCTCAGTTGGTTAAGAACTTGTGCAAGAGTGCAAGTTCTGAGCAACAGCAGTTCAATGCCCGGCCTGAGCTGAGCTGTCGTTGAGCTGCCAACAGGTGGCAGGAATGGCTCAGCTAAAAAAAAAAAAAAAGAAAAAAAAATGGGATTGTGAAGCCCCAACCCTATTCAGCCTCTTTATCTTCTCCAGGAACCCTGAGGGATCATCAAGGGGTCCTGAGAATAGGCTCACCTTAACATTTGTGGATCTAAGTATTTAAAATGAGGCATTTAAATGAAACTAAACAATCATTAAATAAAACATTATGTCCTCCTATTTTGTTAAATATGTAAGCATAATGATTGAGAAGAATATGTTTAAATTCTCAATGTATGTTACCAATCGTTATTATTGTCATAACAAATATTATGACTCTTCAGAGTTTGTGATAGAAAATTCTGCAGTGAGGTAGGTCAGATCCTGGTACCTGGCTCTTGGCACCCAGCCTAAAGTCTGCTCACCTTCACTTATCATTTTCATTTTCATCTTCCACAGAGGGACTTCACACTGTGCATAATGTCAGTAAACTTGCCTGGTGGTACCCCCTTGGATGGTAAAAATTGGAGGAGAGGACCTTTCAAATTCAGACCCTCTGAACAAAAAAATACAGAGTCTTGGATACCCAGGCTATGGCCTAGAGAACAGGCATAAGTGCCTGGTGGGCCCCACAGACCTCAGGTTACAACCCTTGTGGAGGGTTACAACCACCAAGGCAAGGTGCTCTGAAGTGTAGACACTTGGCCCAAAGCCTCTCCTGCCCAAGTCTAGACTGGTACCCACTAGAGAGAGTTTGCAAACCATCCCTGTGGGTCAGAAAGTTCTTCTTTGAATGCAGTTTGGTGGGATGTTTTGTGGATCCCAAAGTCAATTCTTCATAACCAGTCCCATTGCCTGTTCCTCAAGCCTGCAGGCTCAGCTCCCATTGAGTCTCCTGCATGCCTGACTGCCTCACAAATTTTGGATTTTCCAGCCCCACAATAGCAATGAGGCAATTAATTCCTTAACTTTAATTACACACACACACACACACACACACACACACACACACACACACACATCAGACACTCTGTTGGCACTTACGTTATATAACCTGGGGCTAGTTCCTGACTTCTCTGACAGTTCATTAATTCATCAGTATCATCAAAATAGAAATAGCAACCTCTGAGCTGGTGAAATATTAAAACGAGATAAAGTATGGCAAGTAGATTGTATTGAGTTTGCCACAGAATAACAACTACCACTTATTATTACCATTAACATTGGAACGAAAGCTATCAAGCTGGCAGTTAGTTAACACAGAAACATCAAAATGTTCTTTTAGCACAATGTAGACCGAGAACACTGGATTTGGACTCAGGTCAAAATGTGTGTATGTTTACTCTACTACCTACCTCATCTGAGATCCTGGACTAGTACTAAATTTCTGTGTGCTTCATGTTTCCCATTTGTAATATCTATTTCATACAGTTTTAATGAGTAAATAACAAGATGATGTATGTGTGCAGCAGTGAGAACCGGGTCCTATGTCTTGTAAGCACTCAATATATGTTACTTATTATTTTCACAACAAATACTATTAATTCCTTTAACAAATGTTTATTAACACCTACAATGTACCACAGAATATGCTAGGCACATGCCCTGCCCCACACAATCATGGCCTGACTTACACAAGTGCAAAACTCATGAGCGTTTAATGTGATCATTATATTCTACCATATGACTTACATTTTATTTTATTTTATTTTATTTTATTTGAAACTTATTTTGAGTCTAATTTGAAAAGCATGACCAGTTCTCAAATACAGAGCACAGTCATTAAAAAAGCACAGAACTTGGGGTGGTTTGGACATCCAAGTCTGGCAATGACAGAATTATACAATTTTTGGACAATAGCACAGCAGCTTAGAGGAAAGAGCTCATTGTCTCAAACTACTATTAAAATCACAACTTGAAACAACATCACAGACAGGATGCGTGCAAATCCAAAATGTTTCTAACCCATGAAATCTCATGACATTTAATTTGTTAAGTAATTTTACTGATGACTTTTCAGTGTTGTCCTACTGGAAGAAATAGAGTTTAAGTGAAAAGATATTTTTTTCCTGACTATTAAAAGACATTTAAAGATATGACATTTAATATGATAATGGCATAAATTTCTCTGTTACCTATCAATTGAAGATTATTTTTAAACATAAACATTATAAAGGAAAGCAAGACCAAGGAATGACAATTGTCATTTTTATGGAAGCCAGATTTCTCTAAGATAATTGTGTGTGTACATTCAAGGATAGAGATTTATAGTTGAAGCACACGTTGTAGATTTCAGTGACAGATACAGGCCTTGAAATACATCTCCAATACAGGATATCAAACAGATTTTTTTTTTTTTTTACTTAAAACTCATGATAGCACAGTAAGAAAATGAGCTGACAACTTACTGAGTTAATCTCTCCCCTTTCACCTCCTGTACAATAGATTTTTCACAGTTCTTACCACTTTTATTGTCTCTTATCTCAAGCATTTTCCCACATCGCACCTGGAATTTGTGGCCACTGAGCTTTTTCCTGTTGGTAGAAAGTTCTGGCACTGAAAGCTGCCCTGCCTGTAAGAGTAATAAGTGCTGCTAACAGGAGGGATTAATCTAAACCTGGCCCAGGTTTCTCTAACTCCTGGAAAAATTGGTCTTATCCCTGGAGCTGCACCCTTGTCTGTAAGTGTTAAACCTTATAGCAACTTAGGGAAATATAACAACTACTATTCACTCATCCTCTAGTTCATCAGGTGTGGGGTGTCAAATTGCTGTGAGCTCCGTATATTAACATACTGAAGAGCTGAATCAACACCTAAACTTGTTTCTCTGAATAAGACATTCATGGAATCTCAGTCATGCAAAGCACTTTTAATAGTGAGAGGAGAAAAAGGTGGATAAAGAAGGATTAAAGGGGCAAAGATGACAGAGAGAGAAAGGAATAAGACAGGTGTGGAGCCCCTAAAAAGTGGTGTGGTGAGAAATGAAAATCTAAGGTGTTCAATTTCAATCTTATCACAACAAAGAAAATTTTCAATCCTCTAAAATATTTCCAAGTCCTAGCAAATGTCTCACTTATGTTAAAGGAGATTTATATGTCGTAAAAATTGCCTAGAGCAATAGAATATATATGACTCTTTGGTGTGGTATAAAATAAGGACTGCTTGGCCATAAGGAAAGATGTCTTGTGGCTAGAGAGACCCATGCTCAAATCTTATATCTATTAATTCAGAGCTGGGTGGTCTTGGCCAAATCACTTAGTCTTTAGACTTAATTTCCTCATCTGTCAAAAAGAAGTAGTTTATTATAGAGTCTAGTCTATAATGGGAGTTCTGTAAGTGGTAGTTGCTATTATAGAAGAATATGATCTTCAGTTATAAAAATACTGGGCTGTAAATATCAGGCAAACCATACTAGGTTAAAAAGTCAATAGGTAGAGTGGCCATACATCCCAATTTGCTCAGAACAGCATTAATTTATACCTGCTGTCCTGGCATAATTATTGACAGTGCCTCCTTTCCTTCTGTGATAGATGATATGGTTGTCTGGTAATGGGCCAAATATTCACTGGTCAGTTAAGACACAAATGAGCAGGTGCAGGGATAAAACAACCAAGGGTCTTAGTAAAGGAAGCAGAGGAGCCCTAGACAACATTGGGGATCTGACGATGAGCTCTCACCCTAGGTCAGTCACCTGTGCACGGAGTCAGAATCCGTGGAGAAATGGTCCTTATGTATAAAAGTTCCAGGACATAGTTTTGTTTCATCAAATATTGTTAAGTACTAGGTGCCAATACTGCACTAAAAATGTCCACCTTTAAAAATTTCTAGTCTAGTGCCCAAGAAAGACCCATAACCTTATTTTATATTATAATTGTTCAATTAGAGGCTATAATAAAAGTCTATGGGAAAATTTCTAAGAAATATTTAACTTTGCCTAGAAAGAAAGCAGCAAAATGTAGGTTTAGAGCCTGACTTTGAAATTTGGATAGGCATTTGCAAGGCAGAGAAAGAGACCATCTATCTTTCTAGAGTGAAATGCTTGAGAACAGAGACATGAAGGGTGCTTGACTTGTCCAGACAATTTGGAGAAGTCAGATGTGAGAACAAAGTAATTTTTATAATGGCAGATGTGGCTGGAAAGCTTATCTGAGTCAGGTGAGGACATGGACCACAATAATCTTGAGCCAACAAAGGATTATTTTATGTAATGAAATGACTGAAAAAAAGATGAGGCTTTCAGTGTGATGTCACAACCAAACTCTTGGGTTTATTTTTAGTACAATTCCTGAAAATAAGTATTTACAAGGGGAAAATAGTACATGAACAGATATTTGTCCACAACCACTAAAAATATACAGAATTAGTTTTTTATTCTATTGTTTTTCATATCTCCTTTATTTTTTCAGAGAACTCGTCTCTATGTCTGGAGGCCCCTTCTTGATGAACTGTGTAAAATAATGCCCATCTGCAAGGACAATTTTCTCAAATTGTTGTCAGGTAGAACTTACGGAGCCAGTCTGAGCCATGCTATAGACTTGGGAGTGGATAGAATTAATAATTTTGTGGATGTTCTGTTGCATTGTTTTTATTCAGCTCTGTCCCTTGGTGGTCTTGGGGAAGTTAACAGAATCTCAGATGTCTAGTCTAGAGATAATAAATCGTGTATGAGCTATATGTCTAAACAGAGCTATTCATCAAAAGTAGGGCGTGGCAAGAAAAATCTTGTCCGGTCATCTAATCCTTTTTAATTTATGGATTTATTCAACAAGAATTTACTCTGGGGCAGGCAATATAAGTGCCATGAGGAATACAAAGTTTAATGAGCTATGGCTTCTGCCTTAAAACAGGAAAGAGGCATTGGATAAACCCCGGAATACATGGTAAAAGGTTATAATATAGAAAGTTCCTGAGAAAAAACTGGTGATATTGAGAAAATATTAAAGAGCTTCTTCTTCTGTTCCAAGTGCTAGAAATCCAAATAAAATAGTTAGTGTTTCTTTTCAGAAACATAGAATTGATCTTGAATGAAGGAGATGGAAATTTTCAGGAACCAGATAAATTTAGGAAACCCACAGTAGTAATTAGAAGTCATATGAGTTATGGAGAAAAATGTTAGGAGAGGGGTTTTAACAATCACATGATCATAGTTGAAGATGCAAACTGTGTGTAAAAGGATGTGAAATTGAAGTCACAGCCTAAAGTTGGGAACCAAGGACAAGTTAACTTTCATAAAAGGGAATTTGAATATATCTATGTTCTGGCATGGGTTGAAGCCGAAAAGCTAGGTGCTCACCTTGGGCCACAAATATAAATAATAATAATACAAATTCAGGAACTGAGCTTGAATTTGAGCCATGTGGTATTGGAAGTAAAGAGCAGAGATATTAATTAGAAAACTGCTTGATTATGCAGCAACTACAAAACTACCTTATAGTGGGCCACTAGAACTAGGCCACACAAGGGAGAAAGCAATCATAGAATATGAAGCATTTCACTATCAATGACAGACAACATTCAACAAGGGAAGAATTTACTCCCAGGGCATTAGAAGTAAGAGAGATAACTTATAACAGTGAAGTTATAAAGCAAGAATAGTAATTAGGCAGACATGAAAAAATAAAAAAATAAATAATGTAGCAAGTTCCAAAAACATCTTAAGAGAGAATTAATTAATTGGGAGATAAAACAGAAGAAATCTCCCCTTAAAAAACACAGAGAAATGAGAAATGGACCAATGAAAAAAATAGTCAAGAAATTTGAAAAATAGAATAAGAAGCTGCAACTGAAATCTGATAGCTTTAAAATAGTAAACTGAGGTCCCATATAGCCATTACCCAGTTTCTCCCAATGGTACGTTTCACATATTACATTTCATAAAATATCAAAACTAGAAATTTAACATTGGTCCCATATATATACGAAATATATATATGTTTATATGAATGTTTCCTTGAAATTCATAATTTTCTTTGCTCTAAAATCTACTTATTCTGATATTAATATAGTTACTCTTTATTTGGATTAGTATATTTTCCAATCTTTTACTTTCATCTTGCCTACATCTACATATTTGAAGTAAGTTTCTCACAGACAGCATATACTTGAGTCATGTTTTAAATCCATTCTGCCAAACTGTCCTTTTAATTTTTTAACTATAATTCACATGCAATATTATGTTAGTTTCAGGTATACAATATAGTGGTTAGACGTTACTGTCTTTTAATTGGTATATTTGGATTATTTCCTTATTTTTAAAATAAATTTTATTTTTTCAAACAGTTTTAGATTTACAGACAAATTGCAAATGTAGTACAGGGGAGTTCCCATATTCCCCACACCCAATTTCTCTATTATTAACATCATACATTGGCATGGTCCCTTTGTTGCAGTTAATGAGTCAATATTAATAAATTGTTATTAATTAAAGTCCACACTTTATTCACATTTTCTTAGTTTTTACCTATTTTACCTAATGTCCTTTCTCTATTCCAGGATCCCATTCAAGATACTCTGTTACATTAGTTGCCATGTCTCCTTAAGCTCCTCTTGGCTATGACAGTTTTTCAGGCTTCTTTTGTTTTTGATGACTTTAACAGTTTTAAGGAGTATTGGTCAGGTATTTTGTAGAATGTTTCCCAACTGGGATTTATCTGATCTTTTTCTCATGATTAGACGAGGGTCATAAATTTTAGGAGGAAATGCACAGAGAGGTAAAGTGCTACTTCATCACATCATAGGAAAGGTATATATTATCAACTTGACTTATCACTGTTGATTTTGACCTTGATCATTTGCTGATCACTGTCATTCAGATCATTTTTCTCTATAGGCAAAGTAACATTTCTTCTGCTTTCGGGAATTTTTTTCTTTGTCTTTAGTTTACAGAAGTTTGATGATTATATGTCTTGGTATGGAATTTTTTATGTTTGTTCTAAGTTTTCTTAGCTTCTTGAATCTATGGGTATGTGTTGTTTTATTTTTGAATTTGCTTTTTTAAATTGGAAATTTTCAACCATTATTTTTTCAGATATTTTTTCAGTCTTCTTTTATTCCAACCCCTTGGATTTGGATGACACAAATGTTAAATATTTTGCTGTAGACTCTGAGGTTCCTAGGATTGTGTTGTATTTAAATTTTTTTCCAGTCTATTTTTCTCCATTCAATTTGTTTTCCCCATTCTACTGTTTTATCATCAAGTTCACTGATTCTTTCCTCTGTTCTCTCCATTCTGATATTGAGCTCAGCAGCATTAAGTTTTTCATTTTAGTTACTGTATATATTGTTTAAATTATTAAATTTGTTTAAGCTTAAAATGATGTATTTCAGTTCAAAAATTCAAAAATTTCAATTTGGCTCTTCATTATATCTTCCATGTCTCTGCTGAGACTTTCTATATTTTCATTTGTTTCAAGTTTCTTTGTAATTGCTCATTTAAAGTATTTTTATCATGACTGCTTTAAAATCCTTGTCAAGGGCTGGCCGAGAGGCGCAGTGGTTACGCGCTGGCTTGGAAAGCCAGCGGCCCGGGTCCGGGTCCCACATATGAGGGCCAGTGACACTGCCCTCAAAAAAAAAAAAAAAAATCCTTGTCAAAAAAACCCCAATATCTATATCATCCCAGTGTTGGTATCTGTTGATTCTCTTTTCTCATTCAAATTGAGATTTTCCTCATTCATGGTATGATGAGTGATATTCAATTGTGCCCTGGAAATTTTGGGTATGTTTTGAGACTGCATTTTATTTAAATCTTTTTTATAGCAAACTTCCTCTGATGCTGCACAAGTAGGGAAGGGAAGCACCGCCTTGCTACTATTGCCACGTGGAGGTAGGAGTGTAGGTTCCCCACATGGCCAGTAGTGGGGAGACTTCATTACCTCTGAAAGGTGGTGAAAGTCCTGGCTCTCCACTAGGCCTCTTCTGACTCCAGAGAGAAGGAAGGAGGAGTGCCTTGTTTATACAAGGTGATGGTAGAAGTCTACGCTCCCTAGATGTTTGCCACTAAAATTATAAAGGTGGAAGTTTCCTTGTTACTATCCCTGGGTTCCCACTCAGCCTTCTCTGATATCACCCTCTGAGTGAGGGGCAGGGAAACACCTTATTCCAGTCAGGCAAAGGTAGAAATTGAAATCCAGACTCCCAACTAGGCCTTTGCTGGGAACAGTGAGGTTTCAGCCATAAATATTTCCATGGTGTCTGGCTGGAGTAAAGTGGTATTGTATAAAACTTTTCTGTTTTGCTAGGCTTCTCTTTTCCTAGTCTTTTGCATGGAAAGAGCAAACTTTGCTTGGGGCTTTTTTGTTTATGCCTTTGGTGTTTCTGTGTTGCTGGCTTCTCCAGCACACAGCCTGGGATGCATGTGATAAAAATAAAGCTCATGAAATTCGCGACCATGTTGTTCTTAAGGTCCTGAGGTCCCTAAGCTGTCTGCCTTCTTTTCTTAACCTTTTCGTCTTCTTAATATTTATTTTGTATGTAATGTGTAGGGCTTCTTAGCTGTCTTTAATGGGGGGGAATTGGGAGCAGTTCATTTACTTCGGATAGGAGTTTTGAAAGTAGAGCACAGAAAGAATGGTGGCTAGATAATATTTGAAGAGAAAAAGTTGAGAAATTTTGAGATATGAGAAAAACAGGAATTTAAATTGAAAGGACACATTGAGTGCTTGGTAAAATTCAAAATAAGCCTACACTTAGAAACACTGCAGGGAATTTATAGAATATCATGGATAAGAAAAAAAAAAATCATAAAAGTCACTAGAGGAAAGAGAGATTATCCCAAAGGAAGTGACAATAAATTTAGCAATAGACTCTTTAGCAATCAGATATATCTGAAAATAATCTAATTAATATATTTTCACATTTGAACAAAAATTGTCGTACTCCTAGAATTAGTAAACAAGCCAAACTATTACTTAAGATAAGATTAAAATAGAGACATTAGCAGACAACTTAGAGATCATAAAGATTATTACCCACAGGTCCTTCCTAAAGGACCTATTTTAGAATTACTCCTAGAATTACTAAGTTTAATATACTAGAGGGAAAATGTGGGATGCAAGACAATATAGATGATATAGGACATCAATAAAGCAAGGTGGTAAATATAAAGCAGAAATAAGTATAATAAACATACTATTACTACCAATATTTATAAATAGTAAAGAATAATAATTATGATAAAACAATAGTTAATATTTCTGTTGTAGTTAAAAACATTCATTAGAAAACAAAAAATAATAGATAACTTGGGCATTAAGAAGAGTGATAACTTAAAAGAGATGATTAAAATATGCTAAGGATTTTATCTTGTTCAGGAAGAAAAAAGATACGGATTTATTCTAACTTGTTTAGAAAAATATTAAATTAAGTAAAATAATAAACTTGGAATATTTAAGTTTTAGGGGTGGGGGAAACAAGCAAAATTTATCACCCAGCAGAAAACAAAAGCAAAGAGGCAAAAAGCCAATATTGTGGGATAAAAGCAAGTGTATAAGAAATAATAACTCACACTAGCAGCAAACTCATGGATTAAAATAGAGACTCTCAGATTAGATAAAATAAAATTCAACTATATGTTTTTTTCAAAAGTCTATTTTAAAAACAAAGATAAAGAAGGTAGCAAATAAAGGTATGGGAGAAGATGGATCAGGCAAATACTAACCAAAGTCTACTAGCAAAGCAATGTAAACATAAAGTAGGGTTTCTCAACCTCAGTACTACTGACATTTTTGGCAAGATATTCTTTGTTGTGGGAAGTGGCCCAGTGCATTATGGTATCTATCCCACTAGACACCAGTAGCAGCCTCTCCCCTAGTTCTGACAACTTAAAAATGTTTCCAGAGGTTGCTAAATATCCCCTGGGGGCAAAAATATCCCTGGCTGAGAACCACACAGATTTAAAGGGATTCATGAAAGATAGGATAAAATGGACTTTCCATATTAGGCAGAATTCTAAGATGCCCTCCAAGATTCCTGCCCCTGGTGCATACACACATCTTATCTATGTCGTGCTTACCTATGTCGTGTAACCGAACACTAATTTAGAAGCTGCTGAAGGGATCTGTAGGTCTAAGTTAGGTCTCAAATCAATTGACCTTTAAACAGGGAGATTATTCTGTGTGGATCTGACCTAATAAGGCAAACTTTTAAAAGGGACGGGGTTCTTCCTGAAGACAAAGCTTTGAAGTAAGGAGGACTTGATGCAAGGTACAGTCTCCACTTTTTCTTTGAACATTGAATGGGCCATGTGGCAAGGGATGTGAGTGTTGTCTAGAGATTGAGTTTAGCCCTGGCTCTGCTAGCCAGCAAAAATATGGGACCTCTGTCTTGCAGCTGTAAGAAACTGATACAACCACATAACCTCTTTGCTCATCTCGTTGCAATTTTCCTGAATATATTTTGCCCTTTCACATGAACTTTTAGAATTCATTTCTCAACTGAATTGTAGCCTATCCTTTTGACTGTAAAATGGGTATACTAATAATACAAAAACAAAGTAATGGTGACAGACTGGAAAAGATATTTGCAACATATAATAAATAATTGATTAACAATTAACTTACAGAATATATATAAAAAACTTTAAAAAAAAGAGTAGGAAAATGACAAACAGCAAAATCAGAAAACAAGCCAAGATATCGAATAGTAGTTCACTGAAAATCCTAGTGGCCTTAAGATATTTTTTAAAATGCTCAAACCAGTGATAACCACAAAAATAAAAATCAAATTATAATCCCCCCAAAATATTATAATCCCAAAATATTAGTAATTCTTCTACAGTAGTTTCTTTTATTTTAAATCAAAGAGTAAAATAATTTAGAAGTTCAAAAATATGAAATAGTTTTGCAATGAAAACTAAGAGGTGAATTATTACCAACATTTTGGCGAGAAGTTGGTTTCCTTTAGTAAACTGTGTAAAGTAAATATTCTAGGGTCCAACAATATCACTTTTAGGTGTACAATGTAGAGGGAGTCTTACCATTACAGAGGGTAGAGAGACAGCTATAAAAATACTTTAAAAGTGTACATTTAGGATTGTTTGAATGGAAAGAGAAAAAAACTACCTAAAAGCTCATAGATAGGGAAATACATAAATAAAATGTGAAATATTCATATGAAAAAAAACTACACAGTTTAAAGAAATATTCAACCTGGCTATATCTCATTTACATAATCCTGAGTAGGGATAAAAATAACAAGAAACAGAACATTACATGTATTATAAAATCATAGCAAAAGAGATCATTTATTTTTTATGGAAACACATGTATATTTTGTTTTGTTTTTGTATTAAAATATAGATGAAAATTATGCACAGCAAATTCATGATAATGGCTACATCTGGAGAGAGAGAAATTAATATTATTTAATGTTTAATTAAATAATATTACTTAATAAGTATACACTAAAGGTAATATTACATATTTATATGTAATATAAGTTCATATAAATGTTTTATTTTATTAAAACTATTAAAAGCAAATAATACAAAAATTAGGTAGTACAAATATGAGCATTTGTTTTACTGTTTTTTTCTTTTGTTTTTTTTGAAGGCAGTGTCACTGTCCCTCATATGTGGGACCGAACCGGGGCCACGGCTTCCCAAGCCAGCGCTTAACCACCGCTCCACTCGGCCTGCCCTTACTGTCTATTTTTTACCTCTTAAATTTCTCAAACTGAAAAGAACAGAGGAGCAAACTTTGAGATTGGAAGAGAGAAGACAGAAAAGACTTTGAGCTAGGTCTTAGATGACTTAAGACAGAAGGATAAAGTCTTCCTAGGAAGAAGCCAAAAGAAATATGGCAAATCATGCCATCCAGTGGTTTTTCTGAGGTGCATTATGGATTCTAAAGCAGGGGGTGGTGGCGTGGACCTGGTATAAGATGAGCAGTTTATGTGAGCAGGGCTCTAGACACCCAAACCCATTTCAACTCCAGAAATTGCATCTGTATCTGTTTCATAAAATGGGCTTTTATGTACATTGCATTTGAAGTCAGGGTTCTGTTGATAAAGACTTTGCAATCATATGGTTCAGTGCAGTTGTCTCATAGACTCACAGAGGTAGTAGGTTCAAGGTAACGTTGAAAGCTGATGGCAGAGGCCAAATTAAACTGTTGTCCCAGTCTTCCCTCTTGGGCTTATCACTGCAGCTTCTTCTCTGGTTTAAAGAAGTTAATCCTCCGATTTATGGCCTGGGCATAGAATTAATTCCTAAAATGACCTGGAAATGCAAAATTCCCAGCTTGTAATATGCTGTGGCCCATGAAAGTCTACTTAGGGGTTGCATGACTGCTTATTAATTGTATCATTTTGCTTAGTATGGAAAGCCACAGATTTTTTTAGAAATAGTGGCACTGAATAACTTTGTTTGACTGATATCTTTAAGTTGACATGGCATGTTACTAGTTAGCACAAATAACTCCAGCCAAGGCTTTGTTTATGGAATTCAAATGAACATGCTTTAGGCCCCATGAAAACCAGAGAACAAAGAATATGAACAAAAAAACAAAGAATATGAATATTAAATTTTATCTCCTAAATAATATTTGTCAATATTTCATAAACTTCTTTTCTATTGATAAAGTTATTTTTGCACACATTTTCTCCTGTAATCCTTAGGATGTTGCTAGGGATAGACATTAATGTCATGTTTGTTTCATGCACAAGGAAATCAGAACTCAGAGGTGAGTTTCCCCCTCGGGGTAAATGTCTATGCTGGTATTTGTACCATCTTTACAGTTAACAAATATCTCATATGACCTATGCAAACAGATCAGGCACATCTAACAGAGGATATCTTCTGCACACAAGCTAATTACTATGTGGTTTAAGCTCCTTTTATTATTTTTTTTTCTTTTTAGAGGGCAATGTCACTGGCCCTCATATGTGGGATCCGAACCGGGGCCGCTGGCATCCCAAGCCAGCTCTTAACCACCGTACCACTCAGCCGCCTTAAGCTCTTTTTATAAAGTAATTTAGGAGAAGTTTTGATTTTGTGAATCAGCATGGTCTACAAAACACAACTAGTGAGCTGAATCTGAGAATTATATTAATTTCAAGTCAATGTGCAATTTTAAAAGTATTGTTTTGAATTTTGGAGAAGAAATATATATATATGACTGAAATTATACAAAACTCTGCAAAAATTAAAGAACATCTGATACCACTTGGAGAACTCTGAAATATATTTTGTTCAAAAGAGAACAAATAGGATACAATATAACTTTCATTTGCAGGGCTTCTTTCATGCTAATCATTGCCCCCAGAAGCTTTACAGATCAATATAATAGGAGGCAGCAGAAGAAAGCATATGGTCCAGTGTAAATTACTAGAAAAAACGAGTTACAAAGACATTATATGATGAATAAATTAAAGTATTCAGTCATAAATCCAATAAGAAAGGAAGAAATTAAGAAGTAGTGAATAGAAGGAAAGAAAGGGCTCAGAATTAACTCTGAGATGAAACGAGGGATGCACGTGACAAATGTGTGTCTCCAAGGGCAGCAGAAGAGAAAAGGGAGTGTGAGAGCCTTGAACTCCTCAGCAAGGCCTCCAGGAGCCAGAGTGAAATATTAACAAGAACAGGACCCAGCCAGGAAAATAAATATTGGGTCACTGCCTAGGATCTAAAAGAAATAAGGTTAAACCTAATGAAAATCAGACATCAGATCTAAAGAAAAATGTACAATATTCTCTTCTTTCTTTTTTCCATTTTGATTGGTTTTGATAGGAACATGTGTTTATGGGAGGGCTCTAATGCATGCAGATGTTTGTTTTCTTTTAAAACCTTGAGATGGAGTGGAATAGAAATGGGAGAACACTGTACTAGGAAATTGGCTTAAGCCAATGCAAATTTAGGGGGATAAAAATGCTGGCATCCAAATAATATTCTCATAAATTATTTGTATACTCTTTATATGATTCTGAGACATAAGAACCAGGATTTGGTCTCTGAGGCCCACAGGACAGGCAGGTGAGCCAAAAACACGTTTAGCAGAACATTTGCTAATTCCTTTATTTCAAAAATACTGGCAGGATCAGCTATCAGTGTCAGAGGGAAGTTGGTGCAGGTGAGCAGATCTAAGTTCCAGTACCAAGTTCTCTGGTACTCCTGTTATGCCATGGAGTATCAAGAGTCTCTGTACAATGCTAATAATTTTACTACAATCCACGGGCAAGTATCCACAGATCAATATTACTAAATTCCTAATCTGTGATGTGGAATACAGATACACACATATACATACCTACACGTACATACACACATACCCACATACATACATATGAGTATATGCCTATGGTGAGAATCACAGGGAGGCAGAAGGGGCCAGCAATAGAGAAACATTGTCTTGCTAGGAGGGGCAAAGGAAAATGCGACCAGGAATGAGAATACAGCTCCCTGTAGAGTTATGATATTTTCCAAAGTTATTTCTCTATTTACTCATTCATTTGGTCACTGAACACTTACTGATCATGTGCCATATCTTATGCACCATGTGAGGTAGTGGGCATACAGAGATGAATATGATGCCACTACCATCCTTGGGCCTTGGAATCTAGAGTAGTTTTCAGGAGAAAAAGCACTGAAAAGGGGAAAGAAAGATTTTTTTTTCAATGATGTGATTGAATGTGAAAAGAAAATCAGCACTAATTGAAAGAAAAATAAAATGTGTTTCAAAGCCCTAGAAGGCAGGAACACATCAACCCAAGTGAAAAGTAAATTTAGGGGTACTAAGGATAGGCCCGCTATTGCTTGTCTAATATGGGGAAAGCAGAATTTTCACAAAATGAAATCAGCCTGCAGAAAAGATCGTTGCTCACCTTCTCTACTTGGCAGCCGGAATGGAGAGGGCAGTAGGGGAACTTCTGTACACTTGGCTTGAGTTTCTAGCACTGAACAGTCTAGTTTAAGGCAGATACGACATGCTTGTACTACTGAAATGTGCACCCAGACCTTGCTTTGTGGGTCAGAATGGCAGGAAGCAAAGGTGGGCAGGGGAGGGTCAGCAGCATTTTCCTGATGGTCGCTGAAATTCCCCAGAGAGCCATTTTCTGTCAGACACACAGTGCGCATGTAATACACTTGGTCTAATAGTGTTAAAGGTTCATGATCGCAGGCTGGCAAGTTAAATGTGCAAAAGGGGCAAAAAATGATGATGGAAAGAGAAGGGAAGACAATGGTCTGAGTTGTAAAATCTAATGCCTTTTTCTTGATTTTTTTGCTCTCTGCAGACCTTTTTTTTTTTTCAAAGCAGCTTGTAGTTAAATCAGATATAGTTTACCTGATTTATCAATGCCTATAGTTTATCAATGCCATTTTATATTTTCCATATTTGGTAGCTTATATTCTCAGCCAGTATTACTTTAGAAAACATATTATAATTTAGGTTAAAAGAAACGCTACAAGGAAGGGCAAAGATAGAGCATATACAAGAAAATCTCAAAAACAGCTGTTAAATTGAAGAGACACACAAAAAAGTAAGTTGAAGAAATGAGTAACATAACCAGGTAATAAATTTAGTAAAGGCTATATATATTAATACCTAGGCATCGAAAGAAATAAAATCAGCCACAAACCCAATAATTTTGAGTATTTTCTAAAATACTAGAATGGCTAAAGATTAGTTTACATTAAACTGTAAATATATCTTTCTTCCCTCAAGAAATCTGAGTCGATAAGTTGACACTGAACGTTTTTTAAAAATAACAAAAAACAGGCTCTAGAGACTGCTGAACACTTACTGTCTGCTTTTTTAGAAGATCTCCAACAGTGGTATTTCAGTATTCACTGTCTTGGGCCTTAAAATTTTTAAAAAAATAAAAATAAAAGTAAGGAAGAAAAGTACATTTGCATTCACTTATCCAGGTTTTAAGAAATGTTTTTTTCTTTCTCTTTACTCCTTCATCAAACACCTTTTCCACCTGCAGAGATCTCTCTCTGGCTTTCTGCACATCACAGGGCACCAGCTCATTTCCTTGGTGCCTTCTTCTTTTATTCTAACAAGACCATCCTTGATGCCAAAACTCCATTGAGCTATGTGGAAGCATTTTGTAAAGGGGGTTTCTATGGGGTTGTAAGTGCAGATCACCACATTATAAAACAAAATATTTGACTACAAAACCGATTTACAGCAAACAAACTATGGATTACAAACTCCTGTGATCTTCAGTCACATCTGCACTTTAGTCATGCCACTTGGCCAGGTACCATTCAGCCATTACTGTGAGCTATGGCAGTGGTTATGCCCAAACTGCAATGAATGTTCCAGGAATAGTTACGACTTTATGTCTGTTAGACTCATATTGGATATCAGATTCTAAAAATGTCTGAGGGTCAGCCACGCTGGAGGCCACAGTCAAGTTAAAATGGGCTGGAGGAAGTGTGGCGAGAGGGAAGAAAACCACAACCAACCACCAAGGTCTTCTCTGAAAAACAATGTTTCCAATGTCTGGATGCCTAGTTAGTTATTCCACTCAAGTTCATACTTAGCGGGGAGTCTTGTCAATAAAGTCAAACCAGGCTCTTGGGGTGTAAGTGGGTTTTTGAGGGTCTTTTCGGAGAGCTTCATTAAAAGCAGACAGTTTCTCTAACCTTTTAGCAGAACCTGTTATCTGATGACGTGAATTAAAGTCTCTCAAATGACTAATAATCATATCAGGGCTGCCATGTCAGCTTGTAGATTTGAATAAGAGGGTCTGAAAACATTTGCATGCCTCGATGTGCCAGTGCTAAGAAGCTAATGTGATAGTGCTGTCATAAAGCACTGGAAAGACATGACTTAATGTAATCTGTCATGTCATATGCTAATCTTCAACTATTACTTGAGTGCTGTAAGTAAGTAGAAAGCATTTGGGAGAAATCCTTTCCAATTTCTCTGAGTACCACTTCTGCTGCTGGTCAGCTCAAATGGGTTTTGTGCATTTAATGCAGAGCTCAAGTCAAGTTGGTTTAGGTCACACTTAATTAACCGGCACACTGATGGGCTGGGCCTCTATAACTCTATGGAAAATGGTTATTTCAGAGGTGGCCTAACAAGTAAATATTTCATATGCTGAAAAAAAAGGAAAAGGACACCTTTTCGTTCTTTGATAAAGAATATGTTCTTTTTAGAGAAAACATGATGAATCTTAACAAGACATTATTTTGGTTTCTGCTCGCCTCCTTCCACATTTAAGTGGAATTTTCAGAAAGTAGATAATAAATAGTTAAAGACATTCCTCTCACTCTGATAGCAAAAGCTCCTCTGTTTACCAGATAGGGACTAATCTCTCAAACAATAGACCCTGCTCCAACGTTAAGTCCACAGACACAGAGGACAAGTGATCAAAGAAAGACATCCACTTGGCACACTCTTTAACAAGATGACAACATCTCTTAATATACAACCAGGAAGAAAGGAGAGTGGTTCTTAGAGCTAAGCACAGTTTGTGAGACAGACAATGAGTGAGACTAGAGAGACTGACAAACTTTTGCCCAATTTTTTTAGGAAAGTGTTCATGGGATTGTGATTCAAAATACGAAGGTTATTTTTATCAGCCACACTGAGTCAAGTCAAAAAGACGCTTAAGAACTCGAAGAACTGCCTTCTGGTATAACATTTTTGAGGATGCTGAGCAGATGGCATGAGATAGGCCCCAACAATTCTGCCTGAATTACCCGACATTCCTACGAGACCAGCTATTGGTAACCCAAGGGAACTTTTGTGCACAGGGGAACTGGCTTTTTATAGGGTCTAATTAGAAAGCACAGGCAATTCCTACCTATAGCATTAAAAAAAAATACATCTATGAAATACTTTTTCCTTGACAAATGTGTGTCAAATTCATATAAAAAATGAATAAAAGTCAAAATTGATAGAGATGTGAGGTTGTATTTTCCTTCTAGCCAAGGATTCTGCTAAAATTTAGGGCTATCACTTACAAACAATTAAAACCTTATCACAAAAGTAGTGTGTATCATCACTGCTTACACCTCTTTCAGAATATCTTGACCATTGATCATGAATTGATGGTCACCAAGCATAACTGCATCCTCCTTTTTGTTAGCTTACAAAATTCCAACTGACGGTTCAAAAAGGGAAAGAGTGAGGGTGATTCTTGGTGCCAGTGGAATGTGGTTCCTTATCTAGTTTTTTGCTCTTGACACAACTGAATCATCCAAGGATCCTTTTTTTCAAAGTTTTCAACTATTATTTAGTTTGAACACTGAGCAGATGACTCCATTGGGCTGGTTAGAAGCTGGTCTCATTGGCACAGATTTCCAAGGCCAATCATCATTTGGACCATCCATTTTGCAGAGCACTTTCAACTCAGTCCAGGCATCTTGCATTTGTATATTGCTAGCTCTGGGTGAATTCATTATTCATTATTATTATTGAGAGAACAAAGTAATACATTCCTAGGATTTGAGGTCAATAGCTTCACCTTCCAAACGAAGACAGTAAAATGCTTTCCAAGTCCTACGGGGATGTGTCTACTCGAGTTTCACATCACAGAAGTCTGCACAACTAGGTCCCAGAAAATGATATTCCTTAATAACACTTAGCCAAAGCGAGCTCCTGCCTTCCCCCACCCCCACCCTGATATCTTCCTGTACCTGGAAGATTTTCCAATAATCTGTTTGGGTTAATCTCTCCTAGTTGCCATAACTTCCTGATGATCTCTCACATTTTTGACTCCACCAGCTTCTCTACCCTGAACCCTTTTTATACTTACTTCTCCATTGCTCACAACCCTTCTTTGGCCATAATGTCTGCCTAAGCAGTCTCTTTCCTTGTGAAGCCTCAAAGTACTATGTATATCCCTTCCCATCATGAAATTAATATTTCCCTAATTTATCTGGGAAATAGTTCCAGATTAATCTAGTCAATTACTAACATTATTATTGATCCTTGATGGATCATTTTCATCTATTCATTCATTCATTCAACACCTGACTGTGTTCCTCTTTTGCTTCAGGCATTATGCTGCCAGTAGTGATGGTGACTAAATAAGGAAATAGTTCTCACTCTTGTAATCATTTTGTCTTATGTCTGATGTAAACGGTATAAATTATGTTAGCTATATACTCTTCCATTTGACTTTTTATATTATATGCTCCTTAAGGGTCCTATACAGAGGAGATTTTATGTATCAACATACTCTTTTGTTCCTCCTACCTGCTGCTTTGCAAAACAGCCTGGGGAGGTTTCAGTTATATGGAGGTGTTCAGTTTGGTTCTAAAAGGACCTGTTATCCTTAAGTTTTATTGTGAGTATAGCACCATATAAAGAAGTATAGAAGACAAAAATGAATCATTAGATATGTCCCTGCTATCAAGTGGTTTGCAGTCTTTTATAGAGGGCAATAATTTACATATTAGAGAACTGAAAATGGCTCAAAGACAACATGAAATAATGTGCCAAACTGAATATGATCAGATTGAATCAATAGGGTGGTAGAGTTGGAACATAGTTGTGAGGACTACAGATAGTAGAAGGAAAAAAGGCAGATTGGCTAAAGCTTTCCAGAAGGTTCTCACAGAATATTGGTGGGTTGCTACATAAAGTAACCTATAGGTTTCTGCAAATTTGTCATGAATTGAGTTTTATCAGAGGATATTAGGGAACCATGAATGTCTGGTACGGTTCTTGGTGGGTTAGAGAGAAACAAGGGAAATCAGGAGGAAAATGGGGTCTTAAATGTGTAGGGATTAGAGGCAGGAAGAAAGTAAACTCAAAAGCATGGTATCTGGTATCTCTATTTGAGATAATATTACTCTAAAGTATTGGATTTACTACATCTCCAAAATTAAGCTTCTTACCATCAAAAATAGAAACAGAACTGAGAGACAAATGGTTGAAGGCGCTAAAGTACCTTATGTTAGCTCATCAATTAAGATTTAAAATCAAGTCAATACCACTTCCGTATTTTATATAGTTTTTTAAAAATATATTTATATAAATTATTAACTTACTCATTATCTTCCTTATTAAGAACCCTGATTTATGGCTAGGCATTGTATAATCTCAGCCAATATCTGCTCTTTATTCTTTTTCTTTTTTTTTTTTTTGAGGGCAGTGTCACTGGCCCTCATATGTGGGACTCGAACCAGGGCTGCTGGCTTCCCAAGCCAGCGTTTAATCACTGCACCACTCTGCCAGCCCTGCTCTTCATTCTTAATTAGGGGATTTAGGTTTCGCTGAAGGTTCACTGGTAAAGGCAGCTCATTCATTTCCAAATCTAGCTTTTACTTTTTAGGGGCCATTGTGTCTCTGTAGCCCCTTGTCAGCTTCCTGCTAAGTTTCTATCCAAAAACTTAATTGTTAATGGCTCCCAGCTGTGCCACAACCATGATTCTTTAACTCCTTCCTTCCTGGCTGCCAAATGGTATTCTGTGTTTGAGACGTCAAATCCCCAATGGGAGCTTTTTGTAGAGATGAAGGATTAATTGCCAGGTAAGGAAGTTTGATTGGAGAGTGTGCACATGAATTTTACCAGATGCAAAGCCATGTCACATCTACACTTCTGTTCCAGTCTCTTAGGTTGAAGTGACCATATGAACTTCTACCTTAAATCTTGGATAACATCAAAGATCTCTTTTCTTGATCTCTGACTTTTTAAATTTATTTACTTATTGAAGTCTCAACTATCTCCTTAAAGGTGTTATCTATATTCAATCCCTACTACCAATTCTTTGGCTCCATCTTCACTCCCCCATCTTGCCTTGATGAGCTATGATTTTTCATGATTTTCAGGTCAAACTCCCAATGAGTCCTGCTGTCAAGTCCTATCCATGTCAGTGTACAAGGCAAGTGCAGTGCATCTTAACACCTGTGAAAGTTATCCAATTTTTTTTTTTTTAATCTCTGCACACTCACTGCTAGTTTAAGTTACAAAGCAATGTCTTTGATAGCCCAGGCTAACCTGGTTTCATCCTTCATTCTGAGCTTTTTGTCAAGAGGAGCTTCTTTCTCTAATAAGGGTCTTCCTTATTAAGACTTTCCATTACCTCTACTTCTTATTCTTCAGGCTCCCTTAGGAACTTGTTTTTTCATGTCCTACTTCCTTCTTCCAGTCTTATAAGGTATGCTGAGCCCCAGCTCTTCCCACTACTTCTGTTCTAAATCCTCATTTGCATCGATGATCATGATCCAGTGGTTCTGGATGCCTTCATACACAGTATGCCACTTTCATTTTCTATCTACACCATGAACCTGGTCCCAAACCCTCAGTTCACCACAAGCTCTCTGCCCTTTCTACTAGTATTGCCAGAATTTAACTGTGATAGGAGTCCACAGGATCACCTCCCTCAGAAATGACTAGTGAGCAGCTTAGGAGTTGGTTATTGGATAATAACAGACTTTCATGCCTTTTCCTTGTAACTTTGACCACTCAACGTCTCCTTCAACTCTTTTGATGATAGTTTCCCATGAAGGAGTCTCTCAATACTGAAAGAAGTATGATACTAATACTTATTGTCTACTATAATTCCAGGCCTCATATATGGTTCGTCATAAACTTGATCTCATTTAATTAACTAATGTGTTTGTTAATGCAATCAATATTTATCACCTACAATAGCTAGCATCTATTAGTCTGTGTGGAACGCTTTATCGTATGTATTCTCATTTTATCTTCCCATAACTCTATGGGGATAGACACTATTACTCTTCACATTATAGAGCAGTGAGGCACTTCTCTATAGGGTAAGTAACTTTTGAAAATTACTGAGCTATGGGGATTCAAGTGAAGAGAGTAACTCCAGAGACCCTGAACTGAGGTAACAGCCATGAACAAAATAGTTACAGTTCCTGCTCTCCTGGAATTTAAACTCCAGTGGGAGGAGCCCATATTACACAAAGAGTTATACAAACAATTATTTAATTACATGTGTGAGCTCTGAAGACCAAAAGTAGGCTCCCATGATGGCATAGAACATGAAGACCTGACATGGTCTAGGAGTTCAGGAAGACTTCCTCAACATAATAACATTTATATCTCAATATGTTAAGATGAGAGTGAGTGGTACTGGGGTCATGATGGGGTGACAACTTCAGGCAGAAGAAACAGCAGTGGACACAGTCCCCAAACAATGGGGCATTGTAGTCCAAGGTAAAGATGTTGGTCTATTTGAAGGGCAATGGAAAACCATGCAAGGTTTTTAAGTAGGAAAGTAACTTAGATTTACACATTTACATAGAAGAAATTAGAGGTAATTGGAAGCAGGAATGGTATATTAATTAGGAGGATGTTTTAATTGACCAATGATGTTTCATTAATACCTATTTTACAGATAAAGGAACTAAAGTTCAGAGAGTCTACAACACTTGTTTAAGTAGACATAGCTTGTGTCAAAGGCAGGATTTGAACCCAGTTCTGTTTGGTACTCAAGTTCATGTTACTTTCCACCACATCAAGCTTTCGCTTGTGAGTACAACTTAAGCTGTTCTATTCACTGAATGTAACATGAGATTAGCACTTAGGAGACCTTCACAGAGCACACACCTGGTAATTAGCACACCATGAAGTTTAACTCATGTCTTTGAGTCCAAATCTAGTGTTCTTTCCACATTGAGCTGTCTCTTGCTATTAGCCAACAACATGTTTCAAAATGATCCATCTTTATGACAAAAATGGAAACCATTAAGTCTTAAATGACATCAGTTATAAATTTAACATACAAAAATACCTGTCCAGTATACCTCACAGGATTGTTATGATGTTGAGATAATACACATTGAAACACTTCATAAATTGTCAAGTACTATATAAAAGTAAGGCATTATTGGTGTTTGTTATATAGAAAACCATAGTGCCATGGCAACTTGTCCAGTAAGAATGGGACCTCAACCTCAAATTATTTTAATATCGGTTGCCAAAAAAGCTAACAGATTTTAAAATGTCAGTATATTTCAAAGATTTCTGCAAATCAGGAGCAGGGCTAAAGAGACATAGTTGATATCCCTGTCTCCACCATATTCTGTTACATGGTTATGTCTATTTAGGGTTCAGTTAGATAATCTCCGGTGTGCCATTACTTTTATTTTATGAAGCAAAGGCATTTTTTAAAGACATATCTGAAGCTGATTTAAATTCTCAAGGAAAATGAAACAGAGGTACACAGACCCAAATCAATAGTCATCTTTCTTCCATTAAAGAATGTTTAGAGTCTTTTACAGCGTTCCATATCTTATCATTAACCCATTGCTAAAGATACTTTTGTTCTGACTTGGTGTTTGTCAAACTGCAGATCATAACCCATTGGTGGGTTGTGAAGTCAATTTAATAGCCATAAACAGTATTTTAAAAAATAAAATGGAAGAAAGAGAGATATCCAAGTGTGTTGCATATAGCAATGGTATTTCTTTAGGAAGCTTTTGTTTAAGCCATAAACATAGGTGCCTGTGTACCGGGTCACAATAGAAAATGTTTTTCTTACTGTAGGTCACTATCAAAAAATAGTTTGTGATACGCTGGCCTTGGCTTCAGGGAGAAAGCTGGTGTCTTTACACTTTTATAGGATGGACTAATTCAAGACTTAGCCCAACTTCAGGATGGAAAGGTGCTACCCAGGTTTGATGCAGATTATATTTGCTTCAATATAAGTATTTCTGAAAAGGTTTCTAAAAGCTGCACCCATGGAGAAGATGGTGAATGGGGAAGCAGTTCTCCCCAGCAACTGTTGGTGAAAAGAACCCTGAACTGATGGCTTCTCTAAGGGGCAGAGGGATTTTCAAAGCAATAACTCAGAAGAGAGTTTCTTCAATAGCACATATAGAGGATGTACTTACTATGTACATCCTGGGCTCTGGTTTTACATGCTTATTTTATCTATTTACTAAACACTTGTACGGCACTCACAATGTGCCAAGCTCTGGTCTCAGTGCTTTATAGACTTAACTCAGGTGATCTATGAGCAGGCACTACTGCTAGCCACTTTTAAAAGATAAGAAATTAAGACATTAAGCAGATAGAAAACAACAAAGGAAATACTCTTCAACAATATGTTCTCCTGTTTTGGTGCTTCTCCTTAGTTCCCATCACTATACTCAACAGTAAGGGTGTTTTACCATTGATTCAGTTTGATTCTCATCCGTAAGTCAAAGCTGTGTGCATGTGTATGTGTGTGAGCATGAATGTGTGTATGAACGTGTGTGTCCAATATGTAAGCATTCATGAGTGAAAGTGGGGAAAAACACTTGTAAGAATCCTGCTGTCACAGCCCAGAAGAAAGCTAATTTGCACTAGACTGCCAAAAAGGAGTAGCTTCCTATCCTTCCTCTGTCACCCTCTTCCCCTCTTCTACTTCTTGGTTAAAGTGATAACAATAAAAGGTGGGCTGTAGGCTCCTCTTATATTCTCTCTCTCTCTCTCTCTCTCTCTCTCTGTCTCTCTCTCTCTCTCTCACACACACACACACACACACACACACACACACAGTAGGGTAAAATACAAAGGGTTAAAAATCTTCTGCCATGAGGCAAAACTTTTGAAATAATTTGGCTGGTGAGTAAAGGGGAAAGTGAGAAGGGATTTGAAGAGAAGGAGGACTCACATGCTGACATGTTGACCAGGTTTTTAAGAGGCCTTGTTCTGAGCTAGCGAGGAAGAACACAGCCTTATGACTTGGGTACAAAGGGTTTTTCTAGATTCTTCAAAATGTTTAAGCATGTTAAAAATGAAAATAGGCAGAGGATGAAAAGCACCATAGGGCTAAGAGGAGAGAGAGACTAGGGGAAAAAGAACTACACTTAGGTTGATCGATGTTTGCAATGTGGATATCACTGGTTTATCTTTGGCGTGTGAACATATTAGACAGTGTCCATTAGAAGAAGGGTTTGTGTGCTTAGGAATCATTTGCAGATACATTTTAGGGAACCAGAAAAACCTCATGGGAGAGAAGACTGAGATTTTTCCTTAGGTGGGAGTACAGCATAGTAATGTTTGGGTCCTACAGGAAAAGAAAAGATAGCAGAGTACCCAGAAGCCCCAAATTCCACTAAGTAAGTTAGTGAAAGTTGGTTATTATTTCCACATGTTCTTTAGTGTCTATCAGGGGATATTTCAATATGGCAGCAGCTTAGACTTCAGTCCTAACTGAGCGGAGGGTGGGGAGAGTGTGATGAGGAGAGGGAGGAGATGAATCCCTGAGATAAGCCTGTCACTCCAACAAAGTTTTATCAACTGGCTGGACTTCCAGAGAGCCTTCTAGCTAAGCGGGGCTGGCAGTGATTTCCCCTTTTTTCTGACTTCCTTTATATTTGCTTGTTCTACTGATGTAATTTTTTCACTCAATATATGAGATTATTGGATAAATTGCTTACCACCACATTAGAGGGACAGCTCCTGGAAACTAGCGACTGTGTTATTCACCTCACAGTATCCACAGCACAGAGCATTGTGTCCTACATGTATTAAACCCTCAATAGATGTTTATTGATTGAACAAAACACAAGATCTCCGAAAGTTCCAGACAACAAGACTTTACATACCCTGGAGCTGTTACTTCCATTGCTATTTTGTTTACATATTGCTTTTAAAGGCCTTCTGAACGTTCCTTTAAAGTATGTCTCAGTCTTTGGGGATATTTGTAGGAGACTATCTCTACACAACCCCAATTCCTGTCCCAAGTCGGTGTGTCAACTCAAATCAGGAGCCATGATGGACATTTTAAATACATACAGAAGATATTTGTTGCAAACACATATGTAGAATACTTCTTGTATTCATTGATTCACTCTAATATGGATTCCACCTTTATGCTCAGAAGCCAGATCCAGACAATCAATTTCTCAAAGGCAATTTGCTTGTACCTTTGCAAGTTCCACACACAGCTTTCCTGACATTGAAGTCAACCTCTCAGATTACCATAGGTTACCATGCCCACAAACTGCCATACTCACAGATGTGCAAAGAAACAAGGGTAGCCTAATCTGCTGTTATACTTATGTAATGAATAAAAGCCATTGACCTTGAAGGTTCTAAGAGGTATGGTATTTCCACAGGGTATCTATTTGTAGTTAAGCTAGTGCTGGCTGAAGGCTAACATCAGTATAGACTGTGTGAACTACTTTGCTACTTAGAGGTAACGAGGTACATTAGGAGAGAGTGCAGAGAAATGTCATCAGTTCCCCATTTAGTGCTTCTTCATACATAATGTTCTAGTGTGAAATGTCAGCTTTAGTTTCTACAGGTTATCTGTGTGGGGGTAATTTGTGAAGTTATCTGGCTTATGAAAGAGAAATAGATTCTGGGTGTACCTCTGGTTTTGTTGCTAAAAATATTAGGATAATGGCATTAACAGAAAGGAGTGATGGAGAGGTGAGGAAGAGGTAAGGAGAGAGAGAGGGGTCCCAAACTTCACATGTATAATTAGAATTCTAAAATCTCCCTTCCCCACATTCAACCTCCATGAGGCTTGTAAGCTTCTACAAGAATCTCCCACATTCATTCCCTCTCAGACCATGTGGGTCAGTCTCTAGATCTGTCAGTTTTCCCCATTTGAATTTTGTTAATTGAGAATGACTTGCAACCCAGTGTGTTGGGATGCCAGACCCGATGCTTCCCTTATTAAGTGAGCGAACTCTCTGTGACTTCATGAACGTTAGCCATCCTTCCTGCCTAACTGCCTGTTAGTCTTTCACATAGCCCTTGATACAATGTTAGTTTGTTGTTCTTTCATTCATTCAACAATCAGTTTGACTGAATATTTTGTAATAATCACTGTGCTAGGTGCTGATGATGCAAAGGTGAACAAAATACATCCCCTGCTTTTAGGGGGAAGATGGACATGTGAGCAAACAATCCCAGCCTTATCTCAGTGTGTTTTATTCTGGGTTGCTATGGAAACACACTGGAGAGGCCCTTACCCCAGTCTGGAAAGGAGGCGGTGGGGGAGGATTCCAGAGAAAGTGATGCTTGGGCAGTGGAAGATGATTAGGGGTTTAGCGTGGGAACTGGTGGGAAAAAGGAAAAGGAAGAGCAGGAAGGGGAAGTTCACAGCAGTGATCTATTTCCACAAAGACGCAGAGGGTGGAAAAGCATAGCCGGTCTGGGAAATGCAAGTAGTTGGATATGGCTGAAGCATTAAGTGTAAGGCTGGAGGACTAGGCATAAAACAGGTAATGAATGGCATTTAAAGTCATAGCAAGGAGTTTGGATTTATCCTGAGGGCCATGGGGAACCACTGAAGGGTTTAAAACAGGGGACTGACAGATCTGATTTGCATTTTATAAGGATCTCCAACGGTAGTGCTGGGAACAGATTGGCAGCAGACAAGAGACTAACTAGATGGCCCTCACAGTAATCCCGAGAAAAATGTCAAGGGCCTGGCCTAGGGGAGTAGAGGGGAGGAGATGGAGGGAATGGCAAGGAATGGTTAGGCACAACAGGACGGCATGCTGATTGTATGTGGGATATGAAAGAGAAGAGGAGCCAAGGGTGACC
This sequence comes from Aselliscus stoliczkanus, assembly GCA_033961575.1. Lineage (NCBI taxonomy): Eukaryota > Metazoa > Chordata > Mammalia > Chiroptera > Hipposideridae > Aselliscus > Aselliscus stoliczkanus. The sequence continues at coordinate 114,155,976 of CM066730.1, read as the reverse complement.
CCTGCATTCTGATGACAGACTCCGGTTAGCTTCCCAGTGTGCTAAGTACGTAAACCTGCAATTATCAGGTACAATTTTATCTTTCCTTTTCCTCTCATTTTATTATATTTAATTGTATGTGGTCTTCTTTTATAGGAGGAAATAACATTAATTCAGTTCTTGGCTGTGATATCCCTTCTAACTTTGCAAACCAATAATAGCACATAAAGATGAGGCTGGCTAGTAGAAAAGTTTGAAAAAATACCATTAATTTTTTCAGGGGGAAAAAAAGAAACCTATGCCATATGCAGAAAAGTTTCCAATTAGGTTAATGTACCTTAAACTGTATTAGTAATTAAGTGCTTTGGGTATTAAAATACCTAATATAGCTTCGGGCTGTTTTTGATAAATTCTTTGACATTTTCCCAGTTGAGGGGGAGAGACAGAGAGGAGGCCTCCCTTGGGATTACAGAGCTCTTGGCTCTCTTCCCCAGCTTTAGCAGCTTACTCTGTGACCTTGGTAAGGATGCTTTAGATTCTTAGCCTTTAGTTTTCCTATCTGTAAAATGGTAAAAGTAAAAATATGGCAACATGACTGACATGTAAATAATGTACCTTAACACAGGGCTTGGAACTCAGTAGGACAGAGCTTTTTTTATGGGATGAGGTGTGGGTCTAATTTGGGTTTGGGTTTTATGTGATTTATTCTACTTAGGGACATATTAATCTGTACGTAACAGAAGAGTTTATATTTCTGGCATCTAGATCTAGATCTAGATCTCTATATGCTGATAAAATACAAAGTTGGCAGATAGGCAATCTACGACATCCATATAAGATGCATGGACCTATGGTAACTCACCAAGCTATCAAGAACCCAGTTTCTTCTATATTTATACTCCGATATCCTTAACATTTGCATATTGCTGGATAGTGGCTATACTCAGTAAGAAAATGTAGGAAGGGTTAGTGCCAGCTTCATTTCTTCCATTTGTCAGGAAGAAAACCACTTTCCCAGAAGTAGTGCCATAACTGCCTTGGACTCCCATCAACAGAATTGCAAATCCATCCCCACCGTCCGCCCAGGTCCCAGGGAAGCTGGGAAAGTGAGTGGGAAAGCACTGCGGAGCTTTTACTGCTTCCACAGTGAAAGGGGGGTGGGAAAAAAGGCGGGTGGGAATAGGTGTTGAGTGAGCGAATCAACAGCATCTGCGCACACCTGCTAAACAGAGCACCATCAAAAGCGGGAGAGTGAACCATTTCTCAGGAAGAAAAGCGTGGAAGGTCAGGCTGGAGCTGAGGCTTTAGAAAAGCAGCTTTCACTTGGCAGATTGCTTCATATTTGGTGGGAGCTTTTGAGTAATTTCTTTAGTGCAAATTGGTGAAAATCTGGCCCACCCCAGAAGGTGAATTATAGGGAAATCTGATTTCTTTATCTAGCAGGTAGACCTAGCAGTGAATACAAAGCACAAGCAGAGAAGGGAAAGAAAGAAAGATGTATCCAGGAAAGTGGGAGTCCCTTCCTGAAGAAGCCTAGTTTCTCTCTGACCCTTCAGACTTGTTCATTGTGGGGTGTGGTAGGAGAGGCAAAGCCCAGGGAAGAAATATCCAATTGCTTATTTGTGTGATGCCCTTGAAAGAGTTACTGACCCAGCATTTGGGGGACACAGATGTAAAGGGTCAGTACCATCGAATGTGCTCCAGATTCCCGCATTTGTTGGCCCTCCAATGTGCATTGACCCTCTACCGCTTCCTTAGAGACAGCCTTCATCTGTTTATAACAAGAAGGCAGGGATTGGGCAAGTATTTTCTCCATCAAATTTGAATAAGGCCTCAATTTTCTTTTCCTTTTCAGCTTATCATTTAACAAGGTTTATTGTTCATGCTTACATGTCTCGGGTAGCCTATTAAGACATTAGGGAAAAACTGCCCACCACATTTTTTTTTTTTAACCTGGAAACAAAACATACAGAATTACAGTTTCTAGTTCCAGAGAGGAAGGACAGATCTCAGATCTGACTACCCACACGCAGTGCCTCTCCTTCTTGGCCTCTGATCTCACCAACTGGTAAGCTTGCACTGAGTTGTGGCTAGGAAGTCTCTCAAACTACAGACCACCTTTCCTTTGAGCCTTCGCCATTATGTTAGTCTACATAGCCATTGAGACTGAAAAAGAAAGGAAAAAAAAAACTGTTTTAAAAAGTCAGCTTCCTTAGTGAAATTGTCACTTCCCCTTTTCTTAAATGAAATGTTTTCTTGGAGAGGGGATTCTGTGTGTTTTCAGATGTCCCAGTCTGGCTCGGGATCCCGGGTAGATTCTGTGGGGCAGGGTGAAACATGGAACTCTTACATGCTAGAGTAATGCAGGAGCTCTCAGACAGAGCTCAGTGAGAAGATGCAGACTCCTTAGCTGGTGAAAGTGAACCGGCAACTCAATTTCAAGGACACAGGAGAATTACCAGGGAGGCTCTGACTACAGAGCAAAGCCTTGTCTGTGTATCTTTGCATGCATTTGTGCCACTACTAATCTGTCTGCTTGCAATGCAATAGCCCAGGTCCTTTACTAGATTGAGTGTATCCAGGAGAAAGGAAGCAAGCTCACAGACAATTAGGGCACATTTATGAACAATAGAGTAAGTGAAATTTGAATTAATAAGTACCAAATACATTTTCATAACACTCTGCTCCAGTGACTCAAAACCACATAGATCACACTCTGAAAATCCATCACAGAGACACCATGGTGCCCTTGATGAAGTTTACATATCAATTGTTTGAGAGCTGCATCACTCATGGCCACACATTCAAGGCCTCTAGCAACATGATTGCCAAAATCTGTTCAACACAAAAGGTTCTGATTCCATCATCCTTTGATTCTCCCCAGAGATGACACATAAGCACTCCAGAAGCAAGGGTACAATAGGAATTCTAAAGATATTCTCCTGGTGAATGGAATATGGTATTGGATATTCATCCCCTTCTCCCTTGTGATTTCCTATAACAGGGTTGATGTTATAAGAAGGATCCTATAAAAGAAAGGATGAAGTGGGGGCATAGTTCAGAGTAGCTGGGAGAGCAGGAATTTCATATGGAGTGAGTTGGTGTACTTAGCTTCCAGTCCTACTTAGACGTCCCAGTGTGGTGACAGTAACATGCCCTGATCCTCTCTGAGAATAGCACCATCTAAGAGTCCGAACCACAGCAATTTTGAAAAGTCTTTCAGGTTTAGGAAACAGCCTCTGTGGATTTATGCTTCAGGGTAAATTGGCAGCCTGCTCTGCATGAACTTAGGGAGAATTTTCTCTCTCTAGGATTTTTCAAGATTCCCTCGAAGTATTAGGACATGAGGGTGTTGTCTTAAGGATCCATGAATCCTCATCCAACCATATGTCTTCTAGTACATGTACAACCTGAGTTAAATGAACATGTATTTGCCCTGATATATACCCATTTAAAATGAAGAAAACTGAGGACTGTTACAAAAATTCCTGTTCAACTTATTGGTCAGAGTTTAAAAAGAAAGCTTATGTTTATATTCTACATATTTCATGATAGTTGCTGAGTTCTTTTTGAATGAGGAACATCATTCTGGAAGATGCAATTGCCTATCTATGGCTCCTTTCTGGACTGATCAGCATCTTGACTATAGTGACTATTGTACCCACACTTCCCTCCTGATTCTCATGAGCCCCATGAGAGCCCCTCTAATTTTTCTGCTGTCAGCACTCCCAGATGGGCTAATCTCCTGGTCTCTGGAGTTTGGGACAGTGGGCTTTAGCTTTAGGATGAAGAGCTGCTAGGAAATTTTCTTTTAGGATGAAACACAAAGGTTCTATCTATTTTGGGGGCAGTTTTACAGGCTGTTTTTCCTGGTAGCTGTAGCTCCCCTTGCTGCCCAGTTAGGGGCAAGAGAGGCCAAAGGAATCTGAAATGAAACCAAGCAAAGCTTACCTGGAGTCAAGTTGGCCCCAAGATCTAGCAATTGAAAGCAATTAAGCCTTAGCTCAGGAGTCCAGCCTCCAGCATGCCCGGTGAGAAAAGGCAATGAATGATTCAGGAAGGTAAGCTTGGGTTTTTGAGATGGGTGTGCAGCAAGAGAGGAGGATTAAATTTTAAACATGGCACCACCAACTATTGGTCAAAAATCAAAAATACAAAGAAAGGAAAGCCTTGTGTTCATGCACAAATGTAATCAACTAGCAAGTTCTCCACTCCTCCATCATATGCTTACTACCAGATGACATTGCTTTTTTTGTCTCCTAGTATCAGCTCTACCAGCTGTTTTTCTGGGGGCAAGTTACATAATCTCTGCCTCAGTTTCCTGTTCTGTAAAAGGGGATTACTTGATGATTCAATGAAAAAGAAAATGTACATATTGATTATGTTGCCAGGTACATGTACAGAAGCAGTTACCACATGTTGACTGTTATTTCTCAAGTTAATATCATTTTTTAAGCCATTTGTTCTCAAACTTGGCTGCACATTGGGATCACCTGGAGAATTTTTTAAAATACTGATTCTTGTGTACCAGTCCTAGAGATTATGATTTAATTGACATGGGCCATGGCCTAAGCATTGGGGGTTTTTTTGTTTTGTTTTGTTTTCAAAGCTCATAGGGGATTATAAGGTGCAGTAAAATCTGGGAACCATTGCTCTAGGGCCCCTCACATCACTTCTCAGTGACTAGTGTCTCACAAGGAGATGGTCCTTTGTGCTAGGAAGAGTGAGGGTGACTTCTGCGTGTCAGACTAGCTATGGAACACTGAGAAATACTCTAACTCTTTGCTAAAGTATAGTCCTCAGATCAGCAGCATCTGAATTACTTGGGAGCATTTTAATCTCTCAGGTCTCATCTCTGGCCTACTGGATCAGAACCTTCATGTTAACAAGGTCCCCACATGATCTGTACACACAGTCAAGTTGGAAAAGCCATGTTCTTGCTCATACTTTCTGTCTCTCTCCCCCGCCACCATCTTGCTTTGGCTTCTTTTATTCATCATGCAAAATAGCGTTGAGCATTTCTGACAAGAAAATATCCTTGCAAAAAAATAAAAAAGGAAAAAACAAACTCCTGGTGTTTATTTCAATAATCTCTTCAAATTCAAATCTCCTTAGAGTTACTTTTTTTCAGCTGTCAGATGTAGTTTGAGTTTTTAATACCTGTCTCAACTCACAAGCACCCACTTTATGTCTGCTGATAGATGTGTACTGAGCCTCTTATGTAGCTTCTAAAAATATTTCTTCTAGGGCTAGTGTGAATGCCTCGATCAAGCCAGCTTTGGTCTATTGTTGAGCTGGGGTCAACATTTGATAGAGGATCTCTGGTACATCACAGCTATGAGACCAAATTTAGAGGAATATTATTATTTGCTAGCATTTCAGAAAGGACATAAAATCCTCCATTAGAACCTAGTCATTAAGGTTAACAGTAAACCATTAAATGAATGGAATGTTGGCCCTGTAGAAAGATTCCCAAAAAAGACAATGCAAATATTTTTTTTAACTAAAATGTGGAGAGACAGGACAGGGCTTTGGAAGAAAAGGAAGGGAGCAGAGTGAACGATTTAAATTCCCAACAGAAATTTAGCTCCTATGACATTAGCACTTCTTCCACCCTCTCCCCCATCCCTCCCTTCCTCACCCATCCTGTTTCAAAAAGAAAAATATTTAACCACGAGTTTTAAAAGAGTAAAATTGAGATAGAAATAATACAAGAATTATTATTGCCGTTTTCACTTTTTTCTCTCTTATTCTCTTTCTAGAGACACGATGCCCTCTTCATCATGCTTTTATGTATATAAACGATTTAGAGGAAAACACTGAAACCAAATCTGTAAATGTGCAAAGGCTTCTAGATTGGTGGGGAGGGGAGTAGGATGAGGGGGAGACACAAATTGCAAAGAGCAGAATAATCAGATACAGAGAGACTTTGATCTTCTGGAGACCTAAGCTAATAGATGTTAAGTGCAGTTCAGTGGAAGTAATAACCCATGAAGAAAACAAAATCTGCAAAATGATAAAATGCTGCAGTCTACTGATCAAGGAAGACATTGGAAAATTACTATGAAAGCATCCTTAGCCCAGCAGATCCAAGGTGAAGAAAGGACTGCGTCTGCCAACCAGCAGCCAGACATTCCAGGCAGATTTAGCAGTCTCCCATTTTGTGGACAGATTAACACTCTGTGGAACCTGAATGTTTTCTCACTGAAAAGGCATGAACTGGCACCATCATCACCATTCTGGGCTTCATAATCTCTCCCAGTGACGCCATAGTGAATCACCCCAGGGCTGGCCATGTGCTCTGTGGGGGCACTCTGGGGGCCGTTGTTACTGGTAATCTATTGGTGCAAGTAAAGAATTTCTGAATAGTCTCCAGATGAAGTGCTAGTCTTTTTTTTGTTTGGTTGTTTTGTTTTGTTTCTTTTCATCAAGACACAGTTAAGACCTATTGAACATCATTCAAGAAATTAAAATCTTACCAAGTAAATTATTTAGGAAGAAATTAGAAAATTGTGGACATTTAAATAAAATTTTAAAATCTGGAAACTTTGTAAAACAGAACTCCTTAACACAAGTTTATCAAGTTTATTTAAGTAACATTTTATTATGTGTATTCATTTATTGAGCAATGACTACATTATACTCATTGTTTAAAGTGGGGCATAATTAATTTAATCTGTCAAGAGGCCAAACGAAGTTTTGTTATCTGAAGAAAAACTAAAACTTGAAGCAGATAAATTGAGTGTGGACAAACTCTTTACTGTGAAAAGAATTAAAATCCAACAAACAAAACAAAAACAACCATCAGAAAATGTGAGTTAAAAGTCAGGAAACTGGGAGAAAATGGAGAATGCATTTAAAAAGCCACACCTTCCCACATTTCATGTGATGGCTAATTAAACATATGGAATACATTATGTAAACCACATATTAATGTGTTTGGATAGGGCAGGAGCAAACAGATGAAAATAAAAGAAAGCTCTGTGGTTGTAATCCAGGCATGATGTGGACAAGCTCTGTTGGGCACAAATATTGGTTCATCTTTGAAAAAAAAGCACATTTAGAACACTTAAAAGCAACATCTTGCTTAAAGCATTCTTCTTATCAAGAGAAAAATTGAAGTTGGCAAACCTCAGATAATATAGATTCGTATTATTGATGGCCAAAAAAAAAAAAGGAAAAGGAAAATCATACCACTGATTTGTTCCAATGCATTTAAATCTCCAGACTGTTTCCTCATGTTGAAAAGACATTGGTTAACATCCACATGTACCCTTATAACCACTGTGCTGCCTGTCCATGGAGATATTTATAGAGACTGGCCCTTTAAAATATATTTACCTATGGGGAAATGGATAACAGGCCCTCATGATACATAAGGGATTTAATGGAAAATTAAAACTCCAGGCCTTCCAACAATCGTTGGAAAAAGATAGTTTATATAATGTATGCATTTATTGTTTAAACAAGTTGAATCCTTGTTTTGAAGTCCTGTGGTATGGGCCTGGCTCCTACTGCAAACTGACCATGTGGTTAAGATGAGAACTCCCCAGCCTCTGAGTTACCAGTCCATTCCTCTGCCCGCTGTGTTATGCTGCCTCTCACCAACAACCATCCTTATCTATTATAAGCATATAACACAATTTAGACTAAGCATGCTGAGTGGATTAACTAATGATTGCAAACCACTTTGGAAATAGAAAATAGCCCATATGTGCACAGAATTAGTAATGATTGGATAATAGACTGTCCTAAATTTTATTTTTCATTCAAATAAACCTTTTCTTGATGATGAAAGTTGTGCTGTTAAACAAAAGTCTTTTTTTAAATAAAGGTTTTCATGCTATTTTCATTTGAGTTGAATTTCTGTTCTTCAGGCCCATATTTCTGCCAATTTCTATCTCTTGTGCTTTCTCTGGCACAACTGAAAGAACAAAGTTAATAACAGAGAAAGGACAAGCTTTAAAAAGTGCTGCATTTATCGTCAGTTGTAATTCTGCTATTAAATGGTCTTGGCATTTAGGAAATTCTTCTCAATCTTACTTTTTTTCTTAGAGAAAAAAAAAATGAAAACATGGAATTTACACTAAAAATAATCCTTCTCCATCCTTTAGTTTCTCAGTCTTTCCCCCTCTTGCACTCACTGTTTGACCTCCTACCTCTGTCAGATAGTACAAGTTAAATGCTGAGCCTTTGTTTCCTTTCTTAGAAGGAACACACACTCATGCTCTTTCACACACACACACACACACACACACACACACACACTTTGCGTGAAATTATTTTTCACTCCAATTTCTGCCTGTGGAACAGATTGAAGATTTTACTGTCCAAAACCCACAAAGAGAAAACTCCTACTGTGGTCTTCAGAATTTCCATTCAGTTGATTCGCCTGCCAAGTTCAGTGACCAGTACCATCGCTCCTGATGGTGGGGAGCATATGGTACTTCTGTGAATAGTTTTGCTCTCACTGCTGTGAAATCCCACACCCTCCCACAGAATGTGTTTGGAGGAGCAAATGGTAAGTATCGCTACTCAGCACAGTTCTATCTCTGCCTGTGGAACCTGGTCCTTTAAACCACAAAACGAAGAGACAACTGCAGGTCTTCACAGGCAGTGGTTTAGTATTCAGCTTCAAGGTTAATGATTACCTGTTACTGTTAACCATCCCCTCTCCCCAGAAGGGAGGATTATCCTTTACACACCCTGGATTTGCCAGGATCCATAAACGTAAACCAACCACCCATCATTTTGCATCCCTCTTTCTTCTCCTCTTTCTTAAAACAAAAAATAAATTTAAAGTGGGACACAATCTCTTTATTAAATTGGGGCTTGGAAAGAGCACTGCTCTTGGAGTTAGAAAGACTAGAGTATCAAACACTAAGTTTTTCTTGTAACTTTGGGTAAATGTCATCAGTGCCTCTTCATTAGAACAGATGGCATGAGCCCTTAATGCCCCTTCCAATTCTAACATTATATGTATTTGTCTAGTCCAACTCCTCCCCACTGCCAACTTCATCTCCAGGAAAGTCTCTTTCTAAACCATTCAAAATAAATGATTACCGTTCTTTTTATAATATAGTTTTCAGGAACTTACTGCATTGCTTTTTTCTGGGCCTATACACCTCCACCGTCAAGTGGTTCTTTCCTGTGTTCAGCAAAACCCTCTCCTGCTGCAATATAAGGTCACCCCCACCCATTTCCTGTGAAAATAGAGAGCAATCTTCACATCTCACTTATATATTATTTTCTTTTTTGTGCTTCCTGTTACTAAGTCACTCTTTCATGTGGTAAGACTTAAGATGCGAGTTCTAATGTTCTTATCGTCTCTTCTGCTCTGCCTCCCATCATGACCACTCTCCTGCTTTGCCAACACAGGTGTATGCTGGGTGAGGGTCTGACTGGGGGCTGTTTGGAAGCCTGCCTGTGCTTCAGTGGGTGCCACATTCGCTGGTGTGCAACAGAAGAGGAGGGGGCAGACCTTCCTCTGCTGCTGAAGAGGGCTGTGGAAACTTGAGTCATAGACATGCTTCAGTGGAGGATGAGGATTTGTCCAGATGGGAAGCCTCAAATACAGAGGCACTTGTACATCTACTTATCATGAGTCTCAATGATGCTGTTTATAAGTGAGCTATTCAAATGGAGGGAGAAACCCACAGAGAAAGAAAAGTAACAGGTTGGAGTGATTATGTACAGTAGGAGAGGCCCTAGTAGAAATCCAGTGGGAAAGGAAGAAGGTAATAAAATTTAGAATGATTAATGGCGGATCTCTAATGGTTTCACTGGATCCAAAGGAACAGGCCAATACAGAGTAAGAAACACTTGATATTGGAAAGAAGCATAAGTGTGAAAGAAATATATCATTGTACAGATGCAGACAGGCTCTGAGGATAAGGGAGAATCCCTCAAGAGCAGGAAGGAGCTGCTCCCCAACCCCCAATGAGATACCCTACATGGCATGGCAATTCCTCCTGGTCTTTGGCAAATTCCCTCCAGCCGCATTCCAGCAGGGCCAACTAGAATAACTGTGGCAATAAGGTGAGGGGTGAATCCATACCTCTCGTCCTAAATATGCCCTTAAAAGTGCTGTAAAGGGTGTGTGTGTGTGTGTGTGTGTGTGTGTGTGTGAGTGTGTGTGTGTTTCCCTCAAAGTATCTGCCTAAAAGGCAAAAACCAGATCAGATTTTTAGTTTCGTGAGACCCAGCTTTACTCTCCCTCCAACCCACTCACTCCCACTTCCCACCTCCTCCACATCAAGTTTAGTGTTGCTGTAATGTTTAAAACTACCCACAATGGGTAATAATAATATCTACCACTTATGAAGTTCTTAATACATGCCAGCACTATACATGAATTTTCACATTTAACCTTCACAGCAATATATGGGGTAGACACAAACATTTCCGTAGCACTTTTTAAATGTCAGATAACAGTCCAAGTACTTCATATATATGTTAATTTAATCAGGTGCTATTATTACACCTTTTTAACTTATGAAGAAACTGAGGCACAAAGATGTTAATAACCTGTCGAGAAAGAGCTACTAAGTGGCAGAGTCAGGATTCAAAGCTCATATCTGACTTACCTGATTAGACTGCAAGCTTCACATGGATAGTAATTACATAATGGTATTGCTGCTAACTATCATACCCTCAATCCCCAGAACACAGTAACCATTCATAGGTACTGGTTGAATGACTGAATACAGAACCAAAACTTTTGTCCTCTATGTGATATCACGGCCCTGAGCAAACAGATTTTCCCCCGAATTAAGTGAAATACCACTAGACAAGCAATAAACTAGGGAAATCATCGCTCATTCAATCATAATTCATTCAACAAATACTTCTTGAGCACCTAACATGTACCAGACCTTAGCCTAGGTGCACGTGGCACTTTCTTTTTTGAGAAAGAAATGTAGGTGACTTGCTTGAATACCTCCCATATCCGGACAGGTTTGGCTCCAACTTGCCTTCACACTCTCTTAGTCCTCCCACAGCTAATGCAATGGACCAAGAACATGGGAGGGCAGTTTTGATCCCATGCAGGCAACTCTGAGCCATATTTTGTTTGTTTTCTAAGAGTTTTATGCTTGCTGGACCCAGTGGGAATAATGACTCAGTACTGGGGAGGACATGGGGACTGCATGCTGCAGATCTCAGAGGCAGAGACTGAAAATTGGAGGCATTTTATGGTTTTCTCCTCTTTTTCACTCTGAAAATTTTCCAGAAAGACAGAGGTATTGGGTCATTGGGAAAGTCATGACACATTTTTGCATTGAAACAGACAGAAAAATACGTCATGACTTTCTTGACCACCCAATATTTGAGTAGTTTGCAATCTTAAGGTCAGCTCTAATTAATTTGGGGCCTGGCAGCTGTGTGACTTCAGTGTTGCTACACAGCTGCCAGTTGAGCTAGGTGCCCACCTTCAAACTCAACAGTGAGTCCTAGGCTGCCTTCACGCTTTCTGCAGCTTCCCTGACAAACTGACCTCTATGCAACATGGAGTGGTCAGTGCCAAAGAGAGAATCTGTCTTATACTTTGGTTGAAATAGATGGAGGAGTTCAGAATTTAAAGTTTTGGTAAGTTTTAGGAAAAAATGAATGTCCATTGTGTCACATAGTAGGTACTCAAACGACCTAGTCTCTTTATTTCTATAATCAGAGTATTCTCTTAGCAACAGAGGTTTGAGTCACCATAGTACCTGGCAAATAGCAGACATTCAGTAAATTTGTGTACAATGAAAAAAACACATGTATACAATGTGTGTAGAGAAAATGAGGCATCAAAGAGGCTCAAATTCTAGCCCCTGGATTTTCAATTAGTAAGATAAAAATATGGAAAATTATCTCTCTGGGGCTCAGTTCTTTCATCTAAAAAATAAAGAGATTAGGTGAAAATTCCTTCATGCTCTTAAATTATACAATTGAAATTTTACAGAGAGACAGTATTCAAATTAGAAGGAGAAGACGAAGCCCAGAGTCCACAGACAGGATTTAACCCTAGACCTTGCCACTGACCAGCCATGAAAGTCTAAGCATGGTACTCAACATCTCTGAGTCTCAGTTCCTTTAATCTGTGTAACAGGGATGTTGCAATGCATTTTGTAAGACTGCAGGAAGATAATGAGACAATGAGTCTATGCCTAGAATATGGAAGGCTTTAAGTAAATGATAATTAAAAAATAAAAACATAGTGAATTTAAACTCCATTCTTCCTTGTAGAAGAGCACTATGGTCATTTGGGATAGATTGCATTAATGGCCCTATTTCTTCACCAATCCATATATATATGCTATTTGACATGTGGCTTTGCAGGGTTCTCCTAAGCCTTGACTCTGGACTTGGTTAAGTGACTTACGTTGGCCAGTAGGATGTTAGCAGATGTGATGCAAGCAGAGATTTGAAAAGTGATTGAATTCATTGTTTTCTGATTCTGCCACTGCAATGAGAAGGACAATACCTAAACTAACCTGAAGGTCCTGAGAAGAGGATAAACAACTGAGAGAACAGAGCCACCACTAGCCATGATCAGTTGAGGCCAGCAAGGTCTCAGTTAACTCAACACTCAAGTTAAATAAGGGATTATTTTAAGCCACTGAAATGTGGAATGGATTGTTATGCTATAGTTTAATGGCAATGCCTAACTGATACACCATTGGTTTATAACAGAAGATAGGAGTCATCGATTGTTTTATTTTAAATTTGGAGTTCATTGGTGAAATTTGCAAAGGTGTTTACTTTTCCATATTTGGTGAATCTTCATAAAATATACACTTTTGGGTAAAATTTTGGGAGGAAAGGGAAGATAAAAATTTGCTAAATTATCCGTTTGGTTCAAATGACAACTTTAATGGTGTCTGAAGCATTTTAAATTGCTAAATATGAGTGTTTGAAAGCTTGCCATTCGGTCTAAGTGTTCCAACTTTAATTTTGGATTTGGGAATTTTTAGCAGGGAGGGACTTAATATGTGCAGGTCCAAATCTGATTACAGAGTATATCTGTACATTGCTTAATACCATTATCTTTTTGTAGAACCCAGATATTTTAATAACAGTTTTACTCTGATTAATGAGACTTTAAAAACACTGTATTGAAAGGTGGCCCTTGATGGGCCAACAGGACCGTTGGTTTACAAGGTTAGACACATCTCTTAGAAGAAAGGACTGTAGCAGAAACCAATCACCCCTGAAGCAACACAATCACTTCTTAAATAAGTTAGTGTGCTAATGTGTAAAATAGAAGCCACGTTCTTCTGGGCCTTAGAAATGAAATTAGCAGATGAGGTCTTTCAGGGCAGGGATGGGAGAAAATATTCATAAGCTAGGCAGGCATACAATTGCTCAATTAGCAGATGAACGCTTTTATCAAAGAACAGCAAATAAAAACCTACTCATTACTGAAAATCTAGACCAAATGTTACTCTATCAGGAAGAATTAATTTCTTTCCCACCTGCATTCCCCTGGAATCTGACAAGCCCCTTTCCATGACTGACTGTCAGTAGGCTGTAAACTCTCAAAGACAGGAGACACATCATAATCATGTCCCAACGCTTAGCGCAATACCTTATATATAAAATGAGCTTAATAAGCTATTGTTAAGTGAAAGAATGATAATATTGCCCCAATTCATGAGTGAGGAAGCTGAAGGTCAGAGACATTAACTAATTTTCTGGAAATCACACAGCTGGACAGAGGTGGGAATGAAATTTGAACTCCGCCCTGGGTTAATCCATAGTCAATTTCTATTGTACCACAGTTGATCAGGATTCCTGCGTCAACAAACAAAATAGTAGAAGCACAGAGCACAGTAACAGATGCTGAATAAATATCACTTACCACTTTTGTGTCTTAGTTGGGTACTAGGGATCCCACCAGTGGAGATTTATCCCTTTTTCTCCCAAATTTCTTTTTCTTAGGAATCATCAACCTATTGGTTGACCAGATTAAAAATAAACCAATTATAATAATAGCAGAATGGCTAATTTATGTCATTAGATATCTTTTGGACTATTATACAGTCATTAATAACTATGTGTAGGAAGAGTTTAAATGAACATGAAAATGCATTCAACAACAATCTTGTATTTTTTAAAGCAAAATATTAATTCTTTTTTAATATATGCAGTATATTTGCAGTACTTTCACAGTGCTTTCAAAACTAAAAAAAATAGTTATTTAAAAAGGACTGGAAGGATATATTAGAAGCAGGTTGGAAGTATTTGTTTTTAGATAATTAAAATAAGGATGATTTTTGCCATCTTTCTATTTTCCTGAAATTTTCAAGTTTTGAAGAATGAGCATATCTTATTTTTATATACTGAAAGGCTTTCACATTGTTCTCCATAATAACGTTTCTGTTTCTCAGCCTCTCTTTGGTAGATGGACCACTGTTATCATTTTGCCCCTACTTTGTCAATGATTCCATACAGTTTTTCATGGTATCAGTAACCCTACATTGTAATTAGTTGTTTCATATTGACCTTCGTTGTTATCTGTTTATTAAGGGAAGGGATTGTCTGATTCCTCTGCTTATCTCCAGTACCTGGCTAGCCCACTGTTCATAGGGCTCATAAACATTTGTTAAATGAGTGATATTTCTCATAACTGAATTAATAACTTGTACCATGGCCTTCATGAGAAGGGATAATAGCAGAATGTGTCTATTTATTTATTTATTATTATTATTTTTAAAGATTTTAATTGGAGAATTGGGGGAGGGGAACAGCATTGGGAAACCAGGGAAGGGGAACAGACAAGTTGTTGTCCTTTTGTTCCTCTGTCTAGTTGTGGAGGACATTGCTTCATTGGCCCATGTTGGTATCATCATTGCGCTCTTCTCAGGTAAGGCAGTCGCTCGCCAGCCTCTGGACGGCCGCTCATAGCGGCTCTTGGCAACGCACACCGGCTGCCAGCCACTCACTGTAGCCTATGGCAGTCCACTGCAGCAGGGGCTCCCGCCTACACATGGCCAGGACTCACACAGCCTACCTCCAGGCCCAGCTGTTGTTCACCATCTTAGTTGTAGAGGGCAGTGTCACTGGCCCTCATATGTGGGATCCGAACCAGGGCCTCTGGCACCCCAAGCCAGCTCTTAACCAATGCATCATTCGGCCGGTCCCAGAATGTGTATATTTATATGTATGTATTTCAACGAAGTCAGAGCTTGCAAACACTACACTACATGTTTTTCACATGTCTTACTTTTGCACATTCAAAAATTAGAAAATAAAACTAAACATGCAGATTTTTTCCCCCACATTGCCTTTTCTGAATAATGATGACTAGTGTTCAATATGCATGCTTTTCTAACATGAAATCTATAAATTCTCTGAATATAGGCAAAATGTATGGAAATTATATCAAATCTAATTTAAGTGTGTTTTCTCAAAATTAGGATGTATAATATTTAGTTTCATAAGCAGAACAAATAATACAATTAGTGTTTATTCTTTGACTACTCTTTCACTAAACAACTCAGTTAAAAAAATGCACGCAACACAAAACAGTGTTTTCCAGTCACTGCTCCAAGTCTCATATGTTAAACAAAGACAGACCAACCTTAAACCTTTTGATAAATATGATGCTTGTGGTAACTGCAGCATTCACTTTGTATCCCATTTCTCCAAGTTCCTGTCAGCCAGATGTCACTTGCAATGCAAACACTAGAAAAATATGAAATAATAATTTCATACATCATCTATGTGTGCATGAGCCGGTCAAACATTCAATACAAATTCAAACTGCTACTACACACAGAGTAAATATCATCCAAATAATATTTAAAATGATTGAAAGCCTTTTGATTTGGAAGTGTATTCTCTTAAGCTAAGTGGTCCCCAAGACCATCTAGAAAATTCAATTGTTTCATTTTTAAAATGTTTTCTGCCCAAAATTATATCAGTCTCTAATGTCTCAATAGAAACACATGGGATTGGATTGCTGACTGGGCGCCTGATGTCAAAGAAAAATCTAATTTTGCAATGGCATTTCCTCATACTGTCTCACCAAAATACAAAAATTGATAAAATTTTAATGGATAATTTTCAGAAGCAGAATGTTAACCATTGGGAAAATATGAAGGGAAACTTAGCATTATATCATAGGAGAAGCAAAATGAAGGAAGAAATTGACAATAAATACAGATATACAATGCTATATTAAAAGCATTCTTAAAAGCTTTTTCTTATCAAAATCAAAGCTTCAACTTGAAAAAGGCCCTTACTATCAAAATATAAACTTTTTTGTGTGTCCATTTCCAGGTTTCTCTTCCCAAATCTTTTCTATTTTGTAAAACGATATAGGAAAACGAAACACACTGTAAGTTATACTATTAGAAATGCATTTGTACAGTGTTGATTTCTATTTTTGATGTTAGCTTCAAAAACGGGCATATGTACCCACAGCTTCAATTAAGAGATAAGAGAGAATGGTATTAGATTCAGCCTTGCTTTTTTTTTTTCGCTAAGGCCCTAAACCTCATCTCTTTCTGCTTGCTGTTTAGTGGTGAATTTCCTTGCCTGTCTGGTGGGAAGAGGTTCAATTTTCTTTGTTTTAAGGAGGGAACTTGATGCAATATGCAAAGCAGGAGTTCTTCATACTAGCTATGTGACCTTTAGGATATGCCTTACCATCTCTGAGGCTCAGTGTTCTCATCTGTAAGACAGAAATAATAATTCCTACCTTACTGTTTTCCTGAGATCTTTGGGAATAATATTTTAAAAACCTCTGACACAATACTTGCCACAAAGGAAGTACTCAAATATCACTTTACAATGACTCTAATTTATTTGAGCTTTTAATACTTGTTTTCTTATATCTGCCTTCTTTTTAATCTTTCTAGATTATCTTTACACAAGCTGGCAGCAATGGGAAAGTTTCACATAAAGTGCTAAGGGAGGTAAAAGGTAGCCTCCTCACTGGACAGATTAGCCAAAGTCACCCTGGTCATCAGTGAGGTAAGTGATGTGATAGCTGAACCACTGCCAAACCCTGAAAGTTACTGTGTAAACTGGAACCATGGACTCAAGGAATTGGGGACACCACAAAGAGGCAGCTGCTGATCTCTGACAAGGAGGAATCTTTGTCTTTGGCAGTTCTAAAGATGGTCATCAATTTTCCTCATTCAGCACTCCCCCACCCCCTCCACCAAGACTCTCTACACCTCCGGACTGTACAGCAGAATCAACTGTAACACCAATGTTCCTGTTGAAAAACTTGGAATTGACTAGTAAAAAATTCAGCATCCTCTCTCTCTCTCTCACACACACATTTATCTCCTCACTACATTATATTTTCCTGTGAAAGCAGGCCCTGGTTGTTAAATTATCTTGGTCATGCATCCTTTCTTCTCTCCAGACCTAACAGAGTTTACAACTAAGTAGATCATTACTAAATATTTAGTGTTTAAAATTAAATTTAAGGCAACTTATTTAATTGAATGAAAAATGACTTATGTATTAGCTAGGATGAGGAGACTGTATGCTATAGCTGTTGATAATATACAGTTTAGGTTCAAACAGAACCAGATTATTATCTCAACTCTCCCATTACTTACTTTTTTTTTTTTTTTTTTTTTGAGGGCAGTGTCACTGGCCCTCACATGCTCACTTGTGGGACACAAACCGGGGCCATTGGCCTCCCAAGCCAGCGTCTAACCACCACGCCACTCGGCCGGCCCTACTAACTTTTTAAAAAATATTTTATTAAAATATAGCTAACATACAATATTATATTATTTTCAGATGTACACCATAGTTTTTCAACATTTATATACCCCAAGAAGTGATAATCATCATGATGAGTCTGACGTTGTACCATACTATCTGACGTTGTACCATACTTTCACAATATTATTGATTATATTCCCTAGAGTATAATGACATCCCCATGACTTGTTTGTTTTATACCTAGAAATTTGGACTTCTGATTCTCCTTCATGTTTTATCTCTGTTTAAAATTTTCAGTATTACTTTATTTTAATTTCAGGTATACAGAACAGTGGTTAGACATTTATATAATTTAAGAAGTGATCCCCCTGATTAGTCTAGTACCCATCTGAGACTGTACATAGTTATTACCATATCACTGACTGTATTGCCTATGTTTTCCTTTACATCCCCATGACTACTTTGTAACAACCAATTTGTATTTATTCTGTTCCCCTCTTTCACCAACCCCTCCAACCCCCCTCCCACGTAGCAGCCATCAGAATGTTCTCTGTACCTATGAGTTTGTTTCTGCTTTGTTTGGTTGTTTATTTTGTTATTTAGATTCCACATATAAGCAAAATCACATTGCATCTGTCTTTCTCTGTTAGACATATTCCATTCAGCACAATACCCTCCAGGTCCATTCATGCTGCTACAGATGGCAAGAACCCCATTTCCTTCCATGGTCGAGCAATATTCCATTGTATATGTATCACCTCCATTTATCCATTCATCCATCGATGAACATCTTGGACATTTTAAATAATATGCAATGAACATATGGATGCACACATTCCCTCGAAGTAGCATTTTAGGCTTCTATGAATAAATATCCAGAAAGTTGTATTACTGGGTCCTTCTTAGTCTCTTGTTATAGGCTATATTTTAAAGTATATTTTGCCTGGTATAAATACTGCGACCCCAGCTTTTTTTTTTTTCTATAAAATATCTTTTTCCATCTTTTTATTTTCAGTCTGTGTGTGTCTTTCTATCTAAAGTGAGTCTCTTGTAGGCAGAATATGTAAAGATCTTGTATTTTTTAATCCATCCAGCCACCCTATCTTTTGATTGGAACATCTAATCCATTTATATTTAAAGTAATTGTTGATAGATACATAGTTATTGCCATTATATTATTCATATTATTGATTTTGTTTTGTTTGTTTTTCTGACGTAAGTCCATCTAACAGTCCTCATAGTGCTGGTTTGGTGGTGATGAAGTTCTTGAGCCTTTTCTTCTCTGTGAAGCTCTTTATCTGCCCTTTGATTCTAAATGATAGCTTTGCTGGGTAGAGTAATCTTGGTTGTAGGTCCTTACTTTTTATCACTTTGAAGATTTCCTGCCAATCTCTTCTGACCTGCAGAGTTTCTGTTGAGAAATCAGCTGACAGTCTTACGAGAGCTCTGTTGTAGGTAACTAACTGCTGTTCTCTTGCTGCTTTTAAGATTCTTTCTTTGTCTTTAACCTTTGGCATTTTAATTATGCTGTGTCTTGGTGTTGGCTTGTTTGGATTCATCTTATTTGGGATGCTCTGGGTTTCTTGGGTCTGTATGTTTATTTCCTTCACAAACTTAGGGGAATTTCCCTCATTATTTCTTCAAACAACTTTTCAATTCTTTGCGCTCTTTCTTCTCCTGGTACCCCTATGAAGCAAATGTTGGTATGCTTGATGTTGTCCCAAAGGTCTCTGAAGTTATCATTTAAAAAAATTCATTTTGCTGTTCTGATTGGGTGTTTTCTGCTACCTTATCTTCTAAATTGATGATTTGATCCTCCACTTCATCTAATCTACTGTTGATTCCTTCTAATGTATTCTTCATTTCAGTTGTATTTTTATGGTATTATGACTAGTTCTTTTTGTTTTTTGGTTTTGTTTTCTATCTCCATTTTTATGTTTCCCATATCTTTGTTGACATTCTCCCTGAGATCATTGAGCATCCTTATAACCAGTGTTTTGAACTATGCATCTTTTAGATTTCTTGTCTGTATTTTGCTTAGTTCTTTTTCTGGTGCTTTGTTGTTGTTGTTGTTGTTGTTGTTTTTATTTGGGACTTGTTTCTTTTGCCTCCTCATTTTGGCTGCCTTCCTGTTTATTTCTATGTATTAGGTAGGGCTTCTGTGCCTCTCAATCTTGGTAGAGTGGCCTTATGTAGTAGTTGTCCTGGGGGCAGTTGGTGCACTCTTCCTGGTCACCTGAACCAGATGTTCCAGGTGTGTCCCTTGTGTGGGTTGTGTGTGACCTCCTCTTGTAGTCTTGCTTGCTGTTTGCACATCAATGGAAGGCATTGACTCTCAGTCTGATTGATTGTGAGGACTGGCAATGACTATATTGGAGGAGCTGTTATGCAGGGGCTTACTCAATGAAACAGGACTCACTTTAGCAGGGCTCTGGTGCCTCTCCAGTCTGCTCTTTGGGTATTTCAGCCTTGAAGGTGGCTAGGAGATGCTCTGGCTCTGTCCAAAGCTGGCCACCCAGTGTGACAGCCCTGGGACCTCCTAGGAGAAGTCCCATCACAGGTCAGGTTCAGCCACAGCCTGTACTCTGCCTGGGGCCCTGGGGCATGAGCCATAAAGAAATCCACAGAGTGCTGTCCCATGGACTAGATTGGAGGTGATTTGAGTGCCAAGCTGCAAACTGAGGCTGGCTGTCACTAGTGCTAGGCTTGGAGATGCTCAGCCAGAGGTACAGGATAAACTGAAAACAGATGCTGCTTATATGGTGTTTGTGAACCTTTGAGAGATTTTAGCAAAGTATACAGTATAAGCCAAAAAAGGCCATTTGTATGGAAAAGTCAGTGGAAGTGCCTTGGAGGTGCCCAGAAGTTGGGTGGGGTGGGGTCTTAGGGAATCACCAGAGCAGGGTAGATCAACAGTGTTAGCAAGGTTGATGGAGACTCAGATAAGGCGGCCACCTGTTTCTGCCAGCTGGGAGGATGGAGGGCTCAACAAAGAAACAATGGATTCTGTCAGCACTTTTATTTGGGAGAAAGCAACCCCACAAACCCTCACCTAAAGTCATATAATTCAGTTCTTCCCCATATGTCTCTGGAGCTCTTCAAGTTGCTGCCCCAGCACTGGAGTTCAGAGCAAGTGAGTCTGTCAGCAAGTAAGTTCATAAGCAAGTCCTTTAAGAGGAGCTCCTGGGACTCTAGTTATCCTCATCTCACTCAGCCACAATCTTGGCTGGATTTCACAGCCAGAAGTTATGGAGACTTCTTTCCCCAGCACTGAAACCATGGGCTAGGAGCCTGGTGTTGGACTGCAACACCTCACTCCTCTGGGTGGGGGATATCCCTCCTGATTTTTAATGGTTACACATGGGTGTGGGACCAGCCCATTCCATGTCTCTGCCCCTCCTTTTAGTCTCAAGGTGGCTTCTTCTGTATGTCCTTAGTAGTACGGCTTCAGTTCAGCTAAACTTCAGGTGATTCTCAATGATAGTTGTTCTGTAGATTAGTTGTAATTTTTGTCACGCGAGGAGGCAAGCACAGAAGTTATCTCCTCCATCATCTTGACCAGAAATTGGGCAAATTTCTTAATGTCTCTGAGTATTAGTTTCCTCAGTTATAAAGTGTCAATAATAATTCCTATTTCTTAGGATTATTATAAATAAGATTGCCAGATAAAATACAGGATACTCTTTTAAACAAAAACTTTAGATAAACAATAAATTTTTATAAGTATATCCCAAATATAGTATGAGACATACTTATATTGAAAAAATATTTGTTGCTGATCTGAAATTTAAATTTAACTAGATGTTAACTAGACTTCAATTTGCTAACTATATCAACCTTAATTATAAAGACTAAATGAAACAATACATTATAAAGCTATTAGCTTTGTGCCCATTGGATAGTGGGTGCTCATTAAGTGTTATCTCATTTCCCTCTTCCCTTATGGGGCTGTTGTGTGATTAAATGCCTGATACACAATACCAATTCAATAAATTTTAGTGTGCCTTTCCTTTCAAGACCCATCCTCAGAAGAATGTGTTGTATGCCTAACAATTAAAGAAGAGTCTGACACAGTAGCATGTTCATCTCTAGGCTTGCCTTCTTCTTTTTCATTTCCAGGACCTGTTCGCAGCATGGACTCCAGATGGTGTGGAATGGCCTCATTAAAAGGGCAAAGGTTGGGCCAGCGGAGTGGCGCGGTAGTTAAGCGCTGGCTTAGGAAGCCAGTGGCCCTGGTTCGGGTCCCACATATGAGGGCCAGTGACACTGCCCTCAAATAAAAAGGGCAAAGGTGAGGGGACAAAGTTGTTAACACAGGTTTCCCTCAATTCAAGGGAATGTGATCTTTGAAATTATGAATTTACTGTGGAAGTAGATATTAGAAAATCTTTAAATTGTAAGCTCTCTAAAGAGTTCCAAAACAAAATTTAAAGAAAAATATGATTTACAAAAACATAGAAGAGAACGTACTCAGCTAAAAATATGTCACCTAAAGTGTGTTATAAAGACATTGCTAGCAGCTCTATAAAACTATTCCTTGCTTCCACATATACCCTTCACCCCACAAGTCAGCTTTTTGGGACACTGTTATTTATCTGAGCAGAAAAGCTTTCTTCTGCAACTATTGCCAAATGCCCTCCTGGGGTGGCTAGACATGAACGTGGATGGCTATTCATAATAGATACAGGCAAAGGTTTTAAGAACAGGATTTTTTCCCTTATAAGTTCAGTGTTATTCCTCTCTGAGACGCCAGAGATAGTGTATGGGCTATGATTCAATGGAAAGTCTTTCTATGGAAAAACGGTTCTTTCAACGTGGTCTATCTGAAGATCAGCACATTTGGACTCTGTCCGACTCACATTCCCAGACCTACAGCTGGCTCTGCCGGGTGAGGGGCAGCTGCCAGCACCTTGGGAGAAGCTCCCTTTTGCCCCAGTTCTGGGAAGGGAACACCTTCATGTCTGGAAAATCATTAGGCCTATAACCAATGAATATTTCTAGATTACACATCAGATCTTTCCACTGAAATCAAGTATTTGTCTGACAGAAGAAAACAGGTACTGTCCACTTCCTTTAGCTCACATTCTCATGTAAACAGGCGCCCACGTACTCAGCACCAGCTGCAGCTTCTGGGTGGTCCTGTAGGAAGTTCCAAGTGAATTGCAGTGCAGTCTTGTAGGCTGGTGGTCACACTGCTCAAGTAAGCATCTGTGGGAGAGAGCGAAGGCATGCATGTTCTCCATACTCCAGTCTCGGGTGGAAAATCAAAGTAAAATCTGACTTCCCAGAGAAAGTCTGTTCTCCAAAATTAAAAAAAACAAAACTGAACCAGACAAAACTATAGAGGAAAACAGTGGGTGGATTTTTCTGGCAGGCAATTTTCTATATGAAAATTTGGGAGTTTGTCTTCCCCCTTCCTCCTGGGTATATGGAAGGAGAGTCTTCATAAATGCATGCGAATTGATCAGTATTAGTGCATTCTAATACATGATATTATCATACTTTCTAGTATCTCTACTCAGGAATGTAAAACAGAATTTCTTGGTTACAATCCCAAATCCGCCATTCATTAGCTGTTTAACAAGATATTTAACCACTCTGTGTTGTTGTGAGAATATAAAGGAATTAATATATCTAAAGGTGTAGAACTCTGCCTAGCATATAGTAAGCCCTAAACAAGTGTTAACTGTTATTAATATAATTAAAATAACTTTAATACTTATATGCTATAGTTTTATAGTGCTTTATAAAGCCCTCCTACCTCTCTTTTGATGGATGTGTACTCAAGGTGAAGTAGAGTAAGACTGAGAGATTTCTGCTTTTCAAAATGAGTGGAGGGAAGAAGTAGAAGTAGTCATGATATTGTTCCAGATAGAAATGGTGGTACAAGCTCTGACAATCAAGTTTGCGAACTTGCACCGATGTTGCTAACCTTTTTTTGATATCAGAGGGATTAATCATTATGAATTTGTACCAACTGGACAAATAGTTAGCCAAGTTTAAAGGTTAGACGTGAAAGGTTAGATGACCTGAACTTTTTGTCAACAATCCATGGCTCTTGCATCACAACAATGTACCAGCTTACATGACACTGTCTGTGAAGGAGTTTTTGGCCAGTAAACAAATAACTGTATTAGAACACTCTCCCTACTCACCGGATCTGGCCCCCAATAACTTCTTTCTTTACCCAAAAATAAAGGAAATATTGAAAGGAACACATTTTGATGACATTCAGGACATCAAGGGTAATACGACAACAGCTCTGATGACCATTCCAGAAAAAGTGTTCCAAAATTCCTTTGAAGGGTGAACGAGCTGCTGGCATCAGTGCATAGCTTCCCAAGGGGAGTATTTTGAAGTTGACCATAGTGATATTCAGCAATGAGGTATGTAACACTTTTTCTAGGATGAGTTCATGAACTTAATTTCCTGATCTCATATGTATGACTTAAGATGTAGAAGAGGCAAGTTCCGCAAGGGATATATTGAGATGGTTGTTGGATTGAAACTGAGATCCTAGCAGTAGTGTAATAGGACATAGGCAGTGTTCAGGGGTGTAGACAGCAAGGGAATGGAAAATGGATGCAAGTTGAAAGAAGTATTTTTAAGGAGCTTACAAATATGAAGCAGAAGTTTAAATATGATTCAGGGGACAACTATAAGTCATAAATAACTATTTATCATTTTGAGAAAAAAATTTAATTTTCCTGGTCCTACACCTTACTCCAAGTCAATTATCGATGAGAATTTAAGTGTTTAATATATAAAACAGTAAAAGCAAAGGGAAACCAGAAGAAAAGTAAATTGAGACTTTCTCAAACATTTGGGGTAGGTTTAACTTTTTAAGCTTAGAATCAAGACAACATATTTTTCTGTGTTCACACTTTCATTTTGGTACTTATGGACCAGATCAGGGAAATCAATTTCAGGGCACACAGGTAGTGCTTCCAATATAGGTTCTTCTCTTGGTTTCATCTTCCCATAAGGACTCTCACGGAGGTACTGCATAATCTTTGGTATCCAATAAAAAACGAAAATGTGGAGACCCTTGTTCAAAAAACAGAAAACAATGCCACTAAACATATTAAGCTATAAAAATTTTTCTTCTTGAATTGTCATAATGTTTTTTATTTGTTATTTAATGTCATTCTAAGTAAATAAAAATTACAATTTTTAATTATTAGCATAAATTTTGCTATTCATTTTTATTGTACAATGCCAGTTTTAAATACAAACATAAAAGCATTTAAATTATATACCGAATTACTGAAATTGCACAATTTTTATTTAGTAGTTTGTACATGAATTTGTATTTTGTTAACCTAAACAGCAAAAATGCTGCACAAAATTAACTCAACTGTTTTTATTACACTTCTATATACACACATTCTACGAACATATTTTTGGTTTACTGATGAATAAGGAGGGAATGAAAGGAAAAGGAATTATGGGTTGTCTTATTGTTTTCTTTCTTTCTGTGTCATCACTTTTAGCATAAGTGCTTAGCTAACACACGAAAGCAACATGAGTAAGAAAGGCTATGATACGGTGCCTTGATTCTTTGCATTTCTTAGAACACCATGTATTCTTTCTGTTTTCTATGTTTGAAGCAAATGCTAGTGGAATAGAAAACCTGGCCTCCACAGGATATCAGTATCCCCTCTCCTTAGCTTACAGTCATAGATGCAACACGTTTACCTTGTGCTTGCTGTGAGTCTCCCTTAACTCCCACACACTGTGAGTCTACCAGAATTCTATGTTCATGGGGCATTGTGAATTCTATGTGCAAATGGGGTGGCAAGGAAAGATGGACATGCATGTGCAAGGAAAGAGGGACATGCATGTGCAAGGAAAGATGGACATGCATGTTTCACACATATCCTCTCCTCATGTGTATGTCTATTCTTTAGGTCTATAGTGGTCTCTCCTAGGCTCATCATAAGTCCTTGGAAAGAAAGAACTGTATTTTATAACATTCTGCACCTTCAGTGAATCACAGAGTGTCCTGTGTATATAGAAGATGCTTGTTGTGGGTACTGATGGTGGTTGCACCTCACATGATGTGACTCATAGAATCCCTGAAACTATAATTTAGTGATGTTTATTATTTTACTCCTGCTTGCTAAATCCCTTATTATCAACTAACAAAGGAGTAAGGTACCCTGGCTATTACTTCTGATGTCCCTTTTTAATCTGTCATATCTTTAAGAATTGCCAGAAATTTACCTCTCCGATATGGGTAAACTTTCTGGTTCTTTCCTAGTGCCTGGACACTAACAGAGGAAATGGTGATGAGAGAACTGGAAGTGTGCAGGTCACCAGGTTATCTCAGTACAAAGAATTTTAGGGAGCTTCTACCACCTCCATGTATAACCACAATGAAGAAGCAGTATAGGCAGCCATTGCCATGATCCTAGACATTGAAATCTCTGTGCATACAATATACAAATCTTATACATAGAAATACTGAACACTCACTGAAAAATAGAGATGGCACACTGACTTTAGTTTATATAGACATAGGCCAGCTCACCATGGTGAAAAAAAAGACATTCTGAATTGAGGCAAAAATGTTGGACAGATTTCCCACCTCTACCCACTTAAACCTGGATACTGTGGCAAGCACTATAATAACCAAGCAAGATGATACTGGGGAAAGGTTCTGGGGGTATAGGTTAATTACAACCTTAGTAGTTTCCCAAAATGTGAAGATTAACAAGGACTTGCAGGTTGCATCCTAGGATCTGGAATTTATATAGTAATAAGGGTAAAGCCAGGGAAGCCAAAATGTCTACCTAGACCAAGGGGATGAGTACAGGGTGAGACAAAGAAAACCAAATCAGGATTATGATCCAGATCTGTTCTAGTTTGCAGCAGACAACTAATGGGCTGACAAAGAACAGATGTTTTAGAACAACCTTTGGTAGGTAAGTGTTCCATGAACTAAAAGACACTGAGTCTGGTCACTATCACACATGACCAAGGATATGTCAGTATCATCTTGGTACTTTTGCTGAGACAGCATACTTCATGGGATAGGCAGGGTTTATGGAAGCGGGGGCGAGGGGGGGATGACAAGAATGCTATTCTTACTATTTTTGTATACATTCACCATGAATATCTGAGGAAGAAATCCAAAGTGACTAAGGAAGGATGTAAAGAAATCTATTCAATGAAGCTAGTAATGAGAGTAAATTTGGAAAAAGAAAAAGAAAGGAACAAGGGAAGGAAGAGAAGGAGAGAAAATAATTATATTTGCAGAAGTTCCTTGCCTTGCACAATGCTTGTTATAGAGTAGTAATGGTATTTCAAGTCAGTTGAAGATTAGAGAAATTAGAAAGGAAGAAAAGCTGTGATTTAGTTTGGGCTGATGTAATTTCTCTTTTCGACCCTTGGATGATAAAAATGTCAACCCACGATGAGAAACTCAAAATATAAACACTTAATTGAAATAGGCTGACGTTTCCTAAGGGTACTTATTTTAGGAGTAAGAAGAAGAGAGAGAAGAAAGGATGGAGAATGAAAAGGAAGAGAATTGATAGCTCATTGATCTCCTTCCAATCAAAAATAGCTTGAGTTGCTCAGCCTCTGTGTATGGTTACCAAGCAAAACATAGAGAAGTTGACTTGCTACCCTCCACAGAGAGGCAGCTAGCTCTGAAAGGCCAAGTAACAAAGGTAAGAAAGATCTTCTTAGTAAAGTATCTCTAAGGGGCCATGGTTTCTGTGTTCATCATGAATCCCCGAAAACCTAGAAATTTGGAAGGAAGTCAGAATTGATTTAATCCTTTTGACTATAAATCTCATTTCTGAAAATGATTAGCAGAGGCAGAGACATAAATGGTAAAGTCTCGATCAGGGAAAATGCTGTCAGCGTATCATCTAGATAGATTAGAAAATGAACGCTCAGGTTTCTGTGAAGGAAGACTAATGACATTAAGTCAAGATGAAATAGAAAGGAGCGTCGCACGGACTCAAAAATCATAAACCATGAGCAAGCTCTGACAGAAGACCCTCAGCAACTTTCTGAACTGGAAAATTATCAGGAGTTTGGTCTGAGAGTATTTTCTTAGGCCTCATTTGGAGTCGCTGGCTTGTTTGGGTTTGTTCTGAAGTTCTGGAAATTGCTTTGCCAAGGTTCTGACATTTGTATAAAAGTGAGGTACTTCTGCCTACAACTTTCAGTGCAATCAATTGCACACTCAGAAACAAGAAAATGAGGGTTTGGTTCACTAAAACAAATAAACATTTAAGATACTTTCATACTGTGCAATCATCTGATTTTTGAAGTGTCACAATTTCACTGCCTTTCAGAAATAAGGCAGAACTGTTGCCCTGAAACCAGTGGTGGCTGAGACCAACGTCCTTTGTTTAAGTTAAGATCAAATAGTGAAGCGAGTATATAAATTCCTGCCAAATAAAGCTAAAGCAGGCCTTCTGCTCTGTTTGGTAGTGGGAACAAGCCTGTACATCTGCTTCACATGTGGTATATCACTTGATTACTTACACTGTATCTCCATTGGAAACACACACACATGCACACACGCGCATGCCTCCATTCTTTTAGTATAAGCCAGTAAAATAACCTCAAATCTAAATATCAGTCTGCTGCAGTTTTTCAGGAATCTGATAGAATAAATCTATTGTGTTCTTATGCAGGCTCTTTAAGTTGACTCTTTCAGTGACACACAACGATCAGCTGAAAATTGTTCCCATCATCTTAAAAATTGGGAGTCTTTCTGTGGACTGCCAGTCTTTCTTATGCAGGGAACATTGGGGTTTCTGACATTTGATTTTAAGGCGCTGGCCCTAACGCTAGGGCAAGAATGGTCTCCAAGCTTCATAACACACAACTGATTTTCATGAGAAATAGGTCTATTGATCAAAATTCAAGGTAAATCTTTATCCAATTTCAGAGCTGGAATGGTTATATGAAAAGTATTTCACATCTTCCACACTCCCAACCCCCTTATTATGGCTATAACATTAGAAGATAAAAATATACTGTTCCTCATGTCAAATTTTCAAAATATGCAATATTCAATAGATAGATGGGTAGTTAGGTAGACAGATAGATACTTATTGTTCAATACTAATGCTTCTGACTTAAAATTTTAAGGTCATTGTCTCCCTTCTGACACCTCTTACTACATCAACATCCCATTATATCATTATAGACTCATGAAGCAATGTACTTTTACATTTTGCAGGATAATGACTCTTTTGTATTTCAGTTTTTATCATAATATAAATCTTGAATTGCAATTTGCATATCTTTTATTTAGAAAAAGAGACCCCTATTTAAGACTGTCATTTTAATACAGAGGCATTAAAGTGGCTTTTTTAAAAAAAGAAATGCACCAAAATATTCCAAATTATTCTTCCACTGAATAGCTAAATCTGATTCTACCTCTGCTGCTGCATCAATAAATTAGCAAATGTCCTGAACAATATATTTGCAACAATGATGGCTCAACTGCTTAGTCTTCTGTGCTAGCAGGTTCCCTGCCTGTTAGAAGTCCAGTAAGAAATTTGTAATGGCAATTTGACAATTTGGACTAGATGTCAGGGTGATCACACACACACACACACGTATGTGTATCTATACATACAGTAGTCCCACCCCCATCTATGAGGGATACATCCCAAGACCCCCAGTGGATACCTGAAACTGTGGATAGTACCAAACCCTATATGTGCTATGTTTTTTCCTATGCATACATACCTTTCTGCTTCAACTCTTCTGGAAATGTGGCAGCAACTTCTTCATCAGCAGACACAGGCTCTCCAGTAATCTGTATATTTTTCAGTGTTAGTGTATTCCTGAATCTGTGCAATCATCCCTTACTTGCAGTAAGTGACTTCATGTCACTTGTTTCAGGGGATCCCTTGCTGAAGTCTTCATGTAGGCTTAATAATTTCTGGCACAACTCATTGCTGTCAATCGGAACACGTTTTCTGTTCGTGTCTTCCACCCACAAAGTTAATGCCTTTCCTCTTAACTAAGCACTGATCATGCACTGTGGCAGTAACATTTGTAATTTGAGGTACGACAGCAAAACTAGCACAAGTTTCTTTTTTCTTCCTCACAATTTCATTGATAGATGATTCATTCTTACCCTTGATCTTAGCAACCTCGGCATAGGATTTTTTTTCTTCCCTTGTAAGGTCAAGAACTTCCATCTTTTCACTTAAAGGAAACACTTATCAGCTTCTCTCTGGTATATGCAAATTGCCAGCATCATTACCCTTGCACATTGAGGGCATTATTAAATAAAATAAGGGCTATTTGTACACAAGCACTGTGATACCATGACAGTTGATCTGATGATAACCAAGGTGGCTACTAAGTGACTAAGGGACAGGGAGCATATACAATGTGGAGATGCTGGACAAAGGGATGATTCAGCTCATAGGCAGGATTAAGTGAGACCTTGTGAGATTTCATCATGCTACTCAGAACAATTTAAAATGCATTAATTGTTTATTTCTGAAATTTTCTATTTAATATTTTGGGACATTGGTTGACCGTGGGTATCTGAAACAACATAAGGCAAAACCCTGGATAAGAGGGGCACTACTGTATATACATCTTTTTGCTCATTTATTCATTATATGTAAAGATGATATTACATATGATATATATATATATATTTGTTTATATGTTTCATATAAAGATTTTGTTTATATGTTTCATATAAAGAGTACACTGCCTGCTCAGCTTTTTTATTTTCTGCTTTTTTCTTTGTTTCTTTCCTGTGGTAGGACCATCTCTGTGAAGCAGTCTGGGAAGTTGATCACTGTGACAGACTTTGGGTAGATGTAAGGGAAAGTGCCTTGAAGAGACAAGGCCTGGGCAGCATCCTGTCCACGTCTGCACAGCAGAAAGAGTGCTGCACCATCTAACATCCCAATGCCTACCACAGTGCCTGGCACATAGACAATGCTTACCAAACGTTTGTTGAATAAACAAGTGAATGAAAAAATGAAAGGAGCCCTAGGACTACTCTCTTTCCAACTCTTTCATCAAATTGCAGACCTGCCTCAGTGGCTGTCACTCTTGTGAACTGACAAATATCCCTTTTCCCTGCATGGCATACAGCATTGTTCAGTTGGCTTTATCCTGTTCTTGTCCATTACATCCTAGAAGGGATTGGTGAGGACAAGGGATAGAACCACTGTGGAAAAGCTACCTTTGGCAACAAAGCAAACCACCCTACAGTCCCCCTCAAAAACAATAAAAAGGAAAAGAAGAAAAGAAAAAGTTTAACCGTCTACTCTCAAATGTCCTGGTGACAAAACTGAACCAATTGCTTATGAGTATGAACTAGCTGCTAAAAGAAGGCTCAGTGTAGTGTGGAGTTCTGAATTGGGGCTGGGAAGCCACAGAAAAATTTGAGTTTCAATCCTAACTTTTCCATTTCCTGGCTGTTTTAATTTCGGTAAGTTTTTTCATTTCTCTAAGCCTTAATTTCCTCATTGGTAAAGTGGGAATAATACCTGCCTTACAGGACTGTTGTGAAGATTAAATGTGACAGTATGTATGAAAATGTTTCTTTAGCCCCTATTATGTTTGTAACATGTTTGCTTCCATTCCTACCACCTCCTCTTCTCCCCTGCCACCCATTTATTTCCATGTATTTACCCTTTCTTCCTGGAAAAAAAAAAAGAAAAATTCAAATGTGACTTCAAACATGGCCAGAAGGAGGTAGAATAGCCAAAGAGAAGTGGATGAAAAGAGCTAGAGCAGAAAACCAACCTAATGCTCTAAGGGAACTGTCTTCTTTTCAGCCCTTCAGCTACCCCATTCCCTTTGGACTAGGACATGCACCCTGGACACTCTAAGAGGTCCACATTTGGCCAACCTGGCTGACAGTGACGCTGTGGGGAGCTTTGCAACCCCCCATAAACATAGGCAATTAAGCCCCTAAAAGCTCTTAGGCTTATTGCCCAGTAAATTCACAATGAATAGTAACCTTAATAAATGTTATAAATCTCACCTCAGAGCCAACAGGAAATTCAAACTTTTGCATGTGTGGGAGCCAAAGTGCTGCTGAAACAAAAGGGAGGTGTGTGGACAAGGGGAACATTGTGCGCAGTCCTCATCTCCCCTGGCAGCCCAGAGAGCCCCAGGCCTGGGAAAGGCCCTTAATTGTATTTTGTGAGGCAGTTTTCTGGCCTCCTCACTCCTCCCTTCCTTCACCTGCCTTAACTCCTTCATGTCCCACTGGCCCAAGAGGTAATCCATCCATATGTATCTCCTACTGATTGAAATAAATGATGGAAATACTTGATGGGGCCAAATTATAGACAAGATGCTTTTTTAGGTCAATGTTTCAGTCAGATAGCAATTTTAGAAACTTAACTACACCCTAAAACTAAAACTTAAACTCAGTGTTATAAAAAAAAAAGGGGGGGATATCAGAAAAGAGAAACCACTGGATATTTTGATCCACACCCTCACTAAAGGGTGTTAGTTTTAATAAACAGTCACAATTTGGGGCTGTTATGAACCATAAGGCACACTCCTGGCCATGTTTCCAATTTCCTCTCTTGCCTTTACTGCTGTTATATTAAGGTCTGTGGTAAGGCAAAATGTTTATTAAAAAAGGTGAGGAGAGCAATATTCCAGATTAGATTATTTCACCTGTTCTAACTATATACCAGCCAATCAGAAATCTTCACCCGTGGGTTTAAGAGCAGCAGCCCTCCCACCTCTGGGGCTGAGGGAGGGAGGGTTTCAGCCTGTGGTTACAAAGTGAATGCAGATTAGGCCGTTTTAATTACTGACTTTAACTGAATATGGAATACATTTTCCAGTCACAGAGAGGGGCAAATAAATGTATCTGGAGCCTCCTCCATCATAGAGATAATTACACTGGGATTGAAAAACATCTCTGGAGCAATGAGCAATGAGGACTCAAGTGATAAAACAGTCTTCTGAGTAGGCATCCTTCATGTCATGAGGGGTTAAGGTGGAAGAGTCTTTGAGTGGCTTCAGACTAAAATAAATTTTTTTTTTCTTTGAAGACCCAATTCATATCGAACACCCTTCTGGAGCAAAATGGGGGGGAAATGCTCAGCACATTGGAAATTACCTAGAACACAG
Organism: Aselliscus stoliczkanus; assembly: GCA_033961575.1. Classification (NCBI taxonomy): domain Eukaryota; kingdom Metazoa; phylum Chordata; class Mammalia; order Chiroptera; family Hipposideridae; genus Aselliscus; species Aselliscus stoliczkanus. Next base: position 114,123,216 of record CM066730.1, on the reverse strand, counting down.
TATAGTCCTCACAGAGCAAAATCCCATTCAAGCAATACATTTCTTTGATTCTCCTGGGGCGTTCCTTAAGACAACAGGCTTTCTGACAGTGAATCTTTGGGGACTTTACTTCCTTTCATTGTTTCTGAAATTTCTCTAATGTGGAGTTGCTGGAAAGTACTTTTATACATTGAATGAATTGCCTATATTCCCCAATGTTACACAGTCTTTTGTACTCCTGGCTTCTCTTCTTTCATGTTGGTAGGTTCATGATGCTTCTATTCTAAGCCAACACTTATACCGGATTTTGTTGCATAGTGTTATTAAGGTTAGGATATACTACTTAACCCATGGCCTACCCAGGTATGCATAATAATCAGCTGTGTTATAGTACCATTCCATCGAATTTATTTTAGAAACATGAATGTTTAAATCCTTAACACAAGCATGCTTCTTACATTCCCCTACATCGGGCTTGCTCATAGGAGCAGCCTTTAGGCCAGTGCTGCCCATTCGAAATATAGTGTGCACCGCAAATGCAAGCCACATAGGTAATTTTAAATGTTCCAGTAGCCATATTACAAACATGAAAGGTAACATGTGAAATTAATTCTAATATGTTATTTAGCCCAACATCTCTACAATGTTATTATTTTAACATATAGTCAGTATAAAACATTTATTAACAAGATATTTTACATTCTTTTTCATACTCAGTCTTCAAAACTCATTTTATATTTTGCACTTAGAGCACATCTCAGTCTGGACTAGCCACATTTCAAGTGCTCAATAGCCACTGTTGCTACCGTATTAGACAGTACAGCTGTAGATTGTCAAAATTTCTAATTATTTAAGTTTATCTTAGTCCATCTTTCCCTCTATTAGCTTTGGTATATATCAACACTACCATTTTCTTACCAACTGCATCTGCTTTAAAGCCTCACATGACCTATAAGTTTTGAGTAAACCCAGGTACCTATCATGTAACAACAGACACTTATGGTTTCTAGCGAGATGAACCTGATACTTCCCAATGTTTACTCTGAGAACATAAAGTCCTCATCTTTTAAGATGCCTGTTTTCTTCATGTGTGTTCACAGGAGTGCCAACCTACACTTGCAAATCATCACAGAGAAGAGGGGCTGCTAACATGGGAATCAGAAAGAAAACCATCCACAGTCTGTAGCTGGGGTTTTTATTGAAGCATGGCACCAGGTTCCACCCCCTCCCGTCTCTGCCTTGTTCCTTCAGGGCAGTCTCAACCCCTGGGCTCGCCCTGCACTGAATCAATTTCTGTGTTTGCTAATATTTCCCTTGTCCTTCTGCTACATGTTCAATCTGACAGGCTGTCACCATGAGTAAGTAATTTAACACTGTCTTCACTTTGAGATAATCAAGAGCTCAGGGGGTAGCTTTTTAAGTACAAACTTTAAAAAAATATATTAAATTCCAAAAACAGATGCTTCTTCCTTTCTCTCACCCCCAATCACAAGAGCATAAAAAAGTACCTTTGTAATTGTTTCCCTAGAAAAGACTGCAGTCCACTAACAGGCGCTTTAAGATCCCCATCAATGTAAATGAATGTGCCCTCCCATTTTTAGAGGTGAAGAACCCAAAACATTCAGAGAACCAACAGTGATGTGGAGGACCAGCTGGTCAGTGGGCAAATGGACTTGTGTGCATATTATTTCCAAATTTCTACTCTCAGAAAAAAGAAATCCTATAATATTCTATTCTATTATGCATAAACCTCATGCTAAGCTTGTAGTCTTGCTACTTCAGAAGCCCATTCAACTAAATAGAGCCTTTTGATATGTTTCTTGAAATAGTTGATCTGGTCAGCAAAGACCTCAGAATACTGGCTGTTTGTGAAAGAAAGTTCATGCAAAGAAAGAGCCAAAAATAACTAAAGCAGAGGTTGAAAATTTAGGTTTGGTTAGCAAAGGGCTCTTAGGCTCTTAGGTGCCTTTATTGATTTTCCAATTTTATCCAACATTGTATTTTACTTTCACTTGTGATACAATAATGGATTGTATTTAATTAAATACTTAGGCTAATTTTTATTAAAGAGAGAACATAAAATATGAGGTTTAATTTTTAGGGCATTCTTTTTTCCTCTCAGTTACCTATATCTGGGAACATGCCATTATAGCCAGTACAGCCATTATACAAGATGCCAACACTCACCTGGTAACAACTACTTAGATTTTCAGGCTCTGTGTCAATAGGAAAATGAAAGGAAATTAAAATAGAGAAGACAAGGAGAGAAGAGAGAACAAAAGAAAGTCCTAGCACTATAAATGCAAACCTATAAAGCAATGGCAGATGCCACAAAGTACAGCCTCCAACCTTCTTTCTTGCCAGGACTTCTGCTGTGTTCTGATCTGGATAAATATTTCCAGGTCTGGATAATGTGCCTTTGTTTAGGCCGATTCCAGGGGCTCTCCAGGTGAGTAGAGAACTCATGATGCTGAGACTGCTGGGGCAGCACAGACCCTGTATTTTTCTCATCCTGCCTGTTTCATGATAATGCTTAAGCCACACCATTGCAAATGCCCTGAGGCACTTTAAAGAGAGTGAATTAAAACACAGATTTAAGATTGTCTGAAAAAGAATCACATATCTTTCAGGTTAAAAAAAAAAGATCTTAGACGTCAACTAAAGGAATCTTACATATGAGGAAATCAAGCTTTAGAGAAGTTAGGTGACTTTAAGATGCTGCTCATGCATTTAACTATATAAGAGCAGCAGAATTAGGACTGGGCATTGTAGGGAAGTGGAAGGAAGGGAAGAGAATTGAAACATACCATGTGAAGAGCAGCTTGTGGCTCCTTTGTTTTCTTTCATGATTTAGATTCTCTGATGCCTTCATTATGTAACGAAACTCAATCGCTTCTTGCTGACTATCAAATGACTATTTGCCTGGGAGTGGTTATATTTTTCTATATGTTTCAATGCATAGGAGAAAATCGATATCACACATATAGACGTGAACCCTGCTTTTTCTTAACATGCTCAACTTCAGGATAGCAAAGGATCTCTCTCTCTCTCTCTCTCTCTCTCTCTCTCTCTCTCTCTCTCTCTCTCTCTCCTGCTGCTGTACCCCAGTTCCCAGCACAGTGTCTGACACATTATTGTTTCAATAGTTTTTGAAAGAAAGGTTAAGTGAATGAATAAGTGACTGAGTCCTTGGAAGGAAAGCTATTTACAGCAGAGATGTGCCTTACTTTACACATTCCTGTAAATGTATGTGCAGACCTGATTTGGGTAACTCACATGAAATACTCTTTCTGTGGATGTGTCAACTTTGCACCCAAATGAACAGTAGTCATTCTGTTAAGTCATTATAATTTGAACCCAACACATACAACCAGAAGTGGAGTTCTAGTGAGAGGAAATTTCTGAAAGTGAAGTGTTCTTCGTGTGCTAAGGAGGACTAATAACCCCTTACATATCTGTTTTGTAAGCTTGGATAAATGTATGCAGATTTGTTATTGCTGCTTTTCTAGCTGGAATCATCTGTTCAAAGGAAAAGGAGAACCACCAACAACAAAGAACAAAAGCAACACCTCGGAGTGCTCTGAGGCCCTCCAGTATTTGTGACAAGTGATTAAGAGCAGAACTGGGCTACGCCTCAAGAACCCTTGCTCTCTGCTGCTCCCTTGAACCCTGGGAGACTTGGTTTGCCATCAATTCTGCACAAAGTGAGGCTGTATTTTTCAGTTGAGAGGCAGCCGGGAGGACAGAGACAAACACCTTGGTATGTCAACCTTGAAGTACCACCTGGAGGGCGAGGGCCTTTCACAGTTTAATAGTGGACAGAATGTTATGGTGATGATCTGGGTCAGGTGGCGACTGAAGCAGTCACGAATCCTGAAACAACAGATGTCACACTGACAGCTGTAATATCCAAGACTTATTTTTCTCCTTCAGCAGCAGAACCAAATAATGGGTAACAACAGATCTGATCCTATAGAGGAAGCACCGCCTTTTCTTTATGAGTTTGCTCACTTTGTCTGTACAATATTAACTCCATACACCATGGGTGCTAAACCTCAAGCACACAAATGTTCGTTTGTTTTTTTAAGATATGAAATAGTGCACATGATGCAAAAGGTAAGCCATGAATAGATATTTAAAAAATAATAATTTTATCTCAGTATTCCTGTCACCACATTTTCCTTGGGTCCCACTGAGAAAAATCATCTAGCTTTTAAAAGCCTACTGGCAAATTGGTAGACAATTACTAACAAAGTAGCTCTCTTTCAACAGTGTGAAGCCCAGAATATCATGACTGTAAATATGCCACAGAATTTTTAAATGGCCCAATATACTGGATAGTCTATGAGACTATAAATTTTATTGATTTAAAGTATAAAGAGTAACTTTACAATATTAAACAATGAACAGATAAAATTGTGTTAGCATAATACCTGGCATAGTAGACACTCAATAAATATTAAACAAATGAATAATTAGTGATCCAGAACTATTTCTGGAGCTTTAGGTAATTGTATCATTGCTCTTAAGTATTTATTATAGCCCCCCTTTTTTCTAGCCTTAAATACCATTCTACCTTTTTCTATATACACCTTCCTAATTAATCTTGTTCTAAACAATATGACACACTGTTTGTTTTTTATTTGTTTGTGTTTAAAATATATAGGGAGCAATAAAAGTAAATTAAATACCACGAGTTAAAAGAATTCTCAAGGAGAAACAAAAGAAAACAACATCCTTTACACTAGACTTCTAAATGCCTTTTCCATCAGAAAAACAGCCCTGTGTTTCTCAAATGGTGTGAAACTAAGTGACCGTCCACTGTCCAGTGTCTCTGTCCTTGTGTGAGGTGTTATGACATCTTCTTGGGGCTGAGCCACAAGCTCCTCAGGAACTTGCTGTCACATTATAGCCTGATTCTCAAATTGTATGGGCAGATATATCCCAGGATTTCTCTTCCTACCATAATCTTTACTACATTGGTTAGCTCTCTCTGCCACTTTCCCTACCAGTCCCAGACAAATTGGGCTAAGGAATTGGAATTATGACTATGGGTTCTTGGTCACCCTAGTTTCCCTATGTTGGGAATGGGGAGCAAATTGATGAAGACATAGCTTGTTTATGATCATCATTCTCATGAAAGCATTAATTGAGCATCTACAATTTGTTGGACCCTGGAGACATAGACAAGTGAAAAACACACAATGCTTCTTTAGGAAACTTATAAATGCACTTAAGAAGATAACTGGCAACATAAGGTATTTCAAGAAAACATCTCAAATGGATGACATGGGCAATAATTGTTGGAGGAAGGCTTGAATGCAGTGAAATGGAGTGGTTGAGCACGTCTGGAAAGTATGGGAGAAAAATAACTTCAGACCAGAATTCTAAAGACATTAAACCACAGAATGACAAAAAGGGTTAATTCTATTTCAAACCAAAGTAAAAACCCTAAAAGCAAGAAAAGGATTCTCACATTCATCTCTGGCCTATTCTAAACCAAGCAGTATAAAGAACTTCATAAGAATAAGTTTGATTGCATATGATTGACACATTAGAAACTTTCAAATATTGTTGGAAAAATAACCTGAACTCCTGGGATTCTCTGACACTAGACCCTCCTGTCTTTCTGTGGGTGGCCCAATCTAATCATATGAGCGATTAGAACTGGATATGGCAGGTCATAGCCTAGGTGTGCCCTGGAAATATAACCAAACATGCAGTGTTAAGAAGACAGAATGAGAAGGAAGAAGAAAAAAAAATCCTCAGTGGGAAGAAACCCAATTTTAAGCCTCTAGAGCATAGAAAAGCCCCACTATTCATTAAGGGAGGTCCCACCAGCTATTTTCTCAGGCAGCTTGTATTCACATTAATGAATGAAGGAGAGAATTTTAATGTGCACCTCTGAGAGAAATAAGAGCCCCAAAAAGTTCATTCCCCAGATCCCTCTGGGATTTTTCTTTTTTTTCTTTTTTTTCCTTTTCCCTTTTCTAGTGCATAGTAATGAGGTTGCATGGTTCTGTCGAGGTAGAGCCCAATAGAGGTGGCGTGGGATAGCCAGGATCCACATTCACAGAGGCTCAGCATGAGCTTTCCTTGATCTGGAATCTGGCACTTCCTCCAATGCTTGTAACTCAGACCCAGCCCCAGGCTCTGTCCAAGGGGGCAGGGGGAGCTGAAATACAGCTCTCCATGGATGGGGCAAAGGGAGCCCAGGTTACTCATGAGAACTATTACCCCTTTGGAATAAATCTGCAAACACACCCCAACCTTGACTCTGGTATCCCAGTGTTTGATCCTAGTTCAACCTCATTTCTTCCCCCTGAATATGAGAATAAACTTCTACCAGACATTATAAAAAAGGCTTAATACAGAGAGCCAGAGGTCAGAATGTCAATCTTATTTGCCCCGAAATATCCCTGAACTTGTAGGAATTCATATTTGTTTACATTATAAATGTACTAAATGAGCTAATTATAGTGATCATAACTCACAATTAAAAACAAACACAGTTAGAAATTTCAAAGACTTTCAATATCTTTTCTTTAATCATTCACCCAGGCTCAAAATATGCATTTTTTAGATTAAAGCATTAAAGTTGCTAATTATATTCTCAGAACTAACAATTATTTCTTTACCCTTTTACTACCTTCTTCTGGCAACAAAAATGTCAGCACTGATTTAATTTTTTTGTTATTATAGGATTAAAAGAAGTTTCTAAAAACGCAATTAAATTTGCCCTATAGCTAGAGTAACTCCCCTATCAGCATCTGAAACCTCTTCTCTAAAACAACAGCATAAAAAATGATTCAGGCTTTCTTGACTTTTGTGATACATTCCTTTGGTGATTATCTCCAATAACAACTCAACCGTTTTAATGAAACTCCCTGCACATCACGTCCTGGTGAAAGGTAGGACATATTAGATTAATAAAGAAAATGAAAGTTAAATTGGCTGTTGGAGTGTGAAGCCCTGCCCGTGTCATGCATGGGTTCTCCACCTTTGGGAGCCTAGTTCAACTTCAGCCCCAGGCCCTAAGTGAAAAGTTCAGTAGTCTTGAGTACGTCCCCACTTAATATATTACAAAATCAATTATTTTATGGTGGTACACTTGGTAACCTATGCTCAGACAGAATCAAGTTTTGTTCCCGCTGGGGATTCACCAATTATCTATTCAGTGAATTATTTTCAGATAAAGCAGAAACACCTGCTGTCAGCAGAGGGAGTATCTGCCTAATATGGGTATCATTCTGAGCTTGACGTGTTATTGCATTTGTCACGTGCAGGATGGCACTATGAGACTTTGGATGAATTTATCACATTACGGAGATGCTTGATGGGAGATTGGAGCATGATTCAGTGCCCAAAGTTAGAGCTAAAGCACTGTAGCAAAGAGTTCCAAAATGAAGCCACAGAAAAATTGGGGAAGGGGGTAATCAAGTGTGCAGATACGGCAACTCATCTGTCTTGCCTTATTTCCAATAAGTCAGCACAAATAAAAATTGTGATAATTCAGCACAATTTCTTTTTACTGGCTATTGACCTGGACCCGATTCAAAGTAGGGACCAAAAAAGGTTCCGTGGACTTTGATTCTGAGCTGGGGACAAAGAGCAGAGTTGAAACAGGCATAGTTGATGAGGGGCACTACCTGTAACCATCTACTCAGGTAGGATTTTAATTCTTTTAGGGTCTCTTCTTTTTCTCAGAAGTCAGTCAATCTCAAGACACTCATGGTATTTATTTTTCTCTTTTTTTCCAAAATTAATAACACTAGCTGAAACTAAAACAAAGAACAAACAAACAAGGTATCTCTACAAGCTGACTTGTAGAGATTTCAAAATCTCAAAGAATTAACACATGACACCAGGACCCACGATGAGGTCAGAAACTCATATGGAACACCTGCTACCACATGCAGAGTATGGTTTGGGCAGACAGGAGGAACAGGACAGCATTAGGGAGGCCTTGATAGCTTGATATGGAAATATTGCTGGGTACCTTTCTATTATTGTTAGGGCCTTCACTGGAATACTTGTCCATTGAAAGTACTATGCTAGAAACCATGGAGAAAAGTATCATTCCCTGGTTATGAGCACAGTTTCTAGAACCAGAAAGACTTGGACTCAAATCTTAGATCTACCCAAAATATCAACTGTGTTGTATCAGGAATTTCTTAAACTATTTAAGGCTTAGGTCTGTTAACCTCGAAATGAGAATAATGGTTCATAGGATTATCATGAGAAGACTTTGTAAAGGCTTTGCGTGATACCCATCACATAGCAAATACTCTGGAAATTTTATCTGTTGTGGTGGACGATTACTGTTACTGTTATTTTGCTGTTGTCATATTATTTATATAGAAGAATGAATGATTTCTAGGACCAATCCATAAAATTTTTAGTTGAGATAAGCAGTGGAAGGAGAAACTTCCACTTTAAGCTGAAAGGAAAAAAGCAGTGGGTTTAGAACAGACATCAATCTTGCTACACAGACTCCAAAGTCAACTCTCAATTATCTTTGCTAATAGAAGGGAGAAAATAATCCAAAACAACAGCTGACTCAACAAGCTGGCATTTTTTTTTTTAATTGAAATCTTATCAGAGATACAGACATGCAACCTATCAGCCTTTGCTCTAAATCTTGGCTCTGTGCTTGGTCCCAGTTGCTGGCAGCTGCCTCAAACTCCACTGAATCTCTAAGAGATCTTCACCTTCCTGGTGACCCAGTATCTGTCCCCTTCCCAGTGCCCCATGAACTGACCACTGAAGAGCTTCACTGGGCCACAATCCCACGTGTATTTCTCAACCATCCTCCACTTCAATCCCATTGCCTAGTCCAATTTCTTCACTTATTTTTTTTGAAGGCCAGAAGTTTTTCTCATCCAAGAACAAGACCTACTTTGAAATACCTCACCACAAGAGCCGGCCGCGGGACTCAGTTAGTTAAGAGCTCACTCGAGAGTGCAAGTTGAGCTCTGAGCAATGACAGTTCAATGCCAGCCTGAGCTGAGTTGCCATTGAGCTGCCAACAGGTGGCAGGATGGCTCAGCTTAAAAAACAAAACAAAACAAAAACCTCACCACATCCTACAGGCATAACTTACAGGAAGACAAATGAATTTACTCTGGCAAATACACTCACTCCAGGCCTGCCCTGTTTTCTGAATCTCCAAGTCCCAAACTATAGCCTTTTCTTCCCTGCCCCTCCCATCCACCACTGCTGTTGTTTCCTGATATTGTTCTCAGCCCAGGCTAGCACCATAAGAAGCACAAGGCCACTATGGGGGCCAACTTCGCTCCACTTCTTCAGCAGCTAGAAAAGAGGCAAGTGTTAGTGGGGATCTGATGGGAAAATAGAAGACAAGTTCATGCTGCCTATTCCTTAGCAGAGTATACATAAGAGAAACTTGAGGTAAATATTATCTCTGCTAGCTGACCCCCACAAATGTTGGCTTCTTCTTTTATCTTGGGATTAATAGAACAGATAGCTAAATCGTAATGATTTGACAGAAATACATTCATTGTACAAATCATTATGCAACAATGATTTATTAAGTTATTTTTCTACAGATACTTATGTTAGCAGGTACTAAGCTAAGTCATATGAGGAAGAGAAGCTAAGACAGATACACAAATATCTAGACCAGCAATTCTTACCTGCATGCAATTTTGCCCCCAGAAGAGATTTGGCAAGGTCCAGAGAAAATTGTGGTTGTTACACCTGGTGGGGTGAGTGCTACTGGCAACTGGGGATTAGAGGCCAGAGAAGCTGCTAAAATTTTACAATGCAGCAACAGGTCCCCATAACAAAGAATTATCTGACTTTAAAGCTTAGAAGTCTGAACTTTACTATAAGGCATTACAACCTACATTCAATATGAGCGATGGAAGGAAAAAACTATGGCAGGATGAGAGAGGGTCCTTCTGCCTGGAAGTCTAGTCTAATCTGTGAAGGTCTAAAGAGGAAAGTAACATTTGACTGTGTCATGAAGTTTGGATGAGATTTTGAAAGATGAAGATTATAGGAGATTAAGACTAGATTTCTATCAAAGGAAAGAAAAAAGTATAATTTAAGTAGTGTGTGAAGGTCTAAGGGGGACTTCTAAGAGAGTATAAAACAGCTAGAATCACTTGAAGAGTAAGATGGAAAGGCCAGAAGAAGGTGACAACATCCTCAAGGCCTCAAACATCAGGCTAGATAATTTGCTTCACTGTTGTCAGAGACTAGCCAAACCTGGCAAATATTAAAATTTATCATATCAGGTCCTGGTGTGTATGTTCTGTTATTTCAGAGTCAGATAAATTTAGAGTTGAAAATGGATTGGAGACATGTTTTGGCCCAATGTCCCCTTCTGACGGGTAAGGCAGCTGAAGCCAGGGAGAGCATGTGAGTTGACCATACCTGCAGTCAGTTGAGCCACAGCTGGGTTATCATTTGCTTTCAGCCAAATTCTTTTTCTGTAACTCTTTACTGACTCCAGGAGGTGCTACCATATGCATTTTTAAGGGTGTCATTTGTGTAGGATTGCCTGGCTATCATCAGTGCTTCCCTAAAGGACTCCAGACGGGCTAGATGGAGAGGAAGGATAGCTGACAACTGTCTAGTAAGCCTAGCCCAGTGAGTCTTCACTGGGAACTGAGTGCTGTAGGGGAGGATGCAGGGGACATCATCATAGGCAATGCAGATTCACTTGAAGGTTTTCTTCAAATTCAGCATATTCCCTTAATGATTCTAATATGTCACTGAGGGGTACCCCAAGTTGCTTACCCCGAAATTTTGAGAATTATTCTTTAGAGAACCATTGCTGAGTGGGAAAATAGGTTGAGAGTCAGAACTATAGGTTTTTAACACAAAGCCTAATCTATCAGGCTCCGAGGTGACTTTATAGTTCAACTCACCTGGATTCCTATGTTTGAGAACAGTTTTATCTCTGTAATACTATTAGTGTAGTTTCCTGACATACATTCTTCTGGAGTTTTCTAAAGTACTACATGTATATTTATTTTTTAAATAAAATTGAATGAAATTAATTTTATTTTGAGCCCTCCCCACTTTGTGAGGTATAGTCACTATCTTTCAAAGTTCAAGAGTTCACAGAGACAAAAACAAAACAAAACAAGTAAAAAACCAGAGAGGTTCCTTCAAGGTGAAAACGTTGGGAACTGCTGAGCATAGCATGCTTCCCACATTTTTGTCTGTTAGGCTATGTTTAGTTAACAATCTTCTATGTGCAAACTTAACCACTGGGTTAACAGAGCCAGACACACTTCAGATCCTGGCTCTGGCACTAATTAGTGATGTGATCTTGGGCCCACCACGTAACTTGTCTGTGCCTCACAGGAATGTCAAGATAATAAAATTAGTTAATATATGTAAACTCCTTAGAGCATCTGTTTCATAGTAAATTTTATTCTGGTATTAACTATTTTTTAAAAGAATTTTGAGACACATATTGATTTTTCTTTATGTGCTTCTGGTCCCTGGCTCAAGGGTTTTACCTGAAGTCATCGTTTCCCTTCGTGTCCGTACCTACGGACCCTTGGTGGGCCTCTAGGAATCTTGGAGAGCTATAATAGTCACTAGCACACAGGCTTTAACCAGCAGCTCTGCAGTCCCCAAGAACCATGAGTTCCTTTGTCATTTCTCAAATCCTAGCAAAGATCATCTACTTATTCATAACAAAACTACATGTACAGTGTCTGCCACATACTAAGCCATTGTGAGTGAAATCATGGATGAAAATTTCTGGGTTTTTTTTTCTTTTTCTTTTAGATATAATTATATCAACAGTATGGTTATCTTATTCTGAAAAGAAGATCAATTTGCGTTAATGCAGGTTTCTTGTGAATAAAAATGAGGAAGTAAATTAATCATGTCTTTAAAAACACAGATTGTTCTGTAGACTCAATCTTTTAAAATAAGGAGTCCATGTTGGGGTGGGGGCCGGGGGGTGGCGCTAATCAAAGGAGTCCTTGCTGACAAAAAGGCTGGAAACTGCTGGAGCCTAATGTGTTCCCTGCATTTCCCACCTCCTCCCTCTTTCTTTGTACTTGATTAACTACGTCTATGAAATAATAAAAGCACAAAAGTCTGCAAAGCAAGCCCAGTGGTGGAATGGGAAGCACTGTGCCTGACTGGTACAGAACACAGGGTTAAGATGTAATCTTCTATGTGCAAACTTAACGTGCCAGTTGTTTTATTTAGGGAGAGAGGAGGGGGGATGCATTAGAGAGAAAGTCCACAGCATAATTAGGAAACAATCAACACGTTTTTCTTGCTGTCCTAATTTTTTCTTCACTTTAAAATGCTCCATTGAGTTTAATTAAACTTGCCCTAGGCTTATAAGCCTAGCAAACTGGGGAACAATTTTTTTGAAACTCGCTTTCCTGTCAGAAAGGTTTTCTTCAAGCTGGCCCAGTACTGCTGAACTTCAAGGTTTCAGGGGATGTTAAAACAACTGTAACCAAATTAATGTAAATTATCTTTATTTTTTTCCTATTGATTTGAGCAGAGGGGACAGGATCTTAGCACTGCCAAACAAAAGACTTCCACAAGGTTCTTAAGGATGCTTGGTTTGGGAAGCAGAGAGTGGGAGGATGATTTCATGTGGTTATGAAGGAGGAAGAGGGATAAAGGGGACATGCCAGTGATGAATAATTACTGTTATTTCAGTGGACTGCTATTATGGATGCCATTTCCTTCCTCCTTTTTGGATGTCAGCATCCGATTTGCTTTGGGGAATCACCACCACCCCATTCCATGTGGTTCCAGTGGGACCGTCATCTATTTTGGTCTATCCTCCAGCAGCCCCTACGCACCTTTGCAAAGAGCTAGATGGGCACGTGACCATACCAGACCAGAAAGACTCTCCCTTTCTCTGCCTCTCTCTCTCTCTCTGAAATTTAGATTTTGACTAGAGAGACACATAATCAGGACTTTAATATAAATCATTCTAATGTCAAAGCCATGTAGAGTTTGTCCATGGTCCCTGGCTAAAATTCTTTACAGTCACTTAGATTCCAGTCCTTTCTGAACACAGGGTGCTCCATTTTTGGTTGGATTTTGTAAATTCTCCAGTATTTGTATTAGTTAGATTTTGCTAGTTGAGCTAAGGCAACAGGCAACTCTGAAATCTTAAGGGCTTCCAACAACACAAATTTATATCTTACTCATGTTAAATGTTGCCTGCAGGTTGCCTGAAGCTCTGCTCCACATACTCTTCACTCCAGGTTGAAGGTATAGCTTCTATTTGGGAAATTGCCACTCTGGTAGCAGACAGAAAAGCAGAATGAAGAAATCACAAGATGCCTGCTAAACCTGCTTCGGAATAACATGTGTGATTTCCACGCACCCCCACTTGGCTCAGGAAAGTATAATGTCAGAAGGGCTAAAAGTATAATCCTCATCCTGGAGGAACATAGTAGACAGAGACCAGAAGAGAGGGGCAGCAGACACTTTTGAAAAATAATACAATTTAACTCCAGTTCTGCCAAATATTAACTGTGCAAATGTGGGGAAATTATTTAACCTTCCTGAGCTTCAGTATCTTGAAAACAACCTTCATTTCTTGAGAGCAATGCTAACAATATCCAGTCCCCTTTTTGAGGGTACATGTAAAGTTGGAAATCCTTGGGTCCTTTTAGTTGAATGGGACCATCTGATCATTCCCTGCCAATGAAATAAGCAGACATGATAGGTATTACTCCCAGGATAAGACAGTGATGAGCCACGTGAAATTCTCCAGACTCTTTCTTCACCTGTTGGAGCAGCAGAGAAGACCAGAAGATTCATTGGCATAGGTATAATATATTGGAATCTCTGTCAGCTTGGGTCTCTGAGTGATTATGTAAAGCAGAGTAAAGTTCCTGCTATTGACCCAAGATGAACATCATAGTGAGAGAAAAATGACAATATTTTATTATGCTAAGCCGTGGATGTTGGGATTAATTAATTTCTTCAACATAACCTAGATTTTCCTGACTAGCAAGAAATTGGTAGTGATATTATAATCATCATTTCTGGTATTAAATTCCTCCTTGCTTGAAATACCTAGAGTGGCTTCTGTTTCCTACACTGATATTACTGATACAGGTACCTAACCCAATCAGATATGATGGGAGAGACTTCTTACACAAAGTAATGCCTGAACTATGTCTAAAAGAATGAATAGAATAAGTGAAGTAAAGGAGAAGGGGCATTCCAGACAGAGTTTATAGCATGGACAAAGGCACAGAATCAAGGAACAGCATCATAGGGATCTATATTCAATTCCATTTGCTGAAGTTATACAAAATTAAGCTGGAGAGATAAATAAGAAATTTTGTGCTCTATTAAGCAGATTGGAGATGGAATATCTTGTGTCTAATATTAAGGTGCATAAAGTTACAGTATATCAACACAATAAAAAAAAGTCATTGAAGGATATTAAATGGGAAAGAAAGGAGGTGGTCACACATGAATTTTAGATAAGTCCCTCCATCTGCTATATGAAAGGTAAATTTGGGGGATGAGTTAGTGGGTAAATGAATACTAGGAAGCCATTCAGAAGGATATTTCAGTAGTTCTAGAGAAAAGTAATGAAGACCTAAACTAGAAAAGTAGTAGAGGACATTGGATGAGGGAATGAGTCCCAAAGTATTCTGGATATTCAATCAAGAATACTTGATGAACAATTGAGCATGGTAGTAAAAAAAAGGGGGTGGTGAGGGAGATTTAAGAATGATTCTCAGGTTTTTAACTTGGATGACTGGACTAGCAAGATCCCTGAAGCTTAAGAGGATATTACTGGAGGAGCAAGTTATAGAAATTAATTCAATTTTGCATTTATTGATGTTGAAACATTAAGAGCATATCCAGATAGAAATATGTATTTTAAAAATCAGATATCTTGGTTTAAAACTCAGAGTAGAGCTCTAGATTGAAGACAAACATTTGTAGATTTCAGAATCATCAGCCTATAAGTAGCAGTCAAAACCATGGAAGGGGGTTAGATCAATCAGGAAGTTTTAGAAGTTTAGGGAGAACATCAAAATTAAGAAAAGAACTATCTAGAAAAGGAACAAGAAGGATCAATAAAAACCAAAGAGAGTATGGTGGTAAAAAGTGATAATAACAAAATCGTAAAATGCAAAGACTTACTAGCTATGATGTGGAACACGTCCATTGAATTTGAAAATAATAAAGATTGCAGTATGATTTAGGAGGGAATTAGCAATCAACAATTGAAAATAGTCGATTTCTTAAAAATAATGAGAGGCATGCAGTAGGATAAAATTTTAAACATGTGTATAAGTTATGAAAAATGAACCCTAAAAAGAAAAAGTAGAAGATATTTAAGGTAAAGGTGAGGAGAGATGGATCAAATACTCGGAGACCAAATAAGGAATCAAAGTCAAGGATAAAGGTGGAGGATTAGCTTAGAATAGAAGAGACACAACATGCTATACAACAGTTAAAAAAAGAGATGAATCAAGTTGTGGATAGAGAAATATATGTTAAGGTTTAAGATACCTCATTGCATTTAAGGCAGTCTTTTCTGGGTAGTCACAAGTTTAGAGATGGCCATTGTAGTGGGAAGGTGAAATAAAAAGTAGACAAAGACCTTTAAAGGTGAGTACGACAAGAAACGATGAGTGTAGAATTTTTGCATGGATACTACACATGGGCTCATGATGTTACTGAACTTGGGGTGGAAAGAAGGACTGCAGGGATTGTTTCAAAGTTTCCAGTGATCCAAACCTAAGGAGAAGTGATTTGGTAAAAATCACTAATATCATGAATTTCAAATGACTAGGGGGTTTTACTGGAGAATAAAGGAATGACAATTTAGAAGCCACATGAGAAATGAGAAGAAAGCTGAGTCCATTCCAGTTTAAGCCAGAAGAGACCCAGTCTGGATGATAAAGTATACAGTCACCTTGGCTAAAAGGAAAATAATGGACCTTGAAGGAACACCCAAGTTTCAACTAAATATTTTGTGTCTAGGTACAAAATGTAGGAGAGAAGATTAATGGGAGGATGTTCTGGGGACATATTTGTACAAATGGTTTCTCAATCCCCCCATAACTGACCACACAATGCTACCCTCCTTTCTATCTGCTCTGGAAGTTCTCCTCAATAGCTTGTTATGCTCATTTCCTCCTCACTGTTCTAAGTGAGGAGGAAATGAGCATAACATTTGTTCAAAGGCCTTGACCAATCTCTCTACCTACATTTCAATCTTTCAAGACCCACTTTGAATCCTAACTGTTATGAAGTCTTCTCTGATTGTAGCAGCTTTTCTGGACTTCTCTGTTCTGTGAACCACTATATACTTTTGGATATGTTAGTGATGGGATACATCAGTATATGCTGCTTATGAACCTCTGTGTTGGTCTTGTGCCTCTGAATGGCTTGCAAGCTCTTTGAGCACATGATTTGTGTGGTGGCTATTTATTTTGTTGTCTTTATCTTAGCACTCTATTCCTATTTCTCTTGAGGAACTGCCTCTTGCCAATTTTAACTATGTTTCTTATGGGGAAATCAAAATAGCTAGTTAAAATATTGTACTTTTCCAATCCAAAAATAGCTAGGTGACCGAAGTTGGGCCAATTGTAATATTGTTATCCTGGTAGTCATGATGATTTGTCTATAGGGTAACTAATAAGAATTATTCTCCACAATTTTTTAAATCGGAGCTAGAAGGAAAGGGAAGATCTCCTTTCTCTTTTGTATTCAAGCCATTAGGATGGGACTTCCTAGCGGATGGCAGGTATGTTCTGTGATGGTTCATTTTATGAGTCAATTTGAGTGGACCACAAGGCACTCAGACATTTGTTCAAACATTATTCTAGGTGTTACTATGAGGGTGTCTTTGAATGATATTTACACATAAATTGATAGATTGAGTAAAGCAAATTGCCTTCTGTAATATGAATAGGGCCCATCCAATCAGCTAAAGGACTGAATAAAACAAAAAGATTAACCATTCTCCAAGTAAGAGAGATTTTTTTTTTCTGCCTGATTGCCTTTGAATTTGACACTGGCCTTTTTCCTGCTTTCTGACTCAAATTGAAACCTCAGCACTCCCTGGGTCTTGAACCTGTCAGCCTTTAAACTGGAACTACACCATTGGTTCTCCTGAATCTCCAGCTTGCTGATTCACTCTGCAGGTCTTAGGACTTGACAGTTTCCATTATATGTATATTATATACATATATAGTTTATATAATAGATAGTCTATAGAAAATATTATATATAAAATATATTGTACATTATATATGCACACATATATACATATACATATATGTATATATGTGTGTATATATATGTATATACATATATGTGTATATATAATATATAATTTATCTTATTGGTTCTGTTTCTCTTGGAGAACCCTCACTAATATGAGTTCCTGCTATGTTGAAAAAGAGAATTAAATGAAAAGAGGCAGAAAGAAAGAAAGACAGGACTTCAAGACATCAAATCCCAGGATTTTATTTCATTTCTGATATTTCTGGTTCATGAGTATTGCTTCCTTTACTTCTATGAGTTAACCCAGAATTTTCTGATAAATTCCCTTTGGTGACTTAACTAGTTTAAGCTGTGCTTCCGACTTGCAACTAAAAGAACCTTGACTAAAACAATCTATGTCTTATACGTCTATATCCCCTTTAGCATCAGGACTGTGAGTATGATTGATTTGATACAAACTCAGTGATTGATTGATTGATTGATTGATAATGGAATTAGGTTACTCTTTGGCTCAGCTTGTTCCTGCTAAATTCCTGGCTTTCTCAATATTTCATTCTAAGCCCTATAATGAAGAAAATTTATCCCGACTGCTCCAAGGAAATAATCTAACTCTGAGAGGAAAGGGCTCCTTGCAATAAATAGCCTAGATTCACAAAGAATAAAACAGATTAAGCTAACTAGAAACTTTTTGGCTGAAATCACAAAGATTATATTAGCTAAAGGAAATGTGGTAGATGATTATTTGATCTTGTATCTTGATAGTGCACATAGTGAAGTGTTGGATACAGCATCTCATGAAATCTTGATAGCTAAATTAATTTAAATTGGCTGAATGCATAGATCTTAAATATCTGAATACAGCAAACATGAGACGAATATAATATAGCAAGGTGTCAGGTTGGAATGTGCATACTGGCTAATCAGATAATGGAGGATCAGTTTAACTCTGTTTTATTGGACCATCTTCACTAATAGCATCTGAAGGGGTAAACAGCATGCTAATGAAATCTTCAAAGCATTAGTAAGAACATTAATAAATTAAACAAAGAACTTACAGAGATATGAGAGATATGCCAAGAGAATAAAATTTAGAATATTAGAGAAGAAAATATTCCTCAGATCACTTAGGTCCCAAATGCTTAATTAGGAATAAAAGTGACTAAGTAAGATAAGGCTCTCTGAATTCAAAAGAGTCTATAGATCAGTACTAAATACACTGGAGTGAAAGGTGACATGATAGCCCAGAAAGCAAGTATGGGTGGCATAGTGTGCATTCAGCCTCACAGTTTGTTTTCATAGGAAAAATGCATTTCTAATTTTAGGGTTGGGAATGACTTCTAAATCACAAAATCAAAAGCAGGATATATAAAGAAGAGATTGTTCAACTTAATGACTATATATCAAGTATATATATCAAAAACAACAAAATATAACAGAGGGATAAGAACGACTCCATGAAAAAAGCTTTTCACATCCCAAAAGAATAAGAAATAACCCAATGAACAAATTATATGACAAAGAACACTCAAAAGACACCAAGTAAATCATCAATAATGTATGAAATATTATGCCCTTATTAATAAAAAAAGAAAAAAAGATACAATTTTGACCTTGAGAATCAACAGGTCTAGAAATAAGACACTTTTATTTACTGCTAGTAGAAATAGCATTAAAAGCTAAAACTTACAGAGTGCTTAATATCACAGGGTAACTTTTAGGCATGGAAATTTGGATGGGAGGATAAGAGGAGTATATTAAAGTACAGTAGGTTAGTCTACAATAACAAAGAGACCCCAGACTCTTAATGGCTGATGAAAAGGAAGTTTATATATTCATGTAATTGTCCTGGGCAGGTGTTCAGCTTGGTGAAGAAACTTTTACCTGGTCGTCCTAGAAGCCAGCCTGTCTACAACCTTTTTGCTCCATGTACATAATCACCACCTGCATTCAGTGGAAAGGAAACTGAATGGAGATGTGTGAGAGGTCTTTATATGCATTCCAGAAAGTGGCATGCAGCATTTCCCATTGGAGGGATTGCATTCATTTGGCCACACTGAGTGTAAAGAAGCTTAGGAAATGTAGTTTAGCTGTGTGTTCCAAGACAGAGTACAGGTAGGCAGTCGGCTAGTCATCTCTGCTACAAGAACTGAAGAGTCAAGGTATTGAGCTGAAATGGAACCCTTTCACTGAAGCTCGAGGAATGAGCAGTTCCAGAAATAAATGAACAAACTCACATTTATTATCCCCTCAGGACATCTCTCACAACATTCCCATTGATCCTCATAATAGCTGTGTGAGATAAGTATGAATGTTTTCATTAGGAAAATACAGGTCTGAAAGTTTTTTTTTAAATATCTATAAGCCAGACAGCTAGTGAAGGGTGGAGCTGAACTCAGGTCTGTCTGATTCCACAGGAGCCTACACCACAGTTGATAGAGTAAGCCCTTAAAGACTTCAGCTGCTCCATGTTGTTCTACAAAAACCACATATAATCCATCACTAACTTTATACTCATTTACTTTCAAGTCAACATTTAGCAAGAACTTACTATTGCTGGGCTCTGAACTAGTCAAATTAATATGTATCAATCCCTTCAACCATCCCTTGAGGGAGATATTTTTTATTTCCCACTCTGTGTAAATTTAGCAAAAGTCACATATCAAGTGGACAGCAAATCCAGATTGCAAAACTTAAGCTCCTCACCATTAATACCAAGCAGCATCTACTCACATACACACCCCACCCCATTGAGACTTCATGGAGGCTGATTATATACACAGCACTGTGAGATTCTTTGAGAGATGGCCAGATGTACAAAACCTACTCTCTGCTCTCAACAACCTTACAAGTTAGTTGGGGGACACAAGCACATGCATACATTCACATATACATACTCACTACAGACACATAGATGATGCATGTAAGCTGGAATGACAGGATACCAACAGTTTGTATTTCACAGAAGACCAAAATGAACATATAGTGGAGATATAGGGGAAGATTCTTAGAATCAGAGGACTCGTAATGGGTAGACTGAGAGGGACATGGAGACATGGGGAGAGAAAACATGAGAGAGACATTCCAAGATGAGAGACCAGAGGAGCCCAGCCAGGGAAGCTGGTAACAGAGTTGGTCCCAAGCTTAGAAGACCCATGGACCATTACCTGCCCAAGATTACTGGTGAAACTGCAAGCAAATAAGCAAATACAGGTTAAGAACGTCGTCTTGGCTCTTTCTTTTTCCTTCTAGGGTGAATGATCTGAATCCTATCTCAAAGTCTCTTCTGAAAAGCTTTAATTCTTGGTTTGAAATTCCTTCCCCTCCCCCTTTTTGATGAATGTGCAAATGTTATAATGCAAAAGTGAACTGAAAAGTTCTTTGTCTTCAGAGACTGAAATATATTGCCCTAATATTAGTTGGTGGTATTGCTCTTGAAACAGCTCAACAGCTGTTTTCCTATTAATATATGTATAGTTTACTTTGTTTAGCGAGGCTTATGCCAAGAGATTTTACTGAAAGGGAGTTCAGGAACCCCAGGGAGAAAGGAAGAAGAAACTTCCTTGGCTCCAAAAATCTTATTTTAATGTGTGGTCAAATTGCCTTCTGTCCCAGAAATGAAATGAGTACATTTTTAAGAAAACTTTACCATGCTTTCACAGGCAGTGTGTGTGTGTACTTTTTCTTTACAAAAAAATGATTCTAAAAATTCCTCATGACTGAGAAGAGCATAACTTTAGGAAGAAATGCTCATACGGTATCGACAATTTTTAAACCATAAGGCAGCCTGTTTAAATCAGATGTTTATTGAATTTTTACTAGGCATAGGAACTATTCTAAATACTTACTAGCCAACTCAGTTTGGGTTCCAAAGACCCCAGCCAAGAACTAGAAGAAACCCTTTCTCATTGGTAAGATAAAACTACCCTCTTCTATTCTATTCCAGGAATTCACTGATTTAATACATATTTATATTTTTCCAACCATGAGATGGGCACTTTTCTAGGCATCAGTAGTATAGTAGTAAACCAAAAAAGGCAAAGTGATAAGTAACCTAGACTATGGCACATTCTGAGAAGCAAAACAGCTCAAGATAAGGGTGTAAAGGCATGGATGGGCAAATTATTTAGAATGGACAGGACAGGGGAATCCTCCAGCATGATGTGAGCAGAAGTGACCTGAAGGAAGTCAGCAGGTCTCTGCATATTTAAGAGAATGACATTTTAGATAGAGCTCTGCATAAGTTCAAAAGGCCTGAGGGAGGAACATACTTGGAGTGACAGGACCGAGGAAGGCAATGTGACTGGGAAACAGTAACCAAGGAGAAAGTGGCCAGAAGTGAGTCAGATAGGAAATGGGGAACCGCATCAATGTGGATTAATTTTACTCTGGGTGATGTTGAAAATCTTAGATTGTTTTGATCAGAGCAATGATACTACATAACTTATTTTTAAGTTGTTTTGGTTGTTATTTTGAGGATAGGTAGTGGAGAGGCAAGGGCTGTAGTAGGTAAACCAAATAAAAGGGCCATGGTGATAATCCAGGAGAGAGAAGATGATGGCCTGGACCCAGGGAAAGTGGGAATAAAAGTAGGATAGAGTTGGCGAAAGAGGTCATGTTATGGATACACAGTTGACTCTTGAAAAACATGGGTTTAAACTGGGTGGGTCCAATTACATGCAGACTTTTTTCAGGAAATACAAACAGTACTTTAATTGTATTTTCCTTACGATGTTCTTAATAACATTTTATTTTCTCTAACTTACTTTATTATAAGAATACAGTATACAATACACCTAACATACAAAATATGTATTAATCAGCTGTTTATGTCATTGGTAAGACATCCATCCCAGCAACAGTAGGCTCTTTATTAGTAATTAAGTTGTTGGTGAGTCAAAAAGTTATATGTGGATTTTTAACTGCCTCAAGGGGTCAGTTCCCCTAAGCCCTGCATTGTACAAGGGTCAACTGTATTTGAAAGTAGAACTGATAGAGTATCTTGGTGGATTGGATTTAGAGTATGAGGGAGAAGTACAAATCAAGGATGAATCCAAGTTTTGGGACCTGAGTAATTGAAAATGCAGTTGTAATTTAATGAACTAACGAAGAAGTGTGTATGTGTGAGTGGGGAGACAGTGGATAATGTTTGATGTAAAACTCTGTTTTGTGTGTGTGTGTTAAATTTGAGATACTGATTAGATATACAAGCCAAAATGATGAGTGGATGGCTGGAGACAGGAATCCCCTAGAGTGCAAGGGACATGTCAGGTTTGAGATGTAAATATGAATTTCAAAGTAAAGTATGGATTTGAAACACCTGGCTAGGTAAACTTACCAATGGAGTGAGTGCAGAATAAAGAAAGGAAAAATACCAAGGAGCCCTAAGGCATTCCATTACTGTGAGGTTGGGAGTATAAAAAAATAATTGTGCAAAGGAGACAGAGAAATTGTAGTCAGTGAAATAGGAGGAAGGCCAAGAGAGAAAAGTTTCCTGGAGGCCAAATGGATAAATTATTTATGGGAGGAGGATTCAGAAGAAGGCGAATAGCAGCCATGGCTCAAAGAGCACACATGGTGGCCCATGATTCAATTACTTGTTCTGGAATCTGACTGCCCAGCAGAGTTCAGCTGAAAGTTACCTGATTTCGAGGGCTCGTCCCTAGCCTTCCTCCTGCTCTTACTGAAATGTGGCAGCCCTTGCTTCTGTCTCAAAGTTGACATCTTCTACTTCCTAAGTATTTCCAATTCAAGAAGAATACATACCAAGTAACTATTTAAAAAGAAAGGATGATTATACAACTTCAGTTAATTGAGCCTTTCTTCCTACATTATCATTATGATTATATTGTCATTGTTGGTGTCTTCATTATCTAATAATTTTTTCAGGGTCTACAACTTGCCACTGAACTAAGATTTTTATGTATACTCTATGTTATCCCTAAAAACAGTCTGAGAGTTAGATGTTTTTGTTTCTTTTCTTTTTCAGTCTTGACATGACTTCTTCTTTATATCTTTAGTTATAAAACACCTGTTCAGCTAGACTTTAGATGATTCTCCAGGTTGATTGTTCTATAATTTAGTTGTAATTTCAATGTGTTCATATTAGGAGGCAAATGCAGCATTTATCTACTCCACTATGTTGGATCTTTCTCCATTGTTTCTATTTTGCCAGGTGAGAAAATGGAGAAGATGGGTAAAGTGCTTGCTTGTAAGTGACAGAATTAGGACCTCAGGGTGTTTAAATCTAGAGTCCATATTTTTCATCACTTCTGTGCTTCCATTTTGTTACTAGCATGTGCCTGGTTTACTTTTAGTAAAATAAGTTTTATTTCACTTAAAGAGTGAAGGTATTAAGAAATACAAATTGGTAGTTACAAAATAGTCATGGGGATGTACAGTATAGGGAATGTAATCAATAATATGGGAATGACTATCTACAGTGCCATGTGGAACTAGGCAGGGGAATCACTTCCTAAATTATATAAATGTCTGAACACTATGGTATACACTTGAAACTAATATAAAATAATATTGAATGTCAATTCTAATTGAAAATTTTAAAAAGGGGGAAGAAAGATCAATAATATTGTGATAGTGTTGTACAGTGTCAGATGGTTGCTGGACTTATCATGGATCACTTCTTTAGCATAGGGAATAAAATGTGGTAATAACACTGTATAGTGCTAGGTGGGTACTGTTGAATAACTATGATGCAGACCTGAAAGTAATATAATATTGTATGTTAGCTGCATTTTAATTTTTAAAAAATCTTAAAAAAGAAAAATAAGTACCAGGAACTTATCAAAATTCTGAGGAAAGGTATTTATAAATCTTTTACAAACCCTTACCCCATCCATCTCTCAGAACAATATTTTGTATAATTCCAAAACTTTAGAACTCCATCTTTAGACATTTCAGACTTTACACAGCACCGCTCCCCAGTTCCACTACCACTCCCACACTCAAGAATTTTTCTCCTTGAAGCATAAGTTTGTTGCTGGTTTTTGTTATTATCATTATTATTATTATTATTATTATTAATACTTGTTTTGCTTTGTTCTTGTAGTGGAGGGTAGGGATGTGAGATAAGCATATCTATGGTGTTCATTATACAAGTAATAACATACATCACCTCATTTATATCATTTTTCTGCAGTCAGGCTTTCAGTTACTTCTGTCTATAAACTTGGTTTTCAGCTAAAACATATTTATTTTGCAAATATATGAAAAGGAGAAGTTGGATTTTAGCCATTACATTTGCTAGTCTTGAATCTCTATAAATGTTAGGGTCCATTATCCCTATACTTGTTAAATCATTTATTTATACAATATTATGCATATTGTCTTCTATTGGGACTTTAATGATCATTTTCCCCTATATTGCATTTATAGGGCCAATATTCTTACTAGTTTTCATATCATAGATATGTGATTCAGATATTAGGTTGCCAGAAAAGTCATGATACATTTTTGTAAAAAAAAACACAGAGAAAAAACACATCATGACTTTTCTGACAACCCAATAGTTCACCATTTTCGATGGTAGAAAGTGAAAAAGTGAGATTTGTGCTTCTTCTCAACCAATGTAACTGGGCTAAACTCCATTTACCTCTTTACAAGATATCCATTTCACTTCTCAACTTAATGAAAACCAGAATAATATTTTAGTAACCATGGAATTTGTATCCCACCATTATTTTTGGTTAATGCATGTTTTTTGTTCTAGCTGTAGGATTTTTATTTCATCGTAAAACTTTCATTAATATTCCTATGACTTTTTTAGAGACTTCTCCTCAAAAACCAACAGGAACATGTTAATAACTTGTTGGAGGTTTGAGCTCCACTGAGCTTCTCATCATTTCCAACAGCTGAACAAATGTAAATTTAGAGTTGCCTTCTTAGAATTTCCTTTTCAACATAGCAAATACTTTTAGAAGTTAAATTTTCATTTTAAATTTCACAATAACATGTGAACAGATTTCCATTGCTCTATATGCCTGCTCTGAACATCACATGCTAATACCCATGAACAGATACAAAAAAGACACAAACCAGCAACAGCCCTACAAACTAAAAAGATAAAGTCTATGAGCTCAAAGCTAAAGTCCAGTTCAGCAGTGAGTTCTATTCAGTAACCTATGGGCACCTCTTCAGCCTTATTTCTCATCCCTCCTTCTTCTTTAAATTTGTCATTTTCATTTTTCCAAGCAAAAATGGGACTCTCCAGTCATATTCACCTCTTTTCAGATTCTTTCTCACCAACTTAACTCCTCCTCAGCTTGCAGGCCTACACAAAAAAGTCCTTCTGTCCATAATGCCTGTCCTGATGCCCAGATTAGGCCCAATCCTTGTCAGAAGATTGCCCAGCACTTTGTAATTCTATCATAACATTTATTACACATTAGCACTATGGCTTCTTAAGTTGAATCTCTTCAATATCAAATTTTGGGCAATGAGGGCAAGAACTCACTCTTTTATTCAATAGACTATCATGTATTACCTATCTCATAACTACGTGTTGAAAAATGAAATGCAACATTAGAGGAGGTGGATAAAGAAAGCATTCTTATGGTGGTATCGTGTGGTTTATAAGAGTTCAGGCTTCCTTGGACTAAGTGCATTCAAAATCTCAACTTGGGCACTATTGGCTTAATCTGCTGACCTTGGGTAAATTGCTTAATCTATTTTAATTTTAGTTCTCTCTCTATGAAAATTGAGATAAAAACAGTACTTACTCTGTGAGTTACAGGGAATATACAGTGAATGTTTATTGTTGTTACTAAATTATATTATTACTAAATAATAAAATATGCATACAGATCTGGCTATGAATTACATTTCTAGCAGTGGTTATGAGTTTCAGTGGTGAATTTAACAAGTAATGGAAAAGGTTTATAGGGTTAAAATAATAATTGTATAACAATGTGTTGAATGTACAACTACAGACATTAACAAAGATTAAAATGTACCAGACCATTGGCTAACCTGCTGAATTGTCTGTTAGGCATCAAGGACAATGAATTTTATCCCTTTGTACTTATCTTTGAAAAATTAAAGAAATGTAAAATGCTTATCTTCCAAATATGCTTAGTGCTTTAAAAAAATCAACATATATTCTATATTGTGAAACACAGAAAACTGAGAAGACAGGAAAGTAGGAAGAATAGAACCAACCAACCAAACAAACAAACAAACAAAATATTTCATAAAACATGGCAAAAGTAAACACAAATATATTACTTATGAAAATACATATAAACATATTATGCATCTTTTCAGATTGATATTTTTAAAAAATTTGATGTAATCTTCCAGGAGCAAAATAACTTGATAAATATTAAAATGAAAGATTCATTAGGATAATCAGAATTTCAGTCTTTTAAAATTTCAAGTTTTCTACAATAAGTAGGTATTTCCTTTTAAACTGGGGAAAAATGGATGAAGTTAATACATGTAAAGACCTAAGAAGAGTGCCTGACACAAAGTAAGTTCTACTTAAGGGTTGGTTCAGAGTATTAGTCTCTACTATAGCTATGCCAGTCCCATCTAAATAATATATCAAAGCCTGGACACAGCTATAGTATCACAATTATATATCTCTTTAGTTTTAGGAGTTGGTCACATTTATGGGAAGTCCCTAGGGTGAAACATTTTCATACAGGTTTATATTTGGGGAGAAGACACATTGCTCTTTACTTAGCACATTCAGTTCTAGCAATGAGTGGAGGGTTTTGTATAAGGTCAGTTACCTTGTCATATCCCTAAAAACGGGGTCATGTTTGAAGAACTTTACCCGGGCATGAAGAAGAAAAAAAACACATAATGCATTTCCAAACATCCTTTACCCTTGCTTCTTTTTCAATATCCTTAGCAAACTTATTTATTTTTTTAAATTTGTTAATCAAATAATACTTGAATGCATTCCTCTTATAAAAATGAGGACACTGGAGGGCCGGCCGAGTGGCTCATTGGTTAAGAGCTGGCTTGGGACGCCAGCTCTGAGCAGCAGGGCCCGGATTGGGATCCCACATATGAGGGCCAATGACACTGCCCTCTACAGCTAAGATGGTGAACAACAGCCCCACCTGGAGCTGGGCTGCTGTGAGTCCTAAGGACGGTGTAGGCTGCAGCCCCTGCTGCAGTGGAATGCCATAGGCTACAGTGAGTGGCCAGCAGCCAGCGTGAGCGGCCAGCAGCTGGTGTGAGCTGCCAAGAGCCGCAGTGAGTGGCCATCCAGAGGCTGGCGACCGATCTGCCTCACCCGGGAAGAGCGCAATGACGATACCAACATGGGCCAGTGAAGCAACGTCCTCCACAACTAGACTGAAGAACAAAAAAGGACCACAATTTGTCTGTTCCCCTCCCCCAATTCCCCAATAAAATCTTTAAAAAATTTAAAAAATTAAAAAAAATAAGGACACTGGAAATAAGATTGACAATCAGCCCTGTAACTGTTATCATGTACCATCAATAGAGGTAATCACTGTCATTGGTTTAATGTGTTTTTCCCACGACCATTGGCTCTGAATTTACATATACATATGGGGGTATTAATTTCTCTCTTTTTTTAACACTAATAATATTATTCTGTAGATTTGAAACATTTTTCAATAAAGACTATATATTATAAATTTTACATGAAAATACAAAAAGATCTACCTCAACCATTTATATTGTTGCACAGTATACCAAAGTGAGAGTATACTAGAATTTATTAATTCCTCTATTGATGAGCATTTGGGTTGTCTCTCTTATTTTTACCAAAACAAATAATACTGCAGTGAATATCCTTGTGAATATGCAGTAGGTCTTTTTCTAGGCAATCATATATAGATGTAAGTTGTGAACACATTTTAATGTTATCTGTCACTTTATAATTTTTTATATACCATGAATGACATCAAAAAACTGTCAACAATCAGAATGGCACAAGCACTGACTAATCAGAAAGGATGCACAGAGGGGAGACACCAGCCAGAGCACTCAGTATGCTATACTTGTTATTTCTGCCTAAATGCCTACACTGGGATTTGGGTTTTCAGTATTGGCATCCAAGAAACATTTTTACCCTCTTATGTATTTTCTTGTGATTATATTTGGTTTTTCATGCTAGCAGTGGTACTTACCCATGGTCAAAAAACACATAAGCCAAAGGCTGTGTGTGTGGGAGGAGATCCAAGATGGCAGAGTAGAAAAACGCTGTGCCTGCTTTCTTCCTAGACCACATTAAAACTGCAACTACATTATAAAACAACCAAACTGGAGAACCACCTGAAGTCTGGCTGAACAGTTTTATAACTAAGGATATAAAGAAGTCATGTCAGTAGAAGGGGTGGAGACATAAAACAGGCTGGCCTCAAACCTCTGTGTGGTGGTTGAGAACCTGGAGGTATAGCTCAACCACAGAAATTGCCCCCAGAGGAGTGAGAGATCACAGTGTCACACCAGCCATCCCAGCCCATAGTACTGGTGCCAGAAAGAGGAGCCCCCCCAATATCTGGCTGTGAAAAACAATGGGGATCCCGACCATTGGAGCAGGATGGAAGGCTGCAGAAAACTCATATGTCCTCTTAAACAGCCCACACACAGATGCACTCACTCACAGGCACTAACCTTGGGCTCCAGTGGAGGGAGGGTTACTCAGGGATATCTGAGCCAGGACTGGAGGAAAGGCACCATTTTCCCTGTGTGGGCTCCTCTTCTCATATAACTGACAGGTGAGCTCCATCTTTTCTGTGTTAAATCCCTCCCCCACTCAGCCAAATCTGACTCTGATTGGCCTGGTAAGTTCTGCTGCTCAACTCTGCTGACTCACTGAGACCATGCCCCTCCAAACGTTCCCCAACACCAGAGGCACTTTCTCTGAGAGCAGATAGCCCCACCCACATTGCACTCTTTCTTAAAAAACTATCAGAGTCCCAAGGACCCAGGTGGGCGACAGCTGGCCTCAGTGTGCTCTCAAACTTTTGCTGAGTAGTTCTCAGCTCAGCACTGGTGCCAAACCAGAGTCTACATTAACCTGGTGACCACAATTCTTTCCACTCTAGGGACTCCCTGGGACCCTGCCTCACCCAACTTGTGTACCACACAAGGCTTTATCAGGGCTGAACCTTAAAGGAGGCCAGCAGCAGGCTCTTTGCAGAGCTACCCCAGGCCCAGTACTGGTGTTCACAGCTGTCCTCAGTTATAGCAACATAGCCTCTCCAGATGCCTCCAGAGTTAGCACAGGCAGCGAGCAATCATGGATCACTTTGTAGCTCCTAGCAGGTCGTCTCCAGCCAATCACAAGAAGTGGGTCACCTGTGGCTGCACCAGAGCCCCTCGCAAGAGCCTCCATAACCAAAATACTTGGAAGTTGACTACAGGCAAACAACACAGCACCACAAGGGGCATACCAAAAGGGTGGTCTCAACAGGCACCAGAGCTCACTGGGATGAATCCCACTCAGTGGTGTCAGCCTCCTGCACAACAGCCTATGAGCATAGACTTGGCAAAACCCCACAGCCAGTCAGCCTGAGGGTCAATCCAACCCACTGAGGTATCAATAGCAATCAAGACTCAACTATAACAGGAAGACACACAATCCACACAATGTACATTCCTGGAATACCCAGACCAGGTGATCAAGAAGACAGTGCCAGAGCACCATGGAGCACCTACTATGTAAGGTCATCTGGCCAAGACTGGGAGACATAGCAGATCTACCTAATACATAGAAACAAACAGAAAGGCAGCCAAAATGAGGGAAAAAATGCATACCTAATGTAAGAACAAGAGAAAATGAACAATAAACAAAATGAAGGCAACAACCTACCAGTGACAGAGTTCAAAACAATGGTTATAAGGATGCTCAAGGAACTTAATGAGAACTTCAACAAAGAGATAACAAGCATGGAAAACAATATAAACCATAAAAAAAGAACCAGTCAGAAGTGAAGAGTACAAAAAACCTAAATTAAGAATGCACTAGAAGGAATTACCAACAGACTAGATGAGGCAGATGATTGAATCAGCAACTTGGAAGACAAGGTAGCAGAAAATACCCAATAAAAACAGTAAAAAGAACAAAACAAATCCCAAAAAATGAGGACAGTTTAAGAGACCTCTGGGACACCGCCAAACTTAACAACATTGGTATCAAAGAGGTACCAGAAGAAGAGAGAAAGTAAGGGATTGAGAACCTATTTGAAGAAATAATAACAAAATTTTTCTAACCTGGCAAAGGAAATAGACAGACAAGTCCAGGAAGCCCAGAGAGTACCAAATCAGATGAACCCAAACAGGCCCACACCAAGACACATTATAATTAAAATAGCAAAGGTTAAAGACAAAGAGAGAATGCTAAAAGCAGCAAAAGAAAGGCAACTAGTTACTTATAAGTTCGCTCTTATAAGATCTTCAGCTGATTTCTCAACAGAAACTTTGCAGGCCAGAAGGGATTGGCACAAAATATTCAATGTGATGAAAAGCAAGGACCTACAACCAAGATTGTTCTACACAGCAAAGCTATCATTTAGAATCGAAGGACAGATAAAAGAGCTTCTCAGACAAGAAAAAGCTAAAGGAGTTCATTACCACCAAACTAGTATTACAAGGGATTGTTAAAGGACTTTCCTTTAACATAGGAAAAAAAAACATATCAAAATTTATGTATAATAAAACGGCAGTAGCTACATATCTATCAGCAATTACTTTCAATGTAAATGGATTAAGTGCTCCACTGGAAAGACATAGGAGGCTGAATGGATAGGAAAACAAAACCCTTACATATGCTGCCTACAAAGGAATCACTCCACATTAAAAGACACACACAGATGGAAAGTAAAGGGATAGAAAAAGATATTTCATGAAAATGAAAAAAAATAAAATAAAAAAAAGCTGTGGTAGCTATACTTTCACCAGACAAAATAAACTTTAAAACAAAGGCTATAACAAGAGACAAATAAGAACCCAGTAATCCCACTTGTGGGTATTTATCTAAAGAAACCCAAATACTACATCGAGGGGACATGTGCATCCATACGTTCATTGCAGTATTGTTTACTGCGAAGATGTGGAGGCATCCTGGATGCCTGTTGGTGGATGAATGGATAAAGAAGAGGCAGTACATATATACAACGGAATATTGCTTGGCCATGGAAGGAAATGGGTTTTTGCCATCTCAGCGGCATGGATGGACCTGGAGAGTATTGTGCTTTGTAGAGAGTAAGACAGAGAAAGGCAGATGCAGTATGATTTTGTTTATATGTGGAATCTAAAGAACAAAATAAATAAACAAAACAGAAACAAACTGAGATACAGAGAACATATTGATGGTTGACAGATGGGAGGGGGTGGGGATGAGTGAAAAAGAGGAAGAGATTAAAAAGTACAAATTCATTGTTACACTGTAGTCATGGGGATATAAGGTATGGCATAAGGAATATAGTCAATAATATTATAATAACTATGTATGGTGTCAGATGGGTACTAGATTTGTTGGAGTGATAGATAGGAGGGTGTTGAGGGGGCAGGGGAAAAATGTGAAGGGGAGTAATAAGTACAAATTGGTCTTTACAAAACTGTCACAGGTATGTATGTAAAATAAAGCATAGGGAATATGGTCAATAATGTGGTAATAAGTATGTATAGTGCCAGGTGGATACTAGACTAGTCAGGGAGATCACTTCTTAAATTATATAAATGTCTAACCACTATGCTGACCTGAAATTAATGTAAAATAATATTGAATGTCAACTGTAATTGATAAATTTAAAAAGCAAGAAAAAGGGGAAGGGGAATAAAGAGGTCCAACTTTCCAGTTATAAAACAAATAAGACATGGGGATGTAATGTACAGCATAGGGAATGTAGTGAATAATATTGTGATAGTGTGGTACAATGTCAGATGGTTGCTGGACTTATCATGGTGATCATTTCTTGAGGTATATAAATGTTGAATCACTATAATGTACACCTGAAACTAATGCAATATTGTATGTTAGCTATATATAATATTGATTAAAATCTTTACAAAAAATAAAATAAACTGAAAACAACTGCAATAAGATACCTTTTCACACAGATTAGGATGTCTATTATTTAAAAAAAAAAAAGATAATTGTTGGTTAGGATGTGGAAAAATTGGAACCCTTGAACATTATTGAAAAAAATAAAATTAAATTAAACACACAAAAAAGACTGTGTGTGTGTGAGTCATGGTTCATTATAGCTAATGTAAAAATAAACACTTATTATTTTAATGTTATAAACCCATTTAACTATCTAAAACAAATAAATGATAAACTGTAAAGCACATAACTGTAAACAAATATTTTAAAAGAGTATGACAAAAATGGGTTGGTTCATTTCTCAGTAAATATTAACTATTTTTAACCCACTCCAATACTATAGATTCATATAGAGTTTGATTGAGTATTTCTTTCTTAACTATTCAAATTTTAGTTTAGACCTTTTCGAGAATGTTTTATGCTCCTTGAACATCAGTCAGTTCCCCTGCAAAGTTTCTCTAACTTTTAAAAGTGTAGCTATGCATTCTTAAGGAACTAATCCTGTGACTACTCAGCTTTCATATTTGGTTTTAAAATGTCAAAATTTCAGTAGTCTTCTTCTTAAGGGTGTTCCTTTCATCCTTTGCATGACATGGAATCAGAACAATGAGGAAAAGAAACACATGGGGTATTCCCTTTGCTGAGATTTCAGAAACTCCTTGTGATTACTTCAAAAGAATCCGAAAGAGGCTCTTTTCTGTTTAATTATTAAACAAGAATGAAGCATATTTCCTCCACAGCTTTTTTTTTGAATACCAGGAAATGGGAATAGCATAGCATGTTATGGTCTGTGAACCACAGTCCCATCCACCAAATGGAAGCTCCTAGCAATGTAAAACAATGCAGAACAGAATATCATTTGCTTTAGTAGTACTATAACAATGATCCCTACTCTTAGGCATGGGCCTTCTCTTGTCAAAATTTCTTGCTATTAGAAAAAAATTTAAATGAATTAGACTAGGATTTTCAAAACTGATTATCTGAAGGCAGCTGAGAGAGGAGTATGGGTCAGTCTTATTTTCAATGCCCCACCCTCCAATCACCCAGAAATATAATTGTTTTGTACCTTCATGATCCAAAAGAAAATCAAAGCTATATTTCAGTCAAAGTGCTCATGGTAGAGGGATCTTGGGATGCAATTTTCAATCCTATGATTTTAGAATCTATTAAACCTCTTGTTCTTGTAATTATCTTCAAATTTTCTCCATTACTTTACATCGATAGAAGAATGGAGAAGCTGCAATTTTGATTACAGGATTGCTTTATTCTCATTACTTCTTCATATCCACTATTTCTCTTTAATTTCTAATTTGAAACATATTAAAATAATAAAAAAATTCAATAATTCTAATTATTTGACAGTTCTAAGATCCTAATCTCTCAAACATCTTACTTATTTCAATGAAGCACATACAATTTTAAGCATTAAGGAAAAATTAATTTTAATTTATTCTGTAAATGAAGAGCATTATATTTAATTTGATAACACATCAGTCTATTCAAACTGAATTTGAAAGGGAGAAATAGTTTACTGTGGAAAACCTAAAACCAAAGTTGCCTACTCTGTGCTATATGGATAAACCTGACTATTGTCATTCAAAGAAACATTTATTCTACAAACTATGAGATAGGTCACACATAACTCTGATCCAGGCACCGTATTATGTTCTTGGATACAAAAATAAAGTGATCTCTGGCATAAGGAGCTCACAATATAATAAAGTGCAGTGTGGCTAGCACTAAGGATATAGAAATGACATGTTGGTGGAACATTATTTCTTCCCTTCAGCAATGATTTCTTCCCTTCAAGGAAAAAATTGGGATGAACTTCACAGGTAGTAGTTCATTTGAATGAGTAGAAATTAGAATGAGCAGATATCAAGATATATTTTATTTATTTTTTTTTATTTTTTGAGGGCAGTGTCACTGGCCCTCATATGTGGGATCTGACCCAGGGCCACTGGCGTCCCAAGCCAGCTCTTAACCACCACGCCACTCGGCCGGCCCAAGATATATTTTAAATGAACTCAATGTCCAGCTATTAAACACCACTTTGAAGATTGTTTTTCCTGGATAGATACATTTCCCTCCTACTTCAGTAATTTGAAAGCTGTATTTACAGGAGGCTGCTGCATGAGGCAAAATGCAGGCCAAGAAAATTTCTACTTTCGTCCTCTACCTTCCCCAACATTTGCTCCCCCTTCAGCCAGAAACACTCTGCTTTTAGCTATATTATATATGCATGATTGTGCTGGGAAAAAAAATATCTTCCTCAATTTATCTGTTTTGTAAATTCCGACTTTTGTATATATGTATATGCATATTTTTAAATTAAGCCCATCTTAGTAATAGACATTCAGACAGACATACAAACAAATAAAAGTTCAGGCCTTGAAAGTAAAAATAGAAGAGCCCCCAACAAACACTTTTGTATTATCAACCCAACATCAATCAGAGAATTTGCATATAATGAAAACAATGAGGTCAAGTAAAAATGGAATGCACAATATCCTTCATGCTTACTAAGAGAGTGAGCTGTTAAGACTGCAGATTTCACAGTGGAAGGTATTCTGTGAAATTCTAAACTTAAATGTATCTACCATTTTTTAAATGAATTTTCCAGCATAGCACAGTATTTTTAAAACAAATTCTGAGTTCTATATTAGCCTTTAGAACACTTCTAGGCTTTGAAATCTACCAGTGCTTACTCATTTTAATTTATCATGAAGACCTTTTTCTTATTGTAAGTTATAGAAACAAAATAATTCCTTTGGATTTCACGAATACAAATTATCTTTGGGGGAGTGGGCAAGAGGAGGGGAAAATGGGCAAGTTTCCTTTATTTCTCAACTGCAAGTTTTTTCACATCAAAATATAGAGGAGGTCAATAGGTTAAATATAATAAAAATTTTAGAAAGTTGTTTGTTCAGATTGACAGAACAGTGTTTCTTTTTTTATATATCAGACTGCCTCTTCCAAATTGAATCACATTTTTGCAATATGCACATGCACACACATATGCACACATACACACAGTCACACACACACACACACTTACACCTTCCAAGCTCCTGATTTGTCTTGACAAATGAGAGAGAAAACAAGTAACTGGAAATAAAGAATGAATTTTCTGTACTGAGGAGAAGAGGAATAAGTTTAAGAGCTGGTTATAGACACTCACAAAGGAAAGAACTATGTTTGGCAAAACACTCTCATCTGTCTTTTGGGTTTGGATAGTGTGATGATTTATTTTCATATATCAACTTGGCTGGGCCAGAGTGACCAGATATTTGGTCAGACCTTATTTTAAATGTTACGGTGATGGTGCTTTTGGATAATATATACATTTAAATCAGTAGAGTTTGAATAAAGCAGATTGCCCTACATAATGTGGCTGGGCCTTATTCAATCAACTGAAGGTCTGAATAAAACAAAAGGCTGACCCCACCCAAGCAAGAGGGAATTCTCCAGCAGACAGCCTCAGACTTCATTGGAAATATCAGCTTTTCCTGATTCTGTAGGAAACCGCCTTTGGACTCCAACTGCAAAACTTTTCTGAGCCTCCAGCTTGCTGGTCTCCCCTATCAGATTTTGTAATCAACAAGCCTCCACAATCACATGAGCCAATTCCTTAAAATACATCTCTTCCCAGTGATATACACATTCTTTTGGTTCTGTTTCTCTGGAGAACCCTAACTAATACAGATAGTTCTTAGCATTTATCTTGTTTGAATTGGGAATAAATCAAGCAGATAGATAACCCACTCTACCTTTGGAGGGAGGGACAAGCAAGCTTGGGGGAGGGGTGTGAACATAGAAAGGAAGGTTACCTTCAACATAGTAGAGGGATGAAACTGGATTGAGAAAACAAATGGAAATTTTCCAGAGATGGTCGTGACAGGATTTTAAGAAAGTCATCTAATTTTATTTTATAGTTTGACTGTGCCACATTGTGATCTATCTGCCTTTAAACCATTTCATGATTTCTTCTGTCTTTCATTGACTAAATCCTCAATAAAATCTACTACATGCAAAGCTTTCATTCAGTAGGTAGTATTTTGGAAAGTAAACAGATTTCATCAGTGTCTAGCAGTACTATATGTCATGAAAACCAAAGTATATACAGTTCACTACATACAGAGCAGTGATTCAGAATTTAGTAGAAGTATCAATGTCTAGGGAAAAGATAATTTTGAGTTTCTTTAGTGGTATAGGGAGAGGGAGAGAATTGTCACTAGTAAGAAAAGGATGACGTGATTCTAGCAAACTGGAGACTTGCAGACATTCAAAAGTTTGACCCATGCATTATATTTCTCATTATACCAAAAGGTTCACTAAAGCCCATACTTAGTATGCAATAGGAAAAAAAAAAAGAGAAAAAGGAGGAAAAAGAGACAGATGGAGGTTAAAGATTTAAAAAAGAAAAAAGAATAAGAATGTAGATGAGCTGTGTTTTAATTCCTACCATTGATTTAGTTTTCAATATTTTGGTAACTTCTCTAACATCAAAGGCTTAATACTATTTAACACTATATCATTTAACACTATTTTCAAAAATCTATTCCTATCTGGTTCCAAAATGTCTTTTAAGCCACATCCCCCACTGAGTCTATGTGCTAAAATTCAGGCTACTGGCTCGAGCCCACTGGGACTCATAAAAACAGGCCCCAACCTGAAACAGGCAGACCGTCACTTTCTAGTGAAGGGGTAAAGCATGGAGAAGTCCTTTGGCAAAATGCTTTCAGCTCCGAAGATGGCGGCTAGTCAGGTCAGGTATCTTCTCTTGCCTGAATTTGGTCTGGGCAGAGTGCAGACATCTTCCATCTACCTAACTAGGAGATCTTAGCATCATCTTGAGGAGAAAATCCAAGAATGTGCTTTATTATTATTTTAATTATGTGCTGCCTTTCCCTGGTTGAAAAACCAAGAAAGTGACTTCTTTGTTTTCTGAGTTTTCTTTTTATTGGTATATTAGAGACTCATATCTAATGGCCCGAATAGGGACAAGTTACAGATTTAAAAGAAAATGCGTGTGGAGGGGAACATACATTGGTCACAACTGAACAAGGTTATCCTGCTCCTACCAGTAACAGAATTGTGATGATTCAGTCACTGGGAGGAAATTCCCTTTTATTAACTAGAAAGAGTTTGATAAGCAAAAGAGAGAAACAACATGATTTTGTCCTTGGCCAGACTTTGCTCTTTTCTCCTCCCACTCTCTTTTATCTCTAGGCTACAAACACACAATATTTCAACACACTAAGCTTGTTCCCACCCCAGGGCTCTTATACCTTGCTTACCCACTTCCTTGAAATGCCTAGAGGTTAAGATAGCTGGCTCTTTATCAATATTTAGTCCCTTTGTTAAATGCTTTTCCTGACCTCTCTGATAATAATAGCACCCAACATACCCCAAAACACATCCACTCACTTTCTTTCTGTTTTTTTTGCCTAGCATTTGTCATTATGTGACATCCGCCCATATCTATTTATCTAATCTAACAATTATCTTTCTTTATCTTTGTAAAATATCCCCAATAGAATCTAAATTTCATGAAAGCAAGGACATTTTCTATCAGTTCTCTTCTCTTAGAACAGTGTATCCCACATATAGTAGGTCATCATAAATGAATAACAGTATTTAGAGAATTTAGGGAGAGTGTTCACCTACTGTTCTTCATTTTCAATGCACATGTTAATAACAAATGATTCTTATTTATTCCTCAAAATTGGACCAGTGAGACTTCTAGCTAAGATATTATTCAATGTCTAATAAAATTCTGACTAAGATGTAATAAATTTATAATTTAAAAAAATTGCCATCATTCAAGCTTTTTCACTAAATGTGATCAACCCTTGCCCAAATTCATGAGTTGTTAAGATTTTAGTAACATAATGATGCGAGTCACCAAATAGCTCAAAATCCCTTTTTCTTTTTAAATAAAATCTAAAGAAAATGACTAATTAGTCAATTTGAATGATTTCCAAATAACAGCACTAGCCTGTGTTTGTCTATACTACCAAGGTGAATTATTCATTAGCATTTATGAGAAGTGCCTGAAGAACACTAGCAGTGGGAGTAAAACAACCTGGAATGGTTTTTAAATGACCTTCCAAGCAACTTGGATTAACACTGGCATTATTCTCCCTGCACAAATCGAGTTAAAATTTTCCATGTGTCAGGTCTCAGAAGAAGGCAGTGAAGGAGTGCCTTTTTAGAGAGGAAATGACCTTCTGCACTTAACACAATTCGATTCTGCTTCTTTCTCTGTGTGTAGTGTCCATGTGTGTCTGTGTGTCTGTGAGCTGGAGGGAAGGAGAGAGAGAAAATATGGCAGAGAGAGAGAGAGAGAGAGAGAGAGAGAGAGAGAGAGAGAGAGAGAGAGAGAGAGAGAAGGGAAGGATGCAGAGAGAAAAGAAAAGCAAGTCAAAGACATAAAGAGATGAAGAGGAGGGGGAAGGGATACACGAAGGAGGGCACAAAAGGAAGAAGAAGAGAAAAAGAAATATAAAAAAATAAAGTCTAAATCACAGAGAAAAGACAGAGAGAGGAACGGATAGAAGAGGAGGGGAGTGGAGGGTGAAGGAGGGCGAGAGAAGGAAACTTGTGATAGAAGTGACGGATTCAGAGGCAGTGTTCCCCAAACACTGGTTTGCCAGGCTCCCAGGAGTTCTCCCAGGTGAGCAGGGTCACCTGACTCAATACTGATTAAAAGTATAAATTGCAATACAAAAAGAAAAAGTAATTTTCATGTTTTTTCTCTCCTGGGAGGCCATACTCCCTGGTTGTAGCTGAGCCTGCTGCTAGGCACACCCTTCTTGTTTAATAAAATTGTATTAATTTTATCCCTGCCCTTGATTTGTGGCTTTCTCACGTTGTGAGGAATAAATAATAAATGATTGTAAAGCACTTGTACATATGAAATGCCACATAAATGCTTAATAATAATCAGTTTAGGCCGGGAAGCCAGGGGGGTTGAATAGAAATCATTGCACTCGGCCATTCCTGTTGATGTGGCTAAAATCATCCAGTGTGCTGTCTCTAATTCAAATCATCCTGCAGATTTAATTTTCACCCATTCAAGAATCCACTTCTCTGCAAACTAAGCAACCTTTGTTCCTCCATCCATCCAGTAATATCATTTATAATGATAGAATATAACTGCAACAACCTGTCCTTGCCTTTTCAGTTCAGTTCAGTTCTTGCAGCACTTCTCGCCTTCTTGTTATCCCCTCCAAATCCCATGTGCACAATTTTGAACCGTCATTTCTTACTCCTTGGAGATGCCTGTTATACTCTGGTTACCTTTGGGAAAATGTCTGTTTACAAATCTTGGATTTCATTGCATTTGTGTTTTGGGAATCCAAGATACCTAAGGTTGTAGTTCCTTGATGCTCTTCGTTCGT
This sequence comes from Aselliscus stoliczkanus, assembly GCA_033961575.1. Lineage (NCBI taxonomy): Eukaryota > Metazoa > Chordata > Mammalia > Chiroptera > Hipposideridae > Aselliscus > Aselliscus stoliczkanus. The sequence goes on along the minus strand of CM066730.1, from coordinate 114,083,550 downwards.
GTGTTCATTTAATCACTTATTCACTCAACACTTATCTATGGAGTGTTATCCTAAGTATTGGGGTACAGTGAAAACCAAGACAGACAGAGTTTGCATTCTGTAAGGAAGACAGGAAGGGTAATTCTAGCATAGTTTAGAAAATGCTGTGATTGGAGTAAGCACAGGGTAAGGGAAGTCGGCATGTAAACATCATGAAGCAGGCAGTTTTGCTAGGGTCTGAGCTGATTTGTTTTTCCTTTATTTTAAAATGTCTTTAAAACCCTTTTTATATACTATTTAACATAGGAGAAAGTCTCTTCTTTGACCTGTTTATGGATAGAAGGGGGTGTTTCAGATCCAGAGAAATGGCCCAGGCTGATCTCTGCACTTCTTCTGGAGGGAGGGAGGGCATTTCCCATCACCTCTGTCTGTCTGCCTCAGTTTCTGATGGGTGAAACCCAACCTTTAGGAGTTGGCAAGAGTTGGTCCTTTGCTGATATGTCCTTCTATTTCCTACCTGGAGTATATAATTTCAAAAGAATATAGTATCTAACCTTGTGTTAATACATTTAATGACAAAAAAAATACATGCTTATTGCAGAAAACAAAATGAAAATAAAGATAAGCAAAAAAAATTAAGTGTTATCCTATCACCCATTGGGGACCATTTTTGTCACTTATATTTATAGTCTACCAGTCTTTTTAAATGCTTATATTATATAAAAATGTAATTTAGGCACATATCCCTCAATCCCACAGTATTACATTTGTCAACAATGTGGAGTACACTATACTCTGTACACATAAATATTGGTTTATTGCTTCTATTTTAAAATTTTATTAGGAAATTGGGAGAGGGGAACAGTGTTGGGGAATTGGGGGAGGGGACCAGCCAAGTTGCTGTCCTTCAATCTTCGTTGTGGAGGGTGCCAGTCGCCATTTGTCTTCCCTTCAGCAGCTCATGACCTCTAAGGTCAAGGTGCTGTGTTATAATCTTAGTTGCAGGTGGGCTTAGCCACCATCCCATGCGGGAGTCGAACCCGGCAGCCTTGTTGTTAAGAGTGCACGCCCTATTCACTGAGCCATCTGGGCAGCAGCTCAGCTCAAGGTGCCATGTTCAATCTTTTTAGTTGCGGGTGAGTGTGCCCACCATTGAACAGGCAATCTAGTTGTTACACCAGCTGAGCCATCCTGCCACCTGTTGCCAGCTCAGCAACAGCTCAGCTAGGGCACAGCATTCACTGGCCCATGTGGGAATCGAACCAGCACCCTTGTTGCTCAGAGCACATGTCCCAAGCCAACTCTTAATCAACTAAGCCACTCGGCTGGCCCAGTTTATTGCTTTTTTTTTTTTTTTTAAGATATTATTGGGGAATTGGGGGAAGGGAACAGCGCTGGGGAATTGGAGAAGAGGAACAGACAAGTTGCTGTCTTTTTGTTCTTCAGTCTAGTTGTGGAGGATGTTGCTTCACTGGCCCATGTTGGTATCGTCATTGAGCTCTTCCCAGATGAGGCAGATCGGTCTCGGCCTCTGGATGGTCACTCATCGCGGCTATTGGCAGCTCACACTGGCTGCCAGCCGCTCACGCTGGCTGCCGGCCACTCACTGTAGCCTATGGCAGCCCACTGCAGCAGGGGCTACAGCTATGACGTCCTGGGGACTCACAGCAGCTCAGCTCCAGGTGGAGCTGTTGTTCACCATCCCAGCTGTAGAGGGCAGTGTCACTGGCCCTCATATGTGGGATCACAACTGGAGCCACTGGCGTCCCAAGCCAGCTCCCAACCAATGCGCCATTCGGCCAGCCCCCGAAAAAAATACATAGTTTTATATGAAAATAAAAACCAGGTGCCAAAAAAATGTATACATATTTTAAGAAAGGAAAAAAAAACTATTAAAATTGCAATCTCAATATATACCAATAACAAAAGGTGAATACAAGTCATTTGACTTCTGCAATTACAAGTGGTGCTCAAAGTGGTTACTATCAGCTTCATTTTAATACAGTATTTTTTCCTTTCTTAAAATGTATATACATGTTTTTTGGCACCCTCTGTATATTTCATCATGATTTCTAATGACTCCTTCATATTATATTACACATATGAATTATTTCAAAATTTGAGATATATGCATTTCTGAAACCAACTTCCTAAAGTCAGAATCACTGTGTAGAGGTATGCCTGCATTAAAGTTTTTATTACATTGCCAAACTGCACTCCAGAGAGACTGAGCTGGTTTTACACTCTTATGTCCTGTATATCTGACCCCTGCCAACACCCCAAATCCCCCTTTCTCCCTCCATACACCCCTTAGGCAAAATAGAGCACTCTCAAGAAAGAAATGTTTGAAGCACCACAATTTTAATTTTTCCTCTCCTTTCCCATTGGCTCCCTTGTGGCAGGAGAGTTAGTGGGCCTTGGGTTTTCAAACAGGTGGGGAAGGCCGTAGGGTGTCTAATTGCTTTTGGTGAAACCATCAACGTCCACGTTCGTTCTTCCTGCTCCACTTCCTCCAATTCAATTAGGCTGTTCTTACCAGGGGGAGAGTTTTCAAAGCATCAGATGAAGTGTTACCTCATGATTAATAATTCATGACAAGCAATGCAGATTGAGAAAGGTAATAATGCCCTCCAAGCTGTTTTTCTCCAGCAGTGCCCTGTTCTCATTCACATAAAATGTTGTGTCTCAATCGTTAAAGCAAACATACAAAGTTTCACTGCCCCATAAACCAAAGATCCAAAGCAGGAATCATAAGCTTTTGAAGTCCTAAGCCCCTTCGAGAATCTTGTGAAAGCTACAGACTCTCTGCTAATAGAAATAACAAACATTGTAGCATGCACAGATACTGTGCTTTGAATTCCCATGGGCCAGGTACCCCCTGGATTATTCTTTAAGGACTCCCTAGGTAAAAAAAAATTCTAGTCAAACAAACAGGAAAAAACAAAACAAAACAAAACACAAAACAAACAAAACAACAGGACAAGCCCAAAAGGGATCAAAAGTAGACTGGACAAGAAATTTCATTTCATGTGCCTTGCATCTTCTTTCTGTGCCCAAATTTGCCATGAAACTAAGAAATTTCTTCAAGTGTGATTTATTTAGTTATTTAGATATTTTGCGGGGGGATCACTGAGGTAGCTGAAAATTGAAAGAGAAGATTTGGGCAAATGAACATATTACAGGACAACTCAGATGGGATGAGGTGGGGGCATAGTTTACATTGACATCTATGTGCAAGGTTACATTAGGGGCTGCAAGTTTTCTTCTTGCCAAATGCTATCAACCATAAAATGTCCACGGCAGTGGATCACACCCACTTGTTCATGCTCTGCTACTTGGCATTCTTTTAAGTTTTTCCTAAATTGTCATATCTCCACAGGCCATAACAAGGGACAACAGTCAGCAGCAATTCAATTTCGACCTCCATCTGCTGGAAATAAGAACATAAGGGAAAAATTAATGTACACTCACACACTTGTCATTATAATAGCCCAAATTTGTTTATATTGTATGACTTTCTTCCAAGGAAATCAAAAAACAATTTATATTCAAATTCCCAAATAGCAACTCACCTGATAGATGGCTATAATAATCATCTCCATTTTTTGAAGGCTTAGAGATTCTAAAGTTTGTCAAAGGCCACATAACACTTCCATGGTGAAGTATGGTTATCAGAAAAACTCTCTGGAAACCATTTTGTCTTGCCTTAAATGTCTGACATCTATTGTGCACGCCAGAGAGCAGGTTATAGTAACAGTTAATCAGATTATATGAACATACAGAAAAATATTTGTGGTATACTAGCTAACATAGTGTTTCTTCATTCATTATTCTCCCTACAATTTATTCTTTTCTAAAACCGAAGATTCATGGTTTTCCATTTATCCACTCTGTGATCTTGGACAAGTTGCTTAATCTTCTGACTCCACTTCTTCCTCTGTAAAATGGAAGTAATACCAGAAGTCAACTCATGGATTTGTTGTGAGGATGAAATAAACAATTCTTAGAAGATTCCTCAATATATACAGGGTGTCCATGAAATCCAGAAACACAAATATCATCATTTTATATTTTTTAGAGACTGATGAAAGATTAATGCATTGAGTGGATACTGCTCAAAGGGCTGATCGTAACAATGAATAGCAGCCCTTATAAAAATCATCTTGAGAGAGCTGCCATTTCCCATAGCACAGTCAGAAAGCTAGTTCAAAAATTCAAAGATATATACAATGAGTTGGACACACTCTTTTGTGGGCTATTATCCATTTCCAACAAGGTAAAGGAAACAGTCATAGCCAAGGTCATAGCCAGTCCAAAGTAGCCAAATTGCCAAACATCCAAGGAATTGGAAGTGTCTTGTAGAAGAGTCCAAGAGATTTCATATATATCATATAAGATGTAAGTTCTACAAAGTTTATCTAAGGATGATTCTGATTAGCATGATGAGAGGCAATGCAGTGACTATATGAGGTAAGGTTACTGAACAAATCATATATTATAAAATCAATAATTATTTATTATGCATATTCGCTTATATTTCCAGGCTTTTGGCCACCTATAGTAAGTGCTTATCAAATATTTATTCTTATGTATTATTTAAGAAAAAAAGGAAAGACAAAGAAAACAAACAAAAGATGTTCCACAATCTACTATTTCCATTTTTGATATAATCACATTTTGGCACCAGAAGGGTAGGGGAATCACTAACCAGTACTAATGATTGTGCCCTATTCAGTTGTGGTCCCCTATTGATCTCTTTTTTCAATAGCTTATCAATATGTCTCAATTCCTTAAGAAAATACAAACAGTAAAATGATTCTTCACATGTTTCTTGGTTCTTCTTCCATAGAATCAGAACAGAAATTTGAAATGTCTACAATTATTTTCTCTCTACTTCCTCCTGTCAGTGTCCTTTTTATAGAGATATTAGCCTTAAAGTTGAATTTTATTTATGAAAATATTATACTTAGGAGCTGAAAATAATTACACAAATAAAAACAATGTGTTCATACACACACACACACACACTAATAACAGCAATTTATTTCTGATCACTTGTGTTGTGCTCTCTGGAGATTTAATCACAGGTTTCTGATGAGCAATTCCATAAAAACAATTATAAGCAAATTATATATGGGGAAATTTAGAAAAATCTGTCTTTGTTGATGATGATCCCCAGTAACGGTATAGAGAACTTTAAAACAGAAGACATATGTGTATTATGCAGCTTAAATAATATGAATTTATATGAAGTAATATCAAATGGACTTATTTCACCAAGTACCTGAGACTGATCTTAATTCTCTAGCTTAGTATTTTCAGTGTGATATAGTCTGGCCAAAAGAGGAAATTCAAGAAATGCCTGTTGTTAAAATGCTGATAAACCTCCACGTCAACAGGTATGATCAAATGTAAAGAGGTAAGTGTCACAAGACAATCAACAGTGTCATAGAGCAAAGCCTTCCTACAGAATCCTTCAAAGGGAAGCCAAGTTTGGAAAAAAAAAAAAAAAACTGAAATACTTAATTAGACTGTTATTTGCCAAGTATGTCTAAATTGTTTTCTGTCACTTGGAAGAAACTAAAAATCAAAGTGAAGAGAGGCTAGACATGTGTAAGCACTGAAATCTTATACTTCCTATGAATATGAGACTTGGGAGGGCATGGACATATCAAAGAACGGGCAACATACAAGCATGAGGACCAGAAGCTTTTAAAATAAATTAGTAACTAGTTGAAAAACACCAAAGAATATTATAAATGTATTAAATCAACCAGGAAGGAGTTCTAATAATTGTCTATGGTATTATATTTGGCCCTAAACTGTTTGAAATTTCATTAACAACTTGATTGAAGAAACAGAAGGTAGAATTTTTAAATTCTAGATAACACAAAACTGAGAGAAAGTAATAATATTTTGGAAGACAGGAGTTCCATATGGAGAAAAAAAGGCTGAAGTTTTGATCTAAACAAAGTAGAACAGGAAGACTTTAAAGTATTAGATTTCTAGGTTAAAAGGGAAGGAACACTAAAACGAATATAATTTAGGAGAGTTGAATAAAGGAATTATTTACAAAAGTGTGAATAGAGATTAAGAAAACTACAAAGGATTTTCAAATGCCCCAAAGACTAATAAGTGCTCAACTACTCCCTCTAAACCTGAAGGTGTGAACAGAGTGGCTAATAATAAGACCGCTGATACACAGAAACATGAATAGAGAGAGAGAGACATTTAAGTGGAAGGAGGTTGAAGGAAATAAAAAGAGGGAATAATCACCCTGAACTTACTTTTCTTCCTCCTAGTTTCCTAGCAGTGTTCCCCATCTAACAAAACCAACTGAAAGTCAGACAGCAAGTAACTCATATATGTTTGGGTTCTTGGGGAAGAACCCAGAAATCAGTAATGTTTGCAAATATGGTTAATGATTTGGATACATCCCAAGATTTGAAAAACACTCAAGTGCAGTGCAAACTGTGAGTCTTGCTCTACTTCAAATATCAAAAATCTTTATGCAAAGGGCCAGATAGTAAACATTTTAGGTTTCCTGGGCCATACAGTCTCTGTTGCAACTACTAAACTCTGCCTTTGTAGTATGCAAGCAGCTAAAGCAGTGGGCTTGGCTAGACATAGCTCCAGCAGGCTGATTTTGGCCCATAGGCAGTAATTTGCTGATTCCTGATCTTCTCTGTGATAGTCAAATAATCCATGGAATAACATGCTTTTTAAAGCCCTTACTTAATAAAAACAGATATAATTCCTGGATACACGTTGATATTTGAAGGCCTAAATATGTTCTTCTTATAAAACTTAAATTAAAAGCTTTAAAAATATACTGATAGTTATGCTTATCAGTATTGATTATCAATAGAACTTTCAAACCTGGACAAATCATTTTGCACTCTCAACCACACCAGAAATAAAATTTGACAGAAGTACCAAAAAAAAGTTTTCAGCTGGAAAGTTCATATCCCAGGAAGATGACCTATTGAGATACAATATGGAATGTTAGAACTTTTATATATATTTACTTTTTATTACCTTTGTTTTAAAATATTTCAGTACTTTATGATGCACTTAAAGAACCAGGACTGTAATACATACAGATATTTACGAATTAAACAAATTATTCAGTTTATTGGAAAGTAGCATTGGCAAAGTAAAAAACTCCCCAAATTTATCCTTCAATAAAAGCAGTAAGAACACTGGTAAACAACAGTCAATCAACTTTTTAGGAGCTCCTCAAATTACTCAAAGACTTGAAATAATCTAAGGAGAATTTATTCAAGAAAATTGGTTGACTCTCAGTAAGAATATCAAACTTCGTAGCATTTTAACTTGCCCTGTTCTCATCCCTTTCCTCATAGCTCTATAGTAGCCTTTAATACCAGCCACTTTGGAACCACAGTAACTGTGAAAAACAGAACTCTAACAGTCATGGGAGTGGGTAGAATGGATTTAGAACTCCCCCAAAAGTACAACTCCAGAGAATTGCCATTATCTGACCTTTATTGAAACTCTCTGGAAAGACCGCATTTTCAGAGCTTGTCTTTATTGGAACTAACTTAGAGCTCACTGGATGAGGATAGCTGTAGCCACAGGACATTTGCCAAAAAAACATCAGAGGCAATTGTTTAACATCATAGCTGCTTAAGGTGGCAATGTAAGTTGGAATAATTAAGTGGCCAAAAAGTTAAAAGGAAAATAAAGGGAATAAGATCTCCATGGAGGGTTTTGAAAATATAAACACATTTTGGGGAATCTAAAAGGCCATATGGATGTGCAATGCTGTGTGCATGTCATGAAAAGACTTGAAAAGTCTCTAATTCTATCCATGGCTGACCTTTAGGCTCTATGCAAGCAAGAAGTGAAGGGGTAAAATACCGGTGCATTGAAAGCCTATGCAAACCCACACACTGGGTCTCTCAGAAAAGGGTGAAAGACTTACTGTTCAAGTCATTTAAAGAAATATCTGCCCAATTATTACCTGGTCAAAGGTAACTAAGCAGAGATGAGACTATAGTGACTGCACATAACAAAGAATGCAGATAGTACAAAATTTTCCCAGGAAAATCAGTAAATAAATAAACATCAAAACAACAAAGCCCGGGGCAGAAGGCAGAGATCTATTCTCAGGATTTGCCATACTATATTATTTAAAGTGTCCAAGTTTCCACAAAAATCACAAGACACACAAGGTAATAGCAAAGTGTGTCCAATACACAAGAAAGAAAACAACCAGTAGAAACTGTTCCTGATGAGCCCAGATATTGGATTATAAGACATAAACTTTAAATCAGATATGATGCACATATTCAAATAATGAAATAAAATTACATTTAAAACTAAAATAAATGGTGATAACAATATCAACAAAGGGGTTACAATTGTAAAATAAAATCTATTGGAATACTGAGATGAATAGTATGATAACTAAAATATTCACTAAAGTGGAGTAACAGCAGATAAGAGTTGAAAGAAATAAAATAAATAAATTTGAGGATAGGTTAATTTTAATTCTCTAGTCTGAGGAACAGAGAAATAAAGGAAAAAGAAAAATAAGCAGAGACTCAGGGAGGCCTGTGGTATATCATCAAGTTCACCAACATATGCATAATAGGAGTCCCAGAAGAAGAAAGAGTGAAAGGGGCAGAAATAATATTTGAATAAAGAATGGCTGAACATTAACCTACATATTCAAGAATATCCAAACCTTCCCAGTAGGATAAACTGAAAGAGACCAACAGCTAGACATATCATAGTCAAACTGTCAAAACATATATCCACACAAAAACTTGCACAGGATGTTCATAGTAGTATTATTCTTAATAGCCAAAAGCTGGAAACAACCCAAATGCCCATCCACTGATGAATGGAGAGACAAAATATGGCAAATCTATAAAATGGAATATTTTTGGCTCTAAAAAGACAAAGAATCATGAGAGCAGCAAGAGAGAGAAAACAAACAAATAAAAAAACTCATCATGACAAGAAATGTTCAAAAAGAGTAACAACTGATTCATCAGAAGCCAAGAAAGCCAGGAGGCTGTGGGATGAAGTACATAAAGTGCTGAAGAAAATGACTGTAAACCAAGAACTCCATATTCAGCCAAACTATCATTCAAAAATAAAGGAAAAAATAAGACATTACAGGATAAACAAAACTAGAGAATTAATTGCTAGCAGACCCACCCTACAAGAAATATAAAAGGCAACTCTTCAGTATGGAATAAAAGGACACTAAATAGTAATTTTTATTTTTATTTATTTATTTTTTTTGAAGGCAGTGTCACTGGCCCTCATATGTGGGACCGACCGGGTCCGCTGGCTTCCCAAGCCAGTGCTTAACCACCACGCCACTCAGCCGGCCCAACAATTTTAATCCACATAAAGACATAAAGAAAATTAGCAGAGGTAACTGCATAGGTAAATATAGGAAAGTGTACAAATATATTGTTGTTTGTAACTAATTTCTTCTGTCACTTAAAAAACAACCACATGAAACAATATTTATAAAATTTCATTGATGTATTTAAAATGTATAAAGTTGTAATTTGCATGTCAATAATAGCACAAAAGAGTGGGAAAGCAATGGGGATATATTACAGCAATTTTTTGTATACTATTCAAGTTATGTTGGTACCCATCTGAACCAGAATGTTATAAATAAAACTTGTATGTTAATTGTTATCCCTAGGGAAGTCACTAAGAAAACAACTAAAACAACTCATAATATTCATAAAAAAACAGCAAGAAAAATAAAATTATACACTAGGAAATACCCAGTTAATATAAAAGAAAGCAGTAATGAAGAAATAGAGAGATAGAAATACCCAAGACAATAAATACAAAACCTAAATTCTACTTTATCCACCCTAATACATTGCTGGTAGTAATGTAAAATGGCACAGTCACATTGGAAAATGGTTTTTCAATTCTTCAAAAAATTATATATAGAGTTACTTTATGACCCAGGCACCCCACTTTTAGGTATATGTCAAGAGAAATGAAAACACATATCCACACAAAAACTTGTCAGGGTATTCACTGCAGTATTCTTCCTAATAGCCAAAAGCTGGAAACCACTTAAATGCACATCCACTGATGAATGGAAAGGCAAAATGTGGCAAATCTATAAAATGGAATACTATTTGGCACTAAAAAGGCATGAATTACTGATACATGTGCAATATAGATGAAGTTTGAAAACATCATATGCTAAGTGAAAGAAGCCAGTCACAAAAGAACACATATTTTAGGATTCCATTTGTATGACATGTCCAGGATAGGTAAATCCATATACTTAAAAAGTAGTTTATTGGTTGCTAGAGGCTGGAGGGAGAGTGAATTAAGAATGACTGCTAATAGGTACAGGGTTTCTTTTTCAGGGAATGAAAATGTTTTACAAGTAGACAGTGTTGATTTTTGCATAACTCTGTGAATATACTAAAAATCCTGACCTGCACACATTAAGGGAGTAAATTTTGTGGCATTACATCTAAACAAAGCTGTTACAAAAAAATTCTTGGAGTGCAAGATTATCAGTGTTTTTAAATTGATCTCATGTAAGATTAAAATAGCTTAAAGAGAGTTTTGGTTCCTGGGAGACTAATAAAACTCCTATCAGTTTAACATTCCCAAATATATCAACCACAACTCACCACAAATATAAAAGCCAATAACTTGGAAAAAATGTGAACAAAGGTAGACAGATTGTGGAGTGGGCCATATTCACTTAAGAAAAGGAATTTACATGCTTTGAATTTTTTGTTTTATGGATTTTAGCCTGAGAATAAACAAGTTGAATAGAAAATTCACACTGTCTCTGTCCTGAAATTGCAGAGCATAGAGCTCAGAGAAACTATAGCTGCTGGAATGAGGGTGAAATATTATAAAGGAGAAAAGTAGCATGGTGGAGAAACCCAATATTCTGCGATAAACTTGGCTCAAATTTCAACCTCACCCTTGAACCATGCATGCATGAGGCACATCTAAAGCAGCACATATAAGGAAAAAAACAAAACCTTAGCTGATATTTGAGATGTTGTCAAAAAAAAAAAAAACATTTCTATTTTCAGTACAACAAATTTAATTTGTTATACTGAATTTGCTAAAATGAAAATATCAACACTCTTCAGAGGTATAAAAGAGAACCCAGAGTTTCTGCAACATAACAATTCACAATGTCTAGAATACAATCTAAACTTACTCAACATAAAAAGACACAGAAATATTAGACCAAATCTCTAGAAAAAAAGACAACCAACATTGACCAACCTGAAAATGATTTAGGTATAGGATTATCAAATCTGGATTTTAAAGCAGTTATTATGCCGCTGTTCACATTTAAAGCAGTAATTATAAATATTGATGAAATAAATAAAAAGATAGGACATCTCAGCATAGAAATATAAGCAATACAAAAAAAGGGAAAGTTCTAGAGATGAAAATATCTGATTTATAAAAATCTGATATATAAAAAGCACAGTGTGAGTTTGACAGGAAAATGAAGAACACAGAAGAAATATTCACTGAACTTAAAGGTGTATCAATAAGAATTATCCAATCAATGAAATAAAGAGAATAAAGATTGAAAGAGCTTTATTGGCTTATGGAATAATATCAAAATATTTATTTATACATGTAATTGGAGTCTCAGGGGAAAAAAAAAGAGAGAATGAAATGAGAAAATTTGAAGAAATAATAGCCTTTTTTTTCAAAATTTGGTGAAAGACAGTAATTTAAAGATTTAAGAACCTCAGCAATCCCCAAGCCGAAAAAATATGAAGAGACCTTACCTAGATATATCAAAATAAAACTGCATAAAAAACAAAGAAAAAGAGGGGAAAAAATTAAAATGGTCTAAGGAAAATGAAACATTCCATGCAGAAGAAAAAAAAATGAATAATTATACCATTTAGATATCAGAAACCTTGGAGCCCAAAAGGCAGTAGAAAAGAAAAATATCATTAAGTTGAAACAAATTATCAAACAATAACAGTCAACTAAAAATTTTATATCTAGCAATAATACCCATCTAAAATGTAGAAAAAACAAATTTTCAGATAAAAAGATTATGAGAAAATTTGGTGCCAGTAAACATAAATTTAAAAAATTGCCAAAGGAAGTCCTGAAGCTGAAGACCAATTAAACTAATTGAAAACTCATATCCTTAAGGAGGAATGAAAAGTATTGAAAATGGCAAATATAAAGTAATGATATAACTATTCTACTTTCCTGTAAATTTTCTTAAAATTCATATAACTGTTTAAAGCAAAAATTATAACATTGTCCCATGGGATTTTAAGTGTATACAGAAATAAAACATATGTCCATGAGAATGTAAAGTGAGGGGGGTTATATGGACCTATACAGTTGCAAGTTTTCTGTGTTTTATGTGAAATGGCATAAGATTAACTGTAAATTCACTGTGAAAGATTAAAGAATATGTTTTAATCCCTGCTACAAAAAGTAATGCAAAGAGGTATACATAAAAAGTCAATAGATAAATTAAAATGGAATTTTAAAAATATTCAAAAATTTAGAGGACAGAAATGCAGGAGCAGAGGAACAAAACACAGAGGGGACAAAGGGAAAACAAATTATAAAATAAGAAGACGAAATCCAGCCCTATCAAGAACTGTATTACATATAAATGACTAAGCTCTCCTATTAAAAGTCAGAGATTATAAAAATTTATAAAAAATCAAGGTTCGACTATTTGCTATCTTCAAGATGCTCACTTTAAATATAAATATACAGAAAAGTTGAAAGTACACTAGTGAAAAAGATATACCATATAAACAGTTAGCATAACAAGGCTAGAGTAGTTATATAAAGTAATATCAGATAAAACAACTTTAAGACAAAAAGTTCTACCAGAAATAGAGAGAAATTTCATAATGATAAATGATCAAATCATCTACAAGACATAATAATCATGAGAACATGAAATCCTACTAACAGTACTTTAAAATACATGAAGCAGAAATAAACACATTTAAAGGGAGAAATAGACAATTCCAAACACTATGTTGGAGATTCTGACAATAATCTCTTAGTAATTGACAGAACAATCAGAAAAAAAATTCCAGAAGCATAGAGATGATATAAGCAATACAATCGGCATCTTGATCTAATGAATATTTATAGAACATCACACCCAACTACCAGAGAAGAAACATTTTTAAGTGCAAATTAAACGTTCAACATGATAGAACATATATTGTATCATGAAAAGGCCACTAAACATAGTATTTAACAGAATTGAAATTGTACAATGGGTGTTTTCTGGTCACAGTGAAATTAAGTTAGAAACCTGTAAAAATAAGATACTAGGGGTAAAAAAATATAGTACAGGATTTGGAATTTAAAAAATATACTTCTGGGGCCGGCCGAGTGGCTCAGTTGGTTAAGAGCTCGCTCAAGAGTGTGAGCTGAGCTCTGAGCAACAGCTGTTCGAGGCCAGCCCGAGCTGAGTTGCCGTTGAGCTGCCAACAGGTGGCAGGATGGCTCAGCTAAAAAAAAAAAAAAATATATATATATATATATATATATATATATATATATATATACTTCTGTATAATCTGGAGTCAAAGAAGAAATAACTGGAGCAATTAAAAAATATGTCAAAGTGAATAATAATGACATTTCAACATATCAAAATAAGTGGCATACACCTAAAGCAATGCTTAAGGGAAAATTTATAGCTTTAAATGTTCTATTACAAAAGAAGGTCTAAAGTCAGCAGCCTAACAGTCTACCTCAAGAAGTTAGAAAAAGAAATTAAAGATCTAGTATGTAAAATGAAGGAAATAATCAGGGTAACAGCAGATATTAATAAAATAAAAAAAACAGGCAAGCAACAGAGAAATTAATAAAGGCAAAAGTTAGGTTTTTGAGATTGACAAAATAATAAGTCCCTAGTTAGAGTGATTAAGAATAAAGATAAAGAACACAAATTACCAATAAGAGGAATCAAAGTGTTGTTATCACTGCATATCCTACAGACATTAAAAGGATATTGAAACTATATTATGATTGACTTTATGCCAAGAAAAAAAAAAAGACAATGTAGATGAGATAGACAAATCCTGGAGGGGAAAGGGACACTACCAAAACTGACATTAAATGAAATTGAAAATCCGAAAAGTCTTATGCTGACTAAATAAATTAAATCAATCTTCAAAAGCTTTTCCACCAAGAAATTTTCAGGCCCAGATGATTTCATTTGAGAATTCTGTCAAAAATATAGGGAGAAATAGCACCAAACTTAAACAAAGACTTACAGAAATTAAGGACAGAGGGAGTACTTTCTAATTCATTTTATGAGGGCAGTATTCATATAATCCTAATACTGATCTCTGACAAGATATTACAAAAATAAAATTACAAAAAATATCTCTCATGGTCATAGATGCAGAAATACTTAAGAAAATATTAATGAAATTGTAGATTTATTCAGAATAGGCAAAAATTGGATACAGCCAGATACCCATGATAAGAAAATAAATAAACTGTGATCTCTTTGTACAGTGGAATATTACTCATTCCCCCCGACAAAAAAATATATTGGATAAACACCGAATGGATGAGCACCAAAACATTATACTGAGTAGGAGAAGTATTTCACAAATGAATCCATACTGTGCGCTTCTATTTATTTGGAATTTTAAAACAAGCAAAGCTCATCTGTGATGTAAGAAAATAAGAACAATTTTGGCTCTGAGGGTATTAGGGGAGAAATTGACTGAGAAGTCCATGAAAGAGCTTGGTGATAGTAATGTTTTACATCTTGATAGAGGCTTGAGTTACACAGCATTTGTCGAAAATCACCAAATGTACACTTAATATCTGTGCATTTTATTGTAATATAAGTTTTACATTAAAATCTCTGAAAAAACCTGAACCCTAGTTAATATTATGAATGCCAAAATATTTAAGGAGAAAGAAAAATCCATAATTTTTGGAAAGTAAGGTAAGTTGATGAATAGCTTGAGGGATGAGAAATCATTATGCATATATGTGATAAAACAAGTATAGTGACATGTTAATTTTAAACATATAGCAAAGTTTACTGTTTACTATAAAAGTCTTCAATCTTACTATATATTTGACATTTTTCATAATAAAAAGATGGAAAATAGTTTGGCGTTCCATAACTTAGACTATGGAAAATTTCTCATTTAGGAGTTTGAAGGACCAATAAGCTATGGAATCTTAATACAAGCATACCTCATTTTATTGTGCTTCACTTTATTGCACTTTGCAGATATTGTGTGTTTTACAAAATGAAGTTTTGAGGCAACCCTGTAGTGAGCAAGTCTATCAGTGCCATTTTTTCCAACAGCATCATTCACTTTGTACCCCTGTGTCACATTTTGGTAATTTTCACAATATTTTAAGCTTTTTCATTCTTATTTTATTTGTTATGGTTATTTGTGATTAGTGATCTTTGATGTTACTATTGTAATTGTTTTAGGGTATGCATATAAGACAGAAAACTTAATCAATAAATGTGTGTGTTCTGCTTCACTGACCATCTGTTTCCCGGTCTCCCTCCCTCCCCTTGAGCTTCTATTCCCTGAGACACAACAATATTTAAATTAGGCCACTTAATAACCCTATAATGGCCTCTAAATGTTCCAGTGAAAGAAAGAGTAACATGTCTCTCCCTTTAAATCAAAAGCTTGAAGTGATTAAGCTTAGTGGGGAAAGAATGTCAAAAACTGAGATATGCTGAAAGCTAGACCTCTTGTGCCAAACAGTTAGTCAAGTTGTGAATGCAAAGGAAAAGTCCTTGAATGAAATGAAAAGTGCTACTCCAATGAACATGAGAATGATAAGGAAGCAAAACGGCCTCCACATTACTGATGTGGAGAAAGTCTTACTGGTCTAGAAAGATAAAACTGGCAACATTTTCTTAAACCAAAGCTTTATCCAGAGCAAGGCCCTAACTGTCTTCAATTCTATGAAAGCTGAGAGAGCTGAGGAAGCTACAGAAGAAATGTATAAAGCTAGCAGAGGTTGGCTCATGAGATTTAAAGAAAGAAGTCACCTGTATAACATAAAAGCCAAAGTTAAAGCAGCAAGTGCTGATGTAGAAGTTACAAGGAGTTATCCAGAAGATCTAGCTAAGATAATTAATGAAGGTGGCTACAGTAAACAACAGATTTTCAATGTAGATGAAACAATCTTCTATTGGAATAAAATGCCATCTAGGACTTTCAATGCCTGGCTTCAAAGCTTCAAAGGACAGGCTGACTCTCTTGTTAGGAGGTAATGCAGCCAGTGACTTTAAATTGAAGCCAATGCTGATTTACCGTTCTGAAAATCTTAGAGGTCTGAAGAATTATGCTAAATGTGCTCTGTCTGTGCTCTGTACCTGGAACAACAGTCTGGATGATAGCACTGCTCTTTACAACATGGTTTACTGAATATTTTAAGCCAACTGGTGAGAACTACTGCTCAGGAAAAAAAAGATTCCTTTCAAGATATGACTGCTCATTGGCAATGTCCCTGGCCACTGAAGAACTCTGATGGAGATGTACAATGAGATTAATGTTGTTTTTGCCTGCTAACATAACATCCATTCTGCAGCCCATGGATCAAGGAGGAATGCTGACTTTCAAGAAATGCATTCCTTAAGGCTACCGTTGCCATAACTAGTGATTTTTTTTTTTAAGGAAATACATTCCTTAAGGCTATCATTGCCATAACTAGTAATTCTTCTGATGAATCTAGGCAAAATAAATTGAAAACGTCTGGAAAGAATTCACCATTCTAGATGACATTAAGAACATTCATAATTCATGGGAGAGGTCAGAATATCAACATTAATGTAAGTTTGGAAGAACTGATTCCAACTCTCACGGATGACTTTGAAGGGTCCAAAACTTCAGTGGAGAAGGATGTAACTGCAGATGTGGTAGAAATAGTGAGAGATCTAGAATTAGAAGTAGAACCTGAAGATGTGACTGAATTGCTGCATAATAAAACATAAGTGGATGAAGTTGCTTTCTATGAATGAGCAGAGAAAGTGGTTTCATGAGATGAAAACTACTCCTGGTGAAGATGCTGTGAAGACAATTAAAATCATACCAAAGTGTGATTTTAGAATATTACATAAAATTAATTCATAAATCAGTGGCAGTGTTTCAGAGGATTGACTCCAGTTTTGAAAGAGATTCTAAGTGGGTAAAATGCTATGAAACAGCATATAATGTTACAGAGAAATTGTTTGTGAAAGGAAGAGTCAATCATTCAATTTGGCAAACTTCGGTGTTGTCTTATTTTAAGAAATTGACACAGCTACCCTAAACTTCAGTACACCACCCTAATGAGTTGGCAGCCATCAACATCAAGGAAAGACCCTTCACTTGCAAAAGGATTATGACTTACTGAATGCTCAGATGATAGTTAGCATATTTTAGCAATAAAGTATTTTTAACTAAGATATGTACAGTTACCTTTTTAGAAAGAATGTTATTATGCACTTAATAGACTATAGTATAGTATAAATATTACTTTTATATACACTGGGAAACCAAAAAAAAATTGTGTGATATGCTTTATTGTGATATTTGTGTGACATGCTTTATCCCAGTGGTCTGGAACCAAACTTGCAGCATCTCTGATGTATGCCTGTATAACTATGAAACTATCTGAAAAAAAACTATATATATATATATATATATATATTTAATGTAATCCCACTATGAAACAAGAAGCCAGTATCCTGGTTGTGGAAAATAGTTTTTCAAACCTCTTTTCTAATGGGTCAGGACAAAGAATTGATTTCTATTCAGAGCCTTTTCCATTTTCTTCAAGGAACTCATCACTTAGATCATTTGAGTTACAGATTCAGGTTGTTCCTCCTTTTGTGCCAGCATCACAAACTTCTTCTAAGCAGATGTCTGTTTTTAAAGATAAAAACACAGGCAAAATGTTGTAACTAAGTTTCCCCTACTTCTTACATTCATGCATTTCAAGGTCCCATAATCAACTTGGTAAACATTTAGCAATTTTTTCTCTTGTTTTTCAAATTGGATTCCATGGCAAAAATTGGTTGGTTGGTAGGTTGGTTGGTTGGTTGGTTGGTTGGTTGGTTGGTTGGTTGGTTGGACAGACGGATGGACAGACAGACAGACAGACAGACAGACAGACAGACAGACAGACAGACAGACAGACAGACAGACAGATAGATAGATAGATAGATAGATAGATAGATAGATAGATAGATAGATAGATAGATATTATTAAACCGAAGCCAGCAACTTGGCACTATAAGAACTCAGCTGTCCTCCAGTGCCAATGAGCAGTAGGGTATCATGCCAGCATCTTGACCTGTCGTGAAGAACTCAGTCTAATCTTATATTCTGACTGTGCCCAAACCCATAGACTGAATAGAAATTTTTTTGTCCAGAGTTAAATAAACATTAAATATCAGCATATAACCTATAAAAAGAAATATGCAGTACAAAGTAAATTCTTCCCATGATTAAAATTAGACCATCACAGGAAAGGAAAATTGCTTTACAAAACTTTTGTTTTCTGTTGTCAGTATAAGAGCATTCTGAGTATATTCTCTTAGCATTCTCTAGCACCTGCCATAATATAAATTTAAATATCTCCAATGGATGGATTAATGAATGAATGAATTTCTCTTATTAAAAAAGATGATTAAGATGATATGAAAATGAATATAAACAGATTAAATCACTGTTGGAATCTGGAATTCACTAATTGATACTGCATAAAATAAATAAATTTTTCAAGGGACAGTCTTAAAAAAATATCTGTAAACTAAAGTGAACAAAAATTTAAAATTTGAGCGAGACTACAAAGTCAGACAATTAAGTTTGTGAACTCATCCTAGAAAAAGTGCTACATAGCTTATTGCTGAATATCACTGTGGTCACCTTCGAAGTACTCCTTTTGGGAAGCTATGCACCCATGCTAGCACTTAGCCCACCCTTCAAAGCAATTTTGGAACTCTTTTTCTGGAATGGCCATCAGGGCTGTCGTTGTATTATCCTTGATGTCCTGAATGTCATCAAAATGTCTTCCTTTCAATATTTCCTTTATCTTCAGGTGAAGAAAGAAGTCCCTGGGGACCAGATCAGGTGAATAGGGAGGGTGTTCCAATATAGTTATTTGTATACTGGCTAAAAATTCACTCACAGACAGTGCTCTGTGAGCTGGTGCATTAGACCCATGAATTCTTGGTAAACAGTTCAGGTTGTTTTTGTCTAACTTTTTCACACAGTCTTTTTGGCACTTCCAAATAGTAAACGTGGTTAACTGTTTGTCCAGTTGGTACAAATTCATAATGAAAAATCCCTCTGATATCAAAACAGGTTAGCAACATTGTTTGACTCTTGATTTGGACTGACGGAATCTTTTTGGTAGTGGAGAACTGGCTGACTTCCATTGTACACTTTGACACTTTGTTTCAGGGTCGGATTGGTACACCGATGGTTCATCACCAGTGATAAAACAGGCCAAAACTTTGCCTTGCCTTTTCAAAAGGTCTTGGCAAACTTCGAGTTTCCTTTGCTTTTGTTCATTGGTGAGCTCCTTTGGGACTATTTTTGCACACACTTTTCTCATGCCAAGATTTTCAGTTAAGATTTTCCTAACTGTTTCTCTACAGATGTGTATTTGGTCTGTTATGCTTCTCACAGTCAGCCGATGATCTGGACGCACAATTTGATGAGTTTTTGCAATGTTTTCATCAGTTCTGCTCATTACTGGCTGCCCTTACCTCTCTTAATTAGTGACGTGTTCTTTCCCCTCAGAAAAATGTTTAATCCATTTGTACACTGCCGTTTTCTTCATGGCATTATCACATAAACTTGGACTAACATGTCCCTGATTTCACTTCCACTCTTGCCAAGCTTAACAAGAAATTTAATGTTACTTCATTGCTCTAATTCAAGCATAGACATTCTCACACAGCACACAAAAACACGCAACACCACAACTCAGCAAGACACTGCCACGCGTTGAAATGAACACAGCTGTAACAAATTGATATACCAAGGTTATGAAACCTTACTGAGCTATTTATACAGTGCTGCCATTATAAACACATGGTGGCAATTTTGCGAGCCTAATTGTCAGACCTCTTATGTATCACATCTTCTTTATCCAATCATCTATCAATTTTTATTTTAATATAGTCTCATTTATTTATTGTTTTCATTTCCCTTGATTTTGAGGTCAAATTCATAAAATTCTCCTTAAACCCAAGGTCCATAAGTTTAGCACCTATGCTTTATTTCATGTAATTTATTGTTTCAGGTCTTATATTTAGGTCCTTGATCTGTTTTGAGTTAATTTTGGTGTCTGGAGATAGTAGTCTAGCTTCATAGTTTTGCATGTGGCTATCCAATTTTCCCACAACCACTTATTGAAAGTCTTTCATTTCTCCATTGTATGGTTTTTGCTCCTTTGTCAAAAATTATCTGCCCATATAGGTATGTGGGTTTATTTCTGAGTTCTCAATTCTGTCCCATTGGTCTATGTGTCTGCGTTTCTGCCAGTACTATGCTGTTTAGATTTTTGTAGTATAAACTGAAGTCAGGGAGTGTGATACATCTGGATTTCTTCTTTTTTCTCTAGATTGCTTTGGCTATTTGGGGGTTTATGTGATTCCAGACAAATCTTATGATTTCTTGTTCTATTTCTTTGAAAAATCCCATTGGGATTTTGATAGGGATTGCATTAAATCTGTATATTGCTTTGGATAATATGGCCATTTTAACTATGTTGATTCTTCTGATCCATGAACATGGAATATCTTTCCATTTCTTTGTATCTTCTTCACTTTCATTTAATAATGTCTTGTAATTTTCAGTTTATAGGTTCTTCACATCCTTTGTTAAATTTGTGAGTATTCCTAGGTACGTTGTACTTGATGCAATTGCAAAAGAGATTGTTTTTATCATTTCTTTTTTCTGAAATTTCATTGTTAGTATACTGGAACACAATGGATTTTGGTATATTAATTTTCTATCCTGCAACTTTAGAATATTTGTTTATTGTTTCTAATAGTTTTGGGGGGGGAGTTTTTAGGGTTTTCTATAAAAAGAATCATGTTGTCTGCAAAAAGTGACAACTTGACTGCTTTGGACAAATTAGAGCTCAAAAGGAAAAAAAGGAGCTAATAAAACTTAGTGGTAAAAGATGCAAAATGGAGGACTACATAGAAACTATACCTGCTTCCTTTCATGGACACATTAAAATTACAACTAAATTATAGAACAATAGACTGGAGAGCCCTCTGAAGTCTAGCTGAACAGAAGTTTTATAAATAAGGGTATAAAGAAAAAGCCACATCAAGAAGTATATGAAGGGCAGAGATGCAAAACAGGCTGGCCCCAAACCTTGCTGTGGCAGTTGAGAATCAGGAAGGAATATCGTGGCCATGGAAGTTACCCCTAAGGAGCGAGGAACCCCAGTCCCACACTAGGCTCCCCAGTCCAGAGTAGTGAGGCCAGAAAGAGGAGCCCTCACAATCTCTGGCTATAAAAAATAATGGGGATTCTGATCATCCAGGTGGGCTGGAAGGCAACAGGAAACTCAGACATCCTCTTACAGGACCTGCATACAGA
This sequence comes from Aselliscus stoliczkanus, assembly GCA_033961575.1. Classification (NCBI taxonomy): domain Eukaryota; kingdom Metazoa; phylum Chordata; class Mammalia; order Chiroptera; family Hipposideridae; genus Aselliscus; species Aselliscus stoliczkanus. Next base: position 114,061,957 of record CM066730.1, on the reverse strand, counting down.
CTCACTCACACACAGGCACTCACCCTGGGCTCTGGCAGAGGGATAGTGACTCCTGAGGCAACGGAGGCATATGGGGGAGGCAGATAGAGGTGTTTGACCAGGTGAGGACTGGAATATTGTAGCCATTTTCATTGTGTGGGATCCTTCTTCTGTACAGCTGTCATGTGGATGCCATCTTTCCTGTGCTGAGCCCTCTTCCACGCAGTCAAATCTGAATCTGAATTGGTCTGGTGAGCTCCTCTGCCCTACCCTGCAGACTCACTGGGACTCTGCCCTATCCAACTCTGCCAATGCCAGAGGCACTTTCTTGGCCAGCAGCCAGTTCTACCCGCATTGCACTGTTTCATGGAAAACTATTAGAGTTGCAGGCCAAAGGTAGGTGGTGACGGGCCTCAGTGTGCTCTGAGACTTTTGCTGAGTAGCTCCAGGCTCAGCACTGGCACCAAACCAGAATATACATTAATCTGGTGAATAGAACTCTTTCCTCTCTAGGGACTCCCTGAGACTCTGCCTCACCCAATTTACATACCGCATGAGGTTTTATCAGTGGCTGACCCTTAAGAGAACCAGCAGGTGGCAGCAGGCCTTGGGGTGTCCTGGCTTTTTGTAAAGCTACCCCAGGCCTGCTACTGGTGGCATCCATCCTCCCTTTGCAGCATGGCCTCTCCTGCATGCCTCCAGATTTAGCACAGGCAGCGAACAACTATGGATCACTATGTAGCTTCTACCAGGTAGTCTCTGGCTAGTCATATGCAATGAGTGATGTGGGTCTGTACCGGCGGCCCTCACCAGAGGCCCCAGAACCAATATACTTGGAAGCTGGCTTCAGACCATAGCAGAACACTGCACAATTAGCCCCAGAAGCAGCACAAACAAAGGGTGGTCTCAACAGGCAACAGAGCCCACCAGGGCAAATTCTACTCAATGGAGTCAGGCCTGCACACAGTAGCCCATAAGCTGTGGATAGGGTCAAACCACACAGCCAATCAGCCTGAGGGTCAGTTCTACCTACTGACATGCCAATAGCAATCAAGGCTCAATTATAACAGGAGGACACACATAATTCACACAAGGGACATTCCTGGAACACCCGAAGCAAGTGACCAAGGAGACTGTTCCAGGACCCTACATGGCACATACTATACATAAGGCCACCTGACAAAGACTAGGAGACATATAAAATAATATTGAATGTCAATTGTAATTAAAAGAATTAAAAGGGTGAGGGAAGGTGAAAAGGAATGGGAGGTCAAAATTTCCAGGTAGAAAACAAATAAGTCATGGGGATATAATGTACAGCATAGGGAATATAGTCGATAATATTGTGATAGCATTGTACAGTGTCAGGTGGTCGCTGGACTCATCATGGGGATCACTTCTTTAGGTATATAAATGCTTAATAAATATGGTATAACCCTGAAACTAATATAATATTGTATGTTAACTATATTTGTAATAAGAGTCTTAAAAAAATTTGCTTGCAATTTTGAAATCAACCAAAGTAATAAAACTATGTGAATTGGAGGACAACCACCATAGAGAAAAAAAAAGCTGAGGTTGAATAGTCCAAATGGTGAATTTAAATCCACTAAGTGAAATAGTAAAATAGTAATACTAGCCTAAAATAAAGGATATATATATATATATATATATATATATATATATATATATATATATATATATATAATGGGTAATATATAGTGTATATTTATAAATATAAAGATAGATGATAGATAGGTAGATAATTATTGCTTTTACTTTCAGAATACTCAATGAAGACTTCAGTAGGTGAGTGTGTGGCAGAAACACTGGGTACATGGCTGGAGTCTAATACTTGGAGATTATTCTAATCTTGAGTTAGTTGAATCTATAACAACTTCAGTAAAATAAGAGAATGAACTTTTACATCCCCTACTTTTAAATTTTCTTTTTCCTAAGATTATTCTTATATGCATGGTAATGTCAACAGAACATGCCTACAAGAAAGTACACTCTATGAATATGTCTGTTTACTGTGTCTCAGTGAGGGCATAAATCCATATCTCAGTGGAGAAGAACATATGGAGCCCAAAGAAAAAAAGAAAATATATTGCTTTAAAAACAACTAATTAAAGCTGGTGACTGGACCAGAAATATCTTCCACCTTTACACTAAAACATTTCAAATTAGCTTCTAATTGATATAAAGTAGAAAAGTTAAAAATAGTCCTATTTCTCTAGGAGTTGCTTTTGGTGTTGTTGCTGTGAAAAGGATGGCCTAGACATGGCACAGAACATACTGGCGTCTCCTGGCTACATTTTATTAATGCATCTTTAAAGTTCAGTTCATATGTTCTATATGCCTGATCCACAAGTTTTCGTCTTGTGTATCTCAAAACTACATGAAGCCAAAAGTAAATAATTATTAATCCAAACTCAGGTTCATCTAAAGGAGATATAAATGAGGCCTAATTAGTCAATGAGTTGATATTTATTAGAATCCACAGTGTGGTGAAATTGTGGACAAGCATTTGATAGCTTATCTCAGGCAATGGCATCATCTTCTGTGGTTATCTAACCTAGAAAACTCAATTATATTTAACTTCTCTCTTTTCTTTTCACCATAATCAATTTGACTCTAACATGTCAATTCAACTTCCTAAATACATTTCAGAGCCTCATCCACTGGCCAATTCTACTGCCACTTTCCAAATTCAGGGTTTTATTAGTTCCTCCCTGGATTAATAAAATAGCCTTCTAACTGGATGTCCTATCCCTCAACTATTACCTTTCCAGTGAACCTTCCACATTTACATTATTACCAAAATTATCTAATTATCCCACTCTTGCATTTGAAAGCATAAATGGCTTTTCAGTGTTTCACAATAAAAGAAAAAATTTCCCAAAGGCCCCTTGTAAATGAATGTTTGGACTATTTTATTTCTCAGTCCCTTGTACCTTTGATAATTTTATAGGTTTATGCCTCTCAGTAAATGTTGGCTGAATGATGAGCAATTCTTAGAAAACACTGTAGTTAAATAAACATATGCCTGTGGCCATGTGGTAATTTTCCTAATTTATTGAACTAATTTTGGTATCTCTAACTGTCATACACACACACATACACACACACACTCACAAAGTGTGATAAAAAAATATGGTGAATGTTTAAATTTAAAAAAAAATATTATATTAAAAAACACATCACCATGAATACCCCTCAAAATATTCCCCCTCACTTTGAACCCACTTATCCCATCATTCTTGCCAGATTCTGAAGCAGTTCTGGAAGTCCTCTTTCCTGAGTTTCTTTAGTTGTGCTGTCATGGCTGTCTCAATGTCTGCAAACAATTCAAAACATTTTCCTTTCATTGTCATTTTGACTTTGGGGAAGAGCCAAGAGTCACACAGTGCCAGACCTGGTGAATAAGGTAGATGAGGACACACTGTAATGTTTTTATTTGACAGAAATTGCCTTATCAGAAGTGATGTGTGACACGGAGCCTTTCATGTTGTGATCAAAAAGTACGGTGAATACTGCTGCCGAGTGCCATCCAATGAAAAGGCAGGGATCTTCAACAGGGAAGCAGCACATAGAACTTTAGTAACAGTGTGTGACAAGTTTCAACTTGTTTGGTGCAGTCAGTTGGGTGTGAGATATGGTTGAGTGAAGGTATGTTTTAAAGTGTGCCATAAATCATTCTCCATCATGACAATGCTCAGTGTCACACATCATTTTTGGAGTACGACAATTTCTATCAAATAAAAATATTATGGTGTGTCCTCATCCACCTTATTCACCACAGTTGGTGCCATGTGACTTCTGGCCTTTCACCAAAGTCAAAATGATTCAGGACATCTAGGCAGCCATGACAGCGTAACTAAAGACATTCACAAAAGAAGAATTCCAGAAGTGCTTCAGAAAGTGGCAAGAACAATGGGATGAATAAGTGTGCTCAAAGTGGAGTATTTTGAGGGGAATTAATGGCAAAGTGTCTTTTACTGTATTTTTTAAATTTAAACATTCACCGTATTTTATGATCATGCCTCGCGTGTGTGTGTGTGTATGTGTGTATGCGCACACGTGTGTGTGTGTGTGTGTGTGTGTGTGTGTGTGTAAAACATAGTATATATACAAAGAAAAATATCAGGTGAATTTGAAAGAATATCCAACATCACTGAAAGTATATTAGAAATAAACAACTTTGAATAATTGCCTCTGATTTTAGAAATCTTCATGCTTCACTTTAGAAATTTAAGAAAAAAGAACAGTAATGAGAATAAAAATAACCAATAATCCCAACATTCACAGAAAATCCATACTGATATTTCAGGTTCTTTCTTTCCATCCCCTCTATTTTTGAATGAGTAAGTAAACTCTTTAAAAATCAAAATTCTATGACATATAGAGTTTGTCATTTAGGCAGCATAAGAATTATCTTATATCATTAAACTTTGTTTTGGAAAATATGTTTTTAGTAGATATACAATTTATTTAGCCATTGTCTTTTTGTTGTTCATCTTAAACATTAATTAATTAACCCTTAACTATATCCCTAATTATTTCCTTACTGAATTTCAAAGCATGACATTCCTGGGCTGGAAGAAAATAGTAGTTTTAATGTTCTTCTCATTTAGCAATACATTTTTCCAGAAAAGATACTACTAATCATGAAAGAAAATGTTTATCTTACCAATATCCTGTCAGCATTGCATATTATCTTTTTAGGAGATTATTTTTTTGCCATTTTGAAAATAGGTTTAATTTTCATTACCAAGGTAATTTAACATTTTTTCTTATGGATGTCCATCATTTATTTTGCTTCTATCGTAAATTGTCTATTCATGTACTTGGCCTATTTTTCCATAGGAGTATAAAATAACACATATTTTTCCAGCAGGTTTCAACACACATGGGAAAAAGATATATTCATGGAATGTGCCTTTGAACCTGCATTCAAAAGATTCAAACAGGTTAGTGGTGAATAAAGCAACTGCTTTTGCTTAATGATACAGGTGGGGAAAGAATTTGTAGAACATGTATTTTTTGAAAATAAAATATCTATGGTTCACAGTGTAGGTATATGTACAAATCAGCTTCAAAAGTGCTTTCATTGAAGGAGCTGCTGGAAACATAGTATAAATATATGCCTTTTGTATCAACATTTCTATAGATGGTCATATATAATGGTTCCTTCAAACTCAAATTTAGGAGTTAATAAGTAAAATATCAGAGAAACTAGAACTTCAGACATGTCCCCTTTCCAACTCTTATTCATTGTTTTTTTTTTTTAGTGTGAACCCAATAGAATCTCCTGGATCCATCCCTCTGCCACTGTCTGAACTCAAGCCTTGTCACATCTCACCAGGACTGTTGCAACAGCTTTTGAGTGTTTAAAACCACTCCCATTTAGTATCTAGTCATGGAGTTCTATCAGGGTTCAATCAATAATTAATATCATTTATTTTCTCTTAAAAAATGTTTGCCAAACTTTTTTATATTCTCTGAGTTATAAATTTACTTTTGGTAATTTACATTCAGTCATGCTTAAACAACCTTATATCCTCACAAACAGGCTATTATGAATCCACATAAGTCATATCCAACTACATGGGATAGCTTGTCACATGATGAACCCACCTCTTTCCTATATATGTATTTGTTTCTTGGAATGATATTGCCTTTATTCTTTGTGGGGCTCTAATTCAAATATCACCTATTGTGTGAACCCCTTCCCCAATTCCTCAGTTAATCTCTCTTTTTTGTCACTGTTGTTCATTTATAGCATTTTGTTCAGACTTCTATTATAACACAGTGGATTTTCATTATTTACTTTTGTACCTGTATGTACCCCTAAACTATGAAGTTCTTTTGGATAGAGATTCTATCTTAATCACCTTGCTATTGCCAGAAGCCTGTGACTGGCACCAGGTTAAGTGATTAAAAAATGTTTGCATAGTCAATTAATGAATTTTCAAATAACCAACAGAACCTGAACTAAATGTGCAAAATACTGTGTAAGCACTTTTGTTCAGTCTTCAAAATTACTTTTATTATTACCTCCACTTTGTAGATGAGAAAACTGAAGTTTAGAAAGGGTAAGCAGCCTACCCAGGGTAAAGCTGGGATTTGAATTCCCATCTAATTCCAGAGTTGAGGAGCAAGGTTGCATAGCAGAAATCCCCAGAGTGAAAATGATTTGGGGTAAACAGTCAAGACTTAGCCACTAAGGTCTTACAGTTTATGTTGGTTTTGTGTTTTGATGAATGTTGTGTGGAGAAAAATCAGAAAGATTATTTAATAAAGAGGCTCATGTCTTTCTTTGTGAAGTCACTGTTTCTAACCTAATATAATCCAATGTTTGAGAGGCATCATCTTCACCATTCAGGTATTTCAAAATAGATCTGAAACTGGAAGGACATATCAACTGTGAGAAATAACCTAAACAGTTTCTTTTTATAATAACCTTGCTGAGAGACTATTAAAAGTACAGACTTGAAAACACATCTGCCCGCAACATGACACAATCTACATCTTTGCATAACAGTTCCACCTCAAAATGCTTCTAAGCTTGCATAGTCTTTTACTTACCAGTGTTTCCTGACAAGGGAATAAGGTAGGAAGAGACTAGAAGAGGGGTGATGAGGGCAAATAAACAAACAAACATTGCTTGAGGTACTGAGCTAAGCTATGAATATGTGCCATTTAATTTCTAGAATTACCTTGAGAAAATTCAAGCATATAATTAATGGCATATATGATGAACTAGCTTACTGATTTTGCCATCTTCATGGAAAACTCTACAAGCACAGCCTGGGAACACATGCTAAATTATATAATTTTGATGCCTGTGGTAGATACATATAGTAGAGAGATGACTGACTATATGATAGCAAATAGCTTTGCAAGGTCAAGTTTCAACTGTCTTCATCATCTACCACCTGGCAGTGAACCAGACTGAGGAGGTAAAAGGGATTACCCATGCCCCTTATCCACTCTGACATGCTGTTGTTATTTCGGGCATGGAGACATAGTCCAAGGTAAATGTCACTGATATGTACTCCCCTAAAGCTGAATAATAACAAAAGCAGAGCTTATTGATTTTTTAAAATTAATTTTCTGCCAGACTTCATTTAGGCCCATTGCCTACTTTCTTTGAGAACACCTGGGCAAGCAGAAATTTTCATTGCTGACTTAGAACATGGGAAAACTAAACTAGAAAGAGCCAAATTTTTCTTGTCATACAATATGAGGGGAACAAGATCTTCAGGAGGGGCATGGTAGTAACTCAGATTGCTAAAAGGAGTAAGCAACACATCCAGGAAAATTCCCCAGAGGCACAAAACTGTGTCCACATTCTTATCCCTTGTAAAGTTAGAGATTCTTATCATTGGAAGATTTTTTGTTTTGTTGGCAAATTTCCATGTCCACTTATATGCTGTAATTGGCTATTTTATTAAATATGTTTTTCATGGCACTTTAGCAAAGTATATGCCAGACTTCCTAAATCTCAGAGGTAGAATCCCATCATTTTGGAGGTCCTTGTCAAAAAGAGAGTATAATTTAAGGTTAAGCCCTGAAGGAATGTGTCCAAACATGCTCTCTTACCATTAAAAGACTTACATAGAAATAAAATACTTAAGATTTTATGAAAATATTTAGTCAAGGGTGTTTTGACTTAGAAACAAAATGTTTTGCAGTTCCAAAATATTCAAGATGCCAAGCGTGTCTCAACATGAAAGGCAATTGTGAAGGGTCACTTAAGAAAGAAAATAGTTGCAATTGATGAGCCATTGTCACATTTTTCTTCTTCAATAAACATTGTAAAATTACCCTTTTGAGCCCTCTTTCTTCCTTATGCTGCAAGGAGCTTCTCTTTATTAGAAGCAATGAAAATGAAATGTAACAGGTGGAGATCATGTCACTTTTGAATATGGGAAGATGTGATTTAGATCTGCCATATACAAATGACCCTGGAGATACTACAGTTCTTCTAACTCTTGGGTCATGACCCTGAGAGTGGAAAATAAACTGAATTATATGCAACTTGATAGACTGAGCCTGATGACTTATGCCCTGCATATTGTACGATTGAGTATATAACTTTATTCAAGTCAGGGCATTTATTTTACTGAAGTATTCTCTCTCTCTCTCTCTCTCTCTCTCTCTCTCTCTCTCTCTCTTTCTCTCATGCACGCACACACACACACACACCATTTTCAATAACTAAGATACTAAATTCAAGCCCATCTCACAATACCCTAAAGATGACCCAGGTCTGGTTGCCATGCAGACATCCCTATTTCTGTACAAATGTATGGTAGACTGGAATTGTTTTGTGCTGAAGAACAGATAAATGACATGGATTGAAATTATGGTAAATTTAAATTGATGGCCTAATTAGTATTATCTCTTTTTGTATTCATTGTAAGAAAAATTATCCAGGAGGAACTCATTTTGCATTAATGTTGATATAAAGTGTAATTCTCCAGGATTCTCATTGTAATTTGGCATTAATTAATGCATCATTATTTTAAAGTGTTAATTAAATTGTTACAGAAAGGGACATCTGCAGTGGCTCAGAAAGGAAATCACATGAACAATTAGTTTTGCATAGGTCTGTGGCACAGAATCCAAGATCACATGCATGGCAGCAGCATGAAGGCCAAGGTAGATGGCAGACAGGAAGAACTCTGCTCTGCCTTGCTCGGTACATTGTCTACAGTACATGAGCACTTTTCTTACCTTTTCCGTTGTGTGCATGTGAAGAATGAGCAGTCTCCAGCACACTGGGTATTTGTTCCATGCTGAGGAAAGAAGGCATCAAGAGAATTGTGCTTCTTTACTTAATTTTTCAGTGGGCTTGGCAGAAGCTTCTGGCCATTCCCATATGAGTAAAAACAATAACAGGCTCCTTTTTTTACAATATCGTCTAAGGATCTCAGAAATAGGCTGCTATTGAAGGCTAGGTTAATATTTCTACTGGTAATAAATTCCATACAAAACTGTGACAAATCAAAGGGGAGATAATCTGTGGTAACTCCTTACGCAGTGGACCATCATTGTTAAGGCATCTGGAAGTCATTGAATGTTATCATGGCTTAAGATATATAATTCCAAGGAAATTCCACCATGATTTCATATATCAAGGAATCATGGCAATCAGATAGCATGCGGGTTGGTAAATCAATGGAACTTGGGATTTGTAGGGAAGAATATATAAAGTAGGCCCCAAACACTCTGTCATCATGGTCTCACAGGACACAGAAATTTGGGGAGCCTTATTCTGTCAGCACCATTATCCTATATTTAACTCTGTGGGGCTCTACTGAATGAGCATTCTTTGTCAAGAGTTGTAAACCAAGCTCCCCATAGGAAGAGTATAAAAGGATACTGTAGCATCATACCATTTAAAACTATGTAGCCCTTAAATTGGTTGTACGTATATTTTCTGGATGCCAACTTAATATGAACCTTACAACTATTCCTTTAGCAGCCACAATGAGAGTCTCAAATTTCTTAGGTTCTGTGAACTTTTCCTTACCAATGTTTTATGGACATGTAAGGCAAAGTCCAAATTTCGACAGTCAAGTTGAACTCAAATCTTTCTTTTTTGCATCAAATGATAAATTGGACAGAAAAGATCAGAATCATTCCATGCTGTTTGGACAGTCCTCCTTAGATGAACGGTCATTTACTTCCCTCAAGATGTAAACCCACTGCAGGGTCTTTCTTGGGTCTTTTGTCCAGCTTGTGGCCTGGTGCCAGGATCACTCAATAAAGAGTTAATTGATTGCATCATGTAGCTCATGGATAATTGCTTTCCTAAAAAGATGTGACCACAAAGCTTCTATAAATTCAATTGGTTCTACTTGAGTGTGGTTTTACATAAGACCAGCATTCTCAAACCCATGTTCCCAAACATTTCCATTGCCTATACTGCTAATCACTAGAAAAGGCTACAAAATGAATCCACCTGAAAATCAAATCCAATGGACACTGAAGAGGAAGATTTCATTAGTGAAAAAGAGAATCTATTCTGGAAGGGAGATAAATGTTTTTGAAAAATAAAATAAAATAATAACAACAGGAGAAGAAAAAGGAGTAGAACCAGACTGCCACTGAATAGCACTAAAAGAACCTATTCATCTCCTGGGAAAGTGTTGCATGATCCTTAGATTGGGGATCACTCTGTCCCCTGAGATTAAATTATTTTAAGGTGACCCCTAATATCTCAGTGAGGATTCCTCCCAGTCTCCCCAGAGATTCTTGAAGTTGGAGTGTCAGTATAGCACTTCTAGTTACCTCTGATCCCGCATTCCTACTTCAACCAGATTGTTTCAGCGTATTGATTACCATGGTGTGCTTTCAGAAAACAGTTTACTGAAGTTTGGAGTCCCATTTCCAAAAACAATGACTTGGAGACAGGCTTACAGGACAACACAACAAAAAATTCTAACCTGAATATGACACATGCCTGTACTTGAAAGCCATTTCCCAGCCTCACTAGCACACCGAATTTCTCGATAATCATAATCTCCTCCTTTCATTCACCTCCCTTTCTCTTCTTAGATCCCAAACTCTTTCCCGCTTCTCTCTACAGTGAACTTCAGCCCCAAATTACTGCTAACTTCTTTTGCCGAACAGTTTAGCTACCTCTTTGTTTTACTTTCTACTTTCATACCATGCCCACAGGCCCTACTCTCTGCACCAACGTGGGTCTGTCAACTTAATTTTACCAAACAAAGGACTTTTTTAGTCTCTATTAGAAACAGAAGAAGTTACATTCAATTGTGGTTTTAAATAACTTTTTTTGTTTTGTTTTGTTGAGTTTGTCATCTTATAGTTTCAATAGTGACCTTGAGCTCTTTAGAAAATTCTGGTCCTTTGTTAACAATGCTTCCACCCCTCACATCCAATGCCAATGCCTTCTGGGCAGGTAACATGTGTAGAGTTTCCTTTGCAGGTGTTTTTAAACGCCAAGTAAAATTTTCTGCCCACTTGAGGCACAGATAAATGCTGCTGAAGAGCAAGAGCTGACAAATTCAGAGATGACAAGGAAAGCGTTTCCAGATGCAAGGCTGAGATGTGGGAAAGGAAATGTACAGAGAAGCTCACTACCTTCCTAGTAATAAAGAAACTTCAGAACGGACACAAAACTAGCTTTAATTTTTAAGCATAAGAGCCTCTACATTTCTTGCCCTAAATTTAGTGCTGTGGCATTCAGATAAAACCACCTTGTATCCAATAATATACATCCTGGTCTGCCCTGAGGTCTTCAGGAAGCATTTTATCTTTCATATAATTGCCAGGGTGAATCCCTAGTTATAACAGACTCCACAGCATATAAAATAATTGTTGCAGCTGAACCCATCACATAAATACTAGTGATTGAAGAGATTGGTTGAGATAAATCAATGTGGGTGACATATTTAATAAACTTTGTATAAACATTGTTTGCAACAGCTATAAATAAAATTGTCTTTAGGAATTTTACATATTGCACATCCCTCTATTCACAGAGAGGCACAGGCATGATTTCTAGCTATGCTAAATGACAAGCAATGCCTTTTCAAACCTGCCCAGATCGGACCAGGCAAGCAGAGTCAGGGAGCGTGCCCACACCAGGTTCACGTGTGCCGTGGCTTGCTCCATTGTCCGAGCTCTCCATATCACTCACTTGCCAATGGGAACTAGGTTCAGTCTGAGAACTTCAAGCCAACATGCTGCTTCTTTCTTTTATCTTTTTTCCCCCAAAGAAAAAGCCACACACCATAAATAAAGCATGATGGAGATGGCATTTTACATTCACACAGATTTTGGCATAAATAAATAAAAGGAATTTTGTTCAAATTCTGTCATCCTTACATTCCATTTTAAAATTATGTCTGCCTACCAGTTCAGCACATTTAAGTACACTATGAGAGTCATATTGGCTCCCTCCAGTGGCTGACTTAGCTCAGATCAAACCACAAGGGTGTTTCTCAGGGCCGTACAGCCTAGTGGTTCAATGTAGAATCACTTCCTTCTGAGATAATGAGTTCAACACTGTTTGGAAATTCTGTCTCACTCTTAATATCTTTTATTCATCCTGGAAAGGTTTGAGGTAGGTGTTTATTTTAATTAACCTACCTCATAATCTCCCATCCAAACTGGGATATTTCATTGCTCCCATTTTATGGATAAAAAACAAGCTACTGAAAGGTAATGGAGGGATAAGGAATGGAATGCTAGGAGGAAATGGAGACACCTCACATCTGAGCTCAGGACCAGAGATGTCATGTGAGGTCTTTCTCTAGGATTCAAACAGACCCTTTCACATTCTCTGCCTTATTATTGTTAGATTTCAAAGGATGACAAATTTTGGAAATATTTAGTTTCCTTTTCTAAAGAAGTCAGACATAATACAGTGTGTCTTCAGCTTTAAGCTTAATGAAATGTCACATATACCTTTGGAAATTCAGGTATGAACTATGGGTCCTACATTGTTTGAAATTTACAACTTTCACATTTATTTTTATTAGTAATATTTTAGTCGCTCAATATATTTCTCTGGCATTAATGGAAAAAACATGGTGTCTTCCAGCAGCCAAAATAATCTCTCTAAATTCCCACTGAGTTTAAGCAAAGGCCATGCAATTTACTGGCTAAAGTTACAGCTATATATTTCCAGTGTGCTGGGTTCAAATCCCATTAAATTATGCTCTAATTAAAATATATCTGAACTATTTTTATTATGCAATTATTTTTAATTCTTAATGACTCACATTAACCTCCTTTTACTCAAGGGGCAAAGGGGGAAATTATTATAAAATAAAAATCAAGGCAGGATAAAAAGCAGAAACATTGGAGGATGATACAATGCCTTTTTAAAATGCAGCCTGAGAACTAGGTGTGCAACACAGATGATCAAGAGAAGACTTAATTAGGGCTCAAATGCTCAGTTCATAGTTCTTGGGTCTTTATAAAAGCTAAGAGCAAAGCTAAATCATGTGTAATTTGCCATTATTTTCCCAGATAGCTCTTCCCAAAATGTTATTTTTCACTTGCTTTTTCATTTTTTTCCTTCTCGAGAGCATGGCATCAGACCTTGTATATACAGCATGCCACTTGCCTGCTGTGAGAGAGATAAGTGACAACACTTGTCACTACCAATCTCTTCATGTCTGGTCTCATCTGAGCAATATACACAGCCTGATTTCCAGGTGTTTGCTGAAACTCCGAGTTATGTAACATGTCTTTGCAAAGCTCAGAACTGAAAAAGAAGCACCACAGGGGGAATAAATTCTTAACTTTCTAAGAACTCTTGAGTGTGCATAATGCTGGTTTCTGTCCAATTCCACATTATTGAAGGGACAATTTGGGGGACAGAGAGAAGAGGCACTATGAAGCTGAAGAGAAAACTGATGGATTCAGGGGTGGTCAAGTAGCAATGAGGGGAACTTCTTACAAACTTTTAAAAAATCAAAGCAACACGAGTACACAGATGAAGAATGTAAGCACTCCTGAAGCACTCACTATATGTTTTTTAAAAAGAGAGGAATTAGTTCCCATGTATGCTCTGTAGCTCACATACCTTCCAAGGGCAGTGGCTTTTTCTGTGCTTTTAACTGTGTCTACCGTGATGCAGTTACTTTGTGATTTGTCAATTCTAAACATTATCTATTGATCTCTTATAATAATACATGAAGATTTTAGCTCTTTTATTCTCTCTCTTGCCACACTTCCCCTGATTCTTGCAATAGAGTTTTATCAATTTGGAGTTAAATCCATATTTATAATTTTTATTGTTGTTACAATGCACATAATATTTCCTTGGTGAGCCCAGTAGTTGCCTCTGCTTACATATATTTTGCTGCACAGGTTCTCATTTACTAAAATTAGTAATTGCATCATTTTTTCATTTGCTTGGCTTCTTTTAATCTCTATCTAAGTATTGACTCACATTCCAAAGTGCGCCTTTTAATACAATTTCCCACCCAGTTCTATTTAACAAGTAATATATCTGTTTTCTCATCAAACCTTCTAGAGTTCTATATTTTCTGGTATCAATTTTTACTGGCAACTTCTAGGCCTGCTACATAGTAATTGCCTTCTGTGTTTCTTTTTGAGGCATCCTAGGAATTACCTTATACTTTCTCCAATGTTAGACCTATTTTTTTTTTATGATCATGTTTTGTTGGAGCACATCCTCCAGTAGCTTCTAGAGAAAAGGTGAATTTAGAAATCTCTGTTCCCTCAGAACTTTAAAGCTATTACTCTATTCTTCTATCTTGCATTACTGCAGTCTAGGAATTCAGTGCCATCTCTTTATGGTCAGTGATTTAAAATTTCACTACGATCCACTTTATTGTGGTATTTTGTTCCATCATCTTGCTAGTGACACAGAGGGCCTGTTCGCTTTAAAATTATTTTCTTCATTGTTTTTGAAATTTTATTGTATTCTTTTAAAATAATTTCCTTGCCATTATTTTCTCTGTTCTCTCTTTCTAGAAAGCCTACTAATTACATGTTGGACCTCATTTTTAGTTCATGAAATGTCCCAAAACATTTTATCTGTTTACCTCTCTCTATTTTTGTTCATGTTGGAAATATTTTTTACTACATCTTCTAACACTATTATTAAAATTGTGGCTCTTTATATTAATTTTAAGATTATTTTTCTCATATTGTTCCATTTTTATAGCATTCTATTGTTATTCATTGATAAAATATCTTCTCTACTCTCCAAATATATTCATTCTTTCTATTGTCCAGACTTCCTATTAGTTCTGATCTTTTATTTATTTGTTTCTATTTATTAAAGTGTCTAATAATTCTTAGCTCTCTGTTCATAGTTAGACATTAAAGAGTTTATGGAAAGCATATGTTAATGAACCTGTGAACCAATGGTTATCTCTGTGGCACAAAAAGGGGACCAGTTAGCTTCTTCATTGGGCCATCCAACTATTGTTTTCTGTAGATCTGTAGTGGTTTGATTTCACTAGAAAAATATGCTGTAATTTCCCCTATGCTGTTAACATTTTGGAATTGGGCATAATGGTAGAGAAGGTTTCAATATTCAGTATGAGATTTTCCCATATGTCCAAATTTGCTGTTCCTACCACATCCAAGGTTGCTTCTGTGCCTGGAATCTTGAATCTTCTCAATGAGTCCTTTTGGTTTAGGTAGTTTTGATTGAAAAAAGAAAAAAAATTTGCTATCATTGTAGTTGTTGTTTTAGGTCAGGTATAGCCACTTGTACTAGAACTAGTTAGAATAAATGAAGTTATTAATTCATTCTTGATTTAACAAGTAATGAGTGCCAGATCATTTTTCAAGTCTTTCACTTTAAAATTATGTTCTCCAATTTTTTGAAATATTCTTTTTTTTTTTGAGGGCAGTGTCACTGGCCCTCACATGTGGGAACCAAACTGGGGCCGCTGGCTTCCCAAGCCAGCGCTTAACCACCGCGCCACTCGGCCGGCCCCAGAAATATTCTTGTATTCTTTTTAAATAACCTCCTGTCAACTACAGATTTATCTGTTTACTCTCTCTTGCTTTCCCAACCAACTGGAGTAGTCATCTAATATTGAATATAGGGGACTTTTAAAATTGTTTTTATATTCTAAGGCAATATAGTATAGTTAAAAGTATGGTATTTGGAATCAGAATGACCTATGCTTGACTTGTATTTGGTACTTGTATGATGTTAGACAACCTTTCTGGAATCCAAAGTCCTCATCATTAAATTAACTTCTCTGAGACTCTTCCTTCCCAATTGTGACATGGGGCTACAGTATCTTTTCTATGTGGCAGAATTATATGAGATAAACTGCCTAGCACATTAACTTGCTCTAATTCCATTTATCCTTGGAATCTTAATAGATCAGTATATTAGTTATGATTAAGTTTATATCTGTGTATATATATATATATATATATATATAAACCTAAAACATTTGGGGTTTAAGCAAGGTGTAGGTGACTAGTCCTATTTATAACTGGAACTTGGGCTTTTTCTAGCTTTCTATTCCAACACTTAAAAAATGGGGGTGATAATAATATTGCTATCATTTTGATATTAACAGGATGAAATATATATGAAGTGTTTATCACAGTATTTTTATACAAAGTACAATGAAAAAAGAACACCTACAAGTATTCAGAGGGAAAACAAGCAACTTAGCAATTAAAATTGTACCTCTGTTAACTAATCCCCTGCCAGTCCATTTTAGGGCATGCAACACCACTCTCCTAGGCTTATTTCCTCCCTCATGGCACATGTTCACAGTCTATCAACTGGATAGAAATGGTCCTCATCATCATCATCTTCTTCCTCATCATCATCTCACAGATTCGATACAAGGTCGTTTGTTCAGACAATTTCATCTTCTCTACATTAATGTCAGTTAAAATCAGCTTTTGCCCCATTTTAAGAAACTTAGGTTCTGTTTAAATTGGTAACCTCAGTAAATTCTAGATGTTACTTTGGTAAGCATTCCATTGTTCTTTCACTGTCTTTCCTCTACGGCCTGGTAAAAATGTTAAATTCCTTCTAAGACAAAATTATGACAACTTGATGAATAAAAATGTTTTATCTTTTCCACTAAATCTTCTCTAACAATTATCTGGAATGCTCAAATTATTGTCTTCTAAATAGTAAGTGAAAGAATTTGCTAGAAAGTATCTCTGACTGCTTTTTTAAATTTTTGCTTATTGTTCTAGAAATTTCCATTTCCCCATATTTTTCAGAACCTGTGAGAGCCAAATAATTCATTAACATGCACCAGTTCTTCGTTGTACTGTATGTAAATTACAAAAAGCAAGATTTTCCATCTAACTTATGAATCCTGCTGATTAACAAAATATTACTATCCCCATCCCCCATCATGACAGAGATAGCTTATTCCTCTCAATCTCAACAAAAGAGAGCAGATCCAAACAAACTGTGAAATCCAAATAGATTTCCACCCTAGAGCAGTCTGTTTCCTGCTGGAGTCTGTATCATCATCCCCAAATGATGGACAGAGTGAAAAGTGTTGTGTACAGAAGATGGAGGGCAGTTTAGGGTTGGGTTTCTTCTGAAATTATGCCCAAATAAATTATAGGTTATGTCCACTTTGTTATACTAACATTTTCTTTGTGCACTAGTAGTCATGAAAATGTTTTATTGCCAAATCTAGATCACTTCACCCCCAATGAAATTGTGATTCCTAAAACACAAAATCTAAGAAAGATGCACATTGGGCAACACCAGCAAGGTCAGCTAATTCATCAAGTGCCGGGCATAAAAGTCCACATGTTTCACTTTGCCAGTAAGCTTGTCTGCTTCATCTAGTGCCAACAACTCAATCCACTGAACAGATGATATATTGAATAAAGGAATCTTTTCAAATTCACGGAGTACTTCAGTTCTCATCTTTCCAATGTATCATTTGCTACAAGGATTTATTTTATCATTTTAGAGACAGCAAATGAATTATTGTGCCAAGTCAGTATTCTGGAGATGAGGTAAAAACTACATTCTCCTCCTGAGAGTCCTATCGAGAAAATGTTAATTTTTTTGGGAACCAATTTACTATGTATTCTGGGGTTTCCAAAAGTTCTCTTACACAGAAAATTGAATACAACCATTTTTCAATGAGGTTTTAACTTACCATTCTTTGTCAACAATTGTCAATAGAATAAAGAGACAATAAACCTATAATTGGACAGAAGGAAAATAACTCTGTTAACATGATTACATCTGGGAAATTCAATTCTGTATTCACAAAAATATGACTGGGAAACCCACAACAGAATACACTCCTTTTGATTTATTACATAATAAGAATCTATGGGATGCTAATAACAGTTACATTCCATATTGGAAGTTTGTTTTTCATAGGTTTAAATTTGCTGGTGATCCATTTCTGGAGGCCAATCAACCTTTACCAAACTTATCAAGTTCATTTTTCTCTCCTCTGCACCAGATTGAGAGGGTCATCACCAAATCTGCAAAACGTTCTTGCAGAAACTTCATAGTTGAGAACAAGGGAAGAATTTGCTCCTCTGCCCTGCGTACAAGCAAAGAAGACCTAAACAGTGGTCACAAAGTAAGCCTGATGTTATAGCCAAGCATGATGTATAAGTGAAACAATCATCCCATTTGCACAACGACGTGCCTTATTCTCTTCTGATATGCAGGCCTCACCCAGAAGATGGGGAGCATCTGTTGCACAGGCCAATAATAAATTGAAGAGGGAAGACTGAGTTTACACTGAGTGGGAGCCATGGAGGTTGACAGTGTGATGTCTCTGATTGCGAGGTGTTGAAGGCTAAAGGGATTATGAAAGGAACCGATATGCCTAAATTGTTTTACATGTCATTGCTCAGTGCAAGGCTTTTCACATGTGTTAAAAGAGTAATAATGTCACTTCTCTTAAAGATCTTTTCATACAAGAATGGACCAGACGATCTCTAGAGATTCCTCTCTGCACCACGAATCTAAGTTCTGTGTGCTCACTAAAGGTTTGCTGCTCTAAGGCCTTATATGCAGAAACAGCAGACTGTGCGACGGGTTCTCCACACTCAGGGGGCTTAGGATCTATTGAAAGGATAAGAGTTTAAATAGGAAACACCAAGAGCAATATACGTCACTAAAAATAAGGACTCAAATAGAGGACACAGAGATGTTTGTCACTTCAGTTCATCAATGTCCCTCTAGCATCTTAAACAGTACCCGGTGCATTGTAGGTGGCTTACAATGCTTCTCAAAAAATAAATAATAAACTATTTCACAGACTTCCGGTAAAATGGCGGAATAGACAGATGCTGTGCTAACTGCCTCCCAGGATCACACCAAAATTGCAAGCAAATTATATAGCATTCAACCCTGGAGGTCCCTGGAACACTAGATGAACAGAACCACTAAACGAAGAACTTAAAGAGGAGGCCATGTCGGGTCTGGTAGGACGGGCAGAGACGAGAGAGGGCGAGCCCCGTGAGGGAAGCCCCAGCCATGGGGAGGCTTCTCCGGTTGGGGGAGAGACCCTCCGGCCGCACACCAAGCTCACCAGCCCAGAGTTCCTTTGCCGGGAAGAGGAGTTCTAATATAGCCGGCAGTAAATTAGTGAGGACTCTCTTTGCTCAGCTCGGTGAGGCTAAGAGCAGCTAGAGAATCAGTGGGGCCGGCGCACGGGCTTGCTGGTCGGTGAGCACTTACCTGGTTACTGGCGGAGGGAGTAGCTGTGTGAGCCACGCGGTGACGGACTGAACTGAGCACCTTTGGTGCAAAGACTGGAGGTTTTTGGACTATTGTTCCCAGGTGTGGAGCCTGCACGCGAGTGGTGTAGGGAGGGCACCATTTTGTCAGGGTTGGGCCCGCCCACGGAGGATTAGGTCTGGGATCTCATTGGTCTGGTGGAATTGGCACAGATGTGCGTGTGTGCGTGCGCGCGCCTGCGGCCTTGGATTCCCCACCCTCCACCTGGCTTATACTGCATTGCCAGGGAAACGCTGGGCGGGTGCCCTCCAGCTCCAACAGGCTGCTCACTGAGACCCGGGAGCACGTGCATGCGGCCTTGGATCCCCACCCTCCGCCCAGCTTGTGCTGCGTTGCCAAGGAAACACCTGGTGGGCGTGCTCCGGCTCCAACAGGCTGCTCACTGAGGCACGGAAGTGCGCAAGCTGCCTGGGGTCCCGGCTCTCCGCACTGTGTTCGCAGAGTTGCCAGGCTGGTGATTGGTTGTGGGGCTGCTCGGCCTGATCTGCAAGTGGCTGATTGGGACAGGCTGAGACTGGGAGTTTTCCTGGGAGTGTTGGGCCGTGAGCTGTATGCCTGGGTGATCCAGCCAGGGCTCTCCTGGTGATCTATCTAATACATCAAAGCAATCCCAGAGCGACAGCCAGAATGGGGAAACAAAGAAACATGTCACAAGTAAAAGATCAGAAGAAACCTCCAGAAATGGAACTAAATGAAACAGAGGGATCCAACCTTTCAGAGACAGAGTTTAGAACACTGATGATAAGAATCTTTAACAAACTTAGTGAGGACGTAAGGAAGGATAGAGAAATCGTAAAACACCACCAGTTAGAAGTAGAGACTACAATAACTGAAATGAAGAACACACTCGAAGGAATCACCAGTAGAGCAGATGAAGCAGAGGAGTGGATCGGCGATTTGGAAAACAAAAATAGCAGAAATCAACCAGTTGGCACAACAAAAAGACCAAAGAATAAAAAACAATGAAAATAGTTTAAGAGCCCTATGGGACAAGAACAAGTGCAAACACTCTCAATTCATAGGAATACCAGAAGGAGAAGAGAAGAAGCAAGGGGTCAAAAATGTATTTGAAAAAATAATGACTGAAAACTTCCCTACTCTGGTGAAGGAAATCAACATACATGCCCTTGAAGTGCAGAGGGTTCCAAACAAGCTGAACCCAAACAGGTCCACACCAAGACACATCATAGTTAAAATGGCAAAGGTTAAAGACAGAGACAGAATCCTAGAGGCTGCAAGAGAAAGACAGCAGGTTACATACAAAGGAACTCCTGTTAGACTAACAGCTGACTTGTCTACAGAAACTCTGCAGGCCAGAAGAGAGTGGCAGGAGATATTCAGAGTGATACAAAATAAAGGCCTACAACCATGATTGCTCTATCCAGCACGGCTATCACTTAAAATTGAAGGAGAAATAAAGAGCTTCTCAGAAAAGAATAAACTTAAGGAATTCATTACCACCAAGCCAGCATTGCAAGAAATGTTAAAAGGGCTTTTTTAAACAAAAGAAAGGGGTAGACAAGCTAACCCAGGAAGACCAAGAATACAAATAACAAAATGGCAATACATATGCACCTATCAATAATCATTTTAAATGTGAATGGGCTAAATGCTCCAATCAAAAGACAGAGAGTGGCTGAGTGGATAAGAAAATAGGACACATGTATATGCTGTATATGCTGTTTACAGATGGAATAAGATATTTCATGCAAATGGAAATGAGAAAAAAAAAAGCTGGAGTACCAATGCTTGTTTTGGACAAAATAGACTTTAGAATGACTATGGTAAAAGACAAAGAAGGGCACTATAACCCTAATAACATCTATGCACCCAACATAGGAGCTCCTAATTACATGTAACAGATTTTGACAGACATAAAGGCAGAGATCAAAGTAACACTATCATAGTAGGGGACTTCAGCACCCCATTGTCATCAGTGGACAGACCCTTTAGACAGAAAATCAACACAGAAAGAGGGGCCTTAAACGACACTTTAGACCAGCTGGACTTCGTTGATATTTTTGGAGCATTTCACCCTGAAAAAACAGAGTGTACATTCTTCTCAAGTACACATGGGACATTTTCCAAGATAGACCACGTTAGGCCACAAAACAAGTCTCAGTAAATTTAAGAAGATTGAAGTCATATCAAGCAGATTTAAAGGAAAAACTGATGGTTGCTGGCTGGGAGGGAGTGGGGCTGAGGGAGAGGGAGAAGGTTTTGGACAGCGAAGGTGGGTGACTACAAAGTTGCCGCAGGGATATGGGGGCAATTCTGGGAATGTAATTGATAATATTGTGAAGAGACTTACGTTAAGTGAAATAAGCCAGTCGGAGAAAGACAAGCACCATATGATCTCACTTATATGTGGAATCTGAAAAACTGAATGAATGATCAAAGTAAACAGACTCATAGATATAGAGGAAAAACTGAGGGTTGCTAGTTGGGAGGGGGGTGGGGATAAGGGGGAAACGGAAGGGATTAGACAGCATAAATAGACAACTACAATATTACCACAGGGATATGAACACAGTTCGGGAAATATAATAATGTTGTAAAAATTTTGTGGCATGTCAGATAGTCACACGTCTTATTAGGGAGACCACTTCATGGATGGAGTAGAGGCTTGATCACTGCACTGTACTCCTGAAGCTGATGTTGTATAATATTGTATGCCAACTGAAACTGAATATAGAGATAGTCATGGGATGTGGAGTATACTGTGGAAGGGAGTCAAAGGAATTGTAATAGATATGTATGATATGGGGGGGTGAGTGGGGTGGCAAATTGGGGGAGGGGTGTTGTCACTTTGGGGGGTAAAGAGTATAACTATTGCATTGTGTTGTACACCTGAAACTAATTTAAGAAAAAGGAAAAAAACTGTCAATTACATAGAATGCAATTTTGTATGTATGTGTACTTGAAATATATATACATAGAGAAAAAAAACTATTTCACACAAAATGTACTTCAGTTTCAAGAACAGAAATATCAAAACTGAATAGATTTTCTCTCAGAATGTTACATACGGTATGATTTTATTTACACAACATTCTCGTCATGACAAAGTTATGAGAGTGGAGAACAGATTAGTGATTGCCAGGGACTGGAGAAGAGAGGTAGAGAGGTGGCTGTGGCTATATGAGAGCAGCACAAGGGATCCTTGTGATGGAACTGTTCTGTATTGTAATTGAGGTAGCAATCACACAAATCTACACATTTGATAAAATTGCATAGAACTAAATATGCACACACCACAACGAATGAATATAAAACTGGTGAAATCTAAATAAGGTTGGTGGAGTGTATCAAAATTAATATCCTGTTTTTGATATTGTACTTTAGTTATGTAAAATGTTACTATTGAGAAAAACTGGGTGAAGGATATACAGGATCTCTCTGCATTGTGTCTTATAATTGCAAAAGAACCTATAATGATTACAAAATAAAATGTTTAGGAAAAATATCCCCAAACCTGAATAGGCTTATAGGGAAAAGGATGCACAGAGAAGTAGGACTGAGGTAGGATTTGGATAGGAGGAAGGCTTCGTGGACAATAGGATGACTGGGCTGGGAAAGTAGGCTTATGAGATTCTCTCAGAGAACAGTGACCCATGGCTAATATGGAAGAAGCTAGCAACATGGTTTGGCTAGCTTTGGTGGCATGGTTTTTAGTAGAGAATGAATAGTATGAATTTTGGAGTCCAACCTCCCTCACTCTATAGGCCAGTTCCCACAGTCTCATTTGCATAAGGGCAGCAAACTCCCTAATTTCTGAATGCAAGGCTCTTCATTTGTATCGCAGAGGGCATAATCTCTGTAGAGATATGAGGATTAAATGAGCGAGCATATATTGAGGGCCTAGCTCATATTTTGACACATGGTAGGTATCCAGCAGGTATAGATTCCTTTTCAGGCAATCCTACAGGTAAACTAAAGACTCTTGGGTCCAGTTCAAGGCAGGTCACTGCACACTCTTACCACTGCTCAGTGTTAAGGAAGCTGAGGAGGAGGGCACTATCAGGAGGAGAGACTGTCACCCATCAGCCCTTAGCTCCAATATAAGCCCAATTTGAGGAGAGAATGTCAGCAGAAGATGGGGAGTGTCTTGAGTCCCTGCACTGAAAAATATGCCTGGTCTAGTGAGAGGAGAGACAGAGTTTTCAGAGCAGTCTGTCACAGCCAGCAAAGGGAAACACCCCATAGGCTCCTGGCTTTCCTCTCTCTGTTTATATCAGACAAGGCAAGGAAATAAAGCCAGGATGTCTTCTGGGCAGTGATGGTGTGGCCCATTCTGAACCCAGACAAAGGGTCATTCCTTGAGCCCCTGCACATGAGCAGCCAGGGTCCGAGCTACAGGGGAAACCAGCTGGCCTCATAAGGATAATCTCCTTTGGCAACCACTATAGCAGCCACAAGAAAACTTTTTAAATAAAATGTTTTCTCACATACCAACAATTTTCTTAAATCTACATTGAAAATTAGTACCAATTTGGAGACAGATGAAAGATCTAAAATAATAACTTTCCAGGGAGTGTTTTTCTCTCATTTCCCTAATTTCAAAATTCGAAATGATTACCATTTTGAAATCTTGGTTGGTGTGTGTGTCTGTATGTGAGTGTGTTTGAGTGTGTGTGTATATGTGTGTTTTGTCTACAGTGAGTATTGGTACATTTTCTGCTATTTTCCTCCAAAGAAGAAAAACAGATTGGAGAAATGAAACCCTAGGCTGACAATATATAGTTTTGTAAACATGTAACTATACAAGCATTTACCAACAGGCATTAGCCATAACAATATGAATTCCACGGCTGAGCAGAATAAAACATGTTTAGAGCTATTGCTGTACAGCTACCGATGTAGTGGGATCATGTTTATTGAGATGTACAGTGAAACCTAAGGAGCTGATCACAAGTAAGAAAGGAATCCAAATTGACTTCTCTAAATTTCTGCTGCTTTCAGGTAACAAAAACCTAATGCTCTGGACTCTAAACAAAATCTCTGTCAAAATGCACAGTTAGTTTGAGATCCAGTCAGAAATGTTATGCAATAGTGATTTTTTTGTTTTGTTTTAGTTGTGGATTTTTTTTTTGTATTGTTCTGTTTGTTTTCTGTTTTTGCTGCTATTGATACATCAGGCATCCAATCATGAAAAACAATGTCCGTGTCACTAAAATGGCCTCCAGGCATCCAGTATATCTACATTGGGGTTAAACATCTGTGTGAAGATGTGACAGCACACCCTATAAAAGGTATTATTGAGTAATATAGACTTTCTGTAATAACTAAACAGTAAAGAATATAGCGTTTTAAAGGTCTCCCCATGGCTGATCTCATGACTCAAAGATAAGACACTGTGCTGCAAGCTAAGTAATAAAATCTGGTGGGTACTCTGGGCTAGCTTGTGACAAATCATATCAAAGTATTATTAAAGAAAGAACTCAAGACCCAAGACCATTATTGATTCTTGACAGAATTTCTTATAAATAAAGTGTTGCAATCAGGTCCTGGACTTGCCACGGTCCTAGTAGAATTCTTCCTATTAAAGGGAGGCTACAAAATAGTAACACTCCATTAGTGAGAGCAGAAAACCTCTGTGTGCAGCACTACACGGATGGGTCACGGTCCAAAGAGGGCCAGTAACGAACCCAGTTTCCAAAGGCCTTTTAGGGACCTCTTTTTTGATCCCTTTTTTTGAAATGGGTAAAGTTGCATCTGAGCTTCCACATGAAGCAGTTTGTGCCCTGACCGTGTTAGCAGTATGAATCTGTGACCCTTCAGAGCGCTGAGGACACACCTCTATTAGTGTCCATATACTTACAGGGAAGAGGCTGATACAGTCAACTGAAATGACAGGGTGATAAACATAAAACCACTATCATCAATAAGACTGGAATGTAGAAGCACTTAGTTTCAGCCTAAGTAACTCGCAGAAAGTTTGGTTTCAAGAACCAATGCGTCATCCATCACTACTCTACCTTCTGTTGACAAAGTAATTGTAAGATATCTAGAATGGAGGTTCAATATGAGCTGACATTTTTGAAAGGGGGAATTGTGTGCCGTACTTACTCATTAAATGTATTTTTCCTCTACTAAAGATGTTTCCTTTTTTAGTTTATGTATGAATAACTTTAACTAAAGTTCCCTTGACACCCTGACTTTGCTCTGAATAGCACCTATGTTCATTAACATAAAACCTGAAAGAAAATAATTTTAATGTAGTTTTTTTTAACACTTCAAAAGGCTCTAACAAATTGATCGAGCACAATTATGCATTCTAAAGGGAGTTATAAAGAGAACACAGAAGGTTGAAAAGTTCTAGCTAAAAAAAATTTTAAAAAAACTTTGGGGTGAAAAAGAAAAGAAAAATAGGCAGTTAATGTGAAACATTGATGCACACTGAATAAAAGTAAAATTAGAATTTTTAGACTTTTAAAAAATTATCCTAGAAATAAATGCAGTGTTTACACAGAAGAATACATAAGAATCCACAGCAAAATGAAGCTCAGATAATTTGACAAAATGAGATATGTTTTATACAAGTGCATGGACTTTGGAATCAGACAGACCTAGGTTTGAATTTCTGCTTGGCCACTTACTACCTGCATGATGAGCAAGTTACTTTTTTCTCTCTGAGACTCAGTTTCCTTATTTGTAGTTGATGTGAGAATTAAATAATACATTTTTTGAGCACTTAACATCGTTCCATACAAAAAAGCATTTAACAATTTATTTCTCCAATCCTCATTTCAAGCAAATCCTGAGATGATCACTTCTCCTTGTCTTAAATCCTACAGCAAAAACTAATTGTCCTCATTAAAGCTCCAGAGTAGGATAGGACAATAAGATGGGTACATCACCTCAGGCTGAAGTTTCTACCCCTGTTCACTAGCAAGGGAATATTCAGGGAATTTCTTCACTCCATGGAGAGCTCCATCATTTTGTTTTTGCAAAATTCAGCTAAATCTTACTTTCTCCAAGGAGCCATTCCAGATTCTTACAGGCAGATTCCCATTCTTCTAGTAGCATATTGTTTAACTTAATTTCCATTATATTATGAGTTCCTGTAGGGTAGCAACTGTGTCTTGTTTGCCTTTGTACCCCCACAGTTCCTAGCACTGACTTGCTCCGCTGGTGAACACTCAAAAAAATGTCAAAAATGTCCCTTAAATGTCTATTGGTTTGCTGTCTTATGAAACTAGGCCAAGGGCAAAGTCTTAGAATTTGGAGTAAAATCCTGAAGCAGCTGAGCTACAGCCCTAGCCCTTTTACATTTTGCAAATGTGATCATTGTGACCACCATGCAAAGTTGCTAAAATTCGGACCGTCAATCAAAACCACTCACTGAGCCTCCAAGTGTTGTGAGCAAGGGATAGGCAAGAGAAATAAAAAGGCTGTATACAAAACTTTGAGAAACTTACTATCTCACTAAGAAAATATACATGAGGGGGATGTTAAAAACACACCACCACCATATGTAGGTTATAAATCTTAGACTGCCAGGCAATAAACCTCAGTGGATATGTTCCTGGTTGCCCCGAGCCATTGTATACAAGTTATAGTGCAGAGGGCGTATCAGTAAAACTATATTGGACCTGTTGCTCTGCATGAGGCTAGATTTATATTTAGCCAGAAAGTCCAGGAGACCAAAACAATCTCCTGTCTTTGTTTCAAATGACAGCACTTCCCAGTGGTTAAGTATGTGAGCAATGGAGACAGTAGGCCTTGGTCAGCTTCCCAGGTCTCTATTTTTAACCTGTGTGACCTTGGACAAGTCACCCAATCTCTGTATGTCACTCACTTTTCTCATCTGTAAAATGAGAATAAAATTGGATCTTCATCATACCATTTGGAGAGAGGGGTAGATTCAATTAGTAAATTCAAAACAAGCACCTTGAATAGTACCTGCCCCAAAGTGAGCACTCAGTAAGCACTATGTATCATTAATTGTTTCCTGGGAAACAGCATATTTGAGTAAGAGCATCATTCACAAAGGGTCTTGACTCTGTGGCAAAATTCATTCTCCCAAATTGATCAGCTCACCTTAGGTCCAATATCGCCAGATGGATTTTTCCTGTTCTCTAAGTTACATTGGCCTCATAAATTAAAGCTGCAAGGATATAAAGGGGAACAAGGCGGAGGGGGCTAGGAGTGGTATCTAAAGTGGCTCCTAGAAATCTGGTGAGAATTATGAAACAAGTAGTGAAGGAGGGGTGATATAGAGGATGCGAATCATTTAGCTGAGAGGGTAGGGCAGGAAACTATAGACTTTAGGTGTGCATTGACCTGGCAATAGTAATGGTTTGCACACATACCTGTATACTTCCAAAAGTACTTCAATACAAATTTTGTTATCCCTATGTCAGAGTTGAGATAACTGAGGTTCTGGGATGTTGAATGACTTGTCCAAAAACACAGTACATGTTGAATTGAGGATTGAAACTCTATTCTCTCTTTCAAAGCATACTTCTCCCTATGAAACAGGTCCCAAAGTAGGAGAAAAATTGCTTTGCCAGGAATCAAATTTAGGGCCTACATTTCACCGTCACACAGGTTAGACCTACCAATAAATTTTCTCTAGAATTTAGAAAGCAACCGACTTTAACTAGAATGCTCTCTATGTGTCATTTGTACCAAAAGAACCTCTGATTCTTTACCTTGATACTTTCCCTACCTCAATGCAAAATTTAAAAAACAAAAATCGAATGCTCATTCGCTTTTAGCTGTTTTGTTTCTGCCTTCTGCAGCAGCACTTGGGTCCCTGGAGCACGTGAACCCATTTATTTTCCATCTGCTTCTTGCCTTTCTAAAGCAGTTTTATTGCACCCCAGAAGGCTTCGCTTCTCTCAGTTAGAGAGGGGAGAAGCATTCAAAGACATACAGGATGCACCGGAGGCTTTGCAGGTAGGCAAGGAGGATAAACAGGTTCAAGAGTCCAGGAACACAAGTATCTGATCCTGGGACACTTAGAAATGAGTTTGTTGACTTTTGGCTGCAGGATTAAAATGCAAGATCTACGTCTAGGAGTCCATTTTGTGGAGGCGAAGTTAATTTTGCTATAGAGTGGGTGAAGCTTAGGGTGCTAATAAGAAATTGGGAAGTCATACAAATCAAATTGGTGGGAATGTAAATTTTGATGCTTGATGTTAAAATGTAAAGAGTTTGGAATGCTACAGGCCAGAGTACTCAGAAGGCTTGACAATTCAATTTTCTCCCTGAGGATGGCCTCAGGCTTATCCCTCTGAAGCAAAGAACATATAAAGCCTATCATTTTGTGCCACTGACTGGCTGCTCCTGGGGAAAGATTCCCCTATGAAATCCTGAAAGGTGTTTTCCAAGAGCCATGCCAGGTTTCATGGCTCCTGTGTGGATTCAATTAGGGCTGGCTTGGGAACTGGGAGAACTAGGAATCAGCAGGGGTGGGGTGATGCAGGAGAGGGCAAAGGGGACTTATTCATAGCTTTTCAGAGGGCAAAGGGGACTGGTTCATAGCTTTCGGGTATCTGGAAACAGCACTAGCTCCTGACTCCTCTAACTCCAAATTGTTATGAGAGCCAATTATTCCACCTATTAAGGTTTTAATGTGGCACCAATAAGTCAAAACTGGTTTAACAACTAAGAATTATGGTTGGTATAAAATGTTTGAATTTGGGCTAATAACATATACTAAGTTATTAGACAGATGAGATTTAAAATGACTAAGGTAAGAAATTGGGTTCATAATGGGCACATTAATAGACCACTAAACTGACTTTAAAGGCTCTGGCAGGCACAATCGAGACACCAAATGTATAACAACTCCATCCATCTTGAGATTCCTCATCGTGTCACCTAGGAGAATTTCAAACACTATTATCACACTAATAAATGCTTATTATATATTACCCATGCATGCTGTCTTTTGAATTAAAAGACAAGATCAGGCATCTGCTACTTTGTTGGACTGGGTCATCTTTCTTTATCTTGATGTTGAGATGCTGAGCCTACTTCTCCAGATTGTTTAAAAAGCTGCAAACTCCATTCTAATTTCTAATTCGTGGCCAGAATTACCACACCTATGACTGGTTAAGTACCCAGAACAGTATGAGAAAAAGCCATCTATGACAGCTTCTACTGTACTGAGCTGACCCATAGCTTAGAGTCTGCAGATAATTCAACAACACCAGGCCAATGACCATCATCATTCATTTACTCGCCAAAATTGTTTTAAGCAACTACTCTAAGCTGGGCACTAGTCTAGTTACTGAGACTGTGGTAACAAGCAAAATGAATACAATCTGTGCCCTCATAGTGCTTAAGTTTTTATGGGAGAGATAGCTATTAAACAAATAACAACAACAACAACAAAAACAGTTAATCCCAAATTACTATGTGGGACTTAAGAAGAGGAAGAGAGTCCAATAATATTTCTCTGAGGAATGACAGTTAATCAGAAACCTGAGTCATACATAGGATTTATTCAAATAAAATATGGAAGAAAGGGATGCATACAAAGTGTTTGAAGCAGAAAGGAGCTCTGCTATTCACCAAAAGAAGAATATGATTAAAGAAGGCCACTTGCATGGAGTTTCATTTGGATTTAAGGTTTTGTTCTAAGAGCAAAGGGAGGTCATTGAAGAGATTTAAGCAAAGGAGCCATGTGGTAAATTTGAGTTTTTAGAAATACTGCTATTAATGCTATGTGAAAATGGATTGAAGGGATCGAGAGAGACATTTGGAAGTGTATTAGGAAGCAATTTCAGTGATCCATGTGCAAGATGATTGAGGTCTAGCTGAGGATCAGAATGCTGACAGAAATAAAGAGTGCTAGAAGGAATCAAGACCCATTTTAAAAGTAGCATCAATGAGACTTGTGATGTATAGAATATAGGGAAGGAGAGAAGAGGCAGGTGTCAAGAATGACTCCCAGGTTTCTCACATGAAAAACTGGATGAATAGAGATGCTGTTTAACCACCCAAGCTTATGATACAGGCATAAATCCATAAGGGAATTCCATTACAAGCACATCAATCCCTTATTTATTGAAATAGCTTAATTTTCTGGAAGGCTCATTGATGGAGAACTTAGTTAAGTATGAGATAACACTTTCGTGGGAGCCAAAATAGATATCATAAAATCCATGAGATAAAATTCGGAACTTTAATATAGAAAAGCTCCTTAAATTCTCAATCAAAAACCACCTTTTACTCTTTCTTTAAACATAACATACTGGACTTTCTTATATAGCATTAGGTTGCCATAGAAATAATGACACAAAGTAATATATGAAACAACTGAATAACTTCACAAAGTAGAAAACTCCATTGGAATATGAAAACAAAACAAGAGTATATAATTTACAATGTCAAAAAGCATACACGGTCTGCCAATTAAGTTCACAAACTTGTTGCAATGATGTTGCTAACCTTTTTGATATCAGAGGGATTCTTCATTATGAAATTGTACCAACTGGACAAACAGTTAACCAAGTTTACTATTTGGAAGTGTTGAAAAGGCTGCATGAAAAAGTTAGACGACCTGAACTTTTTGCCAACAATTCATGGCTCTTGCATCACGACAATACACCAGTTCACACGGCACTGTGTGTGAGGGAATTTTTAGCCAGTAAACAAATAACTGTATTGGAACACCCTCTCTACTCACCTGATATGGCCCCCAATGACTTCTTTTTTTACCCAGAGATAAAGGAAATATTGAAAGGAAGACATTTTGATGACATTCAGGACATCAAGGGTAATACTGTTCTGATAGCCATTCCAGAAAAAGAGTTACAAAATTGCTTTGAATGGTGCACCAGGCACTGGCATCGGTGCACAGCCTCCTAAAGGGAGTTCTTCGAAGGTGACCAACCATAATGATATTCAGCAATGAGATATGTAGCACTTTTTCTAGGATGAGTTCATGAATTTAATTGTCTGACCGCGTATATAGAAAAGGAAGAGTTTTCATTGTTTTAATTATATTTGCCCAAGAAGGATAATCTTTCTCTTAATTTTCCCTATATGCCTTCACTAAGTAAAATAATTTCTATCATTGCTTTTATTTCTCTCTTTTCTTTTTGTACCTTTTAGTTTTCTCCTCCCTTTACCTGTCCTTCTTATCTTTGCTTTTCAGTTTTTCCTTGGATATTACAAAATCAAACTTTCAATAATTATAATTAGATCTATGAAAAAAGGCACAGTGAAGGTTGGGGAGAGTTTCTTAAAAGTCAGCAGATAAAGAAAGACTGTAGAAACCTCCCTGAATTCCCACTGAAGAATCACTAGGCTATGATCTTAAAAAAATACAGATTTGTATTTATCTTTGTATCCACAGATTTTAGCATGATACCTAGGAAATTTGATTTAAAATTTATTTAGTGAATGGGTGTAATAATTATCCAAGCAGATAATATTGAATCATCAGAAATGGTCAGTAAAACAAGAACAGCTGTGTTGGTAGTGGGTGGAAGGGAGACTTATACAAAAGTGACAAAGAAAGGTTTTAGATTAGATATAGGAAGGCTTTCCTAATTGTCAGCATTTTTTTTTCATACGACATCAACCTGGAGACTGTGGCATCTCTTTCCACTGGCATCTAATTTCATATTTTTATTATTACATAAATAATATTACAGCAAATTCAAATAAACCTAAACCATGAGCCCAAATCTCTAGAAATTGAAAAATCAAATTAAATTACCATTTATGTGATATTTTTCCTAGTCCCTGTCTACACACACACACACACACACACACACACACACCAAATAAACACACACAAACTGAGTAGTATCTGAAAAGTAGTAATCAAGTATATATAAAATTAAGCATTTTGATTCTATTATATAATATTATATCACAAACTTTGTACACAATTTTTATAATTATGATTTTAATAACTCACTAAAAATTCCATCAGTTTGAAATGATGATCTGAGCACATACCCACATTTCAAAATATTTATTAAAATAACAATGAAAATGTATCAAAAGAAATATATCAAAATCTGTTTGGGGTTGGCCAAGTGCTCAGTTGGTTAAGAGCACAGGCTCTGAGCAACAGGGTCACCGGTTTGACTCCCACATGGACCAGTGAACTGCGCCCTGGCTGAGCTGTCATTGAGCTGCCAACAGGTGGCAGGATGGCTCAGCTGGTGAGAGCATGTACTCCTAACAACAAGGTTGCAGATTCGACTCCAGCATGAGATGGTGGGCTATGTCCACCCACAACTAAGATTGAACAGGGCACCTTGAGCTGAGAGGCCGCAAGCTGCCGACAGGTGGCCAGATGGAGGACTTGTGCCCTCCACAACTAAGATTGAAAGACAACAATTTGGTTGTTCCCCTTTGCCAATTCCCCAACACTGTTCTGCTACCCCAACTCCCCAATAAAATTTAAAAAAAAATCCATTCATTCATTTGTTCATCTATTCTTTCAGCAAATATTTATTGAGTGCCAATCATGCACCATACACTTTTGTACAGTCTGGGTAGATAGTGGGAACAAGAATGAACTGTGATCTTATACTGATTGTAGTATAATAAGATGGGAGACATTCTTCCCAGGAAACATCAGATAGATTGAATTCTGGAGTTGGCAGGGATGAAGATCAGGTGTGGGCTTTGGTGTATGTTTCAGACCAATTAAATGAAGGAATGTCAATAAAACAGCTGGGACTGCTGATGCTTCCACCACCCACAAGGATTTAGAATAGCATTTGCCTCCATCTTAATTAAGTACTTGGGAATTTATTTCTAGGAATTTATTTCTGTTAGATTTACCCCAGAGGATCCATATTGGGGAGTTGGGATTAAAGAAAAGAGACAGGAACTAGAGAAAACTCTAGACCCACACAAAAGTCCTAAACATGGGCAAAGTTGGGAGATGAAGGGGGAAAGAAAGCTCCAGACTGGCAGAAGAATGAAGCAAGGAAACCACTTTACTCTGGTAGCAGAGTAAAGTCTTCCATTCAATGGAGTTGTTAAAAGTACTGAAACTACCTTTCTATTTCCTGCCTATACACTCCATAAAGCAGCCTGATTGTCAGAGCACTGCCTCATGTAAGCCTTACCAAGAAGAGAAGTCTTTGGTAAATCAAAGAAATGGAGTGACAATAAAACTTTCCAACGTATGCTAACTGCATGGTCCTCATTTACCCATGTTAATAGTAACTTAACCAATAGCATCAAAAACGATTAACAAAAGTAAAAAAATAGAAAAAAATGACCCTGTGAAAATAGAGGTAGCATAAGTAACAGAAGAGAACCTAAAAAAAAAAAAATTAATTGCTATCCTGGATGATATTCAAGAAGACATTACATTTCAGAACACAATTAGACCACTGTGAAAAAGGAGTAATCAGGAAGTAAGACAGATTTTTCAGAAATTAAATAAGATTTCTAAAACAAACAAACAGACAAACAAAAAACAAAACAAAACAAATCAATAGAAGAATTCAATAATGAATGAACATGGCTGAAAATGAATTTGGGTGATGTGGCAGATAAAGCTTAGAAAAATCTCTCAGAGCTAAATACTAAGGGAATTGAAAATATGAGACAATGTAAAAGACATGAAAGGTCAATCCAGAATAGACAAAAAACAATTAATTAGAGTTCCTAAAGAAAATAATATTATGCTCTTTCCCACTGATGGGGATATAATCAAATAAATTACACAGGAAAATTTATCTGAGCTAAAGGCATAAATTGATCATGCAAATTGAAACGAAGACATAGATGCATTTTTATAAAATTTCAGAACTTAAGAGCATTGAGACATTCTAATAGGCCCCAAATGGGAATAAAAACAGACTATCTACAAATGACCAAAAATTTAAATTGTTCAGAGTGGATCAACATTTAATATGACTGATGAATATCATTAATTGTCTTAAATGAAATATTTTCTCAAAATAAGTTAAAATATGTTTGGATAAAAAAACCAAGAATGGCCTAAGTTGCAAAACTCAAGTCCTGAAGTATGACAACACTTTTTTGTTTGTTTGTTTTTGTTTTGAGGGCAGTGTCACTGGTCCTCATATGTGGGACCCGTACCAGGGCCACTGGCTTTCCAAGCCAGCACTTAACCATTGTGCCACTCGGCCAGCACTGCTGTCACACTTTTTAATCAGGAGTGAAAGCTAGCAGGCAATTATCAATTTTATTGTAGAACTCACACTAACTTTCTAAAAATAAAATTTGCTTGAAGTTGTATTCCAACAAAACAAAACAAAACAAAACAAAACAAAACAGGAGTCCTGAACAGTGTAAGTAGCGGAAATACAAGGCAATGCAAAGAGAAGATAATTATGCAGCCAGCCTAATAAGAAATAGGGAAAATTAGTGAGAGTGCTATGTGTAGAGTCTCTTTAATAAGCAAGTCAATTCTATCACAAATCACATGGTTTAGAACTTGATAAGATGAAATCACTTGCCCTTGCCTTTTCCCTTTTCAATAAGGAAAATAGAGGCATTTAGCAAGTCTATGATAAACAGATGCAGTGAAATCCATATTCTAAATAATGAACACTCTATAAGGAAGCACAGCTAAGAAACAAGAATACATTTGCTCTGAATGCTTAGCATAGACATTCTCTTTTGTGTAGTAGAAATTAAGTGACATAGATTAACATTTTTGGATCCAGTCGCTTCACTTAGACCTGAGGAAAACAATATTTACATTACAATTATATATATGTTTATTTTCAGCTTTAGAATCAACTTATAGACAGAGCATAGGAGGCAATTATGATTACAGAATATGTAAAAGAAATAGAGTGGCTAATAGGAGCTGGCATGTGAAGAAAGAGGGGAGAAAATAGATGGAAAAGCAATAGATTCACTAATTTTCTCACTTATCTAGTGAGGAGTCAATAGATCCTCTCTAAATTGATGGATAAACAATAAATAGAGATCTAGATATATTATTCAGTTACAACTGTAATTTCTGGAAATACTAATAACATAACCAATAAAATTGAGACATAAAATACTAATGTTTTATAGGATGGCATAAGTTGACAAATCAAGAAATAGATATTATTTAGAATTTACATAGCAATCCATGGTGGATGAACCCTGACTATCATTACAGCCTATTATAGTGTTCATTTCCAGCAGATGACTCAGGAAAATAGCTCTCAGTAATAAGTGATAAAAGGGCTCATAACTGTCATTCAATTTTGTTTCTAATCTTTCCAGGAGATTACCCATGGCTTTTGTGTCTTTGGTAGCCTGACTTTAATTCCCACGTGAAGCAGAAACTGATAAAATGCCCAGCTCTTATAAAGTGAGGACACAAGGAGAACCATCTTAAGAAGAGGAAATAACTGGTGACTATAGGAATTTTAAAAGAAAATTAACTGTCTTGGGGAGTACAGAAAGCACTGTGAAAGCAATGTATAAAAAAGTCTTGAGTTTTGGTAATGTGTCTGAATATGGCAAAAAAGGAAGAATCTTATTAGGATCTTTCTAAGTTGAGACATTCTTGTCATACTTCAGGACTTGAGTTTTGCAACTTAGGCCATTCTTGGTTTTTTTATCCAAACATATTTTAACTTATTTTGAGAAAATATTTCATTTAAGACAATTAATGATATTCATCAGTCATATTAAATGTTGATCCACTCTGAACAATTTAAATACCAATTTAAAGATAATCCAAGTCCCGTTATGGTCTTCTCACTTAAGAATATTTGGCAAAGAAAAGCTTAAAATAAGACTGGGTTACACTGCTCAGGACATAGTGTATTAGGCATACATCACCAGCAACTACAGCTGCTTAGGGCTGTGATCTCACCCTGTGTGGCATCAATGTGTAGCAATGTGAAGCCAGACAAATCAGAGGACTGGTCATGCTTCCCTCACAAACTATGTGACCTTTGGCAATTATAAACCCTCTCTGAGTGTCATTTTCTTCATCTGAAAATTGGACATATTGAAGATAATTAGACATAATCTGCCTAACTCATCTACTTGCTATTGTAATTAAATGAGGTCTTTTGTTAAAAGTTCTTTGTAAGTTTTAATGTGCTCTATTTATTATTATTACTGTTGCCATCCACATCATCATGAGATAGATATTAAGAAAACTCTTCTGTTAGAATGGCTATTATCAAAGGACAAGAGATAAATGTTGATGAAGATGGAATATTTTCTTAAGGGAAGTCTTGTGCACTGTGTTTAGGAATGTAAATTGGTGCAGTCACTATGGAAAACAGTATAAAGATTCCCCCCAAAATTAAAAATAGATCTACCATACAATCCAGCAATTCCACTTCTGGGTATTTATCCAAAGGAAAAAAAAGAAAAACACTAACTTGAAAAGATATATGTCCCCATATTCATGGCAGCATTATTTATAATAGCCAACACATGGAAATAACCTAAGTATCTATCAATGGGTGAACGGATGAAGAAAGCAATATTATATATATATTATATATATATATATATATATATATATATATGGATAAAATGCATAATAAAATATTGGGTTGTCAGAAAAGTCATGACGTATTTTTGCAACAAAAAACATAGAAAAAATACATCATGACTTTTCGAACAACCCAATATTATTCAGCCACAAAAAGACGGAAATCCTGTCATTTGCACCAACATGGATGAACCTTGAGGGCCTTATGTTAAATGAAATAAACCAGACAGAGAAAGACAAATATTGTGTGTCTCACTTATATGTTGAAATCTAAAAAAAAAAAAAGAGAGAGAGAGAAAAAAAAAAAATCTTGTTGCCCCCTTCTCTCTTTTGCTCTTATCTAGCACTGAGTATAGATGATAGAGGATTTCAAACGGGTATGCCAGCTCATTGGTCTTCCTGTTCCCAGATCAAAGAAGTTCTACAAAGGGACCACACCAAGTGAAATGGAATTTAAGATTCCTTGCTCAACCATAACATCAGAGTTTCAATTTGGAATCTTTGAGGTTGGCTACTTCCATAATTAGACATATTTGATGGTTCCTTTTTCCACCTTTCATTCCCAAGCCCTTCATCTTGTATTATTTCTAAATGTGTCTCTCTCTACAGTCAGTGACTTGATGTCTCTTTGATTACTGGTCCCTCTGGCCTTTGTCTCCTACCTGTCCTCTTGCATCATCAATAAACTGTCATTAGATGCTTAATAAATTACCAGAATTTCTTTCATGCAAAGCATTTGAAGAGTCAATTACCGATTGGTATGTCCAGGGAAAATCATATTTTGATTAAATTGGGCTTATGACTATAGATAGGAAATACACCTTTTGTGATAGGCAGATTACCAAAGCAAATGGAGAATGCATCTCAAGGCATTTGTCTCATCTCATTACCCATTCAGAACTATGACTTTTATAAAATTTAATTTTCTATGTATTTTTATAGTAAATGAATGAAGTAAAATGAGAGTTAGTGGTCTATTACTTTTATTAGGTTGCAACACTGCACCAAGCACTGTAGAGAGCAATAAAGAATATCAATTATTTTAGAAGATAATTAAAGGAAAACCTAAGTAGACTATTTCCCCCATCACTGGTTCATTTTATGCAATGTAACTTTTTAAAATTTTCTGTGGAACAGAACAAAGGTGGCTAGTGTTTTTTTTTGTTTTGGGGTGTGTGTGTGTTTGTGTGTGTGTGTGTGTGTGTGTGTGTGTGTGTTTTCAAAGAGCATGTGGTAATTTTGATACAATTAGTAATAATGACAATGCATTAATTGCATAAAATATTACTCTTGGATGCTATATATTTATTGGACAAATAATTACAAGAGTGCTCTGGACTCAGTCTGCAATTCTCTTCTTCATCTACACCCCCTCTTGAAGTGATCTTATCTATTCCTACATAAATGCTATATCTATGTTCCTGATTTCCCATTTATATTCTTGCCCCAACCAGTTCAATGCATATGTCCAAATACCTACTCAATTTTACACATGTTCGTTTAATAGTTATGTCAAATTTAACCTTAACAGACTGAACTTAACAAACGGACTGAACTCAGGTTCTCCCTCCTACCACTCTTCTACAATGTCCCTCATCTCTGTACATGTCACCAACATTCTTCCAGAGGCTAACCCTAAAACCTTGAGTTTACCCTTGACTCCTCTTTCTCTTACTCCCCACATTCAATTTATCAACATACCCTGTCAGAATGACCTTTAAAATATTTCCCAAATTGGGCCATTTTTCACATCTACACATCCATCCTAGTCCTAAACACCATCACCTTTTACTTGACAACAGCAATAGGTTCCTAACAGGTTTTCCTGCCTCCATTCTTATCCTCTATTGTCTAATCTCCAGGCAGCAGCTAGATGACCTTTTAAACATTGATCAGATCAATACCTTCCAAAGGCTTCTTGGATTATGTAAAATAAAACCTGAAATCTTTGTCATGGTTTACAAGGCTGTCAGAGACTTGGCCTGTAACTATCCTTCTGTTATTCTCTCACTGTCATCCCACCTCCAGTCTGCTGAACACTAACTCCCCAGGCTAGCTTTGTTCCTCACACTGGACTTCTTGCTCCCTGTGATGAGGGTGACTAGACACTTTGGTTTGCCCTGAGGCCCAAATGATCACCAGCTGAGCTGATGATTCATGTGGTTTATTATCATGACTCCCTGACTACTGTTTCATAAAATAAGCCAGAATAGGCTTGGGAGGCCTCCACTTTCCAGTAATGCCAATTCTTGGCATGGTCTTGTCTGGTAGTGTATGAGTAGCATGTGCAGTGAATCACGTTTTCACTTTAGCAGGTGGTGAAATATGAGAAATGACCAAGAACATTCTGTTACTCTTCTTTCCGAATAACATGTAACTAAGGCCTTCATTTCAAAGGAGCATGCAATAGACCCGTTAGCACGTGACTAGGCACATCTCACTTCTAGTCTCAGCTGCTGGTGGAGGAAATATATAATGCTACCTACTCTGTCAACCACTGGTATACTGGAGCCCCAGCCCCAGCTCCAGCCTGTGAGATGCATAAAGTCATCAGGTTGCCAGTCAGGGGTCTATGAGTAATGAAAGAAATTATAGTTTAAGTATATATGAAATATATGTAGAAAATGAGACTAAGCAGCCATTCTGCAGAGCAAATAAAGTATAAAGTGAATACTCTTAATACAGAGGTTTGGTTATTGTTTGCTAGTGACATACAATGATTATTTAATTTTTGATAAAGTTTTTTAATTTTTGAAATAAATATTTCAATTGTAATGAGCTAAACAATGTATGTAAATAAAAATGAAAG
Source organism: Aselliscus stoliczkanus (assembly GCA_033961575.1). Classification (NCBI taxonomy): domain Eukaryota; kingdom Metazoa; phylum Chordata; class Mammalia; order Chiroptera; family Hipposideridae; genus Aselliscus; species Aselliscus stoliczkanus. Next base: position 114,022,504 of record CM066730.1, on the reverse strand, counting down.
TGCTGATTTCTCATATCTCATGTTGACTTGAACACTTGACTTGCCCATAATGCTTATCAACATTCACTGTTTCCTTTGGGGCCATAAATGATGTCACTGACATGTAAAAACCAGAGGGCATCAATCTGCTGATGAAGCATCAGTGTCTATTTCAAAAGTTAGTGGTTATTTTAAAACCTGAGCCCCAAAACAAAATAATAATTTAACTGATGCAGCTAAGGAATATATGTTTATGAATCACACCGAGAACCATGATTTTTCATTTAGATCAAAGGTTTTCAATTTTAAATTAATTGTGTTTATTTTCAATTCATGTTTTCTTTTATGTGAATGATAAGTGAAGCAGTAGCTGTTAACATGCTGAATTTATTGGTAAAAGAAGTGATGCCAGTTTCCTATCAGTGTCATCAGATGCTTCAGACAGAAAATCAATTAGTCTAATAATGGTTCAATTTTTCATACAATTCATGGAATCAAAGCAAAGCTTTGGAAGTTTATTTTGTTAAAGAAGGAACATTTGAAATTATTGAATGCTACCATAAAATCAATTTAAAAGTAAAACATTGAAGCCACAATTATTTGTTTTGTTGTGGTAAAAATATAAATTTAATGGAGTATAGTATCATGGTAAAAACATAATTATCACAAAGTTAAAAAGTCTATGGAGCAGGTATATACTAGGAATTGATAGTGATGTACACATAACTTATGATTTTGTTCAAAAAAGTTGGGGTATTCCACTAAGGAAAATAGAAGCTGTAGCTGTAAACACACACACACACACACACACACACACACACACACACACACACACAGAGCGACTGAACACCAAAATGTGATGACACTGATGTTAAATATTAAATGCTTTCTTTTTGAGACCCATCATCAAATGGGTTTAAAAATATTTATACTTTTGAAGCACTGCTTTTTAAATCAGCCTTTTTGTTCCATAAAGATATTGTAAATTTTTATAAATGGTCCCAAGTTTTTGTTCTTTTTTGTTCACAAACAGTTGAAAATCTTACTTTTTATTTTTTTTAAGATTTTATTGGGGAATTGGGGGAGGGGAACAGCGTTGAGGAATCGTATGAGGCAGATCAGTCGCAGCTCACCGCAGCTATTAGCAGCTCACACCAGCTGCTGGCTGCTCTAGCTGGCTGCCGGACACTCACTGCAGCCTATGGCAGCGGCCTACACCATCGCCGGGGCTCGCACAGCCCAGCTCCAGGTGGAGCTGTGGCTAGCTGTAGAGGGCAGTGTCACTGGACCTCATATGTGGGATCCGAACCGGGGCCGCTGGCATCCCAAACCAGCTCTTAACCAGTGTGCCACTCAGCAGGCCCAAACAGTTGAAAATCTTGAATCAAATGATTAAACAAATGAAGTACCTACAGACTTCAGCTTTTGGATCTTTTAGCAAATTGCAATTATGAACGCGATGTATGCAAATAAGGTAAAAAAAAAATGTATCCTTACAAAAGCAAGGGAGGAACTGAACAAATCAAAGAATAATGGCTCAAATATTACACAAAATATAATTCTGAAATTTCATAATTGTACTTGGAAATAGCTCGATTTGTGGGAAGAATCTTAAGATAAAGTTTTTATTTTTAATTGGATAAATCTATATTATACACTGGAATCATATAAAATTGTGAAGGTTTAATATTTTATAGCTCTGTATCTGGCATTCAAAAAATCATAAATAGAGACAACTTATTTGAAGAGCTTTGTCTCACATAAAATATTTGTCAAAGAAAAGAGGCAAAAAGACAGTACCTGTAAAAATATTTCGCCTAGAATATTTGAATATCTCAATATGGAACAAATAGATTTGAGAGTATTCTCCATTTTGCAGAATATGCTCGGAGGTTACCTGGTACCTCAACATTTATAAAGAAAATGTTTCCTCATTTCAAAATATTGTGGTGGAGAGAGAAAAATTAATCGAAGATGTCAAACATTTCGAACTTATTAACCTTAAAATGCAACTCAGAAGAAAATTGCAGGAAATTTATGTAAAAACTAAAGCAGCCATCTTGAAAAATAATACATTCTTTTAAAACACAGCTTGTATTCTTCAGTATTCTACGCAGAAACAGGCCTAGTATGATGGGCATCTATATGGAGAGAAATTTCTTATAAGGTCTTGACTCACATGATTCTGGTGGCTGGATGTCCCACCATCTGCCATTTGCAAGCTGGAGACCCAAGATATCCAGTGGTGAAGTGTCAGTCCAAGGACAGAAGAATGATGTTTCATCTTAAAAACAGTTAAAAGCAGTCAGGCAGAGAGATGGAATCTCAGACCTCCGACAGAATGGATTAGGCCCACCCATAATCACTGCACTCAGCCCAGCAATTCAAATGTCCAACTCATCCAAAATACCGCACACACACCCCCAGGATGAGACTTAACAAAATATGTGGGTAGTCAATCAGGATCCAGCAAGTTGACACACAAAATTAACCATCACATGGTGCAAAGATAGATTATGGCTACGAAACTGATGAAAGTATGTGGGTATAAATTTAGAATAATTCCCTGGCTTATGCTATTTTTAAATGTTCAGATAGTTAATACTGTATTTTTATTTTGCTTATGTTTTAAATGTTTGAGTGAGAACTATTAATTTTTTTTCCTCTTGACTTTCTAAATACATGAACCATATAATCCTTTCTTTTTTCTATTTGTCTTTGTTTAAGATAGTTTGAGGTGGATACTCTGCCACTTGCAAGTCACTGAATCCTAACACCATACTTAATAGTACTCCTGAAGGAACAGGGACATAATGTTTGTGAGGCATAACATCATTAGTTTTCCATAATGGTACCTATTTATTCTTATAAATTTAGCAAAATAAATAAGTTCCAATAGAGTTGTGTCCAAATGCCAAGGCATCATCAAGTCACTAACAATATTTTCAATACAATTTGGATAACACTAATTAGCTCTCACTCAACTTTTTCCCTGTAGTTTGCTACTTTTGCTGATTACTCAGCCCTCAGTTATAGCAGCAATCAATATTCATGTTAAAGAGTTTGAAACAGCTGGCTGGAGAAGTAGGCTGAGAAGTTGGTAATCTTTGTAGTATAATTTAAGACCCACCTAGAAAACCAACTATCCAAACATTTTCTGAATCGTATGTGAATTTATGTGAATCCACATGATACTTGAATTTCCACCCTTTTTGACTATTGCCTCCTCTAGCCTGTTTTAGATTTTGATGCAAATGCCTGGGGAAAGGGAACTATCATAGGTAATTAGCATTTATTCTTTCATCCAACAAAAATTTATTGAGCATTTATTATGTGCTAGGCACTGTTCTAGTCACCTGTTATGCATCAGCTTAAAAAAGTAAATGTCAGACTTCATGGAGTTTATCATCTGATGGGGGTAACAAAAAATAAACAAGGATATTTTTAAGTAAATTAAATAGTGTATTAGAAGGAAATAAGAGCCATGGGAGGGTGGAAAAAAACCCAATATATATGTTTAGATCATGTGATGGTGGATAAGTAAAAAGGCAGAGGTCGGATTTCAGTGTTAAATAAGGTGGTGAGAAGCCTCAGGGAGAAGGTGGAATTTAAGCAAATACTTAAAACCAAGAAAACAGCCGAAATAAAGGCCCTAAAGTGAGAGTGTGCCTGGCATGTCTGAAGAATAACAAGGAGGCCAGTGTGGCTGGCTTGAGGGAGCAAGAGGCAAAAGAGAGGTGATGACATCACAAGGCTTTGACTTTTACTCAGAATGAAATGAATGAATTGACAAATTTCTCTTCTTCCCGGTAAGAAAGTACCCTCTACTTTGGAGGGTACGGGAAGCCTGGGATAATATGTAATATAGGTGGAGCACATATTTGATGGTAAAAAGATGAAATAATTCAGGATTATCCCTAGGAACACTTTTGCTAGTAGAATTCATTTAAGCAAAATGGACTGAAATAAAACAAAGGGATTCCAGCTAGAGGAAGAGAAGTGGCCGTTCATAAGAGGCTAGTGACAAAACATCAAAGCCTTGGACTGTGTTATTTGATTGAATGAGTCTCAGTCCATTTCCATGGTACCCTTGGCAAAAAGTGATTGATTTTCATCACCTTAAACTGGTATACTTTCCCTGCTGGAAGGCTAACACAAAGAAGGACCAGATGTAGTGTTTCTTAATATGTGCCCATGGACCACCAACGTAGTATCATTGGGACGCTTGTGAAAATCCCTGGACACTCCTCAGGCATACTGGATTATGCTGGAATCCAGTCTAATAATTATGCTGTAATTTCATGCATCTAAAGTTTTAGAACACTAAATAGAAAGACAACTTCTTAAGGGTCTCTCTGACTCTGGATTTCTATATATGTAGAGTTTCTCATACCAGGTCCCCAAAATGTTCCATCCTGGTGTGTTTTAATTATGATTTTCAGGATCTTCAGATCAGAGGAAGAGGAAAGAGTCTAGAAAAATGCCTTCAGTTATTTTTACAGGGGAAAGGAGATGATTTAAATATATTTTAAAATTATTTCTATAACTGCACAATCATTAAACATGTTGTATATAGTTACTGGGTATAGTGATGTTTCCATAGTGATGTTTAGATTGAGCAGATATTAATTCCTCTGAGTGTGCAGTTGTTGACTGTGATCATATGAGCCAATGAAAGGTACTGATGGCTAAGTATCTGAGATCTATTGCCTTGTTAGCTATGTTAACAGCCAATGACAACACAGTCTAAAGAGATTTACTATTTGGCTTTAGAAAAAGTATCAAACTAAAAGTATAATTAAAACATTACTAATGGGCAAAGTTGATAAGGGTAGGTTAAGACTTACGTGTCTGAAGAATGGCAATAACTTGTTTCCTATTTTGTCTTATGGCCCACCTTGCCTCATGGAATATCCCCACTTACTCTCTAAGAACTGTGGAAATGGGCTCACTAATTTTCCTTAATTTTCAGTTCCATCTCCAAAAAGACTTAAAAAATCCTTTATTGCAAAGCCAGCAATTATTGAAATTTTCTAATTACCTTGTCTGAGAACTTTCTTCATAGCTGGGTGAGGCAGACGGTCTCTTGATTTTTTTAAAGGTCAAATTACCTTGCTTCAGTATCTTCTGGTGATGGGCCAAATGAGACTAGCTTAATTTAATATATCTTTGCTGCCTTTCTTTCAATCCAAAGGGGCATCCATCATGGGTTTCTCATTCTGACTGATATTGATCAGGTAATTGCCCTCAGCTTGTCAAACTATCATGATTTTTATAAGAATGCATCTTTTCCAGAAGAAACTAGACCCAGAGAGAGATACACAGATTTTGATTAGAAATCTGCCTAAAAGCAAGTCCAAGTAGAAGGCAAAATTGAAAAGGAGACAAAGGAGCTAGGGGAAGGATGAGGGTCAGGGGAGAAAATTGAGATAGTGCTGCATCCTTCTAAAATGCAGTAATGTTAATTACAACGATCCAGTGGTACAATTCAGAAAAAAGTTCCATCCCAGCACAGAACACATTTCAGTGCAAGCCTGTTTTGACAATAGCCAACTGTGTGGTTATTCAGAGTAAGTGTTTAAAAAAAATTAAAAATACCAGCCTTATTTAATTTTCTTTCTCAGGATCAAGGTGAATTCTATGCTTGTGGCTCAGGACCATAATTTTCCTTTTTTTTGCTAGTTCAATGTAAATAAACATTAGCCAACTCTTTAAGTTATCCTAGATTTTTAAGGTAAAAATGAAATCCAAAATAAAAGAAAAAAACTCCTGCCAGGGGAGGATTCCTCCAGGAAATTGTCTAATGTTGACTTGGAAAATATCTTCTTAACGGGACCAATATGCACAGCCCAGGGCATCCTGAGAGGAAGACATTTCCTTCAAGACTAAGAGTGTATGAGACAAACTCTATGGTTTTATGTGAAATAGAGCAAGGTTACAAAAGCTCATGTGAAGAGTCTAGAAAGGCAAAGTGGGCCCACATCTAGGGTATTATTATAGTTAACAGCCTGTTCCAAGTAGTGCTGCATGTCCCTGAGCTGTATCAAGCCAGCAGGGAGAGGCAGCCTGCTGCAAAGCCTTGGTATAATCAACCACATTCCTGCAGATATTCAAGACTAGCTTGATACTCTTCAATTGAGAGTGCTTAAGAGTAAAGAATGCAGCTTTGTTGCCTTCAGAGAATTCTAGAAATAGTCACTTAAACTACCAGTACCTTCAATGAAGTTGCTTTAAAATAGTTGACTCTTTATCCAGTTATTTTTTCAGACATAAACTCTTAAAATATATACCCATGACCCACATTAAATGTTTTTTTTTTGTTTTTTTTTGGTTTTTTTTTTTAGCTGAGCCATCCTGCCACCTGTTGACAGCTCAGTGGCAGCTCAGCTCAGGCTGGGAATTGAACCAGTAACCCTGTTGCTTGGAGCTCGCACTCTTGAGTGAGCTCTTAACCAACTGAGCCATTCGGCTGGTCCCACATTAAATCTTATATTGGTATAATTTTTTTTCCAAAAAATATTGGTAAGTTTGTTTTTGAAATTATTTGGCTAAAAGTAATTGAGGATTCACAACTTGTTGTGAGTTCTCAGCAGTCATTATGCACAGGTGACATTTAGCTATGTGAGAAAATCTAGGCCTACAAATTGTTTTCAAATGCAGTGAAATTTTAACTAACACTAAATTTAACAATTAATTACAGTGGCATTATATCATATCATGTAAGTTCATATTAGAACAGTTAGTAAAATTTATTCAGTGATTTTGGAATTTTTTTGGAGTCAAATTTGTTATATATTTTGAGCAAAATGCTCAATCTTATCCCACATCCTGCATGAATGTTTTCTAATCTTGGTTCTTCTAATGGCAGTAACATGAGTATAATAAAAAAATATTGTGTGTGGGATCTTTATAGTAGATTTGCAGTAGAATTTTTAAGCTACCCCTTTGCAAAGTAAATCTCATGTCACAGTTCATCTCCTATTAGGGGCCAGAAGTGTCCTGAATAACTGGACAACTGTTGGAATAGTTACCTGTATTGAATGTTGCATTACCATAGCAGTGTAACACAAAGACAAATGCAATTCTGGGCTCCACCTGAAACTGCATGTCTATTCCTTAGAGAAAGACCATAAAAGTTAAGGTAACTGAGAAAGGAAAAGAAGATGCAAGGAAAATGACTAAAAAAATGGAAAGTGGTTTTTCAGTTCTTATTCCTGGGTTTCAAGATTTCCCTTTCCATTTTAAATTCTTTCTAGCACACTCTCCTTTTTCTTACCTATGTCTCAAAAGGATTGCCAATGGCATATTGGGCTATAACCGTAAACACACATAGATGCAGCAGATCAAAAATTTATTTCATTGTGTTTCTTCACTCTCCCAGTTTGCTTCCCCCAGGAAAACACCAATTACTGACTTAGCAGTGTTGTGTGTGTATGTGCATATCTGCATGTGCGCTGAGCGTATACTCATATGCTTGTACATTCACAAGTGGGTGCTTTTAGTGTTTTCTTGTTGGCATTTACCTTCCCTGGATGGTGAATGAGGCTGTATACTTTGCATCAAGCTCACCACAAGACCTCCTCATTCCACATCCTCTCCTTTCCTGGCCCCTGGCTCCAACCATCTGGAGTTACTAAAGCAAATATCACACCACTTTAGTTGTATAATCTTAGTTACTGAGCACTTTCTGTGACTCTAGAAAACACCACTACTCAGGGTGAATGCTGTTTATTTTATTTTATTTATACTTCCTGCACTTACATAACATCAGAATATTTCCTCTCATGTTCAGTGGCAGTGTGTGTGTGTATGTATAATTATATATATATATATATATATATACATATACGTGTATATATATAATATATAGTACATTTATTAAATTGCCTAGCCAATTTAACATATCTATCTTTTTACATTTTTAAAATTAACCTCATTTATGAACAGGCTAAACCCTCCACTGAGCACCTTTTTCCCCCCTTAAATTGTGTGTGGAATGTGCCTTTTGACTCTTCCCTGTGTAAATCATGTGTAAAATAATCAAAGCACCATCATGATCTGACAGCTCAGGTCTTTGATGAATAGGGCTTTATGTGTGATTATCATATGACATTTCCAAACTAAATTATATTTATGAGTCATATAGAGTACTATTGCATTATCATCCCTCAGTGTGGAGTTTGTACATTTTGCAAGGAGTAGAAGAAATCAAGGGACCTAAAATTGAATGCCCTTATTTATAAACATGAAATTAAAGACAAAACAAAACAAAAAGGAAGCCATCATTTAATATTCTCCAGACTGCTCATTGAAGGTCCCGAAATTTTGAAGGGAATATTATGTTCTCATTGTCTCTGAGATTCTATTCTTCATATACTTATAATCAACGTATTTGAAAATCATTAGAAATTAGCTAATCTAACTCCCTCTTTACAGATGAAGGAACAAAGCAGAGTTGGAAACAAAGCTCAGAGCTCCCAAACCCTTGACCACTTTTCCACCTAACCTTACAACTTGCTTAGACAACCATGTGTGCAGACAAGACTGTCAAAACATCAAGATGACAACATGTAAGTAAAACAAAGCAAACGTATCCTACATATAAGATACTAGTTTCTGAAAGCATTATCTATACACTTTGTTAGCCATTTTGAAAAACATTATACCATTCAAGTCAGATAATATTTTTCATGGTTAAATTCAAAATAATTTTTCTCCCATTAAATATGGTATTACTCTATAATTTCTTAGGAACGATGATAGGAAAAGACAAATATTGTTCCTCAATCTCTCTTTCTTTAACCAGAGTCTTCAGAAAAGAGTGACATGAGTCCTTCAATCTCCCTCTCTTATTTCCTTCCAGTGGTCTGCAGCATATACAGCTATGTATACAGTTCTAACCCTGGTCTGTTTGATACTGAGAGTGGTATTATGGAATTCACCATCACCTCAAGGAATGGACAGATTCATGGTAACTTGCATGTGTTGAATTTTATATAGTACATCACATTTTAAATGTTCTTTCAAAGCTACTTTCTAGTTGGAGTCTCTTTATGGACCATTCTTCTGTAAACAGAATGCTATAAAGTCAATTCTATATTTGATATTCTGGTATTTCAACAGGTAAGATCACTACATAATGTGGCAATAAAACTTAGCTACTATTGCTGTAACAAGAAAAACTGTAACAATCACTTATAAACCCATGAGTCACAAGAAAAAAAATATAATACAGATGTGAAACTATGGTCCTACAATGCAAAATAAAATGGTATACCCTGCCCAAACCCACTCCATATAAATATATAGTTCATCTGACTCCTAGCTGACCAACATGGAATTGTCTGTATCTTTAAAACAAGATAATTTGACTTAAAATAAAATAAAATATACTATAGGGAGATAGTCTTTATCAGCCCAAATAGGAAGAAATATCTAAAACATGATCATTAGAGTCTCTCAAGAAAGAATTTTAAATGTCCTTTGAGTCATCAAACTGAAATTCTTAGCATATCACTGAGCTATTTCTTTAGTTCCTTCAATGTGGGCTAATATTCCAAGGAGCAAGGTGATCATAAAACAAAATACTGACAAAAGTGTTGTAACTTGTCTTCTTGATATTTCATAAATACTGTCATTGACATTTCTAAATTCTCAAAGTTCTCCTTCTTACTCCGATTGAGAAAGTCACACTTCTTCATTGCAAATGGCATAATCACTAAACCAAGAAATCTACTGTAAATACACACAAGCTTGTGTGACACGAAGGAATAGAATAGATATCATGACAACTTGGAAAAAAAAACAACCTGGTCACATTTTCTTTTCCCTTTTATATACGTCTTCTAAACATGCAAAACAGGAAGTCATGGTAAATGTTTCTCCAGTTCACTGGTATTAACGCAGCCAAATTTGATTCAATGATGGGCCTCCAATCTTATCAGATTTAACATTAATATCTCCAATTATTTTGTTAAATAGTCAAACTAAATGATCTAGATTATATCCACACCATTTACACAGCAATAACTGTACCTTGCCTCATGCTGAATTTCACCTGAAACAATTCAGAGTATGCGTATTTACTCAGAAAAACTCTCTCTTTGTAATCAATTATTTTCAGAGAATTACAAATATTTAGGGGACAGAATTAGGGCTCTCTTCGCAGTGATCTTTAAAACTTACAAAAAATGTCCAACAAGGGACAGTAGCAAGCAGAAAATTCTCTCATGTTCTCAATCATGGGCAGATGCTAATATTTCTCTCATGCTAATGAAATAATGATACCCTATTTTCTGCAGTTTCATTGACAAATAATAAGAAAGATGTCTAAACGGGTGTGGCAGGGTGAGAGTTAAATCTGATTATAATTAGATTGCAGTATGCATGGTCATGTGGTTAATAGTAAATTTTCCTTGATTAACTGGTCCTGTTTGTTAAGAGCTCCTATTAACATTAGTGCTCTCTGTGTTGGCTGTAGAGACACACCATGGACCAGTGCAAAATTAATGAAGGCAGGTACGCATGCTGATTAGAATGTGGCAGTTTAATAAACTCTTCCAACATTAAATTATTTAATGCATTCATGCTCATGCAGGCTATTCGATGGTCAGCTTGACCACCTATGTGTTAATATTGGGAATTGAAATGCAGAGAGTGGAAGAGATATAGTGGTGTATGAGGTAATTAGCTCTCATGTCTGATAAATGGGGCAATACCTATGTGTGCACATGTTTTAGCACACCACAAATGGTGCTTTCATTAGCTTGAATCTTCTGTGGAAATTTTTATAAATGTTTAGTTTGATTTTTGCACCATAAACAGAGGGTCTGATAGCTGTAGTCACTATCAGTTGAATGTTTGAGGCAAATTTCAAGTCAGCTATAAAGTAAGTTGTCTTGTTAAAGTAAATAGGTCACAAATACTAGATAGGAAGCTTATCAATAAACATGTCCAATCTGGACATAATCTCTATCTATCATATAGGAAATACTTTATATAAATGGAAATTATTTCAATATATAAATGCAAATATCTGTTATATTTTGAGCAAAATAATAAACTCTTACATTTGTACAATGCTCTATAGTTAACACAATGCTTGCACAAGTTATTTTATTTCATCCCCTTCATAACCATTTTAGGTGGACAGTGGATAGTGTTTGCTAATAAGTGGCCCATCAGAGCTATAAAAATCTGAGTTCTGGTAACTCAAAGTCCAAAGCCATTTAGCACAATTCCACAATTGCCTACAAAACTAATATTTGTGAGAATTAAGCTATTTTTTATAAAAAAAAAACGAGTAAATTTTTTCAACAGATGGAACTTAACCTCTCTGGGCACAGGATGCTACTTAGATTTGGTAGACACACAAAAGAAGACATTTCTATATTTTATGACTATCTAAATACACACAAGTATTTTAAGTGACTTACATTTTACTGGGTCCTACGGTACTTTCTGGCTGTGTTTTAGGCATTCGCAGGAATTTTCACAGTGTTTTCATAGAAATAATATGCCAACCCAGAACAATCCAGACTCTGGACCTTGGAAGCTGTGTAGAAAGCATGAATAATACCTTTGGTGAGGCCATTAACAACTCTCGCTTTGCTCAATCACACAACCACCCACTGCACAAAGTAAGCTCTGGGAGAATGGTGAGTGGACTTATCAGTCTGGGACTTCTATGATTTTATCATTCCTGTCTTCAGTTTTTCTCTCATTTGTAGGTCTAGCTAAAGTAATAAGGGGGAAACTCTTCTTGCCCTAACAAAATCAAAAGGGAGTAGCAAGGAAGCCTGGACAGACTAATGCACAGAAGGCCAGGATATCAGGCCTGTCTCCTTGTCTTGAACATCCCAGGAACTGCCAGTCTGGTTTTGAGCAATTAGTTAACTTCTCTAGGCATGCTATCATTTCAGATATAATTGAGGGGACTGAAGAAAGTGAACTCTCAACTCCCTCCAATCTCTAGCAAGATCTTCTAATTGTTTCTTACCTGGAGAAAGAATGCCAAGGATCCTTTTATTCCCTACATTTCCTGCAGAAGAAAAAGAGCTTTAAAATTCTGTGGCAGACAGAAAACACCATCTCTGAACAGCATACTCTACAGCTCCCCTTCTTCTAAGGGCCTGAATGGGTAATTTGGGACTTTGGCTGGCCCTTTATTTATCTATGGGCCTTAGCCAGCCTGAACAGTCTGATTGAATTCCTGCTTTTGGTTCCCCCCACTCCTACCCCTCTGGCTAGCTTCAAAGCATGCGGTGGTCATGAATTAATATTGTCCTCTTAGTTAGTTATTACAGTGTTGGTTGCAGTAGCAATGGTGCTTGTCCTTACTGTTTCTTTTTGACAATGTGGACAGTTATTGATGTCTGGCACTTGTAGGTGGTTGGCAGCTATATGAATATTGTAACTTACAATAAGCTTTCCGCAACATTGCCATGTGTCCATAAATTCTGACAGCTATCTGAAGGATAGAACAGCTGCCAGTCCACTTTTTGCAATCATGGTGTGTGCTGACAAAATGGGTTTACCTTCCTCTGGATATAAAAGAAAATTTGTACAATTAGGAGAGCAAACAATTTCCACTTATTTGTACATTGTCAGTCAATGAACATTATGGAAAAATATTGTATTCTATCCATCTAAGTTATTTATCTAAAAGAAAAAGTAGCTCAAACCAGGCTAAGTATTTACTTTTTACTTTGAAGACTTTGGCTTCTTTGAAAACCAACTGTGAGAAAGCATTTTAGTTGAACACCTGACACAGGAGAAGGCTACTCCCAAAAGAAGGTAAGATCACACCGAATATGCAGAATGAGCTCAAAACAGTAATAATTAAGCATTGAGAATGGCATGATTGGAACACTAGGGTAATGACAATGTGGTGAACATAGAAATACAAACTTTATCATGCAATTTTTTTTAAATACCCCTGTAGGCTTAGGTCACTTTCTCAGCAATATCATCCTCCTTTGCATCATCTTGTACAGTATATTTATTATTCATCAGGTATTTTGAATTTATTTAGCTCTCGTGACACCTCAGTGAGATAGAAACAATTTTTATCTCTGTTTCACATCTTAGAAAACTGAGTCTCAGAAAGTTTAATTAATTTGTCCATGGTCACAGAGGGACTGAGACAAAGGCAAGATTTAAACCCAGAGAATCTTAGTGTTTGTAACAGCTACATCAAAACCTGCACAGTCCAATATGGTAGTCACTAGTCACATGTAGCTATTGAGTGGTTGAAATGTGTCTAGTCTGAATTCAAATGTTCTACAAATGTAAAATATACAAGATTTGAAGACTTAGTATGAAAAAAAGAATATAAAATATCTTATTAGTAGTTTTGTTACATTGACTACATGTTGAAATGGTAACGTTTTGAATATTTGGAGTTAAAATATGTGATTAAAATTAGTTTCACCTGTTCTTTTTAATTTTTAATGTGCCTACTAGAAACATTTATATATTTATATAGATATTATATATAATATTTCTATTGATTAATGCGGATTCCTCCACTGAGTACCTCCAATTTTATTTGTTTTCCATATTTAACATCATTTAAATGAAATGAGAATACTTCATTTGTACTAAGAATCCCATTGGGAGGTAAAAAGAAAATGTGGAAAACCATTACTCGGTCCAAAAAATACAATGCTCCCATTATTGGCCATCTCATGATGTGTTTCATGTACATAACATAGGATTTTAAAATAGTCGTCCATTAACAAGAACTATAAAACAAAGCTTACTGCTTTACTCTGTTTGCAATGGAAGTCTCCTGATTTACAATAACCCATATTGGAATCAAATGTTGGAAATTCCTGGCCAATTGTCAGCCCGTCATCAGTAACTACTATGTGCAGTTTTTGAGGTCTTTAAGAGCAAGCCTCATGTATATTCATTATTTTGTAAAACCCTAGTACAAAGGTCTTTGAAGAATCTGATGGTAGATGGCGGCTGTGAGGAGGGCTCCATGAAATCTCCCCTGGAAATATCCACAATTTGAACTTCTAATACGCTTCAAAGAGACATCTACTCATCACACAGAGCAACTAAGAGTTCTACACAAGGATTGCTGGAAGGTGGGCAGGCCGGGCGAGTAGGGGAAGAAGGCGGTGAGACGTGTGAGGTGCAGCCCGCACCCGCGGCTGCTGAGTCACGGTGAGTGTTCCCCGGCTCGCTCCCTGCGGCCCGCGGCCCACCTGGAGTTCAGCAAGAGCGCGTTGGTTTGCAGTCTGAGGCAGAAGCTCAGGCCGGGCAAGTGCGGGAGGAGAGAGAGGAGACGACTGTGCAGAGGGACGAGCTGCACCCGCGGCTCCCGGGTCCCCAGGAAGCAGGGTGCAGAGCCCCGCAGCGGCAGGGCAAGATCAGTCCCTGCACCCTCCCGGTTCAGGGATCAGTCTCTGTGCCCACCGGGTCCGCGGAGCGCAGAAGCCTGAAACCCGGGAGCAGGGGAAAACAGAGGACTCGCCCGCGGAGACGCAGCGCGCCAGGCGGAGACGCAGGTCCCGGAGAGACGGAGCGGGGATCGGAGCCGCGTGGAAAGGTGCGCGCAGTCCCCTGAACCCCGGCGGCAGTCCCTCCAGGAGCGCAGCAGGAGAACGGCGCGGGCGCGCGCCGGCTCCAAGGCAGAAGCCTTAAACCCGGGAGCAGGGGAAACACAGGACTCGCCCGCGGAGACGCAGCGCGCCGGCCCGAGTCACAGGTCTCGGAGAGACGGAGTGGGGATCGGAGACACGCGGCACGGTGCGCGCAGTCCCCTAAATCCCGGCAGACCGTTTGGGAGAGCAGCAGGAGATCCGCGCGGGCGCGCCGGCTCCGAGGCAGAAGCCTGGAACCCGGGAGCAGGGGAAAAAGAGGACTCGCTCGGACAAGCAGTGCGCCGGGTGGAGACGCAGGTCCCCAAGAGACGCGGAGCGGGGATCTTGGCCACACGGTAGGGTGCGCGCAATTCCCTAAATCCCGGCAGACCCTTTGGGAGAGCAGCAGGAACTCCGCTGGAGCATAAGAGGCAAAGGCCTTAGCTTGAAACAGTGTTGGAACTGTGGCTTTGTTTATTTTTATGTTTTTTATTTTTTTTCCCTTTTTCTACTCTTGAACAGAAAGCAAAAAAAAACAAACCCAATAACTCACCCACTCCCACAAACTTTGTCCCCCCCGCCAAGACAGTCTTAAACTGACTCCTGAAGGGAGCAATAGGGGCAGACTAGGAAGATATCCTTACCTGCAGGGGGTTGAGAATTTCCACCCAGTAAAGGCAGCAGAGTGAGACTACCTACCCCGCCCCCACCTTTAGGCAAGGCTTGGGAGGCAGGGCAGGTTCATCTGCTGAGGCACTAATTAACAGATTCTTAGCAGCAGGCTTTTGGTAGTGAGGAATTCTTTAATTCTCCACGGCTGTCAACCCAAAGGGTGCCCAGAGACACTCACTGAGCCTTTGAGGGTGCAGCCTGCCTTGGGACAGGCAAAAGCAAAAAGGCAGTGACTTTGTAAAAACCACCAATCACACGTCACAACCACACTCAAGTACAGCAAACCTGCAGGGCCAGGATCACGCTAGGCATCAGGTGGCCTACTGTTCCCACAAGACACACAGGAATTTTTGTACAGCAGACAAACTGAAGAGAGCTTGGTGGACTTTAGCCTAGACCAGCACGGGTATTTTTGGTTTGTTTGGTTTTATTCTGTTTTGTTTTCTCTTTATTGGCTGCTTATCTTGGTTGTTTTTGGTTTTTATTTCTATTTCATTCTAATCATATTGTAGTTTTTAATATAGGCATATATATATAGGTGTATATAGGTGAATATATGTCCATATATATGGGTGTGTAGACAAATATATATATATATATTTTTTTTCCTTTTTTCTTTTTCTTTTTCTTTCTTTTCTTTTTCTTTTTTCCCCACCCTCACTTTCTCTCTTATTTTATTCATTCTTCTCACTGCTATACTTTTCCTCTTTTCCTTTTTTCTGCAAATTTTATGTTTTAAATTTTTCTTAATTTTTTTATTATTATTTTAGTTTATTTTTATTTTTTATTTTTTAGGTATAGCTAATTGGTTTCTCATGTTTATTCTATTTTTTATTTTAGGATATTGTATTTTATTTTGTTTCCTCTTCTGTTATTATTGAGTATGTGGTTTTTGTTTTGTTTCTGTTTGTTTTCTTCATTAGTATGATTGATATTTCTGTACAATTTGACTGTAGTTTGATGGTTGGTTGTTTTTACTTGTGCGAGCATTTGGTTTCCTTTGGTGGCTGCGGAGGTTGTTCTTGTTGATGTGTTATGCTCTAAAATCACTCTGCAGCAGTGGGTCCAAACGAACAGACACAAGAATCATCATACCCGGAGGCCAACTTTAGATAAAACTAGAGCATTTCTGGGTTTGACATACAAGAGTCACACCCAAAAAGAAGTTACTACAGGTACTAAGACCCATAGGGTCCAAGTTTCATCAGAGGGGTCAATCCTCTCACAGCAGCTCATAAACTGCAGAAGCTGCTGATCCTCACAGCTAATCAATCTGGGAGTCAATCCCACCTACTGACAAACCAAAAGTAATCAAAACTAAAACTTCAACAAGGGAGGACGCACGACACAAGGAACACCTCAGATACAAGCACAGGAGAATAGGGAGACTGAGTAATTCAAATATAAAGGATACACACCATATAAGTTTACCCAGAAAAGACTGAGAAATCTGGGGATCTATCTGTTATATTGAAGCAAACACAAAGAGTAAGCCAGAATGGGGAGACAAAGAAACATAACACAAATAAAAGAACAGAAGAAACTTCCTGAATCAGTGGAAATAGAGGAAATAGAGGTAACCAACCTATCGGAGACAGAGTTCAGAACACTGATTATTAGAATGTTCAAGGAAATTAATGAAAATATAAAGAAGGATAGAGAAATCATGAAAAGCAACCAGCTAGAACTTAAGAACACAATTACTGAATTAAATAACAAACTTGATGGAATCACTAGCAGACTGGATGAAGCAGAAAATCAAATCAGTGACTTAGAAGACAAAATAGCAGAGATCACCCATGCGGAACAACAAAAAGAAAAAAGAATGAAAAACATGGAAAATAGTTTAAGAGAGCTGGGGGACAACATCAGACGCAATAACCTAAGGGTCATTGGAGTACCAGAAGGAGAAGAGAGGGAGCAAGGGATTGAGAATATATTTGAAGTAATAATGTCTGAAAACTTCCCTAACCTGGCAAAGGACATTGAAATACAAGCCCAGGAAATGCAGAGAGTTCCAAACAGGATGATTCCAAACAGGCCCACTCCAAGACACATTCTAGTGAAAATGGCAAGGGTTAAGGACAAAGACAGAATCCTTAAAGCAGCAAGGGAAAGGCAGCAAGTTACTTACAAGGGTACCCCCATAAGATTATCAGCTGACTTTTCTACAGAAACTTTGCAGGCCAGAAGAGAGTGGCAGGAGGTTTTCAAAGTGATGAAAAATAAAGGCCTACAACCAAGATTGCTGTATCCAGCAAGGTTATCATTTAAAATCGAAGGCGAGATAAGGAGCTTTGCAGAAAAAAATAAGTTAAGGGAATTCATTACCACCAAGCCAGCTTTGCAGGAAATGCTAAAAGGGCTTCTTTAAGTAGAAGAGAAAAACAACCTATGAAAGACTACGAACACAAATAAGAAAATGGCAATAAATACACACCTATCAATAATCACATTAAATGTAAATGGATTAAATGCTCCAATAAAAAGACATAGGGTGGCTGAATGGATAAGAAAGCAAGACCCCAGTATATGCTGTATACAAGAGACTCACCTCAGATCCAAAGACTCATACAGGCTGAAAGTAAAGGGATGGAGTAAAATATTTCATGCAAATGGTACTGAGAAAAAAGCTGGAGTAGCGATACTTATATCAGATAAAATGGACTTTAAATTGAAGAATATAACAAAGGACAAAGAAGGACACTTCATAGTAATGAAGGGCTCGATCCAACAAGAGGACATAACTCTAGTAAACATCTATGCACCTAACATAGGAGCCCCTAAATATATAAAACAGATATTGTCAGACATAAAGACAGAGATCAACAGTAACACTATCATAGTAGGGGACTTCAACACCCCGCTGTCACTAATGGACAGATCCTCCAGACAGAAAATCAATGTGGAAACAGCGACCTTAAATGACACATTAGACCAGCTGGATTTAACAGACATTTTCAGAGCATTTCATCCCAAAGCTACAGAATATACGTTCTTTTCAAGAGCACATGGAACATTTTCTAAGATAGACCACATGTTAGGCCACAAAACAAGTCTTAATAAATTTAAGAAGATTGAAATCATTTCAACTGTATTCTCTGACCACAATGCTATGAAACTAGAAATCAATTATAAGAAGAAATCCGGGAAGCTGACAAATAAATGGAGGCTAAACAATATGCTATTAAATAGTGAGTGGGTCACAAATGAGATCAAGGAGGAAATCAAAAGATACCTCGAGACAAACGAAAATGAAAACACCACGACCCAAAATCTCTGGGATGCTGCGAAAGCAGTCCTAAGAGGGAAGTTTATAGCAGTGCAGGCCTACCTAAAGAAGGAAGAAAAATCTCAAATCAACAGGTTATCCTTACACCTAAGGGAACTGGAAAAAGAACAGCAAAAGAAGCCCAAGGGGAGTACAAGAAAGGAGATAATAAAGACCAGAGCAGAAATAAACAATATAGAGAACAGAAAAACAATTCAAAGATCAATGAAACCAAGAGCTGGTTTCTTGAGAAGATAAACAAAATTGACAAACCTCTAGCCAGGCTCATCAAAAAAAAAAGAGAGAGGACTCAAATTAGCAAAATCAGGAATGAAAGAGGGGAAATGACTACAGACATCACAGAAATACAAAAAATTCTAAGAAATTACTATGAGCAACTGTATGCCAACAAATTTGACAATCTGGAAGAAATGGATAATTTTCTAGAAGCATACAACCTTCCAAAGCTAACGCCAGAAGAAACAGAAAATCTAAATACCCTGATTACTACCAAGGAAATTGAAACAGTAATTGACAAGCTCCCAAAAACAAAAGCCCTGGACCAGACGGCTTCACAAGTGAATTTTATCAAACATTCAAAAAAGAACTATCACCTATTCTTCTCAAACTATTCCAAAAAATCCAGAAGGAGGGAAGGCTCCCAAACTCTTTTTATGAAGCCACTATCACCCTGATTCCAAAACCAGATAAAGACATCAAAAAAATGGAAAACTACATGCCAATCTCCCTGATGAATATAGATGCAAAAATTCTCAATAAAATATTAGCAAACAGAATTCAGCAATATATTAAGAAGATCATACATCATGATCAAGTGGGATTCATCCCTAGTGCGCAAGGCTGGTTCAACATCCGTAAATCAATTAATGTGATACACCACATCAACAAAATGAAGGATAAAGATCACATGGTCATATCAATAGATGCAGAAAAAGCATTTGACAAAATCCAACAGCCATTTATGTTAAAAACCCTTAGCAAAGTGGGAATACAGGGATCATATCTCAACATAATAAAAGCCATATATGATAAACCTACAGCTAACATCATACTTAATGGGGAAAAGCTAAAACCATTCCCCTTAAGATCAGGAACAAGACAAGGCTGTCCACTTTCTCCTCTTTTATTCAACATAGTGCTGGAAGTTCTAGCCACAGCAATCAGACAACAAAAAGAAATAAAAGGCATCCAAATTGGCAAGGAAGAAGTAAAATTGTCATTATATGCAGATGACATGATACTGTATATAGAGAACCCCAAAGACTCCATCAAAAAACTATTGGAACTGATAGACGAATTCAGTAAAGTAGCAGGATATAAAATCAATGTTCGGAAATCGGTGGCATTTGCATATACCAATAATAAACTAATGGAAAGAGAAATTAAGAAAACTGTCCCATTCACATTTGCGTCAAGAACTATAAAATACCTAGGAATAAATTTAACCAAAGAAGTGAAAGATCTGTACTCAGAAAATTATAAGACACTGAGGAAAGAAATCATAGAAGATACAAATAAATGGAAACACCTACCATGCTCATGGATAGGAAGAATTAATATAGTTAAAATGTCCATACTGCCTAAAGCAATATATAGATTCAATGCAATTCCTATCAAACTACCAAGGGCATTTTTCACAGAAATAGAAAATATAATCCTAAAGTTTATATGGAATCATAAAAGACCCAGAATAGCCTCGGCAATTCTGAGGAATAAAAACAAAGTTGGGGGGATCACGCTACCAGACATCAAAACCTACTACAAGGCCACAGTAATCAAGACAGTTTGGTATTGGCATAAAAACAGGCATATCGATCAGTGGAACAGAACAGAGAGCCCAGAAATTAATCCAAGCATTTATGGACAGTTAATCTATGACAAGGGAAGCAAGAATTTACACTGGAGTAAAGATAGTCTATTCAATAAATGGTGCTGGGAAAATTGGACTGACACATGCAAAAAAATGAAACTGGATCATCTCCTTACGCCTTATACAAGAACAAATTCAAAATGGATTAAAGACTTAAATGTAAGACCTGAAACCATAAAAATCCTAAATGAAAATATAGGGAGTACATTTGCAGACATTACCCAGAGCAGTATTTTTACTGATACATCCCTACGGGCTAGGGAAGTAAAAGAAAAAATGAACATATGGGATTATATCAGACTTAAAAGTTTTTTCACAACAAAGGAAACCATTAATAAAACAAAAAGGAAGCCTACTGAATGGGAGAATATATTTGCCAACGATATATCTGATAAGGGGTTAATATCCAAAATTTATAAAACACTCATGAAACTCAACACCAAAAAAACAAACAACCCAATTAAAAAATGGGCAGAAGATATGAAGAGACATTTCTCTAAAGAGGACATACAGATGGCCAACAGGCATATGAAAAAAGTTCAACCTCACTGGCCATTAGGGAAATGCAAATAAAAACCACCATGAGATACCACCTCACTCCAGTCAGAATGGCTATCATCAACAAATCAACAAACAACAAGTGCTGGCGGGGCTGTGGGGAAAAGGGGACCCTGCTGCACTGTTGGTGGGATTGCAGATTGGTGCAGCCACTATGGAAGTCAGTATGGAGGTATCTCAAAGAACTGGAAATAGAGCTACCGTTTGACCCAGCAATTCCACTCCTAGGTATTTATCCTGAAAAAACCAAGACACTTATTCAAAAAAGTTATGCACCCCGATGTTCATAGCAGCACAATTTACAATAGCTAAGACTTGGAAACAACCAAAATGCCCGTCAGTAGATGACTGGATTAAAAAACTGTGGTATATTTATACAATGGAGTATTACTCTGCTATAAAGAAGAATGAAATCGTGCCATTTGCAATGATATGGATGGACCTAGAGACTATAATGTTGAGTGAAATAAGTCAGTCAGAGAAGGACAAATACCATATGATCTCACTTATATGTGGAATATGAAAAACTGTATGAATGAGCAAAGTAAACAGAAACTGTCTCATAGATATAGAGGAAAAATCAGGGTTGCTAAGTTGGAGAGGAATGGGGATGAGTGAGAAGGGGAAGGGATTAGACAGCAAAAATAGGCAACTACAATATTGCTACTGGGATAGGAAAAACAGTTTGGGGAATATAATTAATAATATTGTAAATATTCTGTGGAATGTCAGATGATCATAGGTCTTGTTAGGGAGACCATTTCATGGATGGAGTAGAGGTTTGATCACTGCACTGTATTACTAAAGTGGAGGTGGTATACATACTGTAATTGAATATATATTGATAGTCACAGGATGTGGATTATACTGTGGAAGAGAGTCAGAGGAAGAGTAACAGATATATATGATATGGGGGGGGAGTGGGGTGGTGTATTGGGGGTGGGGGGTTGTCACTTTGAGGGGTAAAATGTATAACTATTGCACTGTGTTGTACACCTGAAACTAATTAAAAATAAAATAAAATAAAATAAAAAAAAATAAAATAAAATAAAAAAAAATAAAAATAAAAAAAAAAAGAATCTGATGGTGGTAGACAGAGGCTCTGGCCCAATAGCATCAGTGAAATTATATCTATTAAGGAGAGAATAAAAGGAGTCCTTCATGAAATCTGAGAAAATAGTTCATTTTATTCACAACTCTACAAATATCAGAGAACCCATATTATCAACCAAAACACATTTAGGCCACTTTTCACACAGAAGTTTTCCTATGAGAAAAAGTAGTCAAAATTAAGTTTTCTCTAAGCATTTGTCACTGACTGACCAGGCTTAGCTTCTAAATGAAATTAATAAAGCAGCAAGAGTCACGAGTTACATGCATTGGAAAGAAAACTTTTCAATTCCACTGTGAGAAACTACATCAAAATCAGAGCCCATGAATTACACACTTGAGTATTTAGAGCCTCATGATGAGGAGATAGTACATATGAAATGCCATGAACTAAACAGTTTTAAGTGTTAAACATGGATAGGAATTAATTAAATACATTTGAGTTAAGTACAGCATGGAAGTCAAGACATTAAGTCTGAGACAGGTAGAGAAAGGAAGAGAGGTATTTAACTTCTACATCTGAGTTTTAATTTGATTTGAGAGGCAATTGTATGCTGTTTTTGAAATAATTGATCAAATAAAGAAATCCAACTTTTAACTTTTGTTGAAACAGTAAAAACAACAGCAAAAAAATCTTTAATGTTTTTTCCTCACCTCTAGCTAAAAGCCAGCTGAAATTTAAAACCAAATTTGGTAGGCACTTGACAGCAGCATGCTTTCAGCATGGTGTTTTAAAGATTAAACTATGGAGCAATCTTTAAACATTAATGGAGGTCACATGGCATATTCCACTCACACAATAGAATCATCATGCCCATCTCTCCAAATGTGCATCTTGGGCTCTAAGCTGGAAGAATACAAAGAGATATTCTTATTCTTCCTCCTCTTCCTTGGGTTCTAAGAACACCATTTGAATATTTCTGTAACACATCTAATTCCTATCTAATACATTTTGTTGGCTTTGGTGTTCACTTTAATTTAAATCAGCAAAATAATCCAAATGAATCTAGGTTGCTGTAATGTTACATTAGGAAGATCTGATCCATTTGCAGCTAAGGTACACCCAAATTCATTAACATTTACTCAGTAGGCTTGCAGCAGGTGACTTCATGAAAGAGAACAGATGTATCTAAATGTCACCTTACCACACATGCCCATCAATAGATTTTTTTTTGTTCTGTCCATATACTATTGCTGTATCCCATTCTAAGGGAATATGGATAATGGCATTGGTTTAATTTATTTTAAAATACACAGAATTATACAGAAATGTTCTCTAAGAGGCTTTGACAATTAAATGAATCCAAATTTTACAGGGGCGCAATGGGGGATTGACTGCAATGGCTTTCTAAGTGCTAATTACTAAACTTAAATGTAGGATGGCTCAAAGGGCTACACCACAGAAAAGAGTGATCAGAGGTTGCGAGTTCTAATCCCCTTGTCAGTAGTATGGCCGAAGGCAAGACTTTCTAGAACATAAAAGTAAAAATAAGCAGTGCAGTTCAACTGGCTGGCCTCTGCCAGAGAGTAAGGAAAGTGATTGGAAGCCTGTAGCCTCACATATAGTCTCTGTATATTCTGAAGAAACACAGTCCCTTGCCAAAAGAAACATTTATAATTGAGCTATACAGGCTAAACAAGCCTAAAGCAATTAGTACACAAATAAAGGAAAACTATGGAATTCTGAAAAAAAAAATGCATAGGGAATTCTAGAAGCCCAGAGAATGAAGAGATCATAAAGGCCCATTAGACTTATGGAAACATTCAGGGAGCCACTGTGATAAAGTAGAATGAATACACACAGGAGTCAGAGCAGCACTTTATTATTTCTAGGGCTGGCACATCTCTGAGCCATGGTTTTACTCCCATATAAAGTAGAAATGATAGCTCCTGACCTATAAATATGCAAAATTATTGTGGGGGGAACAAATGAGACCATGAGTATGAAAACATTTTAAATACTATAAAGGTCTGCAGTGCTATGTAAACAGTTATGTATTATTGGGTTGCTAGATTGAAATGATATTAAGTCTTTCAAACACATATTCATTAGAAAAGACAGTTTTCAAATAGCATATTAATATTGTTTGGGTGCTATGTGGCATACGCTCATGTGGAGAGTGCCTCAAGACACTGAGGGCTTTTTGTGGCTGGTATCTGTGTCTACAAGGTGTTCCTGATCAGGAGGAAAATGGTATTGTACTTAACCTCTCCCCATAAGTAAGTAAAATAAATTCCATGTTAAAGTTAAGGAAGAAGAAAAACAGTGAGAGGGAAGGGGAGGAAGAGGGAGGCAGCAAGAGAGAAAGAATTGAACCTTGCTGAAGTCTCTTGACAGATGCCAGGGAGTGAGTAGCATTGTCTGGAGCTTAGCCATCTATCTATTCCTATATGCTAAGGCCTTCATCTTGGTGCATCCTCTTCTCCTCCCCTCCCCTCCTATTCCCATCCATCTTCTTCCTCTTTCCTGCCCTTACCTTCTCTCCTCTCCCTTACCTCCCCACCCACTAAATTTTCTACCTAAATCTGGGCTCCTGATCCCTCTTCTCTCCTTCCTTCTTCCCATTTTCCAAAGTCTGTTCTCCTCTGCATTGCTGTGTGTTCTTTCTAATCCATGTTAGTCTGCTCTTTCTTACTTCCTTCCCTTTCTTTGTTTTCCCACTTACCTGAGCAGACAAAACAAGATCTGTCTCATAAGATGAGGGCAGAAGAAAGACTATAAATATTACTGTATACATATAAAAGGATTATATATAAAGGTCATTGGTACTATAATATGCCTACTATACGCTAGGCATTGTTTCAAGAGCTTCATAATTCCTAACTCCTTTAATTCTCTAAACCGCCCTATGAGATAAGTACTGTTGCTATACCCATTTCACAGATGAGGCCAATGAAGCCCAGGGAGGATACCTAATTTGCTTTAAGTCACAAAGCTTTAAGTGTGACTAAGGAGCCTACACTCAGCCACTAGAAAGGATGGATGTCAGGTTAGGAAAATGAAATCAATGTTCAAAGCATTGAAATGGGCTTTGTAGGGCAGGGAGTGGGGGGGGGACTGGAATGTCATAGATAGAGAAGGTAATGCCTCTCAAAGGAGCCATAGGCAACTCCAAAAATACTCATAACAAAGCTCATGACCAGATACATTACTGTGTAAAATCAACCCCTCATTAGGCAATGTTTTCTCAAAGACTGGATTTGTAGGGTGAGTCATTTTTGAGACATTAAATTTGTATTGGCTACCAATTTCATTACATTCAGGGAATAGAAGAGTCAAACAAATCAGAATGAGAACCAAACTAAACTCAGCGAAGGCCCATATATAGAATTTAGTCCAGACCCCCCAAATTATTACAGACCTATGAAGAGCCTGCTAATCAGGGGCAAGAGAGCACCCAACAATCCCAATGCATACATGTGAGAACAGCATGACTCATCTTGTAGGTATTGCATGAAGGTTGATGTGTCATCTATTTTGGCTCTTGCAATGTTGACCCACTCACCCAGTGTATGTTTGAAAAGATGCAAAAGCCATACAAATTTTGTTCCATAAGTTCAAGTAATCTTTATAATTGTGAGTCTTTCTTTCTTATTTTAATATTCAGATATTCTCTCTCTTCCAATTCCAAGAAGGTATATACTAAGTCTGATATTGAGTTTGACTAAATGAAATTGTTGTCATGTATTTAGGCTTTGGAAAAGTTCTTCAGGTATGTTTCAGAGTCTAGTAATTGGTTGTTATTAGCATTAATAAGAATTGCACAGCCAAATCCCACTGCCATGCACTGAAAATTTACCCCTAAGGATCAAGTCTCAGTAATAATTTGAATGTGTTGAAATGTAATTTCTAGTTCACAGACCTCTCAAAACGTAAAACTGATATGGGAGTTTATGTTTGAGATAATAGAAAGGAAAGTTCCTAGTTTGTGCTGCTTGAAATTAAAAATGTATAAGTGATTATATATTTTTTTAAAATGCAAGAGTCCATTTGCTATAATTCATAGGATTAGATTGATATACAGGACAAGCAAATCATTCATATGAGGGACT
The DNA here is from genome assembly GCA_033961575.1 of Aselliscus stoliczkanus. Taxonomy (NCBI): domain Eukaryota; kingdom Metazoa; phylum Chordata; class Mammalia; order Chiroptera; family Hipposideridae; genus Aselliscus; species Aselliscus stoliczkanus. The sequence continues at coordinate 113,996,376 of CM066730.1, read as the reverse complement.
CTTAATAGTGGATCCTTTCTATGCATTGTTTCAAATGAAGGGTACCCCTGGCTGTATTTCTTTCCATTAGAGCCATTTCCTTTGCCTTCAGATCTCTGTCATACATATTATTTGAGTATCTGGAAAATGTATTATTGTCTTGTAAGTCAATTGTGAAAATTACCAGCCCACACAAATTGTATCAACGTGTCTCATGCAGGGTTTTAGTCCTGGTACAAAATAGATTTGCCTGCTTTCCTCTTCACCTCATATAATCTGTTAATTTATTTTAAGTCTGCTGATAAACAACTACTGATACATATGTTAAAATGTGAGTAAATTCTAAGAAAAATGTAATCTAGACTTTCCTGATTGTGCCTTTTAGGCTAGGCATGGGTAGTGCCCTTTGTGTTTATATTCTCTGCGTTAGCCTTTCTGTAATGATGCCACAAAGGAACTGCCCCAACTATTCCAATGTTAGTATCTTCCATATTTTTAAACTTAGTTCAATAATCATTCCACACAAGAGGATATATCCTAACTTGTGAAATGCTCAGTCCCTTTCAACTTAAAAAAAAAAGAATTTTAAGTAAGCAAGTTTAAAATGTCAGAAGAACAGAAATGGATCTATTTGAAATCATTCCTGAAACAAAATTTGATTTTTGTCAATAATGCATGAGAAACAATGAAATAGCTAAGAAAACATTTTTATATCATAATGTCTTTTGACAGAGGGTCAGTCTTTTGAAACTTGGTATCCTAAAATAATATCAATATGTTTACTTAGAATATTTTCTGAAAGTTTGCCTTCAGTAAAACCAAAAGTAGAATGAATTGCAGCAAAATATATTAATAAACTATAGCCTGTGCTATTTTACTCATGTGCTTAATGGGGAGTTATGTTTATTATTTTGTAATCACCATTTTTTTTAAATTGTTGTGTAAGAGGTTTCAGCAACATTTCCATTGTGACACATACAATCATCCAAACCCCAATTCCCAGATCTTTAAACTAAATCTACTGTGAAGACATGTATTTTTCTATTTAAAAATTCAAGTGATTTTCCCAGTAATCAGAAGCTAGGTCAAAATATCTTGAAAATGGTACATTTCATGTTTCCTGAAAAATTCAAAAGTGGTACATATCATCAAGGGACAGGAAGGAACGTAATATATACAAATATAATACATACCATATATATAATGTATATAATATATACAAAGCCAATTTTGGGTAGAGAATCATTTCTTCTTTAATATTCTTTTCCTCATCTGGAAAAATTGTTCTAGTTTCATATCAACATTAGGTTTTTGAATTTTTTTCCCCCCTAAGCTGTGAGTAGATTTATGAGGTCTTTTTTCTTCTAAGAACTCAAAGAAATAATCACTTTCATTCTGAAAAAATGAGTATCCATTTATAATTACGATAACTTCTATTTACAGACTATTATCTAATATGACCATTATGCTCGCCCTTTTGTTATGTGACTCTTGTTTCAAAAAATCTCCAGAGAACTTATCCCTGACCCTTCACATTGCATGGGTTTTAATATGTCAACATTTCTAAGAACAATGTGGTCTGTAAAGTGCCCAGGAGTGAAATGGAAGCACCCTTATCAATGATACTTTTGAAAATGTAATATGATTCTGGTTCCTCAAAACAGAACTCAACAGCAGGGCAAACTGATTGCTCCATTTGCTTCTAATGAGTTGGAGGAGGTGACCTCTGATGAAGGAGCAGGGGACACTAGGACACAGTGCTAAAAAACAATCTTCTTTTGTGAAATGAATGGAAAATCCCATTGCACAATTCTAAACAGTTACATTTTTCAACAGGCAGTAGGCCAGTTTAGCTTATTAAGACTCCTTCTTTTTTTCCCTTCTTGATATCTACTAGTATTTCCCCTATTTCCTTTCCATTTCACAGCACTCAAGGATTTCTATCTGTGCACTGTGAATGTGGATTAACCACAGACATCACAGTGGTCTCTTCCTGGCCCACTGTATCTCCCCTGGCCACAGCTTAGGTTTTGGTGCCTCGATAACTTTGCAAAGGGAACACCTGAGCTGCAAATGTTCCCTTTCCTATCATAATCTTAGTTTTCTTTGGGCCCAATTCAGAGACCTCTTCAGCTGGAGTTCCCTTTTATCTCCTAATACTTATACACTTGGCATGTGCTTGCTATGTAATGGATATATTCCTAAATGAATGCATACCACTGGTTATTTCACTACTTATACAGCACTTATCGATATCACTATGTTTAAATGTCAGGTTTTCCCAACTAGATTGTAATTTTCTAGAAGAGCAGAAGTTATCTTTCACTTTGGTACTTCTTAGGTGTGTATGGCAGAGACCTTTATATATAACAAATCAATGACTATTTTTTGAGTGAAAAGTAGGCAAGAGATATTGGTAGAAAATATGAAGACTCTTAACATAAAAAGTTCCTAACATTTTAAAGTATATTTGTATTTGGAAAACAATGCTGTAAGACTAAAGAAATGTCAACTAAGAAAGAATGTTAAAGATTTCACTAAAGTAGACATTGGAAATGGAATCATATTAAACGAAATTATCGAATTCAATAAGCAGCACTCTAAATTTTTCAAAAAGAAAATCTTTGAAGGGTACTAATCAATGACACACATACACGATGAAAAGAGAACCTAATGTTTAAAAGGTTAACAATATATGAGTTTTGATTCAAGATGCAAGATACCCTCTCCCTTTGAAATGTTGAAACGAAAAAAAATTAAGTTATGGATATTAAAAATAATTCCTTTAATTCCAAAGAGTCTTTTATATAGGGAACTTAAAACATGTTAAAATCTTATCTGGTAGTTAGATCATCTGCTATGGTCATGCTGAATCTAGGGGCAGGGGAGCCAGAAGGCATAGAAAGTCCAGTCACACAGTGCCAGTAATCTGACCAAGAAAGCTATACATGCCTTTTAAACCCTTGACTCATTCTTTGGTCATGGGGTTATATTTTTCCACACTCCTCATATAAAGAAAAAATAATGAGAAATATATATATATATATATATATATATATATATATATATATATTTTTTTTTTTTTTTTTTTTGAGGGCAGTGTCACTGGCCCTCATATGTGGGACCCGAACTGGGGCCACTGGCATCCCAAACCAGCGCTTAACCAATGCACCACTCGGCCGGCCCAAGAAATATAATTTTTAAAGATCTACTAGTAACCACCAAATTTAAAATTTTCTAGAAACCACCTTTCCTGTCCATTCCTACTGTCACTGCACTAACCTAAATTATTGTTTAATCTCTCTGTAGACTATTGCCATAACCTCCAACAGGACTCTCAGATCCTAGTCTCGCCCCTTACCAAATGTCCCTCTTACTACTGTGACATAAGTCTGCCCAAAGCAAGCAACTAAAAGATAGTACTGCTCCAATCTCATTTCACTGATTACTAAAGTCTTATAAAATCTGATCGCACTCTAACTAGCCAACTTTATTTTGCTACCATTGAAAAGAATAATATGTAAAACAGTTTTCTAATTGGATCAAGTAAATTAATCTTGACATGTTAGATCTCTCTTAAATGTCCAAAGGCCTTTGCCACAATGCCAGGCACAAAATAGACGCCCAATACACACAAATGTTAATTGATTAAATAATTGAAGAGATTTCTAAAAAGCACTTGTGAGGTACTGGTAAACTTATGCATGCCCTGTAAGCAGTTTTGTAATGTTACCATCTAACCATCTGAATGTAAATATTAATAGGGTTAACAGTTCTAAAAAGAAAAAAGAAGAAAAAAGAAAAAAGAAAAATAAGGTTAACAGTTCTAAAAAGAAAAAAGACAAAAAAGAAAAAAGAAGAAAAAGAAGAAGAGGAGGAGGAGGGGGAAGAGGAGGAGGAGGAGGAGGAGAGGAAGAAGAAGAGAGGCTCTTTTCCCCTTTCCCATCAAAACTGCTGCCCTCTAAAACATTCCCCTAAGGAGATTTGCCTGGTTTCCTCATCTTTCTCAGACAGAATTCTAAAGACACTTCCATATTTAGAGATATTAAGTTTATTTGAATACCAGAAGCCTAAGGCCCAAGTTTATTTGCCTTTATTAAACATTTCAATAAGATAGACCCAATAGCTATGAATATAAGAGCAACATCTGGATCTGTCATACCTGCCTAATAAATGGAGAGTGTTCCCAGGGATTTTAAGACAATACGTTAAAAAAGAAAAAAAAGAAAAAAACGACACAGTTAACATACTCTATATGCCACAGAATAAAAACACAGCTCATTTTTCCATGACTGAGAAGAATTAAGAATATTCTCATAGTAGTTTCTATTGCAATTACTTGCAAGATGCAAACTCTCTGTTTGCAACCAACTTGAGTCTCTGTCTGCAGGACAGGTATTCATAAATGTCCACTTCCCTGGTTTAATTTCAGTCTTAGGTGGGCAAACAAGCATAGTTTCACAATGGATCCCTTCTTGTCAACCCTCTATATGATTAGCTTCTTTGCAGTTTGATGATGATCAAACCCAGTGAATGCTACAGTTGGGTCACGCATGGGTCACTTCCTTGAGATTCGCCATCTTGCTATAACTACATCTAGCAAGGAGACAAGGAGACATCTAGCATTTTTTTAATTTCGTTTTGTTTTGGTCAATTACCATCAGACCACTTCTTAGGTAAAGAGCAAGGGGAAGCGCACAATTCCTAATAAGCTCATTATTAGTGATGCAAAGTCCCGCTCAGTCCTTGCCATGTAATGACCGACATTCACAATGGTACAAGTAGACAACTGACATTTTGCCTGAGCACGCCTCTCTAGCCAGTGATAATTAACCTGAAGGTAAAGAACCAGTCATTTTCTTAATACAACAAGGCACCTCTTTCCAAGTTGGGGCTCTTCCTGTTTTAATAATCAAAAGGAAAAGACCTTTGGTACTTAATATTTAAACAAAATGTTTAATATTTACACAGTAAAGTTCTTCTTCTGATATTAAACCAGCATTAAAGCAGGGATGGAAATTGGTTTATAATCTCTGACACTAGGCCTGGAGCCTTGTAGTGTAGTAAACAATGTCACTCTTCAGATGGGCACCACCTGCAATGGGTTCAGAAATGTCAACTGTAATTAAACATTTTATTTCAAGAATAATTCATAGGTTATGTACATGAAGGACTGCTTTACGCCATGAGATATTTCAAAGTGCTGGCTGTGTAAATAAAAAGCAGGTTTGTTTTTTTTCTTAGTGTGTGTTTTTTAAAAAGTACATGCAAACTGCCTGCGACCAACTTAATATTATTCTTAAACATATGCTTCATATTTTGCAAAGATTTCTAAAGTCAATTTCATGAAGCTTGACTGGTAATGATATGTCTCTGCCTTACCAATTATTTCTTCTAACTATAAGTCAGAATACTGTAGGGGGAAATAAAAGTTCTGATCTTCCACCAACTCACATGGTAAACTAACGGTAAAGTTGGAATTGGCCCTCATCAATGCTATGTTTCTCCTTGGGGGCTTTAGTTGTAACTTATGATTTCAATGAAAACCCGAAGAAAACTTACTATTTTTTAAATGATGACAAGTTTTTTAACAGGTGTGCGAGTCACCTATCACTTCCAATATGCTTTTAATCCTAATGAAAATTTAGAGTGAAATTATTTAATTAATAAGTGTATGTGTGCACGTGAGGGGACATGCATGCATGTGCACGTGACAAAGAGGGAGGAAGCAATACTTTCTATATCAATAAAAATTCATTCACTGTTCCTTGGTCGCAATTTGTTAAAGTTAACATAATGATTCAGAGATTTAAAATACGTTTTCCTTGGCCCTCCATCATAACATTCTATATCATTTCCCCAAAATAACAAGACTTAAGGGAAAAGATCTTAAGTAAAAATGCTATTAAAGGAATGAAAAAAATTGGGTGAAAGTGACACTTTTCTGTGCATTTAGTACAGTCCATTACAACCAGTGTTCTTTTCTCTAATTATTTAAGGCAACAGGAAAAATGACCCTCTGTCGGTCTGTCTCTCACTCACTGTCTCTCCCTGTTCTTTCTGAATTCATAGCCAAATATTTCACGATATACATCATCTACTAAAAAGAAGGCCTGGGTCGGCTGAGTGGCACGGTGGTTAAGCGCTGACTTGGAAAGCCAGCAGCCCCGGTTCGGATCCCACATATAAGGGCTAGTGACACTGCCCTGAAAAAAAAGAAAAAAAAAAAAAGAAGGCCTTACGTACACCAACAAGCTTAAACACAAACTGAAGAGGCAGACGTTTGATAGGAAACACAGAGCCCCACTTCTACCGGGTGGGTACCCTGCAGAGAGGCCTGGCAATGAGCAAAAGGAGCCACACCCATTGTGACACTGTTTCTGAGATAAAATGTTAGTTCTTTTTCAGTGGAAAAAATTTGTTGTTAATAGCAAAAAGCAACACACATAAATTCTTCTAAATCACTATTCCCAAATGAATGTACTATGGATATTTGTTAAAAGAATTATGATTGTGCTTCCTTTAATTAATAATCTTTTCTTTAGGATATATGATCATTATAAAAGCTGTGCAAAACGATGGGAAAAAGAAATGACATATTAAGAGAAAATGCTATAAATAATATGTGTACTGCTTAAAATTACATTACAATTAAAAACCTGATATCCAAGGAAAAGAACACTTGAAGGGAAATGACAACAGTATGTCAGAATATTGGGGTTATGAGTATTCATTTTCCCATTTCCCAAATTTTTGTAATGATACCATATGACTTTAATTATTAAACATCCATTTGCAGCAAGAAGATGCTTGGAGAATTAAAAAGTCCATGGTGGTAAACTTGTTCATTGAACCACAGTAGCCAAGAGGGGGAGAAGAAATTTGGTGAAGGCTTAGACCAAACACAATTTGAATTACTTTTTCTCCACACTCTCACTTAGAGAAGTGAGAAGACATAGAGAAGAGTCCAAGGAGAGTGTTTGTAAAATAGGTTGAACAGAGAAGGTAAAATGACCGTATCAGAATGGTTAGATAGCCTAGACCTGGAGTTTCGGTTAAACTAATTTCAGATACTAAGTATTAGATCCTTTTTATCTACCTGTTAAAATGATGTTGCAAGATAGAAGGACAAAAGCTCTCTCAGTCCAGCCATATCCAGTCCTAATTAGGAGAGTAGCAAAGACTGTGGTTTTTGTCAAAAAGCCTATAGCTATCACAACATAGGATTTTTGCTAGACAACAAGTTCAGCTACCTAAACCCCCACTGATTCAGACCAAATGTAGCATAAATTGACAATGCATTCTCAAATTCAGAAAGGAGTAAAGAACACATCTAAGGCCACAAACCTAGTAAATGACAGAACGAGTAAGATTGCAGAAATGATCAACTTGATAGCTTCACGAATTTCTTTATTCAAGTCATATAGATACATACATGCACCTTTTGTCTCAAACAGTCAATTAACATTTGGTGAGTATTTGTCATGTGGCTTAAAGAGCAAGATTTCTCATTTTCCCTTTCAACCTAACATGATCCCCCACTGCATCTCCCAACCATAATTTCTTCTCTGTAAATAATTCCATGATTGCAATGGACCTGCTATAATGACAGTACCGAAAGTCTTCCATGAGATAAAAACTATTTGCCGCCTTGTAGCCTTTAGGAGTAGAGAGCTACAGGGGTTCAAGTTTGAGATATTTTTCCTATAAAAACCAGGTGAAAGGCATGGCAGCCATGGAAGAATAATTAGAAAAAATAATTCTTTCCCTAGAGCCTTCTTCTTTGTCCACTGAGATGGGAAAGGCTTAGGAAGAAGAATCTTAAAGCACTATACCTGATCAAATAATAAGAATTCATTTAGAACAAATATAATATTAAAAGCTAATTTTTTCACCACAGAATTAATTGATTAATTTTCTCTCTACAAATATATTACTAAAACCTTCTCCCTGCACAAACTCTCAAAGCAAAATTAATGGTTTTTGTTTTGAAAATTAATTTAGATATTAAAAACTTATATTTTCCACCAAGATCTCAGTTACTCAGATTAAATATTAACCAAAAGCTGTCTTTTGCTTAAATAGAATTTATCCTTTGAAGTGTTTTTATTAATCTCTTCTGATGTAGGTGCTTGAAATTCTATGAAAGTGCTGCTGCTACCCGTTCTGTGCATCACTTACTGTAATTTATTTTCAGAACATAATTCTATTTATAAATGAAAATCCTATTAAAAGAAGACAAGAAAAATTAGTCCTAGACTTTGCATTGGTAGAGTAGAAACAAAATGAGCGGCCTAACCTGAAGTGACATTTACAAATTACCTGTTAATTTAAACTGGGTTGAGGGATGACAGAATTTAGTCAGACTGACAGGAAGTACCGAAGGAATGACAGTTGGGTCTGGCGTGGTCATAAAGCTCTTACTGCTGGCACATTTATCTGTGTTCCTCTACTACCCTACCACCTCCCCAAAAGTTCCCTGCTTAGTAAATAAAATATTTATAAAAATATTTACATTTTGTCAGATTAGTGAGTAAAGGTTTTATAAAGCTGGAAGTTCCCTCCTTTGTTTAAGGGGAGGGAATCATTCATTGAAAAAGGCTTCTAGCTTTAGTTATGTGAGTGACCCTCCTCCTCACCCAAATATTTAGGCCCAAATATCAGTTATTTTCTTCATGAGTGTCTTTGACTAAGCATGAGGGCCTAACAAGGCTACAATCAACTGAATACCTATATGTGGTCATAAAAATTTACACATCCCTCTCATTGTATACACACTTTCCAACGCAATGTTTCTGAAAACAAGCTATCAGAAAGAGCTGGTGCTCATTTTACTTTTTTGACTTGGTTTTTGATAATATCTTGGAAATAAAATTCTAAAATAATTATCTTTTTTAGGAAGAAGCCAAAATATGGTACAAATTGCTGTAAACTTAGATAATTCTAGTTCAATTTAAATTACCATCCAGGAGAGGAGATCCAAGATGGTGGGCTAGATAAATACTGTGCCGATTTCCTTCCATGAAAACATTAAAATTACAACTAAATTATACAACAATCAAACTGAGGAATTACGGAAGTCTGGCTGAACAAAAGTTTTATAACTAAGGATATAAAGAAAAGCCTCACTGAGACTGGTAGAAGTAGTGGAGATGTGAAATGGACTGGTCCCAAACCTTTATGTGGCAGTTGGGAAATGGAAGGGATATCTCAGCCACAGAGATTTCTCCCCAGAGGAGAGAGACCCAAGCCCCATACAGGCCTCCCCAGCCCAGAGTACCTGTGCCAGGAAGAGGAGGCCCCACAATATCTGGCTATGAAAAAAAGTGGGGATTCTGACAATCCAAGTGGGAAGGAAGGCTGCAGGAAACCCAGACATCCTCTCAAACAGCCCAAGCACAGACTCTCTCACTCACAGGCACTCACCTTGGGCTCCAGTGGAGAGACAGTAACTCGGGAGGTGATAGAGCCAGGACTGGAGGACAGTTGCTATTTCCCCTGTGTGGGCTCCTTCTCCAGTGCAGTCAGCAGAAAGATGCCCTCTTGCCTGTGTTGAGCCCTTGCGAAACTCGGCAAAATCTGAATTTGATTGGCTTGGTGGGCTCCACTGCTATACCATGATGACTCTCTCAGACCCTACCCCACACAACTCCCCGAAAGCCAGTGGCACTTTTTCAAAGAGCAAGCAGCCCCACCCGCATTGCACTCTTTCTTGAAAAACTACTTCAGTCTACAGGGCACAAGCATGCAGCAGCTGGTCCTGAGACTTTTGCTGAGTAGCTCCAGGCTCAGCATTGGCACCAAATCAGAGTCTACATTAACCTGGTGATCACAATTCTTCCCACTCTAGTGACTACCTGAGATCCCACCCCACCCAACTCATATACCACATGAGGCTTTATCAGGGACTGAACCTTAATGGAACCAGCAGGTGGCAGCAGGCATTAGAGTGTCCTTGCTTTTTCTGGAGTTACTCCAGGCCTGGTACTGACTGTCCTTAGTTCACAGCATAGCCTTTCCCACATGTCTCCAGAATAAGCACAGGGAGCCAACAATTGTGGATTACTTTCTAGCTCCTACCAGGAACTTCCTGGCCGGTCACAGGCAGTGGGTGACCTGAATCTGGAGCAGAACACCTTACAAGAGGCTACAGAACCAACATACCTGGGGGTTGGCTTCAGACAACAGCAGAGCACCACCCAATTAGCCCCACAAGTGTCATAGCAATGGGCAGTCTGAATGAGCACCAGAGCCTACTGAGGCGAATCTCACTCAGTGAGGTCAGCCCCTGCACAGAAGCATGTAAGCTGTGGACATGGCCAAACTCCACAGCCAATAAGCCTGAGGGTCAATCCCACCCACTGACATGCCAATAGCAACCAAGGCTCAACTATAACAGGAGGGCACAGAGAATCCACCAAAAGAAAACTGCTGGAGCACCCAGAGCAGGTAACAAAGGAGACTGTACCAGGGCCCCACAGGGCAGCTAAACTTAAGGCCACCCAGCCAAGACTGTGAGACATAGCAGATCTACCTAATACATAGAAACAAACAGAAAGACAGCCAACATAAGGAAACAAAGAAATGCATCCCAAATGAAAGAACAGAAGAAAAATTCAGAAAAAAAGAACTAAACCAAATGGAGGCAAGCAACCTACCAGATACAGAGTCAAAACAATAGTTAAAAGGATACTCAATGAACTCAGTGAGAGCTTCAACAAAGAGATAGCAAGCATAAAAATTGACATAAAAACCATAAAAAAGACCTAGTCAGAAGTGAAGAATACAATAACTGAAATGAAGAATACACTAGAAGGAATCACCAGCAGACTAGATGAAGCAGAGAACCCAATAAGAAATGTGGAAGACATGGCAGCAGAAAACACCCAATTGTAACAGCAAAAAAAAAAAAAGAACCCAAAAACATGAGGAGGGTTTAAGAGACCTCTGGGACAACATCAAACATAACAGCATTCACATCATAGGGGTACCAGAAGGAAAAGAGAGAAAGCAAGGAATTGAGAACATATTTGAAGAAATAATGATTGAAAACTTTCCTAATCTGGCAAAGGAAACAGATATACAAATCCAGGAAGCCCAGAAAGTCCCAAACAAGATGAACACAAACAGGACCACACCAAGACACATTGTAATTAAAATGGCAAAGGTTAAGACAAAGAGAGAATCCTAAAAGCAGCAAGAGAAAGGCAATGGAGCTCCTATAAGACTGTCAGCTGAGTTTTCAATAGAAACGTTGCAGGCCAGAAGGGATGGACAAATTTTCAACATGGTGAAAAGCAAGGATCTACAACCAAGAGTACTCTACCCAGCAAAGCTATTGTTTAGAATAGAAAGACAGATAAAAAGTTGCCCAGGCCAAAAAAAAAAAAAGCTAAAGGAGATCATCACTACCAAACCAGTATTACAAGGAATGTTAGAGAAACTTTTTTAAGATGTAAAAAAAAATAAATAAATAAATAAAATGATCAAAATGATCAATAATAAAATGGCAATAGCCACATACCTATCAACAATTACTTTCAATGAACCAGGGACAGAAGAGACAGTCTAGGGAATATAATCAATAATGTTGTAAATATTTTTTTAGGGGACCAGAAGGACTCGTGTCTTGTCAGGGAGACCACTTCATGGACAGTGTAGTGACCTGACCACTGCACTGTACATCTGAAGCTGCTGCTGAATAATATTAGATGTTGACTATAATTTAGCACATATATAATCATGGAATGTGGAATATAGTGTGGGGATGTAGTCAATGGAATTGTAATAGATACACATGATATCGAGGGTGGGGGGGCAGGGGAGAAGGAGAGGGAGGGGGAGTCACTTTTAAGGGGAAAAAGATAACTATTGCATTGTTTTGTACATCCGTAACTAATAATAATTTAAAATAAATAAATTAATGCTCCACTGAAAAGACACAGGATGGCTGAATGGATAAAAAAACAAAAACCCTTACATATGCTGCCTACAAGAGAATCACTTGAGATTGAAAGACACACACACAGAAAGTAAAGGGATAGAAGGTATTTTATAAAAATGGGGGGAAAATCTGAAGTAGCAATACTTATACCAGACAAAATAAATTTTATAACAAGAGACAAAGAAGGACACAGTAATCCCACTTCAAGATATTTATCCAAAAAAACCAAAACAGTACTTCAAGGGGTCATGTGCATCCATATGATCATTGAAGTATTGTTTATAATAGCCAAGGTGTGGAGGTGGCCTGGATATCTGTCAATGGAAGAGTGGATAAAATGAGGTGGTACATACATACAATGGAATATTGCTCAGCCATGGAAAGGAATAGATTCCTGCCATCTGCAGTGGCATGGATAGACCTGAAGGGTATTGTGCTGAGTGAAGTGTCAGACAGAGAAAGACAGATGCAATGTGATTTTGCTTATATGTGGAATCTAAAAAAACAAAATAAACAAACCAAACAGAAACAAACTCATAGATACAGAGAACATTTTTGTTGTTTACCAGATGGGAAGGGGTTGGGGCTTCCTGAAAAAGGGGAAGGGGTTAAGAAGCACAATTTGATTGTTACACTGTAATTATGGGGATGTAGGGTATAGCATAGGAACATAGTTAACAATATTATAATAACTATGTATGGTGTCAGATGAGTACTAGATTTATCAGGGTGATAGATGGAAGGGGGTTGGGGGACAGGATGAAAAAGGTGACAGGATAAGAAGTACGAACTGATAGTTACAAAATAGTCATGGGGATGCAAACCACAGGGAATATAGTCAATAATATGATAATAACTATGTATAGTGCCATGTGGGTACTAGACTAGTCAGGGGCATCTTTTCTTAAATTATATAAAGTCTAACCACTATGTTGTACACCTGAAATTAATATAAATAAAATAATATTGAATGTCAACTATAACTGAAATTTTTTTTTAAATGGGGAAAAAGTGAAGGAGAATAAGAGGTTCAAATTTCCAGGTATAAAACAAACATGTGCAGCATAGGGAATATAGTCAACAATATTGTGATAGTGTGGTACGGTGCCAGATGGTTGCTGGCTGGGCTTATCATAGTGATTACTTCTTTAGGCATGCTATGTTGAATAACTATGGTTTACACCTGAAACTAATATAATATTGTATGTTTGTTGTATTTTAATAAAATCTTTCTAAGACTTAAAAAAATATATAACTATCAGCTAGATTAGGTATCTGCATATATTATTCATATCTAAGTAGATTTTAGTATGTAGCAATTAAAACTTATTTTTATAAAACTTCTATTCCACCTTCAACTAACAAAGAGGTATGCTTTTCTGCCTGGTGGCCATAGCCTCAGTAGTACTAATAGGAGCTTTATATATGCATAGAGCCTAAAAACACATAGGCACAAATGTACACACACAGCACATACATAACACATTAACACATACGTACGACATGTATCTAATCATCTGGTTTTCCATGATCAGTTCTGCTTCATATCTTAAAAATCAAAACTAGTGTTCATTTTTTAAATAGGAAGCCATATTTATGCTCATAAATTAATGACAATATTTTTTTATAAATATAATTAAATTTAAGTAAAAATACATTGAAATAAAATTAAAATGATAAAATAAAGATAGGAGACCATCTTTGCACTTTTAAATTAATGACAATAAAAATATCCTTGTGTTTCATCTGCCTGCATCCTGGTCAAGGCTTCTTCTCATTTGCCTTCCCTAAATGAATTTCTCCATTTGAGAATTCAGCTATTTTCAAGGAATTGTTTCACTCTTTCTTTTTATTTACCTATTTTGGGATTCTATGGACTGTGCAAGGATAATTCCATAACACAAAAGTAATTGCTGTGAATTATTCACACCCTGATTCTCAGAATCTTTACAGAACTTGCAGTAACTATTCTGGGATGGAATATTATTGGGTGTAGGGCTACCTCTCTAAACAAATATCTCTACCTGTGGTTGGGATCCTACCAGTGACTATGAACTATGAAAGTTTCAGAAGATCACTGTTACCAAAGTACGGGACAATTTTATCTTGAACTTTTGATCCAAACTCCCTGTTTTTCTATCATGTTTTACCTAGTGATAAGCAATAATTTAATCTTTTAACACTGGGATAATCAGAATAATTACATGAATAATAGTATTTCTTAATAAGAAACTAGCTGTGAATAGACTAAAATGTTCATTTTGAATAAAAAAGTTTGAAATCTGAGATTCTGACAAAGAGAGGCTGTGGAAAAAACAAATCCTTTTCCTTGCAGTGCCTCATCCTGATTGGATGAGAGCCCATCCATTATAAAGTTCTCTCCATACAAATTCTGTGATTCCAATGATCAAGTATTTAAAGCTAACACCAAATTTAAAATAATTTTTTGGAAGGATAACCAAGAAAATTATTCAACTTTTCCTCCATTCCTTCACCCCAGAAGTACCATAGAAGACTTCCTGCCAATATAAAAGAAAAAGAAAATTAAAAGTCTCCTTTGTCCTCTTTCACACATAAAGAAAAACACTTTTTATACTAAATGCTAGTGTTGAGTCTTTCTTCAATCTGAGTTTGTAGATAAATTATAAATTATGTGTATCTTAGACTCCTCTGTCACATTGCTGTCAAGAAGCATATGCCTGTTTGGACAATCCTGGTTATTTCTACAAGATTTATGAAATGTTACTTTGCTCCAAGATTGATATCCATGTCCTTATTCAGTATATCAAGGGCATATGATAATGATAGCGATCAATGTTATTTTAACACTGCACAAAGGCCGGGGTGTCAAGGCTATCACTTCATTAGATGACAGGACTATTGATTATTAACTAGAGACTGGCTAAAATCAAAATACCTGTACAATCTCCACATAACAAAAAATTAGCAGTGGGTGAGCAGATAACATAATCTGCCAACCACTATAAAACTTTCTCAAAACTAAACAGAGTACGTACGTATGAGGAGCATTTCATAGGGTGTTTTGCAATAAGCAATTTCTCTTTTATGCCCTCTGACACTCTTATCCTCCCTCCTAAAGCTGAAATCATTTTAGACTTGCAACACTGCTTAAGTCCTGATATTATAATATAAGTGCTCATTAGAAATTGAGGGGAAGGGGGTTGAGAAAACTATTAAAGTTGGGTGGGAGTGGAGGGGAGAGAAAGGGAGTGAGGAGTTACAGGTGTTAAAGGAAACAATTAAAGGCTATTTATGACCTACTTTTCTTTAATCTTTCTAGTTCTGCCTTTTTAAAAATAGATGTTTTGTAAATATTGCAGGGCTAAAGGAAACCACATAGTTTTCTTTCCCTGTCAAGAGATGTATTATTATTTAGTTGGCTCCAATCGTTTTTTACACGCAAATTTATCAGAAGTCCATTCTCTTTGCCCTGAGTTATGAGCTATGAAATTTGCACACTCTCATTGCAGGTGTTAAAGAGACCTCTCTATCCTAGAGTCATATATTTGGACTCTAAGGCAATTTTCCCATCATGTCTGCTTTAATTGGGCCATGCTTCCTAATTAGCATAATTTCCCCCTTGACCAGCCCTCTATGTGCACATATGTAGAAAAAGGGAAGTGGGTTAAAAGGAGGGCAGTGGAAAAAAGAAAAAAAAAAAAAACAGCTTGTTCAAAACAGTGACTTGAACACTTCCTAATAGAGCTCTAGGAACTCATCCTAGGTAAAGCAAATGGCATGAGGCATGTGGAAAACTGATTAGTGAGGACCAAAGCAGACGTTTATTGCCCAGAGGTAGAAAGTCCACTAATCTTCCTGTTAAACTTCTGTTTTCATTTCCTTCTCAACTAACCTCACTCTGGACCAAATTCATCACCTGTCTTAAATCTCCAACTGCTATGGAAATCAAAGAAGTCAAGAGAACAGTGAATGGAACCTCATGGGAATTTATTTCCCCATTCATCCCTGCATTCCCAAAGACTATTTTGAAGTGCTGAAATGTCAAAGACTTGACCCTTAGAACTTTCACTACATTTTTGCTTCTCACAAGCAGCCTCAGGAACCCCACATCCAAACTCCTACCCAATAAAGCCCAGGATCCTATTGCAAGCTATATGCCATATCACCAGGGGTCTGGAGGAAGGCAGATGGGACTGACTTCAGCAAATTATTGAACACACAGAAAAGAAAATCTTTGTCTGATTGCAACATGAGGATATAATGGGAGACTTCCATGTCATGAGATTAAGTCACAGGCCAAACTTTTTGATGGTGCTAGACTAATATGGCAGGGCCCTTTTGATAAGTGAGAAATCTTAAAAATGCAAGTCTTAAAAAAGACCACCAAAACTGGAACAATTTGAACAACAAAATAAATAACAGTATTGGATTATAGTCCAAAGTATAATATATATATATATATATATATATATATATATATATATATATATGAATAATTAAATAAATGATAAAAAGAGAAAACTCTTCCTTGGAAAACTTTTGAATAACTTATGGAGATACTCTCCCCTTAGGAGGTGGTTCGTAGTGCACTCCCCTCACTGCCCTACCCATCTTCCCTTTCTTTGAACTGGACTGGACTGAGTGACTTGCTTCCAAAGAATAAAGTAGGCGAGGGGGGTGCGGGGAGGGGAGTAAGAAGTAAATTTAGAGTAGAAACATTTGCCGAATGTTACCTGGGCCACATGATCAAGATTAATATCACCAGTAGTGAGTTATGTTGATAACATGTGCCCTCCTGTTAGGCTGTGACATGAAGGCCACATCACCTTCGTGGTTTCCTTCTCAAAAATGTGTAGCACCAGTCTAACAAGAAGAAGAGCATCGGACAATACCAAATTGAGAGACATTCCAGAAAATAACTGACTAGTAATCTTCAAAACTGTCAAGGTCATGAAAACATGGAAAGCCTGAGTAACTGTCACAGACCATGGAGATGAAGTAGTGATATTTAAAAGTGATGCAATGTTTTAGTGCAATGTAATATTCTGAATTGATCTTGGAATAGAAAAACAACATTAGTGGAAAAACCAGTGAAATCTGAATAAAGTCTGGAGTTTAATGAATGTAGAATATGAACATTAGGGAAACCTGGGTGAGGGATATGCAGGAACTGTCTAAATTCTCTTTGCAACTATTCGGTAAATCTAAAATCATTCCTAACTAAAATGTTTATTTTAAAAATCCAAAAATATTCCTATAATGACCAGCCTAGAGTTGTTTCATTGTGTAAAGAAAAAGAATAAAAATGTAGGGGCTGGCCGAGTGGCTCACTCGGTTAGGATTTGGCTTGGGAGCATGAGCTCTGAGCAGCAGAGCCACCGGTTTGGATCCCACATGGGGGTCAGTGACACTGTGCTCTCTATAGCTAAGATGGTGAACAACAGTTCAACCTGGAGCTGGGCTGCCGTGAGTAGCCAGTGACAGTGCAAGCTGCAGCAGGGCTGCAGTAGGCTGCCATGAGCTACCGTGAGTGGCTGGCAGCTGGCGTGAGTGGCCGTCAGCCATCAGAGCTGCTGTGAGCAGCCGTTCAACAGCCGGTGACCCACTGCCTCACCCAGGAAGAGCGCAATGATAATACCAACATGGGCCAGTGACACAGCATCCTCCACAACTAGGTTGAAGAACCAAAGAAGAGCAGCTTATCTGTTCCCCGTCCCCGATTCCCCAACACTGTTCCCCTTCCCTAACACTGTTCCCCTTCCCTAATTCCCCAATAAAATCTTTACAAGAATAAAAATGTAGAGGATAGCATTTTTGACAAGAAAGGACAACCTATTTGTATAAAACATAACAGAACAAATATACATGTACACACATACATACATACATACATACATACATATGCATATATAAATGTACATGTAAGGTATTGACATCCACATATATAGATAGACTGTAATAAATAGAAATATAGATTGACCAATAGTATGACTGCAATTCTATTATTTATTTATTCATTTATCATTTTCTTCATTCACTCATCTACTATCTTGAAATAGAAAGTAACTACTACATGAGGATTTTGCTATGGGCAGAATGAATATGAAATTTACCCCCAGGAAGTTTTTATATAAACTCTTTTTTCGTGTGTGTTCCAAAACTTTTAAATTGCAAGATTTCATGTATTCTTCAGAAGTATTAGGTTTTTTGAGTAAAATTTTTGGGTTCCATATCCAGACATACCATTTATTGAATATGTGGTTCTGAGCAAGATTTTTGACATCTACATGTTTCTGTTTTCTGGTCTGGAAAATGTGTACTATAATAATTTTTACCTCCCAAAGCTGTCATAAAAGTAAAATAAATCCTCACATATGTTATAAAATGTTATGCAAATGTTGTCTGTAACTCAAAGGATGTGTAATTTAGTAGAGCTCATTAGAAATAGAAACCATGTCGGCCTGCTGGGTGGCTCAGTTGGTTAGAACATGAGCTCTGAGCAATAGGGTTGCCAGTTCGATTCCCACATGGGCCAGTGGGCTGTGTCTGAGCTGAGCTGCCACTGAGCTGTAAACGTGTGGCAGGATGACTCAGCTGGTGAGAGTGCATGCTCTTAACAACAAGGTTGCTGGTTAGACTCCTGCATGGGATGGTGGGCTGCACTCCCGCAACTAGATTGAAAGCAGAGACTGGACTTGAAGCTGAGCTTACACCTTCCACAACTAAGATTGAAGGTAAACAACTTGACTTGAAGCTGATAAGTCCTGGAAAAACACAATGTTCCCCTTCCCCAATTCCCCAACACAGTTCCCTTCCCCTCAAAATGAAACGGGAACCATAGTAGAATGAGGAATCAGAAAGGAGAAGGGGGTTCTGACATTGGAGATAGGAAGAACCCAAGAAGAATACTTTCTCTACATCATAATCTTGCCTGGAGTCAGCTTTGTAACTGAATATGTAAAATGTCCAGAAGTAAAATACAAAACAGTCTTGTGATGTAAGTAAAACTCATACTTTACTATCCTCATAAATGAATGATGCACCAGAGGCCCAAAGATAGAATAAGCTGCTCAAAATTCCATACTGAGCCATTAACACATAAAACTTAAGAATTTAGTCTCTTTGGCATTGAGAGTGTTTTTGTTGTTGTTTTGGGGTTTTGTTGTTGTTGCTTTGCCATTTAACGCACCCTTTGTGCTTATGCCCACTTCATCAGGACTCAAAGCCTAAAACTTTGTTTTGGGTTTATCAATGACTGCAGTTGGGATATTTTTGTATGACTGTTTTGGCAGATGGAATGCCAAAGCCCCCACATCACTGTTCTTCAATATAATCCCAGCTAATGCTGTCAAATTTCTCACCGCCCACTCATGGCCTGTTTTATTGTCTATAACCCCACACCACTGGCTTTCTATGAGAGGCTCTTACTGCAAGCTACATGCCAGTACTCACTCTCTTCCCTTCCTTGCATTATATGATACAATTAAATCATGATATACTTGTATTTTAATGTTATATTTATAACTGTACATATGCCCAAAGGCTTTAGTGGGAGTTACATTTTTATATCTTGAAAAAAAATACATATTCAAAACATCAGTTTTTGAAATCAAGAAAATTCCTTTAGTAGTTTTCTTCTTTTTGCAAGACAAGACTAAAGTCAAAGTTTTCCCTAGGCTAGTCTATGGAGAATTAGATCAATTTGAAAAGTTTTTTGCTTTTATTGAAAAGATTCTGATGGTTCTTCTAGCTGTTTTTTCACACACGTGGCATAAAGGTGACAGTCTGCTTCAACTCAATATTTCAAGTCCACGACCATTTATTGAGTTCTAACTTCTTGAGATAAATAAAATGAATGAGTTCCATTCTTCAAAGAATTTACTATTTAGTGAATGTGGAAAATAAAACAAATAGAAAATAATATAGTAATTTTGTATTAGGCTTATGTACAAATACATTGCTATTGAGGTTTAGTCAGGGCTGTTGGGGAGAGAGGAATAAGGTAAAAAAGTGGAAGAGAAAAAGAGCTATTTGAGCTAGATCTTCAATAATATGTAAAGGTTTAATAGGAGAACAAGAAGAAATGCATTGTGTATCTAAGCAGAGAGACTCACATAAGCACAGACACAGAAATATCAGTTAAGGAGGCTCTTGGTACTAGGGATTCAAGCGGGCAAGACCAGAGATGATAAGGCAAAATATGATTGGGAGCAGTTTTTGAAAGACATTACAGTCCAGTTTAGGTAGTTGGGGATTTTTAACTTCCTAGCTATGTAGATCTATCAGAGGGTTTTATGAAGAATGGGGAGTTAGGGAGGGGTGCAGAGGTCATGACTAATAACAGAACAGTCAAGGAAAGACTAACAAAATCATCCAGGCTAGTTAAATAGCATTCTTGGAAAATAGTTCTCAATTCATTAAACAAATTTAATTCAGTTTTAAAAATATGAACTTATATAATGGTTTCTATCAGCCAGAGTTGAGTCAGGAAAACAGAAACCACTCTAGGTATTTCAGACGGAAATGGATTGAGAACAGGGAATTAGTGGTTTGATATCTGTTAGAAAAGCTGGGGGAGGAAAGGTCAGGGAAGCCACTACTAACATTCAGTAAGTCAGGAAATGTATTAATTTAAGGAAACTGATGCTGATTATTTCAGCCATCTTCAGCATCTAAGAGGTGCTAAGGAATTGCACCTCCGAAAAAACTCTGGTATAACCTTATCTTTGCTGTCTGTCATAGTCCCAACACCTGCCCAATAATGCCCAGAGGCAATAATGATTTCTGATTCTCTTTTACCTTCCACCTTTGCTCAAATATCTTTCATTGGTAGTATCTGAAGGGGAATTCTGTTTTCAGACATTTAGTTCTTATGTTTTGAAGCCCCTGCAATACTGGTAATGCAGATAATATAGAAAATGGTATTCAGTTGCCAATAGACACCCTGGCACACTGAGCAAGAAAAGTCCAGACCTGCTGCAAATATTATTTACATGGAATCAATAATAAAATCTGAAGTTTTCAGATACATTGGAAAAACAAAATAACAAATAAAAAAAACTAAAGGACTAGTTTCCAAGAATTATTAGTCTCTGTTCTACCCTTTTATAATTCCCCAAAGGTTTTCCCAGTTCAGGTGTACCAAAACTCAGTAGCCAAAACCTGTCTACCCATTGGGACTTATAAATCAAGTTCCAACTAACTCAGTCTCAAAAATTTGAGTAATTTCACAAGACTTTTGAAGATTTGAGAGACACAGGAAATATTTATTTTGTCAGATTGAAATGGAATTAGGTACTTAAGGGTAAAATCTCATACAAGAATGAACATGGAATTTTCTGTGAGGTTTTCAAACACATATGAAAGGTTCACCAAATATTGCAATTCTGATCATCTACACAAACATATACGCAAATACATTCAGGTCCTTATATCCTTCAGTGGATTCCCCTTGCTCTTAGGATAAAGTCCAGAACATCGCCCTTGACTGCCTCTCCAGGCTTATCTCATACACCTCTGCTCCCCACTTGGAGCCCTGAACCCACTCTGGCTTTCTTTCAATCTTTCTTTGCATAGTTCCTTCTTCATCTGCCCTGGATGTCCTTACCCCACCCCCTCCCCTGCCTCCTTTTACTGTCTTTCAAACATAAGTTTACATGTCACTTCCCCTGAGGGTCTCCCCTGCTCATCAGTCTAAGACCTCCATTATCCCCCCTCCATCATGCTCTATGCTTTTTCCACACAGAATTTACCTCCAGTAATCATATAATTATGTACATAACTTATTGTTAATTATTTCTTGTATTTCTGTCGCTTCCAATAAATTTTACAAAGACTATGACCTCCATTTGACTTGTTTATAACTGTATCTTCAGAGTCTATCGCACAGTCTGTCACAGCAGGCACTCGATAACTATTTGTTAGGAAAAGAAAGGATGGAAGTAAAGATGAAAACAAAGGAAGGAGGGAGGGAAAAGAAGAGCAGTGCTGGCCCCTATCACCATTCCACACAATGGCTACTCTCTTGTAAACAAATTCTTTGAGGTTATTTCTCCACATTTTCTCTTAATATATGAGACTACTAAAAACTGGTGAGTTCCTTCTTAGGCCAATCGAAGTTTCACAATCTTTGGAGGAAATTCTTGAATGGTGGACCACTGATTGGGAATGGATTTTGTAAATGAGAGAGAATGATGAGTTCCAACAGAGTGAAACAAGAAGCCATGGGCTCTGGATCAGGCTGCCTTTGGACAAGCTGGGGTGTGTGTGTGTGGGGGGGTGTCTGGCAGCTAGTCAAGGAATGAGAAAGCTTTTTCAGCAGCCACAACACCCTCTTTCTTTTTGCAATTTCTGATCTGTGGCAGCTGCATCTCCAGAGTGACAGTTACCCAAAAATGGGTGAAATTAGCAGGAAAACACACTTATTTTGCATGCTATCATCTAAAATAGGCCATGGGATGGGGGAAGGGAAGAACATTTTGATCCAAAATTACTGTAGACTGTAGCCAGAAGAAGTTGGGCTGCTTTTTCTCAAATGTGTTGTCAATAGGTGATTGTCAGATGACTCAAGCTTTTACATGTAAGCTAATTCAGAGATCCAAATGCAAAACCCAGCACTCAGGGACATCATTTGGATTTTTAATGCTCCCTCGGGAACCTAGAGCCCTTAAAGCAATGAATGGATTACAATGAAGCATAAATACAGTATTTTCATTACTGACAGACATAATCTTATTCTAAAATGGTCTGTTATTTGAAGGAAAATAATATCCACTTTTAGCAGCCCAACTGAAATTTTAAGAGTTAAGAACCCCTCAGCTTGGATAAACTCATAAACATATGAAAATTAATTTTGCATTATTCTTTGAAACTTCACATTTAGGACAAGCAGCAAAACTGGCAATGTCTTTTTGTTATTCTGTCAACTTAAAAGGAAAGAACACAATTAGGGATGTGGCAATTTTTCTACTCCTTTCTCTGCCCCTCAGCAGCTGAATGGCATCTTTGTGCAGCAGCATCTTAAACAGCAAACAGAGATGTTGCTGATTGATGCATGGAGTAATCTCACAAGATCAGGTGCAATAGCTAAGTTTAGGAATCTTGATAGGTGAAGCCATACACAGACACACACACACACACACACACACACACACACACACACACTCTTCAAAAGTTGCCTGAATAGACATAAAGTGTGGGGGTGAAAAGCACGTACTCTGAAGCCAAACTGCCTATAGTTGCATCCCTTGCTTTGCTACTTAACAACAGTGGAACTTTGAGCAAGTCATTTATCCCTCTGTACCTCACTTTCCTCATCTGTAAAATAAGAGTAATAATATTATCACCCAAATGATTGCTGTGAGGCTGAAATGCACTGGTAAATGTGAAGTAGTTAGGAGAGTCACCTGATGCATACTAAAATATAGATAAATGGTACTTTTGATGATGCCACCTTCCTAAAAAGGTGTTCTACAGCCTGGACTCTTCCTCCAAAATAAACCTATTTATGAGTACCTTTGGTAGCTACATTCATTGCTAAGTGTCGTATACTTACATAAATATGCTCTGAATGATAAAAACTTGGTATTTATGATGCCAAGCCACACATAAATGTTTGTCTAAGGCAGTTTCTATAAATAGCCAGAGAGTAAATATTTTAGGCTTTGCAACTACTCAACTCTGTTGTTGTAGCATGATAGCAACTATAGACAATATTTAATGAATGAGCATGACTGTGTTTCAATAAAACTTTATTTATAAATATAGGAAATGGGTTAGATTTAGCCCCAGAGTATAGTTTGCCTACTCCTGATCTAATGAATTCTTTGATTAAGAAATCTTGGCATAAGTCGTTTCCTAAACAAAAGGATATACAGAAATGGGATTCAAATCTCCTTAGATATTTAATCACAAGTCACTCTGTACTTTTGAGTGAAGTCCTTCCTGACATCATACTTAAATCCTCTGAGGCCTTTAGGAAGCTTCAGTTTCCTCCCAAACTCACAAAAAAAGTTTCAGACTAATACCAGGACCATCATCATCTCAGACACCTTCATTCCTCATCAGATTTATAGTCACAGCTCTAACTGCAATCCATGCTTTACCCTTACTCCCTATAGTTCATCCTCAATTTAGCAGCCAGGGTGCTCCTTATAAAATGTGTCAGATCATGTCTCTCTTTTATTTGAAACCCTCCAAGCAGCTCTCTCTGTCACTCGGAGTAAAATCCAAACTCCCATTGGTAGCGGTTGAGACCCTCTGAGCTGGTCTTCTCTCTGGCATTATCTTTTACTATTGTCTCCCTCTGCTTACTCCAAGTCTCCTGCCACAGGGGTTTTGAGCTTATTCACTCTTTCTTTTGGCACGTGGCTGGATCATCCCCACCATTAGGTTTTTGCTCAGATACCATTTCTAAGTAAGCCTACGCTGAAACTCTTATTTTCAATTTAACCCTCAGCTACTACTCTCTCTGTCTTACTTTTCTGCTTTAGGTTTCATAGCCCTTATTATATTTATTATTTTTTTCATTTTTCTTTTTCTTTTTTTTTTCTGTTTTTGGTCTTCCACCCACTAGAATGAGAGCTACAGCAGGTAGGGATTTTGCTCACATCTATATCTCCAGCATGGAAAATAATCTTTGTCACAAATCTTTGTTGAACAAATAACTCTATTAAGCTCTGCGTATGTACCAAGGATGGTTATAAGTGCTTTAAAGGTATTATTTGCTTTAATCCTCACAACCTTGTAAGTAGATGCTATTATACTCCACATTGCAAATGAGGAAACTGAAGCAATAAAAGGTTAAATGAATTGCCGCACATCACATGGCAAGTAGAGAAAGCATGGACTTGCATGGAAGCCATCTAGCCCCAGTCTCTGTGCTCCCGACCACCACATTCTACTCTCTTTATTTAATCCTCACTTCTCCTCCAGTGAAGGATGATGATTACCCTGGTTTTACTGGTAAGGAAAGTGAAGCTTAGCGACATTAAGTAACTTTATCTAGGTCACAATGCTATAAATTGAAAGGCTAGGATTCAAGTTATGTTTGCCTATCTCAAAAAATCACAAAAGTTTATGTGATGAGCTTTGACAAAGGAAAGCTGATACAATTTTACAAACACACAACCTTTCATATATTGATGAACTTAAAGCAACCATCTATAATAGAAATCCCTTGTCCAACATCTCACTGCATGTAGCCAGTTCTCCAGAACTAAAGGGCTTGCTGTATAATATCAGTAAGCCTGGGTTAAGACATTGCCATCGTCCCTGCGGCATTAAGGAGAGAGAAGGAAATGATGGTAAACACTTTTGCACAAGGTGATACAGCTGCCTGTAATGAAGGAGAACATAAATCCAAGGACTTACATTTCAAATTTGGCCAGTTAGCTCATCCTGATATTCTCAAATTAAATTCCAAACCCTAAAGGTCAGATATGTACAAGGTGAGATTCAAGAAGAACTCAAAAGTTGGTGGCAGTGTGCATGGAAAAACGACTAACTCCACTTGGAATACATATAAAAGCAATGCCTACCACTGAGCACATTTGAGTCAGGACCTCTTTTCCATGAAAAGGATGACTAAACAAAGGTCAGGCATGGGAGCAATGGTTGAACCAGGCCTCGCATCAGGAAGGACTGGGCAAATCCAAACAAAGGTGACAAGCACACGCAGGAACTGTTGTTCTAATTCCAGAAAAACATAAAAAAGAATGGGCCATCTGGAAATGCTAATTTCTAAAATGACATGGATAAACAAAAAATGCTTTATTTTATATTTTATTTTAAAAACGTTAGGTACATAAGGAGGCTATAAATACTTAAAGATGTGCTATTGCTTGCATTTTAAAGCAGTTAAAATTGCAATGATGCAGCAAGAGGTATCACAAAAGACCTGGAATTTTAATAATTTGGAGAGAGCTTCTGATGCACGAAGGCAAGGGGAGGGATTAGATTCTTGATATCCAGTTCTCATCACACCAGGAATCTCATATTAATGTTTGTTAGGAAAAGGAATCCACCATAATTCCTGCAGCCTTAATGTTGAACAGAAATGTCAATATGTTTTATTCAACCTTTTATTTTTCTTCATAAGGTAAAATCTGGCTTATATAACTCAGTGCATAATAACCCTCAGAAGTTTAGGAAAGACAAAAATATATACTTATATTTTATAATTATTTGGTAATTAATAAGTTCCCATCATTATCCAGAATGAACAACTACCACTACAAAATATTCTATGTATATATGTGTATCTATATATGTGTGTGTGTATATACATGTATATTTAAACTATTTTAAAATATGCAAAATATTTTAAAATATTTCTCAAAGGGTTAAGGAAATAAAACACTATATGAAAATATAATATGATTTTAAATGTTACATGTGGAAGAATATTTTAAGCAGGTTCCACTGTGTCTAGATATATATATGTCTGCACACAATCAGAAACGTATAATAAAAGGCAATCACAAAATCCTCAGAAACTCAACAATGATGAATAGAAATAATTTGATTAGAGAATATAACCTTTGAGGCCAAAGAAAGCTACATAAAATTCTCAACACTGAGCTCAACACTTGGGGGTTGGAGGAGAGGAGAACAAATGAGATTTTAAACATATTTTACTAAAGTTTGATAGTTCAGAATGTTGCTCTGGAGCTTTCAGTAAATATAGGCCATATCTTTACTATTATCTACAGCCACAGCCATGTGAGCATACACACACATGTGTATGCATGTGCACACACACACATACGCACACACACACCAGTAAGTGGAATTTCTCACTATATTTAAAAGCTAGACTTGCTGCGTTTAAAATGTATGGAATTTATTTTTAAACCAGCCATATCTGAATTCAATGCCTTATATTTTGAGTTTTAATTCCAATCATGCTAATTCTAAGTCACAAACATATATCTGCTGGTAATGAAGGTTGTTTAATTAGGTCCAGATAAAATAGCTCCAATTCTGTTTCTGATCCACCTGTCAAAGCAAATCAGTCTTTTACATGGCTAAAAAAAAAACAAATTAGACTAGCTGATGACTTTTTGAATATTCAAGTAGACACACCGAGGATAAATCCAAATAGAACTTGTGACTGAACAAAAGCCTGAAACGTGACCTCAAAGATGAAGATACCCTATTCTGCCAAAAGCAAATTTGCAAGCAGGGTCCTTCCAGTATTATGAAGTCAAGGACAGGGTGCTGACAAGAAGTAACGAGTAGGATAACAAAAATGGAACAAGCACTTCAAGAAATCAAATCTGCAACAGTGTAGGGCAAAGTACCAGCTCAAGGCAGTGCAAAAAAATACAAGCAATGATAAAAGCTGTGTTGGAGAAGGTCAGTTTACCATTTTGACTGTCAAGGAAATTTGAAAACAAGAGACATCCTAACTCATGGAGTATACATTATCCAAGTTACATATAAATTGTTGTTAAGTCTACTAAAGGTAGAAAAACTGCCTCCCTTACTAGCCTAGTATGAATAGTTTTAGAATATTCTCGTCATACGGTTCTAGTTTACTTGTGTATAAAGCATTATCTATTTGAAGATAGATCCATGGAAGCAAAAGGGTAAAGTGTTTTGAAATTAGCATGATAGCCATGTGAACAGGACACTTTAGATGGCAGAACACAAAGGGGAAGAAACAAAGAATAACCAAAAATCCAAATCCTTGGAGTCTGATTGGTCGTCACTTCTAGATAAGCCTCTCAGAATATTCCATCCTCACATGGTTGGTTCCTGAGCAAAGACATGAGATAGAGTCGGTAGTCAAGGCTTCAGGCATCTGACTGTCCTCTAACTCCTCACTATTACATTCAGAAAGGAGACTCATGCTCAGCTCTCTCATTCTCACGTTGCTTTATACAAGACACACAAAAATAAAAATAAAAATCTATGGTGTGAACATTGCATAGAAGTTTATTTTATATATACATAAACTTATTTTATTATAACATATATGTTATATATTATTATTTATTACCTTTTATATTATTACTTACTATAATAGTAACAAGTAATAATATATGTTATAACATATATTTTGTTATATGTTATAATGATATAATTTGTATTATACTATATATAATATAATAACATATTATTTCTTAATATAATACATATACATGAGCTACATGGATAATTAAATGGGGAAATGATTTAAAAAACAATGGAATAACTGAATATCCAATGGAATAAAATGAAACTTGCTCCTTATCTCACACCATACACAAAACTAATTTAAAATGGATAATAGACGTAAATGTAAAAAATGAAACTATAAAATTTCTGGACAAGTATAGGATAAAATCTTCCTTGGGGTTGGTAGAAATTTCTTAGGTTAAAACAAAAAAAACACATGAATCATAGAAGAAAAGACTGATAAATTGGGCCTTAAAGTTTTTGCTCTTCTAAGCATGACATTAAACATATATAAAATACAAGGTACAGGCATAAAAATTTTGCTATACCAATAGCAGCTGAAAAATAATAAGAAAAACAACTCAATTTTAAAAATGGGTAAAAGATCTGAACAAACATTTTACAAATGGTAATGTACAAATGGCTAATAAGCACATAGAAAAACCTTTGTCATTAAGTCATCATGGAAATAAAAATTAAAACTACAATGAGATACTATTAGACACACATTAGAATGTTTACAATTAAAAAGACTGACAATACCAAGTCTTGGCAAGGACATGAAGCAACTGGAATTCTCATATATTGGTTGTATAATGTGGTACAAACACTTGAAAAGAGTTTGACACTTGAAAAAACCTTCCTATAACCTTGAAAATATCATATGACCCAGAAAACCCATCCAATTCCATTTTAGCTTTGACTTCAATCATGCCTGAAAGTTTACTTGATCCAGAAAGCAGAAAAAAATGAAGTATATATTAACAGAATGCTGCCTGGGGAGGAGCACAAAGTAGCATTTTGAAGAGATGGGAATGTTTTCTGTATATTGAGTGTGCTGGTAGTTACAAGGGTATGAAATTGGTCAAAGCTCATTAAAATATACATTGAAATGGGTACATTTTATTATATATATAATTACCTCAATAAAGTTTATTTAAATAATATTAGAGTTGAAAAACACCTATCTCTGTCTTATATTATTGTGTTGTTGGAAAAGTCAGAACACATTTTGTCTATGTTTTTCAAAGGTCATTTATTTATATAAAGAACAAAGATCAATCAATGATATATTGCCCGTTTCGTTCAATAACCTTTTGCCGTCTTTCGGTGAGCTTCATAATTCCTCATTCATAGTGGGACCTGTCTTTATTTGTGAAAAATTGAACAAGGTGCTGATTTACAGCCTTATCTGAATTGAACATTATACTATGCAAGGAGTTCTGAAGACAGCAAAACAAGTGGAAGTCTGATGGGGCAAGGTCAGGTGAGTATGGTGGGTGTGGCAACACATCCCATCCAAGCTCCAATAATTTTTGACAGGTGATCATATTTGTGTGTGGTCTCGTGTTGTCGAGATGGAACACAAGTCCTTTACAATTAACAAGCTCTGGACATTTCTGGATGATGGATTCATTCACACTGTCCAGTTGCCGACGGTGCACATTTGAATTGATTGTTTGGTTCCTTGGTAGGAGCTCGAAAAACACGACACCTTTAAAATCCCACCACACTGAGAGCATAACCTTCCTTTGATGAATGTCTGCTTTTGATGTCGTTTGAGGCAAATCATCACATCGGGACCAAGACTGTTTGCACACCACATTGTTGTAAACGATCCACTTCTCATCATCAGTTATCAGTCACTTCAAAAAAGGATTGTTTTCCTCATGTTTTATGAGCATATTGCAGATATTTATACATGCCATCAAATGAACTTCTTTGAGTTCACATGGAACCCAGATAACGAGCTTCTTCAGGTGGTCGTGAACACTTGGATGATGGATGCTCAATGTTTCTGCAATCTCTCATGTCATGTAATGTGGGTTTGACTTGATCAATGCCTTTATTTTGTCATCATCAACCTCGGTGGGCCTCCCTGACGGAGGAGCATCGTGGAGATCAAAATCACCAGCACAGAATTTCGTGAACCATCGTTGGCACTGACATTCTTGGAGAGCATTGTCACCGTAAACTTTATGCAAACTTTCACAAGCTTGATGCGTGTTCTTCCCTTTATAGAAGAAAAACAGTAAAATATGGCAAAAATGCACAGTTTGGTCTTCCATCTTCAACTTTATAAAATCTCCAAAATTCAACCAAATCTCTCTTTTTTTTTTTAAGAATGAAGCTAGAGGTGTCAGCTGTCAAATGACATAGCAATAACATAGATGCGAATGACTCTAGTATTTCCAAAAATGAACTAGTGCCATCTGTTGCAAACAAATGTCATGAACTTTTTTGACAACACAATAGATAACGAATAAAGACCAAGGAATTTTGTCCCACTCAGTCAGACAGCTAGTAGGGCTAATAAAAGTAGTTAAAAAATATCTTGTCCTAAATCTCAATGCAGCACTCCCTGTGCAACTGCTACCCTTTCACTGAACTATAAAATTAATTTCAATGGAATTTATGTTAAAATGGCCTGGAGATTAGGAATTTTAATTCCTCAAATAAAGTTAAGAGATTTTGTGAGAGGGACAATGATGATGATGGTGAAGATGAGCCTGTACAAATTTCATTGTCTCTTTCTCAAGAAATAGACCTCAATTTCCATTTCTTTTTCCCCACTCTCAATCTATGTAGTCTGGGAATTATGCTAAACTCCCATTAGCATATGATTATATGCTAAAATAATAATTAGGATATATGGTTGAATAAAATATATTTTCAAATTTCATTTGTTTCTTTTTTAACATCTCTGTGGAAAATTTTAAATTGCATATATAACTCGCATTTTTGTTTAGCATTATATTTCTAGAAGAAAGTACTGGTTTACACAATTACTATATATCCATAATCTTCACCATATAAACCCACTTTTAGAGATACATATGTCAGGTTATAACAGAACTAACTGTACTTAATCCAATAAGTTATCATATCTTAGTTTGTGCTAGGCTATCTGTCACTTGCAATTGAAAGCGTCCTACATATTACTGTTCCTAAACTGGGTGTAAATCAAAATATCTAACCATCTTGTATATGCTATTGTACAGTTCTTGGGCACTTTCACAATCATTATCTTCTTTTGTTTTATAAGGTAGTCATTATTATCGTAAGGAAACTAGGGTTCAAAGAGGGTAAGTGAGCTGATAAAGATCAAGCTAAAAAGTAAACAGTTGCTACACTCAGGTATTTGGGTTCCAGACCTCATTTCTTCCCCCTTTGGCACCACACTTTGCTGGCTTACTTAGAGCGTTACCTTTAGAAGTTGAAGGTAACTGAATCAACAAAAATGGAGGTGATCTGCCATGTGTGAGTACAGGAATGAATCCACCTAAAAGTTGATGAGATTAATATGCATTCCAAATGTTACCAGGCCATATAAGCACATGGTGACTCCTTATAAT
Source organism: Aselliscus stoliczkanus (assembly GCA_033961575.1). Classification (NCBI taxonomy): domain Eukaryota; kingdom Metazoa; phylum Chordata; class Mammalia; order Chiroptera; family Hipposideridae; genus Aselliscus; species Aselliscus stoliczkanus. Next base: position 113,964,954 of record CM066730.1, on the reverse strand, counting down.
ACTGTCAGAGAAACACTATTCTATAACCTAAGAAATAGAAATTTTGAGATGTGTTGTTGGTGAAATGACGTAGGTATTCCTGGAAGTCTCTGAAAACAATATTAAAAAGAGAGAGAAGTTTGGTTAGTAGCTTATACCACTTTTGGACTGTCCAATGGAGAGTCAGACTTTGTATATTGGGCCCAAGATGCAGGCCACCCAGAAGACATCTTCTATAGATTAAGGGACTGAGGATAATTCTGCAGGGTCAACAATAGCCTTAGCAGATGCCTCATTCCATGGTCTACAAGTTTCTCAGATTGCTTATTTGGTTTCCTAGCTGCACTGACTCAGATATAAATAACATTTCATAGAGATATAACTTAAAAGGTGTACTTTTTTAATGAAAATAAATAAATTCTACATTCTGAGTTGTGTATTAGCTTAAACAAATTCCGTGCAGTATGACTGTCCCATAAACAGAGTACTAGGCCCCAGTTCTTTAGTAAAATGCACATACCCAATAAACTTAGCCTAAAAAGAAAGGCAGACTTCTGTCCTCTTGGTCTTTCCTATAAAAATAAAGTGCAAGAGCTATGGCAACATTTGTCCTGCACTTACCAGAATAGCCCCGATTTCAAAATCTTTTATTATTGTTTCCATGAGAAAACAACTGACCCCTTGATAAAAACTATATGTCCTGTTTTTCAGTTATAAAAATCTAGGATAAGTTTTATAAACATAAACTCAGATCCACATCCTTATGGGGGTGGTACTCAATCTCCACTCCAGTTGGGGAACTGGAGAAAGCACATGTACCAAAGGAACAGAATGCAAGGAAATTTACAAAAGACAGCATGTTCTCATGAGCATGCTCCAACCATTGCCCAGGGTGACCTTGTTCTGTTCAGGCTGCAACCCAGAGTGGTCATAGGTGGAAACATTTCCTAGCAGGGGTCTGGACAAATGTGGATAGTTGCCTAACCTCTGTGCGCCTCAGTCACCCTATCTATAAAATAAATATAGTAACACCTCTCTCACAAGGATGTTGTGGAAATTAAATGTGTGCATGTAAGCACTTAAAACAATGCCAAGTACACAATAAGCGCTTGGCCAGTGGCGCCAACAAGAGCATAACAACATCAACTCACATTCCCACTTTTTCTCCAGTGGGACTTGTTTAACTTCACATGATAAGGAAACAAAGACTTATTTTTTGCTCCTTAAAAAAACCAAACAAACAAACAAAAAACTTCACTTTGTCTTCCTATGGAATATGTAAGTCCAGGAATTTTTGGCTACAGAAATTCTGAGGTGAACGACATTAGCTTAGCACCCAGCCCCCAGCCTCCAGGATGGTGAAGGGGCAGCAGCAAGTCTAAAAAGTTATGAGCCAGTAATTCTACCCCAGTATGTCTTTAAAGCTTCCTTTCCAACTCCATTTTCTCCAATGAAAGTTGCTGTATAAGCAAAAAATATTATTAGTATTAATAAAAATATTTCAGCCATGCTGCTCCTTGCATCATATGTAATTCATTAGCAGCAGCTCATACGCGAGGGAAAATTTTCATGTCAAATAATGTTTTATGGGTCTTTAGAACATTATACTCACTGGGTGTCCCCACATCATGATAAGACCTCCCTAGGAGAGAAGACAGACAGCAAAGACTTTTTTGAATCCCTTTCTTTTTCAGATTTGCTTGGGGGAAAAGGTTAGTTCCTGCTTTCTCATTCAGCAACCACACAGTGCCAGGAAGTTTAGGTGCTTCTTTAAAGAGTGCATGTTGTATTGTTTACAGAAATAGGATTTATAATAATGTTACCTCAAAACAAGAAATTAAATATAAAAAGTTTAGTGAAAGGTTTCAGTCATGATTACAGTTATCATGATCAATCAAAAGCCAGAGAAATGGCCACTTTACAATGAAAATATCCCAAAGTATTGTTATTTTTTCACTATTGTTGCATTGCAGCAGCATACAAATCACCCCAATGAACTAAATTCTGAGACTCCCTTTTTGTCATATAAGATAGCTATGTTATTGTTAAAACTGATAAAAAGACATTTTTTTCTGATATTCTGATTTAAAATACTCTTGTTAAAAATATCCCTAAAGCAGAGATTACAGAAACTTTCAGCAAGAAACTTCAGTGATTTTTTTTTTAAAGCTCATTAGATTTCAAAGGTAGACAAACACCTCCCATTCAAATGCCTAACAGTGTTTTCACAAAATTTTATTAAAAAGGTGAATTAATTGAGCCTTGTGCTTAGTAATCATTCATTCATCCATTTATTCATCCATCAACAAATAGTTATTGAGGGCCTACTATGTGCCGGGTACTCAGCTAGTTCCCAGAGCTACAGCTGCCATGGTCCTAACCTCATATAACTTACAGTCTAGTACGGAAGAATGCCATTGCACTAGTAATCACAAAAGTAGAAAATGTTATTGGAGATAAAGTATGCAAGGCCCTAGAAACTTAGAGGAGTTTGGGTGGGGAGGGTGAGGAAGAAGCATTTCAACTAGTAGCTGAAGGATAAGAAGGAGAAGTTGGATAGGCTGTGGAGAAATAGTCAGGCAGAGATTTTAGCTTGTGCAAATAATCACTGCTGTGTTTCCAGGATCTGGCACATTATAGATACATAATAAATATTTGTGGAATAAGTTAATGCTTATTATTCTATCTCCAGAGGTACTTGACTTCTTATACTCAGAGCCATACCCTAAAGATTGATGGGCCCCAGGACAAGGCCCATTTAGCCTCTAATTTTCTTTTCTTTTTTTAAAATTTTATTGGGGAACAGCCATAGTCATTGGTTACACATTGCTTTCATGCTACAATGGCATAGTTGACTCTCTTTTTTAAGGAGGGCACAGCTCAAGTGACCCATGCAAGGATCAAACCAGCAACCTTGGTATTATCAGCACCATGCTTTAACTAACTGAGTTAACTGGTCACCCCCGCCTCTGATTTTCTTACCTATAGTCCTGCACAGATAAAACCTGACTAAGATGAAAATGCCAGATTGGGGGTAAAGAAAAAGAGAGATATTATTATATAAAAGGACAACACAGAATCCATGGTGATGCATGAGTCAGGTGGGGAGAAAAGAACATGGTGCAGCCAGTAGCCACCTAATAGGCCCACCTGACGCTTGGGTTTGGGTGCTGAGCATGTGCTTATGGGAGCATAGAACTTTTGTTTTCCTGTTAGGAGAAGGTACCCCTCCCTCTCAGTGACACCTGATTCTTCAGCATTGAAGACATCACCTCTGTTTTTCTTCTTTCCTCCAAAAGCCAGGACCCAGGGTGGTCACTCTAGCCCTTTATATACAGTGTTGCTGTGTGTCCCTGTTCAGTTTATACCTTGTACAAAAACACCACCAAATGCAGTGAGTGTTGGTTAAAACCAGCCTGGACTCTACTCTCCAAGTTAAAGACCCTGGGGTTGTTACCTCACAGAGGTGACATCTTTTCCTAATTTGTTCACCCACAAAGGATGCTTTTTTAAAATTCCCACAAGGCAACTTATAAACCAGCTGCGTCTCTACTCTTTTGTATTCCTCTTCCCCTTGGACAATAGGATACATGTTTATTAGTTTCACATTTGGCACTAATGTTTTCACTCCAGAAGAAAACTGATCTAAACCAAATGATTATATTAGCAAAATGGAAAAGGGGTACAGAGCTGTTTTGAAATGGTGATGATGTTATAAAAATGGAGGCCTTTGTGGTTATAATTTGTTCTTCTAAAATGCCCCTGTGTAGGCTAAAAGTCATTATTGTAACACCATTGCCTCCATGACAAAGAACCGCACGGCACCGGAAAGCTCTAATTTCACAAGCCTAATACATAAAGACCACAGAAGGGGCAGAGTTAATACCAACAATGTATATTCCTCAAACCAAACAACCTGAGAGCAATCTAGTTGAAGCACTTTAAGTTAAAACACTTCCCCAGGTCTAGCTTTCACAGAGGAAACAAAGAGGTATGAGATTTGTTTCTGCCTTTAGAGAATTTACATATAGTAAAAAACTGGTGGAAATCACAACCTTTTTCTACCGTGAAAACAGGGATAAAAATTGTTTGACCACACAAATATTAGATGGAAAATAAAAATGTTGCTAAGTTTCTATGAATATAACATCAGGAATATATGTGTCAAGACAAAGAGAAATGTGACATGTTACATTTTGCCCTTGCTTTACAGGTTTACGAGTATGTTAAAATATATTATTCCAATTGAACCTTACAATCATTTTGTGAGGTTAGGCAGGCCAAATACTTTCATGTTCATTTCAGACCCAAAGGAAACAGTTCCTGGAAAAAGTCAGTGACTTGCCCAAAGTCACATGAAACGCAAACCAAAAATCAGGAATCTGACCCCCAAGCTCAGTGCTTTCTTTATCAAAAATACAGACTACAAAACAGTGATACTTGTCACTTGTATGTGTGAGTTTGTGATCTCATGTGGCTGCTGTGACAATTCCTGGCAGGACTATTTTTGCTATAAATTATTATAAGTATCCAACACAAGAAAACCTGGTGGATAAGAGGCGCCGACAACATGGCAGTTAATTGAACATATAATCAGGGGCTGCAGCACCGTGGCAGCTCTGGGTTATATCAACAGGCATAATGATGTTGCTAAAATTATGCTCCCACAATTATCCCTTAAAGGTAGGTGATAAATGAATTAACTAAGTACTAGAAGCACAAACCTTCAAATATTTGAAAATTACTGCAAAGTGAACGGGGACAGCATCTTATCAAAGAGTAGGCATTCTAGGTGATTAGCATGCTCTTTATTCATAACAATAATTAGTAAAATATTGATATAAGTGTTCCATGGAGTTGAAACATCAAAAAGAAAAACAAAACTACAAGGCAAATGAAGCACTTATATGTTGGCTGTAGCAAAAGGGAGAAAAGTACGCAGAGAATTTAAAAAGCATCAAAATAAAGCAGAGGTGACTTCCCAAGCAGTCGAGTATATATAGGTGATCACTTTTTAGTGAAAAAGGGGTCATTTCATGTACCAGCACTATTCATGACATTTTAGTACCAGGAACTTGTAGATGAGGGTTATCTAACCTCTAAAAGATATTGAATCAAGATGTGGAGGGAGAAAGGGATGAATGTCAAGGGGATGGCAAGCAAGCAGATGCCACAGGCATCAAAGTGCACGGTCCCTGAGAGCCTCACCTGCTGCCAAGGAGAGGAAAGGTGGAAGTGCCAATTTTGAGTCAGGAAAGAGCTCAGGAGTTGGACATACCTGGTCTGTAGTCCCCACTAGGCTCTCACTAGCATTACATGCAAAAAGCGAATATTTAATTTCTGTTAAGCCTCAGTTTCCTCATATACAAAATGGTGATAATGAACACCCCCAACCGCACTAATTTGCTATGAAAATTAAACAAATAAATGGGAATGTTTAGTTCAGTGTTTGCCATAGAATGATGGCTCAATAAATAGACACTCCCATTATCATTTGGGGTCTCAGGCCACTACATTGTACATATGCTATAGATGACTGCAGAAGATTTTCTGTTCTAGTGGCACCATGTCATTAGCCAACCAATCTGTCCCCATCAGGATCTTAGTGTTTTATAGGGGTGCATGGGGGCATCAGGCTGCAGCCCTCCTTTGTTTGTTTTTAGCATTTTGATGGGAGGGTTATCAGCCAAAATAAATGGAAAAGTGACCAAGATCAGCTGTTGTAGCAGGTCTGGTTCAATATTGGATGGGGATGGAGGTTTAAAAATTAATCACATAAATAAGGATGGAGAACCACCTCTGTATTGTGCTCATCCATGGTGGCCAGGTCGCCATTACCATAGATAATTGAGAACTGACTGTACTTATTCCCAAAGACTTCCTTAAAATGGAAAGATCTCTGTGGCATCTATAAGATTCAATTAGAGAACCTTTATAAGCACACATCTAGTTGAACCAAATGAGGGATAAATTAACCTATAAACAGCATGCTCTTTCTTGTGGAATCCTCTAATGGCCTGATTTAGGATATCAGCAGATGGAAGGTCAGTGCCCAGTGCTTTCAGAGTTCAACCCATTCATTACAATCAGATTCCCGATGCCACGAAGAGGTTCTAATGAAATACACTCCAGTAAACCTCAGAGGGGGACAGCTCATGCGTGTGTGAGACATGAGTTTAAGGCAGCAGACAGGCTGTGATTTTGTATTTCTAGACAGGTAGGGGGTCCAAACAGAGCCGCTGCACATTTATTAAGTTGTATTCTTTCAGGGAAGAAACTCTTTCCGAGACATCTTACCTGTAAGCTCCTTTAAGCTTTTAGCCGAAATGCTCTAGTTCACATAGAAAGAAAATTGCTCTGTTTGTCACTAGTCAGTGTCCTCTAACATTACGGCTTTAGAGGGAGAAGAGACACATTAAAAAGGTACCTGATCGCCTCTGTATCTCTCCCTGTACCAGCTAAGAGGGCTTTCTCTGAGTCCTTTCATCTCAAGTCTGGGGGGAGTAAAGATTTCTATAGCCTGAATCCTGCCAAATTATGGCTCCAAATAATATAAAATATATGCCTGCAGCTTTTTTTTTTTTAACCAAAGTACTCCAGAGGCCTAAAAAGAAATCTGCTTTTGTAGCCACATCCACCAACTAAAAGCTTTTTAAATAGTCTTAAACCAAATTAAGAACATCACAGAAAAATAAATCCACTTTTAGCATCCATGTAGAACATCTCAGAGCATCTTGCTGGTTTAGAACCACCCAGTTTTATGTAGTGCCAGCAGATGAAGGACAAGGCTCCTTTGACATGTGCTATGCAGATGATTGAGGAACTAAGATGGGTATGTAATGAGTTGTAGATAACACGTTGGAGTCCTGATCTAATGCTTCCCTGAGGACTCATGCTGAGAGGTGCTCTTAGAGATGAGAAGGCTTCTTGTAAGCTTCATCGGTTCTTCAGTAAATGAATCCTCTCAGATAAGAGTTTCTAGTGGCTCCATTTTATATTAAATTCCAATGCATAATGAATAGATTTACAGTGTAGTTTAAAAAATATTTTCTTCCTGGAAGAAATCATACCATTTGCAACGATATGGATGGACCTAGAGAACATTATGTTAAGTGAAATAAGTCGGTCAGAGAAAGACAAATACCGTATGATCTCACTTATATGTGGAATCTAAAGAACTGAATAAATGAGCAATGTAAACAGAAACAGTCTTAGAGACACAAAGAAAAAAAAACTGATGAGGGCTAGATGGGATGGGGATAGGCATGAGGGAGAAGGGGAAGGGATGAGGCAACACAAACTGATAACTACAATACTACTGCAGAGACAAAAGAGACAGTTTAGGGAATATAATCAATAAGGTTATAAATATTTTTCTTAGGGGATCAGAAGGACTCATGTCTTGTCAGGGAGACCACTTCATGGACGGTGTAATGGCTTTACCACTGCACTGTACATCTGAAGCTGCCACTGAACAATATTATATGTCAGCTATAATTTAACACATATATAGTCATGGGATGTGGAATATAGTATGGGGATGGAGTCAATGGAATTATAATAGATATGTATGATATCAGGGGTAGGGGGGCAGGGGAAAGGGGAGGGGGAGTCACTTTGTAAGGGGTGAAAAAGATAACTATTGCATTGTTTTGTACATCTGTTACTACTACTAATAATAATAATAATAACAACAAAAAGTTAAAAAAAATATTTTCTTCCTGTTTTGCTATTAATAGTTTTTTTTTACCACATATAAGTATATTTAAATACCTACTCTTTTTACCTCTCTTCTCAGCTAATTAAAATCATTCTGGAGTCCTGAACATTCTTTTACTATGACTGCAGTTTACAGACCTAAGTCAGCTGATTAGAGCTAATAATATCCAAGTTAAAAAATTAAAATCTGAAGTTTTGATACTTCATAATCTGCATTTTGGAATAACTAAATGACCTGCTTTGCCTAAAAATGTTATTTTGGTGCATGTAAATTTTTCCCTTCTAAAAATAAATTAGCAACTATAGCGTCAAGCTTTTCCCCTGGTTACAATTGTTACCCGGATAAGAGATATTTATCTTTATAATAATGAATAACTACCTCTCTGCCATGCCTTCTCTACTATCCCCTCAACTAAAAACCACATTCCAGGGGGGAAAAAAATATCAACTGTATATAGTGTACTTAGAATATACTCCTTCATTATAAGGCTGTAACATGGTGCTTAGTGGTTCTTTGAAAAGAATGCAATATGGCTCTCCATCTATATTGCAGAAAGTTCTTCAGAATTCTTAAATGTTTGCTCATATACTATTCACTTATTTAGGTAAGTTCTCCCCTTCTTTCATCTCAAACCTAATCATTTGTTATGATGTATGCATTCTTTTAATAAATATGTCTTTGACAAGCATTATATGTCAAGCACTGTGCTAGGTAGTGAGATACAGGAGGAAGTAAAATGCACCAAGACAATGGTCCTTGCAAAGATTAGTGTGCCAGGGAATGCAAACAAGTAAACAGGCAATTAGAACACAATGTGGGAAATAATAGAGGAAGCACATAGGAGGGACATCTAATCTAGACTTGAGAAAGACAACAAAGGCTCCTGGGATAATAAGGTAACTTAATTTGGGAACATAGGCACCAGCCAAGAAAAAGAGAATGAAATAATCTAGGGACAAGAATAGTGTGTGTGAAGATTAAGGAATAGCAGAGACCATGCGTGTTAAAGCAACTGAAAGAGCAACTAAAGTTCCTGAGGACAGTGCCAAAAAAGGGCTTACTGATCACCCAAGCTAATACCGCCCCATAATGCACCCCCATGTTGACCTCTACAACATTAAATTGTCTTATTTTTTTAAAGTTCTTGTCAGTATAGCAGAAGTTCATTGTCCAATAAGATTTGGAATTTGGATTTGATCGGTGGATTAAAAATGATATTTAAATGAGGAAACATAAAACATGATATCAGGAACCCTAAACACTTCATTTAACTTAAACCACCAATATATGTTCCTTTATCAATCACTTAACATAGGATAAGACTGCTTTTTTGAGAATGTATCCTCTCGTTGGAGGATACATTTTATTTTGTCTCTGTTACATAATCCATATCGGTAATATATCATCAACAATTTCTAGTTTAGATATTTTTAATTCACTGATAGTTTTATATTTTTTATTTTTCTTTCAGTTTTATTGAGATGTAATTGACATACAGCACTGCAGCAGTTTAAGGCGTATATCATAATGACTTGACTTACATATATCTGAAATGATTAGCACAATAAGTTTATTTAACATCCATCATCTAATATAGATCCAGTAATATTTATTTTAAATAACATTATTTAATAATATTAATGGTGAGAACATTTAGGGTCTACTCTCTTAACAACTTTCACAGTACAGCAGCATTTACTATAGTTTTCATGTGGTTCATTTTGTCCCCAGTACTTACTTTTCTCATAACTAAAAGTTTGCGCCCTTTGACTGCCTATACTCAATTGCCACACTTCCCATTCCCCACCTCTGGTAACTACAAATCTGATCTCTTTTTGTAAGAGTTTGGTTTACTTTTATTATTTTATTTCAGATTCCACATATAAGTGAGATCATCCAGCATTTATCTTTCTCTGTTTGACTTATTTCACTTACAAAATGACATCAAGTCCCAGAGATTTTTTTTTTGGAGGGGTGAGGGGGGAATAGAGAAAGACCTTAAAGACAGTTTTGAAGTATTCTGAATGGAGATTTTTACAGTATTTTCCCAAAGGTTTTATTACTGTCTTATCTACACCTGATTTTTTTAGCAATTTTTGGTTGAATGTTCTCAACCTTTTCAAATTAATTTTCATAGAAACAACTCTTTCTAAACTATCTTAATCCTTTGTTTAATTACTTACTCTTTTGAGTCCCCCTGAAGTCAGGGGCCTCAAATTTAGGGACCCATTATATATTTAGGACTTAGAATATTTCCTGATGCTTATTAGTTATCAGTAATATTTATTGAATGATCACACATAATGTTAGGGAAGAAAATTTTGAAAGACATAGCAAACCAGGATAAAGAGTTTGAGTATTATGCTAAGAGCAATGGGTAGTCACAGAGATTTTGAAAGAGGAGAATGACACAATAGGCATGATACAATTTTTATGTTAATAAAATTCTTCTAGCTGGGGTAGGAGAGAATGTGGGAGCCTGAAGCTCAGAGGTGAGTTAAGAACAAAAAGTGAGTCATGGTACAGGCAGTAACGATGAATGTAAATTGTGAATAGATATTAAGTGAATGGTTATTAAGAAGTGTTTGGGAAAGAAAATTCACAGGACATACATCGGTGCTGGTTATTTTTATATCTCTCTTCTCCATGAAATTAAATCTATTCCCTGCCTTAACTCTATAAAAACATCAGCTAGAAACTCCCTGTTGTTCATCTATCTCAGCGTTCTCCCAGAACCACCAGTGGAGTTTTTATGTGTAATATATGTTCAGTAAATGTTCCAGGGCCTTATAGCTATTTAAACTTTTAAGTTTGTTTTGACTCATACAGGAAACTTGAGCTGAATGTCAGAGAATCATAATGAGCTTTTACCCATGTTCTCAGGACCTAAAATAAACAAAAGTTAAGTCCAAGGAAATCAAGCAGAAAAGACATTCAGAAACCAAACTGTTTGTAGTGCCTTTTCCTTTATTTACCATGAGATGCTGCAAAAATGATAGATAGATATGAGGAGCTATTATAGAAGCAGAGAAGAGAGATGCTTGGTGTTCATACCCTGTCATTTTGGAGAGGACAGTGCAGTGAGTTAGAAAGCAAAAGTGAGTGAGCCAGCAGCAACATTTCCTGAAGCCAGGAGCAAATGAGGCTCTCAGAGCATTGTCCTAGAAAGAAGAACTTTCAGCAACACTTGAAGGAAAGCAAGGAGTGGGAGCAATAGAGAGGAGGGCAAGTCCTTTAAGCATGGAAATAGGAATGTACATGATATAAAGAAGCCTTTTCCTTTTTAATTACTTCCCAAGACTACGAATTTCCTTAGAGTAGAGACTTTATCTTTTTTTATCATTGTATCTATAATGCCTGTTATGGCACCTGGCAAAAAAATAAATATCTGATAAACAAATAGATGTAGGATAGTGGTGAGAAGTGAAGTTGATGAGGTATCGGGAGTGAAAAAGAGTGATAAATAAAAAGCAGCATTTTGGAAAGATTAATATAGTGCCTGCTTGCAGGAATAGTAGGAAGAAAGTGCACCTGAGGAATGGTCTGAATTTGGGGTAGAATGTAGCAGTGGAATCAGAAAGGAAGTAACAGGTGTCAACAATGTAATAAAGAATTGTCTGGACTTGAAAATGAATTTTATACGGATCGAGAAAGAATGTAAGGAGTCAAAGATAAGCATGAGATTTGAAGTTGCTACCACTGGAAGACAGTGGGGCCAGTGGGTCCAAAAGAAAGAAGATACTTCTGAGCTCCTGGGAGGCTGAATTCATCCAAATCTTGGGCCAATGGGACCATGGCCAGATGTCAAAACAAAGGGGATAACAGGACAACAATGTGAACTGACCACGTGGGAATTAAAAACACACAAAAAAGAGATAAAACAGATTCAGCCAACAGAAGGAACAACTAGCTCAATGTTCTCAAAATCAAGAAGAAACCGAAGATAGTGTCAGAATCAAGCAGCAGGTCCCAGCTCATAATGATAACAATAGCTAACATTTGAGAGTTACTACGTGCCAGGCCCAATGCAAGTTTGTCTTCACATAGATTATGTCTTTTAACCCTAACGGCTTCATTTCTATTTTACAAGTGAGAAAATCAAGACAAGGAAAGGTTAAATTACTTGCCTAAGGTCACATAATCAGCACAATGCCTGAGCCTGTATTCATAATCACCCATCCATACTATGTGTAAGTTTCTCAGTCAGAATAATTCATATCTGGAAAGTCAGGTCACCAATGCCCTGAAGTGACCCTTCGTCTACCAGAGCCTGACTCACTGGCTACCTCTGTAGGGTCAATCACCCCTTTCCAGACTTACCCGAACGGTAACAGAGAGAAAAACGTTCAAACCAGACTGGATATTTTAAGTCCCTATAAATTTAGAAAAATATGAAGGTTACCAATAAAAAAACATAGAACACATGGAATATACTAATAGAGACACTCAAATACTTACTGCATAATTTAATGACAGTTATAATTTACATCTTTCTTAAATTGCATATCAATTTCCTAAGTTTTTATATCTCACAATTGAACTGCTTTCTAGTATTCCACTATCTTGTCATGCAAACCTATATAAGATTCCATCTATTTTTACTGTTTAAAATGTATATATATGTAAATTATTATTCATTGGATCTCTTTGCATCTGAGATATAAATGCTGAATCAATGTGGGAAACATCAAGTGTCTGTTTGAACCTGACTTGATTATATCTAAATATAAAATATAAATTAGCATTTTATTCTTGGTTATATTTATTATTGTATTATATCATGCATTAATTAAAAACATATGTGTTTTAAAAACAGCTAATTTATAATTCACCTGTCTACACCACCATTCGGTCAAAATTTGTAAAGACTGAATGATTTATGCTAAATTTTAGCAGAATGTAATATATCCTTATTGATTATTTTTTAGATTTATTACCAATTTTAGCACAGTATTAAAGGTTTAAAAAATAGAAAATAATCATGTTCCAAGATGCCTATGTTTTGTAACGTTGCCAAACATCATTTTTCTAGACTATTGATGTGATTGACATGTAGATATGATTCAGAAGGGAAACCATTATTAATAGGAAGAAAAGTTATGACTATTGAATCATGACACTTTGCTGTTTTAAGTAATTTGCTGGCTCTGTGTTCTCAAAGAGAACATCGCTGAAATGGAGAACAGGTTAAGGAGCCTGCACCTTTTAAAAAAAATCAAAACACTAATGGAATGAGGCATTTTGAGATTTAAAATAAATAAGTACCCAGAGGTGGAAAGTGTCAGGATGGCTACAACACCAAATCAAACTCTGTTCCCAGCTTCCCACTCCCACCCCTTCCTCACCAACCCCCATCTCTGGTTACCGGAAAGTGAACCTTCCACAGTTGTCATGCAAATGAAAATTATGTCCACACGATTGACCGTGAATTATCAAAGAAATTTCATTTGGTGAAATATGACTTACCTACAAAATTTGAGACACAGGCTGTCTGAAACGCAATGAGAGACCCTAGTGGGAAACATTCCATCATTTATGCTAGTGGTTCTTTTTGTTAAAGGGCAGAAATGATTAAAATATAGAGCTAAAGGGAAAAAGGTCTCAGCTTAATTCTTATTTTGGTCTACTGAATTGTGGAGATTTTTCCTGTCTACTGTAGCCTTGTAATGTATGACCCCCTTAACCTTAGCCTTAGAAATAACTGGGTTTTCTTGGACACAAAGGAAGTAGAGGCTGCAGGGAGTGAGTATGACCTTATGAATCCATCATTGTGATTAGGAGGAAAATAATTGACAATATTCTACAGTTGATGCATTATTTTTGGAATCTAAGCAGCCTATCTTTGAAATGGGTCTATAAACCATTCCACAATTATAATCCTAATTTAAATTTTCATCATTTATTGCCTGAATTTAAAATTGACCCCATGCTGGGTTCCCTGCTTCCAATCCCCTATACTTGAAGCCATTTCCCCGAAGAGACATTTAGGCTTTGTGATACCGTGTCTTATTTATCTTTGTGTTCCCAAGGCTTAACACACAATAAACGCTCAATAATTATTTCCTAAATTTAATTAGAGGAAAGTTGTACTCTTATTCTATATAAAATAGAATAATTTTAAGATAAGTAGAAAAAAATACCTAGATATTCCAAGTTCTTGACTGAGTAATAATCAAAGTTAATAGTTATAGGTTTCCATATAATGTGATCCTTAACTTTAATAATGTTATAGACGCATCAGGATTACTTAAAAATAAAATAATGGATGCATTCATTCAACAAGGATTTGTTAGGCACAATATGTAAGGCATTCTAGTAAACAAATACCAAATATTATATATAAGTATTTCAAGAAATTCAGAAGAATGATGATTAATATGAGATTATTATCAATTGGAGCTATTGGGAAAGGTTTCACAGAGAAGCTAAGATTAATACTTATTCCAAAAAGAGCAACTGGATCATATATGCAAAAAACAGCAATGGTTAAGCAGATTAGGTATAGAGGAAGTGGTTAAATCCATTTAACCAGAAGATAGCATATATTTATAACTATATTTGGGGCTGGACTAAATATTTAGCTGGAGAGTGAATAGAAAAGATCCCTGAAAGAAAGTTTAGGAGATGGATCTTATTTCAAAGACATTGGCAAATCATGGAAAATTAGTAGAGAGTTATAATTTGAGGCCATTGTAAAAAGCAAGGACAGAAAAAAATAAAGAAAAACTTTTTGGGACATCTACAATAGTGCAAGCTCAAGGGAATGAGGAAATGGATCAGGTGGTGGCAATGAAAAGAAAAAAAATACTTCCAGGTAATAAATGAAAATAAAAAGTGGTCCCCAGTCCAAGCTCTGAAGTCTGATGACCTACTTGGGCTTAAATTCCAACTCCATCACTTAGAAGTCATGGGAATTTGATGAAACTTAATTTATCTATGCTTCAGGGTTTTTTTTAAATAATAAAAGGTGAACACTAATGTAATAATATATAATATCTATTACCTATTATATAATAGACTCATTATATATACTATATCCCATAGGTATGTTATAGGAACTAAATGAGATAATGCATATAAAGCAAGTAGAAATACATAGAAGGCAATGTATATAAGACAAATAGAAGGGGAGCAAAAGTGACTCCACAATTTAGAACCTCTGTAGCTAGGGAAATAATAGTTTCAGTGACCGACTGGGAAGCTTGACACAGATACTCTTTGGGAAATAATGACAGTTTGGTTTTGGATATGTTGAGTTTCAGGGGACAAGGGATATTAAAGTATACGCATCCAGTGGATAGTGGATCAGATCACAGAAGAAATAACAAGTTGGAGACATAGAAGCTCTTCATTCATTCATTCAGTGAATATTTATTGAGTGCTTTCTCCATTCCAACCACAGTGCTAGATGCTGGGGGGAAACTGATGCAAAAAGTGAACACAAATGCTGTACCCACATAGCAAACAATCCACTGAGAATGCAATAATCACACGAACAACTACAAGCTATGATAAGTAATGTAAATGAAAACCCATTCTTCTAAAAATCACATTGGACACTTCGTGTGTAATATAGCCAAGGCAAAGTGCAAAGGAACATGTGCCGAAACTAACATTTGGAGTACAGTTTGTATTCAAGTAATTACAAGAGAGAATGAAGTCCATGAACGAGATCAAGGAAAGCAAGTTAGAGTGATAGGAGGCAAACCAAGACCCAACAGGGTTGTGGAAGCCAGGGAAGAAGGATCTGTCAAGAAAAGAGGGGACGCTCAACAGGGTTGAATGATACAAGGAGGTCAAGGAGAAAGAAGATTAAGTAAAAACACTGGGTTCAACACTTGGGAAGGTACTGAATATCTTTGATAGAACATTTTCAGAAGTATTACAAAGAAGTAATCAATATTCTATGGGTTAGGAAAGCTGTGGTGGAAATGATATGGAAGTATAATGCTCATATCAGTTATTGGAGAAGTCCAATCCAAGAAATCAACAAAATTAATAAAGTAAATGAAGAATGGGAGTATTATGGGGCTCTGAGCAATAGATTTTAAAAAACAGGATGAGATACAGAAGTGGAGCTTATTTTATTGTTGGGATTAACAGTGGACACTTTACATATTTCATTGAATTTAAAAACATCTATCATGCTAATGGTTCCTCCTCCATTTAAAATTTTGTGTCTTTTGATAGTTTTAATTTTCAGGTAAGCAAATAGATAAAGACTTCTAAATATGCCAAGTAAAGATATTCTGTATCATCTGGTGCCATGGGTTTGGGTAACTGGAAATAAGAGTGAAAGTTAGACATAATACAGCTCCAGGGTTTTTCAGTCTCACCAGCTGATGACACTTCTGATATGAAATGATACAACTGTAATATTAAAGAATGGCCATATCTTAATTGCCAGTGTTAAATGAAATTCAACTATAATACAACAAAACACCACTGAGAGATCCATCAGACTGCCTCAATTATTCCCAACTCCTTCGGCTCACCCCCTTGAATCAACGTTAATCATGTTAAACAAGAGGTCACACGGACAAAAAGCATCAAAACTAGTGTGGTCCATCGAGTCAGTACATCTGACCTACGGTCACATAGATCTACAAAGACAAAGCCAAGTATGGGTGGTTGCAAAGGAATGATTCCAAAATAAAGTTTGTTGAGTGCTGTATTATTTGGCTCACCACTCACATCTGATAGACTTTAAAAGGAAAAGAAACAATATTTGAGAATGACAATGCAGAAACCACCTCCTTAACACACACAAAAACGGGGAGGGCAAGGAAGAACTTTGTTTTAAGAGTCCTGTTTAGAGCAGTTATATGGAAATGTTTATTATTCCAATCCAGGCTTCCTTTGTGGTTTTAGAGTATATCAAGTCCTGCAGCTATTCTTCTCAATAAACAAAATTCTGGAGGCTAGAGTGATAATGAGGGCTCATCTTTACACATCACATCACTACTTTATTGTAAACTTTATGCAAACTCAAAGCTCTCAACTAAAACACACAAAAGAAACTCTCAGATTTTCTGCAGCCTTCCTCTCAGATGTGGAATAGCCTGAGGTTAGACTTTTGTTAGCACAAGAAGAAACTTGAGCATCAGGTCTCCCCCAGAGTTGCTAAACCAGATAGCAGTCACCATTTTCAAGGGGCCACTTCACAGGGAAACTTATGACAACACTCACATAAAATTTCTAGTGATGCATAAATTCCCATTCAAACACTAGAACAATTATTTTCCCTAAATTGAAAAATAATCACACTTCACCCCTTGCATCTTGTGTCTAAAATTATTTGATTGACATGCAATCATTTCAGATTCTCAAATGATCCAAGTCCATCTATACTCACAGATTGAAATGCAGGAAAAGGGGACCTAGCCAGATAAATTATCCTTAGCCCTGCCATCTTTTGGCACAGTGCTTAAAACCACAGGCTCTCAAGTCAGACCATCTAAGTTCAAATGCATCTCTGTCACATAGTTTGCTGTGAAAATCACTTAAACTCTCTCAAATTTGGCACTTGTAAAATGTGGATAATGATCCTACTTACCTCATAGAGTTGCTGGAACATTAAAAGAAATCATTATTGTATGGTACTTAGAACACAGCCTGGCACACAACCAGCAATCAAAAAATGTTAGCTGATATCATATATAATAAATTTTATTCGATTTATCCAACAGTTAACACATTATTAACACATTTTTAAATTCTTTTATTGAATCCCTATCTCCAGATAAATGAGCCAGAGTTACTTTGGGAGCTTAGGATTTAAGGACTGAATTTTGTTTCCTCCAGGTAGAGGTGGGGGCACTCAGTGCAAGCAGACATTAACTCATCTAAATAGCATCCTCCATCCAGCACAGGTGAGAACCCTTTCCAGAGGCTGAGCCATTATTCCTCTGCCAGCACCTCACTATTGTGTACAGAATCACATTTTCTGATCACTATTTGCACATGCATTATCCTTACAACTTGATGAGCTCATTGAATTGAGCTTCATCAGGGCAAAACTTGTGTGGTTGCACAGGCCCCACACTCAGATGGGCCCCACTCTTGGCTTAATGCTTTGCCATGAAATCCTTAGTCATGTTTGCACAAGCGAGCCTGCATTTTCATTTTGCATCGGGCCCCACAAATTATAGAGCTGATGCTGCCTGGGACCATGTCTTTTTCATCTCTATAACCCCAGGAACAGTGCTAAAAGCTTGATAAATTTTTTATTGAAGGAATGACATTTATGAACAAATGAATAAATTAAATGCATGAGTGAATGAATGACTCTGAAAACAGTCAACAAGTGAGACATTTAAATCCAAATTACATTTTTTTCCCTTAAAAAGACAACTGTCGGCCAAGCCAGAATCCCAATGTCTAAGCATTGCCAGGGAGGCTAACTCGCCAATGGCACAAAGTGAGGGCGTCACTTGCTGGGTTTCAACCGTGGAGTTTCCACCAGCGTTAATGGGCATTGGAAAAGGGAGTAGACGGCAGGCCTGAGCAAGGTCTGCAGGATTCATTTTGATAACTGGATCCAGTCACATTTACTCCTTAAAGGTTATTAGTTATTTTAAATAATTTTGTTAAATGCTCGAGAGGGAAAATGAAGACATATTAATAAACACAATTATACAGGTTAGAGCAACAATGCAGTGCTGGTCATTCAGGAACCTTGTGCTAATTTTAATTAGCTGCTTTCCCTTGCTTTCAAATGTAATTAAAGGAGCTTAGTTGTGCTCAGTGATGCAAGCCACCTTATTTAATCACTAACATTATTTCCCTGAACTATTAATGATTTTCAAAACGCTTGTTTATGCAGAATTAGAACAGTAATTACCTTACCAGTTAATTTTGTACCTTCACATTTCACACCTAGCTCAAACGTCATTCATTTACCACGGCTTCTCTGTCAAAACAAAGAAATGCTTGTTCTAAATGTGCTTCTGAGTGCCAAATTGAAAGCCAAGTTTTGTAACACTAATAAAGTAGCTCCCAAGTGAAACAGGTGTAGTAATTTAGACCCTTCCTGTCTCGAGCTTGCACGTACATGCTATGTCTTTTCTTTATTAGCTTTAAAATGAGAGCTTGGTGTGCAAAATAAGCTATTTAATTCAGACTTGTGGAGCAGAATATAATCTTTAATTTAAACTAGTGCAGTAAAAAGAGGCCTTTAATTTTAACTGGCATGTGCGTGTGAATTTGAATTAATAATCCAGAAAATTGAAACTGTTTTGCTGCTGTTGCTGGATATTGACTGTTCTTCACATGCCCTTAGTTTCACTCACTCAATTTCTCTCCCAAACCATGGCTAGTGCTTTCCTGCCCATCTTTTTTTTTTTTCTCTCTCCTTATGATGTAGCAGCTTTATGCAAAAGCAGAGCTTTCTGAAAAAGAAAGGTCTCAGTTCACTGAACTCCCTTTACCAAAAAAAAGAAAAAAAGGACTTTAATAAAGGAATACTAAATCTGTATTAATTTGGTTTACAAAAAGAATATAATTGGTGTAGTCATTATATCTACTTAAAACGTAATTCAAGTGCACTCTGAATTCATGCCTGATTGAATTCTTAGATGGGAAGATGATCTATCCAATTCCTACTGACAAAACCCCACAGAATCCACTGTACCAACTCCTACTCTGAAGCTTATTCTCACATTGGAAGCAATATTTCAGAAAACATTGGTAACAATGATTACACCTATGATGTTATACTGATTATGATTTAGACAGAACTCAGTCATATCCACCTCTCATGGCCTTTACATAAGAACCCTTATCCAGGAAGATTCCAGGTATACTGCTAACCCTGACTGAGTGCTCCTTCCCTACACCCAGAAACACTGAGCACACACATGTACCACACACTTAGCTTCCATCTCTGTATGTTAATTCCTCCACTAATGCAGGGCATCTGTAATTGATAACACCTTTCTTTACTTAAAGGAAAAAAAAAACAACATTTCCCAAATTCTCAACACCTTGGGGCTGGGACCATGTCTTTTCAGTTAATATTTGCATGTGATTTAATAAATTTCCAAGGTGAAAATTAATTAATACTAGAGACATAAATGTGCACTCCAAAATCTCAAATAGATGGGCTATTGTGCAAAAATGCACTGAACTGAAAGAATATCAAGAATATTGGGGAATATAAAATGTGCATTTTAGGGCAGACAAAGAAGGGAATGATTTGATTAGAATTAGGAGAGGTTACTGATTGTTTCTGAAATGCATTTAGACTAGGAAGAGAAAAGAAAAAGCAGAAAAGGGAAGCTATGACAGGTTAGTATATCTGTACTCAAACAACATTCAGTGCAAGCCACTGACACTATTAACAATAAATGTGATCAGTCTCCTCTTCCCCAGGAAGTTTCACATCAAGCCTTCAACAGGAGAAGCCTCAGTGAGAAAGGAGAGTGCTCTTTGGAAGGAGAGACCATGGATCGAATCCTAATGGCCCCACTATCCACCAAGCCAAATATAGATAGAGGATAGATAAATAGACCGTCAGCCAGAAATAGATATGCATTTATGTAAATGTCTATACCTTTTCCTAGTTCATGAAGCTCTTTTAATAGAAGGCAAAGATTTTCATTAATTAAAGCTTAAAATTTAAATTGCTAGAAGGCAATCATCTGTGAAGGTAAGACTCATTCACACTAGAATGCAACAGTCAACATGGGTACCTAACAGTCCTGTGTGATTTCAGCTGGATGACTACAAAGGGAAGACATGTGCAGAGGCAATTTGACATTGTCCAGAAGACAAACACCTCTGTTTCTGTTTCATGCATACTTTGTTATAAAGAACGCATGTTATAAATCCAGCAGATTTTTAAATCGAGGTGTAACTATGGTTTTGTATGGTACAGTTTTTATTTCTTTTAGTTTGGTCATATTTCCTCAAAGTAGGTTTTATTGTAGAGAATAAGGTCCTCAAAGGCAGAGTTTATGTTGTATTAACTTATCAACACTTAGAGCAAGTACTGTGCTCAGTAAATAAAAACCAAAACTTGATAGTATACTAATTGATGTATTGCTTAAATCATTAGTTAACAAAAGCTAAATTTTACCAAACTTTCCAGCCTGTTTAATTCCCTGTGAATACAGCCCAGCTCTAGGAATGTCCTTAGCTTGTGTCATGGCTGTGCATTGTACGTAAAATTTCATTTAGGAAACATCGATTACTTAATTACCAGGTGCCAGGCATTGTGCTGAGCTCTGACAAAATCAAGATTAGTAAAACCTGCACTTGCCCCTATGAGGGTAAAAGGTATATAAACTAATAAGTTGAACATGAATGGGTATGAATCACAGAGGGGGAAAAAAACTCTCAGAGAACTTGTTGCAATGATATTGCTAACCTTTATTGATATCAGAGGGATTAAGATTTTGTACCAACTGGATAAACAGTTAACCAAGTTTACTATTTGGAACTGCTGAAAAGGCTGTATGAAAAAAGTAGACGACCCAAACTTGTCACCAACAATTAATGGCTCTTGCATCATGACAACGCATCAACTCAGAAGACACTGTCTGTGAGGGAGTTTTTAGCCAGTAAACAAATACAGTAATACCTTGGTTTGCAAGTATAATTCGTTTCAGAAACAAACTGCTTATATTGCAAGACATGGCTCGTTTACTATGTTAAAATGTATTAGAAATGTTTGCTCATCTTGTGGAACACTCGCAAACCACATTACTCGTAATCCAAGGTTTTATTGTAACTGCATTGGAACACTCCCTACTCACCTTATCTAGTCCCCAATGACTTCTTTCTTTACCCAAGACAAAGGAAATATTGAAAGGAAGATATTTTGATGACATTCAGGACATCAAGGGTAATACGTTGACAGCTCTGATGGCCATTCCAGAAAAAGAGTTCCAAAATTGCTTTGAAGGGTGGACTAACACTGGCGTGGGTGCATAGCTTCTCAGGGGGAGTACTTTGAAGGTGACCATAGTGATATTCAGCAATGAGGTATGTAACACTTTTTCTAGGACGAGTTCACAAACTTGTCTGAACTTCGTAAATGTGTTACTAAGGAAACCATGAATAAAATACTTGGAAGTTCAGATTGAGTGAAAATATATAATCAAAAGATTGATGGAGGAAGTAGATAGGTGTTATTTCCACAGGAAGAAGAGTTGAGGAAATGTATTTAAGGAAAAGATGCCATGTAACAAGGAGCAGAGAGAAACAAAAGAAGAAGAAAAAAAGAGCATTTGGTGTGCTTAGGGAATTCCAAATAATGATCTATTGGGGGTGGATGTAGGACAATACCAAGTGATTGCAGTGGAAAGTAAGGCTGCAAAAGCAAGTTGAAATTAGAGCTTGGGTGCCCTTGTCTGTCACACAACAGTGGTTGGAACAATGTAGAGTCACTTAGGACTTCTGAGCAGGAGAGCAAAGTAAATAAAAACAAATTAGTCTTCTTGTCTCTTAGAAGGTAGAATGGATAAAGCATGAGCTTGGAAGTTATGTAAAACCAGTTTAAATTCCATGTATTCCATTTGCTAATTGTTTAATCACATGAACATTTCTTCCAGCTCTCCCCTAGCCTGTTTTGTCATTTGTAAAATGTAATGATAAACCTCCTCACTGACATGTGGTAAAAATGAATTGCTACGCTGTTGTAAAATATCTGTGTCTGGCACAGAGGATATGCTCAACCAGTGCCGTTTCCCATACTCCTTCTTGCATTTCCTATTTGCATTAATGACATCTCTGATTCATTTTGACACCACACCTCACCTCCCCTTTTCCGCCCAACCAGTGGACAAATTGTCAGTTCTCTCTCTACATGAGCTCTTGGACCCACACTTTTCTCAACCTTGTCACATTCTCTGCCCTATTTCAAACCTTCATTTCCACTTGCTTGACCTATCACTTTAGGATTCATCCTAGTTTACGCCACCTCTAGGCCCTCTACCCTCCAGCCCACCTTACTGACTGGCTAGCTTCATCCTCATATAGCACTTTGCTGATCCTATCCCTGCCCTAGCTAAAATATATGTATGGTTCTGAGTAGTCTATAGAATTATGCCTATATTTCTTAGTTTATTATTCAGGGCCCTAAAATGCCAGGTCCCAACATACATTTTTCAATATAAACTATTATTAATTTGCATATTTCAGTCAAAATAAAACACTGCTGTGTTTCCTATATAGCTCTGGGACTTCCTGACTCTGAGACTTCACTCATGCCATTCCACTGCCTGGAATTCTTTCTTCCTATCACACTTCATTCAACCATGAAGGTAGCTGACTTGCTGAGGAAGACATTGAGGAAAGTCAGAAAGAATTGGGTGACATCATTGAACCACTGAATTAACCAATCCTAGGGCCATCCAATCTCAGGACTTCATGTTGTGTGAGTTAATAAATTCCTTTGTGATTTAATCCAGTCGGGTTGGGTTATTTTATTACTAGCAGTTGAAAGCATCCTATATGATAATGTGGTCATGCCCTTAATGAGCTCAAATTTAGCATGATAAGATAAGAGAAAATAACTTGTAAACAACTATATTGTGAAATGAAAATAAAGCTTATCCCCCACGAGGATTCATGCTTCCATTCTCTATGCCCCTAGAATTGTTGAATCATTCTACTCCTTTGACCACAGGAAAAATAAGGACTTCAGAAATAATTACAAAGCTTATCAGAATTTTCAATTCATCAGTAACCCCACCCACTGGCCTAGAATTTAGCTAATTCTTCCCTAGAGAAAGAATGAAGGTAAGGGGGAAAAAAAAAAAAACTACTATGGGTTTCCTTTCCCATGCACAGTACACACTGTACCTTACCTGCTAGGATTTCCACACCTGGCTTGACTGTTACTGACCTTTCAGGATATTTTTCTCTCCTGGAATGAAAATTATTTCAGAAAATTTTAGGTGTTCTAACTTTAGAATGAATAAACAATCCCTCTCTTTTCAAAGTTTAGCTTTTTAAAATTCACCACTTTCCTTCTCAAGAGACATAAGGTAAATTCTCAGAGGTTAGGCCAGAGGACAGTGCAATGCTATAACCCTGAGTCCCAGACATGGACCCGTCCCTCTGCTTCCTGACTTGGGATGCTTCTTGCGTCATTATTCTAAAAAAGCTAATATGACCATTTTATCCACTTATTATTTTTTTCCTAATGTTTGTAGGATTCAGGCTCCAAATTTCTTTTCCCATATTTCAAGGAAGTCCAAAAAATAAGATTTTCATGTCACATAGTTTCTCTGGTGGGTGATCCACCAGGAACTTTGTGACCTTAACATTCTCAACTGTCTTACTACTTTTTTACATTATAGTGTAGTTTGAGGGCATGCTTTATCTTTGTTTTTTGACTGTCAATAATAAGAGGGATGTAGAGTAGATATATGCAGAGTGGGATTAAGTGTGTGTGTTGGGTGGGGGGAGACTGAAGTCAACAAGGCTACTTAGAAGACAATAATCCAGGCAAGAGGAAGTAAATGCCTATCCTAGGCCAATGGTTGAAATGGACAAGGGGTCCAGATTTAGGAGATACTACAGGGGAGGTGTTACCAGAGATTGTGATGAACTGGATATAGGAAGTTAAGAAAGGAAGAGAAACCAATCTGATTCTGAATATGAAGCACAAAAAGTTAGGAAATAACATTAAAAGAAAATCAGAAAAGAATGAAGCTCACATATGAAAATGGGAACCAGAAGAAATGAGTTGTTTTAGTTTCTTTACATTCCTAATGGTTCAACAAGCAAAATTCAACATAGCATGCTACTAGGTATTCAAACGATAGACAAGACCTCAGTGTTGCTCTGAAAATATTTCTTCTAAAAGATTGATAGTTCCCTGCAAAAATCTGTTGTCTCTTCCCTGGGAACATGGCTAGTCTATATTTCCCAGCCCCTCCTGAATCTTGGGATGGCTACATGGCAACTCTGAACAATGGACTATGAATAGAAGTTAAACGTGTCAGCTGCAGACCTAGTTTTGGGATTGGGTGTGCCTTCTCAATGCTCTCCTCCTTGCCATGGGTTAGAGCCCACAGCAACCTTGTATCAACCAAGACAATGATAATAAGGGCCTGAGGGATGGTGGAGCAATATGATGGGAAATCCTGGATCCCTGAGCGAAGAACAGAGCCACCTGCTGAACCGAAATGCTCCCCTTAGCTTGTTACATCATAGGAAAACAAACTCTGCTTTTTTGAGGCCATGGAATTATGATTGAGGCTTTTATTACAGCATGACCAGAACTCACACACAGACTATGTTCTGTTTGTTTGAAGTTCCTATGGCTTTAAATGAGTCATCCTTATCCTGAGGCTGAGGAGAGCTCCAATGTCTCTAAGCTGTTTATTCATTAAGATGAAATAAAAATACTCATAGAGAAAGAGGGTAGAACTTAGAAGTAACCCTAAGGGTAACCTAAGGGTTAGAGGTTATGTTAGCTATACAAGTTTAAAAAGAAACTTTCCCTTGCTCTCAGCATCAGAAAACTCTGGGCTAGACCCAGGCAGAAAGTGTGTTTTTATACACACATCACAAAACCAAGCACCTTTTCTCTCCTTGCTATGGTTGCTAGGAAACTCAGAGACATATATACAATGTGATACAAATATGCAACAAATACATGAATACATGATCTGAGAATTTTCGATCACTGGCTTTCAGTTGCTTACTCATATTTTCTCTCTTTACTAATTATCTCAACTATAAATTCTGCTCTATTGAACCAAATAAGATGTCTATAAGTCACCTCACATCATTTCAGGAATGAAATGAGACATAAAAGAAAGAAAGAAATGCATTTCAAAATGGCCTATTTTAAAAAAAAACAAAAAACGAAGTTTTATATGCAGAAGCTATAAAACTGGAGGAGATAATGCGTACTGTTCCGAAGGTGATTTCAAAACAGCACCATTTGGATAATCTACTTCGTAGCCTGCAATTTTCTGCTTTTTACATGCAAGAATATATTTATTAAGCTATTTATAGATTTTTAACATATAATCTACTGTTCTAAACACTCATTTCTTGATCTTTGCTCTTTATACCAGACATCCATTTAGTATAGCATGTATTATTCAACTGTCATAATAAGAGAGGCAAAATGAAACACTATGTTTTAATTTAGTACAGAATTATATTTTAGTAACGTCTTTCTTGCTTTATGGTTATTATTTATATGTACAAATTAAATAAATCATTTTCATAAGGGTTTTAACCAAATTTCAATGGGACTTTTATAATGGCTTCCACCTCCTACAAGTTTAATGATACCATACTGGAGGAATTATATAATCACTGAAAAGATTCTAGAAGGTAGCACAGTAGTCATATTGCACCTACTCAAAAGTTATATGAAAGGTCAATTCCATTTAAGATTTCAAACATATACCCTAATTTTAAAGCTGCCTAACACCTTACATATAATCAAGAACACTTATGTATAATAGAGGCAGTGTTATAATAGTTTAAGAAAATGTATATTGAACTTTACACTAAATACATTTAATATTTAAATATATATATTTTAAATGCTTTAGGAAACTTAAGGTGACAAAAAAATATTTCCAATATTTCTACAATGCCCTAGACTCATGGTCTGCAGGCAGCTAGGGAGCACATGGCTGCACAGGGTCAGGCCTGTTCTTCCCGTGCTGTTATGTGTTTGGTTGATGATTTATTCAAACCCAGTTTCAAACCTGCTATTAGCTCTCTCATTGCTTTAATGCAACTAGTCCACCATTCATAACTGTCAAGGACGGATTCATCAGAACTAGGACATTTTAGGCCTCCAAACTTGTAAAAATGTCTTTTTTTCTTGTTAGCATATATAGGACTATAAACACTATTTTTTCATTCTCTCACATTCTCTTCTTTCTGTAAATACTTTAGAAGACATCTATCCAATTTCAAACTAACCTGTCAAAGGAAACATATTTGAATCATAAGCACACATGGCATTTTAGAGGTTGTTTTTGCTTGCAGTTGATAGTGATGGCCCCTGAATGCCTCTCAACTAATCATGGGTAAGTAGCACTGGCTTTTATAAAACAAAAAATAAACTGCAGAATGCACACCTTGACAGGGAAAGTGACCAAGCAACTAAAAATTTGATGGAATCTTCTTTAAAAGGTGACAAAGAAGTGACCACTTAACTTAGATAGTTCTGATTCTCTGACATTTAAAAAAAATAAAGAATTTACAGTAATAGCGAAATCTCGGGAGCTTAATACTTTAGGAAAGAAGTACATCACAGAACAATGCATAGAGTGTAGTCCCATTTAAGTAAATTTAAAAATTAGCAAATAAAAAAACAAAAGGAAAGATTAACTAAAAATTCAGGTTATGGTTACCTGGGGGACACAATACTAAGAGAATATGATTTGAAAAGCCACATAAGGGACTTCCAAAATTCCTATGAAAACTTTATAAAACAAATCCGATTAATCATAAAAAGATTCAGATTTTGTTTAGCAGACAGTGGGCAGAATTTTGTTCCTTTATAATTATTTCAATAAGGAAAGTTTATTAATATTTTCAGAGAAAAAAGTTTCATGGTATATTTGTACAGTTTAAAAATGTCAGTCTTATTATTATGAAAGCTTCTTGGGAGAATTTCCTGATGTTTTGCCCGTCTCATCAGGAATGTCGACAGAGGAATAAAATGGCACTCGATCTTCTGGACAGCTTGGTGTTTGTCTTTGGCTGTCAAGCAAAAAGAGCTGCAATTCCAGTCATCTGGAGAAAATGAGAATACTCTGAAAAATCAGGGAAAATAGAATAACAAAATGCAGACCAGTCATTTTCTTCAACTCCCTTTGGAAGCAGCCATAGTCGCACCGCGCGTAGCACTGGGATTAATGAGCTACAATCTCGACAGCACAAATACTGAGAGATGAAAATGTACCGAGGCACTTACATTTCAGACCATGAGGCATCAAGATTACATAACATGGAAATTCTTCATTCAAAAGGGAAAAAATACACTTGATACACAACACAGCATTTTATTTTTGAATCTGAAAAGTTCTAGAAATTAATCATTTGTTCAGATAATCGGAAGGTTTTTATGTGTTAAAATGCATATATGAGTACGTAGCATCAGAAAGCTCATGATTTAAATTCCAAGTTTAACCTGAATAATTTCGATATTTTTCAGATATTTCTCTAAAAGTACATGCACCTGCTCTAAGAGGGTGTTTACTACTATAATTATCTAGAGACCATTTAACTTCATGATGAAATATATATGTGTGTGTGTATATACATACATATATACATACACATACACACATATACACAGAAACAAGCACACACGTATACATATTATATATACATATATATTCAAGTAAAAATTTGAATAATAAATACATTTTTTGGTTTCCTCAAAATTATCTTTAAAGAATTGTAAAATGGTATTCCTCCTTTAGTTTCATGTACTATGCAATAAACCTTGTATTACATCATTATATCTATAAACATGGACATTCCCCAAAGAACTGGCTTAGAGAAGTGCCACAACATGGCTGTCTGTCCCAACCCCCTTTGGTTTGGATTCCAATTAAGTCTAACCATGAGGGAATGGCTTTCTGCCAAGAGCACAACAAAGAGAAAGGACAATGTTAGTCTTGGGCTATGGGGGAAATTAAAGGCAATAATGGAGACTGGTGCTTCTGGAATTGCCCCCTCTGGAAAATGCTGAGAAAGGACTGGCACAAACCAGTCATGTCCTCTTAAGTTCTGATTTGTTTATTTATTTTTCTACAGTAAACCTTTAGCATGTAAGGTCTTTAGAGTGAAACTCCAGTACACACAGACTAACAAAAGGACAAGATCTCCTGGATCCTGTATTCTAATCCTTGCAAACCTTCTGAGGCTATGTAACACCACCACCCTTTCTCTCCCAGAACGTAGCTAACTATCTGAAGCCAAGTTTCCATGTTAGAAACACGTAGAAACTTGGCATTATGTAAACTTCTTGGGTCACAATGTGGGCAAAGCTGATTCTTTGGAACTTGAATCTGGATGATGAAGAAACAGAATAACTGAATTGTAACCCCAGCTCCATTAGCAACTTACTATGTGTCCTTGGGCAAGTCACTTCACATCTCTGAGCCTTTGTTTCCTCTTCTTTGAATGAGATTCTTTAATTGTTTTCAAAATGCAGTGCAAGGACCATGGAGGTCTCTGAAATCCTTTCAGGGTGTCTGTGAGATCAGAACAATTTTCATAATAACACTAAAACATCATTTGCCCATTTTATTCTCATTTGCTTATAAGTATACAGTGGAGTTTTCCAGAAGCTACACGAGGAGGCCATTAGGCTGAGATGGTTCTAATGCTTTGTTGGGCTACCTAAGCAAATCAAAACCTAAGCCAGAATTGATGCATTCTAATCCAAAAAAGTGACACTCAGGAACAACTAATCACAAATAGCCAAGTAGGTTTTCTCAAATAAGGCAACTATTTATGTAAGCCAATCAAATAATTGCTTTGTTTGGCTTCTGCATCTTCCCTATAAAAAGCTTGTCCCTAGATATTGTCTGTGGAGTGCTCCTAAACACTTTTGGTTGTTTCTGCACAGTCTGGATTGATGTACACTCA
Source organism: Aselliscus stoliczkanus (assembly GCA_033961575.1). Lineage (NCBI taxonomy): Eukaryota > Metazoa > Chordata > Mammalia > Chiroptera > Hipposideridae > Aselliscus > Aselliscus stoliczkanus. The sequence goes on along the minus strand of CM066730.1, from coordinate 113,935,664 downwards.
ATTAACTCTTAAAAATTTTAATGAGCCTCAATTTAAATGTAGAAGCAGATATAAGAATCTAGCTATCTTCCATGAAACCAGACCTTAAAGAGATTTACAAAAATAAATAAAACAATGCCATTCTTCTCACTAAATGTGGTGTTTCTCACAAAAACATATTTCGCTTATTTATAATGAATTTATTAATATTTTAAAATAAATTAATAAGCATTAATTTTTTAAAACTATAATACAACAAATAACAATAGATACAATTTACATAAACCAAAGCTCTTTGGCTTCCTCAATTATTTTTAAGATTGTAAGGTATCCCTGAGATCAAGAACTTCCAGAACTACTGGACTAGATTTCTGAGACCCCCTTCAACACTATGATTCTTTTATATCTTGCACGTCATCAGATATTACCTATAGTGAGCAACTTCATAGGAGAACTGAAATCACCAATTCACCTTTCTTGTACAGACACATCTATAAATAATTTTAATATTTTCTAAATTAAGTAACAATTGGCAAATAATTAATTGTCCACCTGGAAACGTATTAGATCCACAATCTTCTTCTAAATAAGGAAGCCAAATCTAGTTACTCACACATGGGTTACTCTGCATTTTGAGGCCTCTATTTATGAAATTTGTATTCTAAATATTTGGACCAGGAATTAACACCTGTACCAAAATCAGCCACTTGTGGAATAGATGTAAGAGAAGCCCAGGCAGTGATTCTGTGCAACATTCTAATCAATAAGGTTATAATGTACTGAACACTAAATGAGTCAATCACATCTTCACCTTTGTGGATTTGAAGGTGTCATGTGGAGAGATCTATAAAGAGTAGTGTACTACCCATTCTGAAAGATACATGGTAAGTAAACTGAAGCTATGAAGTAGCAGAAGCTATAAGTAGTAGAAGCTACTATTAAACAGAAGCCATGAGATAGAGAGAATGAGAGCAGAGAGAAAAGCCATCAGTGAATGAAGTGGGATAACAGGGAAGTGGAAAGAGAGAGAGAAGCAAAGGCTAATTGAAGCTGCCACACCAGAATGGCATACTGCTAGAGTTGCTACAGCTGGCTGTGATGGTTTCCCAAGCCTACTGCTCAAGAGCTAGAGTGAGTAGCTGTTCTTATTTCCAAGCATCTGTACAACAACTAAGGAGACTGGGGTGTGACTCTTTATTTCCAAGAAAGGTTAACTAAGCACAGCTCAACAGTCCTGGAGTATCTACTGGGAATTGAAATTTAAAGGTATAAGCAAGAGAAAAGTGGTACAGTATATTTGCTTAAAATAAGTACATACATATAACCTTTAAAGAGTTGTGTATATGACTGTCTACATACTTTATATATTATATCCAAATGCATATCTTTAGAGAATTATAATTTTCATCTTATTTAAGAAACTCACAAAATAAAATTGCCACTCCATAGGAGGGAGTGGAGCGAAACTTAACCAACATTGAGCTAGAGTGAGAGCCAGTTAGAAAAGAAGAAGAAGAAAAAAGAATTGGGACAAAGGTTAAAAGCGGGTAGTGGTAAGTATCTGACTCCTAAGAATTCTATTCTTTGGGAACTTGCAAGAGCAATAAGCTAAGAACAGCAAATAGGAGAAAAAAATTATAATAAACTCATATGACTAATAAATTCATATGACTAAAAATTATAATAAACTCATATGACTAAAAGAACTTAAATTCCCAAAGGATTTCTGGTTGAGATGGCAGAGTAGGTAAACACTGTGTTGCTTACCCTCATAGCCATATCAAAATTACAACTAAACTACAGAACAACAATCATTGAGAATTGCCTGAAGTCTGGCTGAACCAAAGCCATACAACTAAAGACATACAGAAGAAGCCACCTGGAGACTAATGGGGGAGTCTGGGGCAGGGGGGAAGATATGGATGGACTGATCTCAACCTCGAGTGACATTAAAAATAGGGACAGAGGGCCGGCCGAGTGGCGCGGTGGTTAAGCGCTGGTTTGGGAAGCCAGCAGTCCTGGTTCGGATCCCACATATGAAGGCCAGTGACACTGCCCTCAAAAAAAAAAGAAAAAAGAAAAGAATGCGAGCTGAACTTTGAGCAACCAGCAGTTCAATGCCCAGCGGGCGCCGAGCTACCAACTGGTGGCAGGATGGCTCAGCTAAAAAAAAAAAAAAAAAATAGGGACAGATATCTCAGCTTCAGAGGTACCTTGTGAAGAGTCCAATTCAACACCAGGATCCCCAGCCTAGGGTTCCAGTGCCAGGGAGAGAAGTCCCCATATCCTCTGGCTTTGGAAATGAGCAGAGATTTTGGCTGAGTTAGACAAGGGTGGCTGGAGCCCCAGGTGCTCCTTTTAAAGGGCCCCCACACAGACTTACTGACAGACTCACTTGCTCTGAACTCCAGCACAAGGGCAGCAGCTCGAAAGGCACCAGGGACATATGAAGAGGAGCTGGGTTGTCTTGCCCCAGGGCAAAGGCTGGAGGGGCAGCCTTTTCCCAGATGGAGGAGCTGGCAGAAGCCATTCTTTCTTTGTTGAGTGTTCCCTACATCTGGCTTACAGATTCAGGCAGCCACTGTATCAGTGTCCCCATCTATCTGGCTGACACTGTTTGTTCGCTTTACCCTGATGATTCTCTGAGACCTGCCCCAACCAACTTTTGAGCACACCTAAGCTGCCTGCAGTGGCTTTTCCATACCAACAGCCAGTCTTGGCTTATGCTATAGACTTTCTTAGAATCTCTCAAAGGTTCACAAAATCCAAACAAGCACCATATGGTTTCAGTGTATCCCATACCTCTGGCTGAGGAGCTCTAAGCTGCTAGCAATAGCTGGCCTCAGTTCACGGTTTGGCCTTTTGGGGCACTTCCAAGCACAGTATTGGTTGTCGGTTCAATCCCCACATGGGCCACTGATCTGCACCCTCCACAACTAGATTGAAACAACTACTTGACTTGGAACTGATGGGTCCTGGAGTCCTCCACAACTAGAATGAAACAACTTGACTTGGAGCTGATGGGTCCTAGAAAAACACATTGTTCCCCAATTTTAAAAAAATTAAAAATTAAAAAAAAAAAAAGAACACAAAGAAAGAAAGAAAACAAGACCTTTACTTCTGGATATTTATTTGAATAAACCCAAGATGCTACTTCCAGGGGATGTGCGCATCCATATGTTCTTTGCAGCATTGTTTGCAATGGCCAAGATGTGAAGGTAGCCTTGGTACCCATCAACAGAAGAATAGATACAGAGGAGGTAGTACATGTATATACAATGCAATATTGCTCAGCCATGGAAGGGAATGGGTTCTTGCCATCTGTAGCAGCATGGATGGACCTGGAAGGTACTACGCTGAGTGCAGTAGATCAGACAGAGAAAGACAGATGCAATGTGATTTTGCTTATATGTGGAATCTAAAAAACAAAATAAACAAACAAAACAAAACAGAAACAAGCTCATAGATACAAAGAACATTTTGATGGTTGCCAGATGGGAGGGAGGTTGGGGGATAGGGAGAAAAAGCTGAAGGAGTTAAGAAATACAAATTGGTAGTTACAAAATAGTCACGGGGATATACTGTAAAGCATTGGGAACATAGTCAATAATATTGTAATAACTTTGTATGGTGCCAGGTGGGTACTAGACTAGCTAGGAGGATCACTTCTTAAATTATGTAAATGTCCAACAACTTTGTTGCACACCTGAAATGAATATAGAATAATATCAAATGTCAACTATAATTTAAAAATTTTTAAAGAGGCAAGGAAGTGAAGGGAAATAAGAGGTTCAAATTTCCAGGTATAAAGCAAGTAAGTCATGGGGATGTAATGTACAACATAGGAAATATAGGCAATAATATTGTGATAGCATGGTATGGTGTCAGATGGCTTCTGGACTTATCATGGTAATCAGTTCTTTAGGTATATGAATGTTGAATAACTATGATATACACCTGAAATTAATATAATATTTTACATTAGCTATATTTTAATTTTAAAAACTCTTTAAAATAAATAAATACATAAATCCCAAAGAACCCCCTTTGTAGCTCTTGAGAAATAGGATAACTTAGGTTTTTAGATGCCTGGTCTGACTCCACTGCTAAAATAGTTCAAGAGAGTTTGGACATCACAAATTTAATTGGCTTACCATCTAGTAATAACACATTTTTTTCACCTATGTATTCCTACATTCAATACAATTGTACCGAGTGCCAGGTATAGATTTGGAGTCCCTGGGCCGGCCGAGTGGTGCGGTGTTTAAGCACTGGCTTGGGAAGCCAGCGGCCCTGGTTCGGGTCCCACATATGAGGGCCAGTAACACTGCCCTCAAAAAAAAAAAACAAACAAACAAACAAAAAAACTCCAAGATTTGGAGTCCCACATAGATTAGGCACTCAGGAACCCTTTGGGGAATGAGAGAGAGAACTGTAGACTGCAAGACACCACGCTGGTTATAAGACTGAAACAAACATATCTATGCTTCAAATAGCTGACAATTTAGGATAAGAGACTAACTTCTCAAGGTCCAAGGCAGGTGATCTATGCCTTAAGAGAACCACTGAGTCTTGATGAAGGGTAGGGGTGACTTCCAACGCTTATGAAGAGAAAAGTCTTCATGAAGGAATATTTTGACTGAGCCTTGACAGGTGAGTAGGTTTGTGACAGGTGAAGATTTGGGAAGAGGGCATACAAACGAATGGGGAAGGCAGAACAAGACCACAGAAGCAGGCATAAATGGGGCCTATTTGAAGGACAGTAAATAAGCTGATGGGTACAATGTGCACAGCAGTATAGAAGGGGATGGCACTAGAAGAGACACATTAGGGTCGAAGCATTAGGGTCCAGAGGCTAGGATAAATAAATTTGGTTTCTTTACTTAGAAGACAATAGGAAATTGTGAAAGCTCCGGTACAGAGAAATAACATAAAAAATTAATTACTATCATTTTTAAGGGCTTACTCTATGCTAATATAATTTTATACAAGCATCACAACCACATAATAAAAGCAATATTTTTATTCTAGTTTTACCTAAGAGAAAACTAAGGCTTAGGTTGCTTCCAAAGCTTGCCCAAGATGACAGAGTAAGTAGCTGAACTGGATTCAAATTCATATCTAACTTCAATGTCCATGGTTTTCAACAAATGACTTCAGGGTCATCCAACCAATGTTGATTGAGTAAAGCAGTCTGGGTATTAGACACAAGGAGGAGTGGAAACTATAGCAAAAATGAGATACATAAAGACATTCAAATTAAAGGGGGAAAAATGTGCTATCTGGCTGAGGCCAAACAAAATTGCATTCAGGCTAGAGTCACCTCAGTTTGTAACCTCCTCTGCAGATGAAACTCCAGTTTTTCCCTCTCTGATAGGATCATAATTGTTTTCTTTTTTTAAAGATAGTTAATCTGAAGTTTATACTGGTCAAGGAAAAGTCAAGTGTCAGGGAGAAACGTCAAGGTCAGTTAATATGACCTTGCTACATATTTCCAGAGGAGAGAAAATATATCATGGAAAAGAAAAGGCACTTGTGACATTACTTAGGGTAGCAGTCTTTAATTGTGGCAATGAGGGGAGTGGGGTAAAACAAAAGTTAGCTGTTCTCTTCTTTCCAGTCATTTGCCACCAAGTGATATCTCATTTTTAAGCCCTCTGAAACCCAATTGCAGGACTCAACATTCCCTGAAAGTCTCCAAAGAATGCAGTCTCAAAAAAAAAAAAAAAAAAACATTAGTGCATATTGGAGTCTTCACTGAAGGTTTTAAAGAAAACAGAGATAGAGATTTTCCTTACATTTGCTCAGTAAGGTAGTCAATAGTTTCAAAATCCCCAGATACTTATCTTCTCCTAATCCTTTCTCACCCACACCTGCCACAATATTTACATCAAATTTTACTTTGCCTTTCTCTCTTTTCATTCTCCCACATATTATCTAGCCTTGTTAGCATCTATCTCCCACTTCCAGATTTTTCCACTGAGAATTTCAAATTTATCAGTCCTCTATGATGCAAAGCAATGCAGTCCTGACCGGGCTACTACTCCAGATTTTGCATAGCCCAACTCCCCAAGGCCATGCCTAAAAAATCCCAGAGCTCAGCATCTAACAGGGACTCTCCACCTCAGAGAGGAGGTCGGCCACGATATTCTGTTATCTGTGCAGCCCTGTAAGGAGTTCACCCCTTATCTCAGTGAACTTTTCCAAGCACTTCTTGCAATTAGGCTCTCCCCAAGAACAATCCTAGTAAAGGAAATTTTCTTTACATAGCTACAGAAGTACCAATGGCACAAAGACAAAGGGTTCAAGACTGGATGATTGGGAAGATGAGTGTGGGATTGATAGAAATCTGAAGATAAAGAGCTGGAATCAGAACCTAAAGGAGAAGTTAAGGCTGGAAACACAAAATTGGGGGTACATTCAAGATAGAGTTCAAGAACTGACAGAAATGAGAGAGAGAGCACAGGGAGAGGAGAAGCCTGAGGAAATAGGAGAGGTAAGGCCTATGATAATGAGGCAGAAGCAGAAGGAGGAAAAGGAATGTGAGAAGAAGACAACAAAATCAGAAATCAAGACATGAAAATTGGAAAAATGCTCTCCTGGTAGTTAGAGCAGGAGAGAGTTTCATGTGGCTCAGAAGCGGAAGCCCAAAACACAGGAACTGTCTTTGTCTCCTCTCTTTCTCTCACATTCTGCTTCCAATCCATCAGCAGATCAAGTTGACTCAACCTTCCAAATCTGTGCAGTCTGACCACTTTTCTTCACCCTTGTCATTTCTGCCAGCCTGGTCTCAGCCATCTCCTCTTGCCTAAGATTGCTGCAATCACCCGGGCTTCGATCTTTTGTCCCCCAGTTCTCAAGCCAACACATAGTCAGAGTGACCTTTTAAAATGTCAAGCAGATGACATCAGTTCTCTGCCCCCAAACCCTTTACTTGCTCCCCAGTCTTTTAAAGCCAAAGTCCTTACAACCACTGACAATGGCCAGTCCCCATGTGATCTCTTCACTCTCTCCCAATCTTATCTCCAACTATTCACCCCAGCTCACTCTCTACTTTATCACTGGCTTTCTGCTCCTAGAATCTACCAGGCACACTCCTTCTTATGAGTTCTTGCCCTCGCTGTCTCCTTTTTCTGAAATGGTTGAGTGAGACATCTAATGCACAAAATTTAAAGAGGCAAGGGTAGTGCAAGTGCCTATCCTAAGAGTGAGTGCTACCTCAAATTGTGAGGCATCTCCTTTGATTCACCTCAGTTCTGGTCCTGTGTATCTTACAATTGAAAATGTGGTTCTTATTTAGTCTATCAACTACTTTTTTTCCCATTCTTCCTTTAGAATATAGAAATTTTTATTTGCTGTGTTTATGGATACATTTCAAGCATGTGATACAGTGCCTGGAACATTGCAGGTACCCAATGCATGCTTGCTGGATGAACAAAAGAGGGTGGTGTGGCCCAGAAATATCAAATGCTACAAATAAGCCCTATAATTTATAGGATAAAGAGGGATTAAAAGACTTAGGAATAAAATGATTGCTACTTCTTTCTTAAAGCACAGTTGAGTTCAGAAACAAAAATATAGATGATTAAAGAACGATGGTTAAGAAGTGAAAGCAGGGGCCGGCTGAGTGATGCGGTGGTTAAGTGCTGGCTTGGGAGGCCAGCGGCCCCGTTTGGGTCCCACATGTGAGGGCCAAAAAAAAAAAAAAAAAAGTGAAAGCAGTTAATGAAAGGTCCACTTTCCAGAAACAAGACAGCAATGTCCTAAAGAGGAAGGTGGCAAACATCAGTTACCTTTTCCTGGAGTTTGTCAGGGAAGGAAAGTTGTGGAGAGGGCAGTGTGGAGAGTGGGGTGGGTGGTAATCATAGTTTGTAGAAAGAGGCAGATCTATGAGTTGTAGGCAAAAGGGAAAGATGCAAAAAGCACTGAGTTGCTGAAGACACAAGAGGCAAGCAATGAATGGTTCTGTGAGAGGTAGAGTGAAAAAGAACAGAAGAAAACAAACGAGAAGGAGGAAATAAAAAGACATGAAGCAGTTTAATAAAAGAGATCATTTCTGAAGGGATGGTCATAATGACTCAGTGGACAATGACACACTGCTCATAAGATTATTATCACATTACATAATTAATTCTCACTCCTGTAGTGAAAGCAGGTTTACAGGAAGGAGGCATCTGAACTAAGTTGAATGCAGAGTTCAGAGAGGAAAGGTTCAAAAGTAATAAGTAGAAGCAGGTAAAAGACAAAGATTAGTGAAGTCTAAAGATAAAGGCAAGTGGGATGTCCAACTAATAAAATGAATTTGACAATCCTTTTAGTTTTTTAACAAAGGACTCCTGGGTTTTGTAACCATTAAAATATCCACTAAACAACTAAACTTGAAACTTAAGTTGGATATTATACCTGCTGCCATATTTTGTAAAGGAACAACTCTGATATTAGGGGATTGGAAAATGGGGGGGGGGGGCAGAGAGAATTTTCATTAGTGTCTGCAGCCAGCTAGAAGGATATTCAAAATCACATTTCAGATGAAGTATGAGCATGAGCAATATATTCACATGGTGCTCACCAATCCCAGGGAAAGTTAATTAGCCACTTGGGGATACATTTTCTCTACCTTAGAGGAACTGTGGGAAAAGGGCAAAAAGTTGGAATCACTTCTAATAAAGAATGAGATTAGTTTATACATTGGTTTCAAGCCCTGGTTTTCCACATAAGTGTGAAATGAAACTGGAAACATATGTGTTCTGTGGTTGCACCTGATTCACTCCTTGTTTTAACAAGGCATCTAGAATGGCGATCATGTCCGCTGTTTCACAGCAGGACTCACTCAATCTTTCTCCAGAGGGTTCATCAAAGTACTCATCAACGTTTTCCACAAAAGAACAGTGGTCCCTTTTCCCATGGTCTTAAAGGATACTTGTGCCTTCCCTCCATCCTCTCTATCCCTGGAAAACCCATCTCCACATTGCATCACTTAGTTATTTCAAACCTGCCCCAACTGGGCACCTGTTCATTCTTACAGCTCAGAAAATTCTAACAGTGATGGATTTCATTTCTATTGTAACAAAAACATATTTCAAAAATAGGAACCCTTTAAGTAAAACAAATATTATATGTATCCAAAGTAATCAATCACTTTCCAGGCTTACTTAAAATCTTTGTCAGCTTGTACAGAAATTTTAATTATCTGCAATTGTTTTGTCTCCTAAAGCACAGTGTGGTGAGCTTATACATCAGGAACAGTAAGTACACACCCTTTTTAGCAAATCCTATTACTGTATAAAGTTTCAGTCCAATAGCCACAGGTGCAAGAGGCAGTGTGTCTGCAGTTCTCAATCACACTCTCTTTTATTATGGGCTAGTTCAACCAGCGTGATCTATAATGAATGTATTGGGTTTTGTGCTCTTTCAGAAGTTCCAGTGTCTACATGCCTTTTCCTTGGTGTTCCTGAGAGCAGGAGAGCCTCAGGGAGGGGTGGATGAGATTGGAAAATATAAATAACAAATCAAAAATTACAATTGATTGGATAAACAATTTCCCTTAGTCTGTTTCTTAATAAGTGATCGATTTTATGATCAATATTCATTATGTCCCAGAACATACCAAACTGCTTATTGAACAAATGAATGGCTGAAACTACAATGACACGGAATCAAAAAGGTGAACCAATTTCTTTAATAACATGGGTTGAACGAACTGTCTCATCTTACCTGTTTGTTCCACGTCAATACACTTTTCTGCAGAGCCCTTTGGAAAAAGGCTGAAGTTCAGGGAAGCAAGGGAGGTAATTCATTACTCATTAAAAGAAGTGGGTTATGGGAGCACGTGTTTACACATGTGAGTCCTGAGTTGCATTTTGTACTGGGCTGTCTTTTGTCCGTTCAAAGTAGATTCTCCAAGCCGCCAAACCAGGCTATTCCCAGAGGCATTGCCTTTTGAACCTGGTGTACTCCATGGGTGTGGAGAGAATTGGAAAAACTAGAGTATATTCCCTTTCTAGTAATATTTGTTATTGAAATTCAAGAAAATGACATATATATTTGTGGTGAAATAACTAAAGGTAAACCAACTTCTTGATAGCGAGCATTATCATTTTGTTTGCTGTTCTATAACTTTCAAAACATTTAATTGAACTTAACCATTTCTGATAAACTGTTACAGACATGCAGGATATGCTACTCTGTGGTTCCCCTCATCATCTTGAAATAATATGATGACCAATACATTTTCAGAGGGCTAAACTTTCCTCTCGAATTTTTAGTGGCTTGCAACAGTCCTGTGCACAAAAAAGAAGCTGTGGAGAAATGCAATTGCATTGGCAGTTACCCTGTTTCCCTGAAAATAAGACCTAACTAGAAAATAAGCCATAGCATGATTTTAGGTGCCAAAATATGGCATCTCAGCAACTGAATAGTTTAAGCTGAAGGAGTTTATGGAAAAGGCACCCTTCTCCCTGAAACAGGTCATAAAACTTTCATGTGAAGGGTGGTACCCTCCATATCCTGGAGGAATCATGCTATGGTTTAAGATTAGCACTAATTTCACCAAACTGCTAGCACTGATGTGTGAAAGAGCTCCAATATTTAGCAGAAGTAGTGAGCAGGAACTCTCGCCTGAGGGTGTCTGCAGCCAGCTAGGGGCCTGTCATGGGCAGGCCTCCAGCTGTGGTTGCTGCAATTCCCCTGCCCCTTTGCAGCCTTTCGAGGAGTGAGGAATCACAGGAGCTTGTTTAATCCCTTTAGTTCTCCTCTCTCATCTCTCATCTCATTGTCCCATAGTGTCTATAGCAAATGCCTAATTACCCAGCTCTACAAAAATGCTGGACTGATCAATTATGAAAGCAACAAATGATTAACTAGTTAAACACACACACACACAAAACACATCACTTACTTAAAGTCAGTCATCCAAGGCTTATCCAAACTACTTAAGAAAATCTCATTAAATCAGGCTCTCCTAATTAGAAATTAGATAATTCTAACAGGAGCAAAGCTACAGTTTACCTTTGTACTGTCTGTAAAAAAATATTTTTGCAAAGCAAAAGAATAACATAAACAAGTCTTAATGATTTTGCAAATCTCAAGTTCTAGGATACATTCAACATTCTCCTAGGTATTGTGACAGCAAGTTCTCAACCTAGAAGCTATCTTCATTCTATATGTAAACCTCCACCTACAGAAAATATTCAAAGCTTTAATTATACAAACATTCTTATCTATCACTAAAAAAGTCTCAGAAAGACTTTACTAGGTAACATAAAAGGGGCCTAGCTGTAATTAAAGCTATTTTAATATAAGCCTAAATGTCTCATTTATATTGCATCAGCAAAAATTCATACAAGTAAAATTTTAAGACAACTGAGATTTTTGACTTTAAGCAGCAATACTTATTTATGTTAAGTAGGTAGTTAAATATCCAGGCTGAGTCTGAGTCTACTGCTTCTAACTGGGGCAAGTTAATGTCTTTTTGACCCAATTCCTCATCTGTAAAATGGGAATGATACTGGTAACTCGTAATAATGTTGTTCTGAGGATTTAATGATGTGATGCATAAAAAACCATTTAGATCAGCATTTGTTCCATAGTAAAGGCTTAGTAAATTCCAATTACTGTTATTTAATCCTTTTTGAAAGAACTTAGAAAATATATATTGCTGGATTATCTACCTTATCAAACAATACACTGAGCATATTTTAACCCATTCTTATTTATTCAAAACCATCATCATGAAAATAATTGTTTTATGTCTGATGGGACCACTTTTTCCTTACTGAGTCATGACAAATTATTCTATTTAAGTAAGCCTTTAATAGCTCTTCATTTCCCTCTTCCCGCTATTGTTCATTATTTGTTATCTGTGTGTCCCTGGTATTTCTAATAAAGTGCCTTATTTTATACACAATGGTCCAGATAAAGTTCTGTGAGTAATGCCATACTCTCCTATGAAGTACTTTACATGTGTTTTCTGCACTGACAATAAGACTTTTTCCATGTTCTCCTGAATTCTAGAGTCAGGTCTTGATGACTAAGTATGCTAGACATCCACGCTCTTCATAAGTACAGTGTTATTATATTTAAAAGTACTAAGTATATATTTATTTAAAGTACATAATCCAGAATTTTCACTGAGACTGGACACTCCCCAGTTAATAATATTGTATAGAATTTATTTCTAAGTCTCATGAGCACCTTTTAAGTGGTACAGGGCCACTACAATCAGACCTGCTTATATGAATTCCATAGAGAAAGATGACTTAAAAATGTACTGTTTTCAGTTCCTCTCCACAACCCAATTTCACCGGTGAGCAGCATCAATCTAAACAGTATACAAATTTGGGGGGACTTTTTTTGTTGTTGTTGGTAGGATTTCCCCCTGTCTTTCATCATCTAATCTGAATTTTCTGAAATAAGACTCACATCAGAAAAATAAGACCCAGAAAGTTGTTAACAGCGAAGTCTCCAAGCATGGTGAATGTGTTTCTCTAATAGGTTTTCATCCATCAGCATCAGACTCAGCACAAGTGGAGTATAGACTTTACCTTACATGTGCTACATTGAGGGTTTTATTTTTCATCTCATGGAGTGTAACATAAGCTGATAAGGTGCTCAGAATTTATAGAAAATAGATATGTTTTTACTCATCAACGAAGAACATCTTTCAGAGATCCAAGACGGCAGAGTAGATAAACATTGTGCCTGCTTGCTTACATGAACACATTAAAATTACAATTAAATTATAAAATAATCAACCTGGAGAACTACCTGAAGTCTGGCTGAACAGAAGTTTTATAAGTAAGAATCAAAGAAGAAGCCACATTGAAACTGGTAAAAGGGGTGGAGACAGGAAACAGGCTGGTCCCAAAGCTCTGTGTGGCAGAAGAAAATTGGAGAAGAACCTCCTCACCAGTGGAGGTTCCCCACAGAGGAGCAAAGGACCCCAGCCCTATACCAGACTCCCCATCCCAGAGTACTGGTGCTGAGAAGAGGAGCCCCACTACATCTGGCTGTGAAAAAGAGTGGGGATTCCAACTTATCCAGGTGGAATGGAAGGCATAGGAAACCCGGATATCCTATTAAGAGCCCATACACAGACTCACTCACACGTAGGCACTCATCTCAGACTCCAGAGGAGGGATAGTGACTCGTGGGGCATCAGAGGAATACAGGGAGCAGACTGAGGTATGTGGCTTTGAGGCCAGGACTGGAGGACAGCTCCATTTTCCCTATGAGGGGTCCTTCCCCTGTGCAGCCAGCAGGCAGCCACCATCTTTAATGTGTTGATCCCACTTCCTACACTTAAGGCTAAATCTGAATCTGATTGGTGAGCTCCAGGACTCTGCTCCACTGACCCACTGGGAGGTACTTTCACCAAGAGCAGCCAGCCCCTCCTGCATTCCACCTTTCTTGGAAAACCATCAGAGCCCATGGGCCCTAGGTGAGTGAAACTGACCACAATGTGCTCTGAGACTTTTGCTGAGTAGCTCCAGGCTCAGCACTGGCACCAAATCACAGTCTACATTAACCTGGCAACCACAACGTTTCCCACTGTAGTGACTCCATGAGACCCTGCCTTACCCAACTTGCATACCTCACAAGGCTTTATCAGTGGCTGAACTTTATAGGAGGAGGCAAGTAGCAGCAGAACTCAGGGTGTCCTGGCGTTTTGCAAAACTACGCTGAGGCCTGGTACTGGTAGCAACCATTATTGGTTTGCAGTATGGCCTTTCCCATGTGCCTTCAGGTTTAGCACAGGCAGCAAAAAAATGTGGATAGCTTTGTAGCTCCTACCAGCTAGTTCCAGCTGGTCATAGCTAGTGGGTGACCTGGGTCTGCACTGGAGCCCCTCCAAAGAGGCCCAGAACCAACATACACACAAAGGATGGACTCAAGAGGCACCAGAGCCCACTGGGGCAAATCCCACTCAGTGAGGTAAGCCCCCTGCACAGCAGCCTGTAAGCTGTGGATGTGGCAAAATCCCACAACCAGTCAACCTGAGAGTCAATCCCACCTACTGACATGCCAATAGTAATCAAGGCTCAACTATAATAGGAGGGCACATACAACCCACATAAGGGACACTCCTCAAGCACCTGGAGTAGGTGACCAGGGAGACTGTGCCAGGACTCCACAACGCACCTTTTACATAAGGCACCTGGCCAAGACTGTGAGACATAGCAGATTACCTCGCATGTAGAAACAAGCACAGAGAAGCAGCCAAAATGAGGAAACAAAGAAATATATCTCAAATAAAATAACAGGAGAAAATCCCAGAAAAAGAATTAAACAAAGTTGAGGCAATAACATACCAGAGACAAAGTTCAAAGCAATGGTTAGAAGGATGCTCAAGGAACAAAATGAGAACTTCAATAAAGAAATACTAAGCATACAAAGAGATAGAAACTGTAAAAAAGAACCAGTCAGAAGTGAAGAATACAATAACTGAAATGAACAATGCACTAGAAGGTAACACCAGCAGACTACATGTAGGAGAAGACCAAAACTGCCATTTGGAAGACAAGGTATCAGAAAACACCTAATCAGAACAGCATAAAAGAAAAAAGACTTCAAGGAAATGAGGGTAGTTTAGCGACCTCTGGGACAACATCAAGTGTAACAACATTTACATCATAGGGGTACCAGGAGAAGCCAGAAAGCAAGGGATTGAGAACATACTTGAAGAAATAATGACCAAAAACTTTCCTAACCTGGTGAAGGAAATAGACATACAAGTCCAGGAAGTTCAGAGAGTCCCAAACAACATGACCCAAACAGGTCCACACCAAGATGAATTATAATTAAAATGACAAAGGTTAAAGACAGAATCCTAAAAGCAGCAAGAGAAAGGCAACTAATAACTCAAAAGGTAGCTCCTATAAGATTGTCAGCTGATTTCTCAACAGAAACTTTTCAGGGCAGAAGGGATTGGCACAAAATATTCAATATGATGAAAAGCAAGGACCTACAATGAAGGGTACTCTACCTAGCAAGACTACCATTTAGAACTGAAGGACAGATAAAGAGCATCCCAGGCAAGAAAAAGGTAAAGGAGCTCATCACCACCAAAGCAGTTTTACAAGGAATGTTGGAGGGACTTCTTTAAGACTGGAAAAAAAAATCAAGTTATGAATAATAAAATGGCAATAGCTACATAGCTATCAATAATTACTTTCAATTTAATTGATTAAATGCTCCAATCAAAAGACCTAGAAGGGCTGAAAGGATAGAAAAACAAAACCCTTATATATGCCAACTACAAGGGAATCACTCCGGATTGAAACACACACACACACACACACACACACACACACACACACACACACACGCAGATTGAAAGAAGGACCCAGTAATTCCACTTCTGGGTATTTATCCAAAGAAACCCAAAACGCCAATTCAAGGGGTTGTATAGATCCATTTGTTCACTGCAACATAGTTTACAATGGCCAAGATGTGGAGGCAGCCTGGGTAGTTCTTGACGAAAGAATGGATATAAAGGAGATGGTACATATATACAATAGAATATTGTTCAGTGATGGAAGAAAAAGGGGTTATGCCGTCTGCGATGGTATGGATGGAATTGGAGGGTATTGTGCTGAGGGGAGTATATCAGACAGATGCAATGTTACTTTGTTTATATGTAGAATCTAAAGAACAACAACAACAAAGAAAACAAATCAGAAAGAAACCCATAGATACAGAAAACATTTTTTTTTTAAATTTTATTGGGGAATTGGGGGAGGGGAACAGCGCTGGGGAATCACAAAAGGGGAACAGACAAGTTGCTGCCTTTTTGTTCTTCAGTCTAGTTGTGGAGGGTGTCATTTCACTGGCCCATGTTGGTATTATCATTGTGCTCTTCCAGGGTGAGGCAGTTGCTCGCTGGCGATTGGACGGCCACTCACGGCAGCTCAAAGCAGCTCACGAAAGCACTCGCCAGCTGCCAGCCAGCCACACTGCAGCCTATGCCGTCATGGGTGACTCACAGCAGCTCAGCTCCAAGTAGAGCTGTTGTTCACTATCTTAGCTGTAGAGGATGCAGCATCACTGGTCCTCATGTGGGATCCGAACTGGGGTCCTGCTACTCAGAGCTGGTGTCCGAAGCCAACTCTTAACCAACATGCCACTTGGCTGGCCCCAGAAAACATTTTGATGGTTGCCAGATGGGAGAGGATTTTGGAGCATGGGTGAAAAAAGGGGAAGGGATTAGGAAGTACAATTTGGTTATTACAAAGTAGTCATGGAGATGTAGGGTTAGCAAAAGGAATATAGTCAATAATATTGTAATAACTGTGCATGGTGTCAAATGGGTACTAGATTTGTTGGGGTGATAGATGGGATGGGATTGGGCAATAGGGTGAAAAAAGGTGAAAGGATTAAGAAATACAAATTGGTAGTTACAAAATAGTTATGGGTATGTAAAGCAAAGCATAGCGAATATAGGCAATGATATGGTAATAACTAAGCATAGTGCTAGGTGGGTATTAGACTAGTCAGGGGGATCACTTCTTATATTATATAAATGTCTAACCACTATGTTGTACACCTGAAATTAATATAAAATAATACTGAATGACAACTATAACTGAAAGATTTAAAAGTGGGTGTTAAAGGTGGAGGGCAATAAGTCATCCAAATTTCCAGGTATAAAACAAATAAGTCATGGGGATGTAATGTACAGCATGGGGGATCTAGTCAATAATATTGTGATAGCATGGTACAGTGTCAGATGGTTGCTGGACTTACCATGATGATCACTTCTTTAGGTATATAATGTTGAACTACTGTGCATCCCTGAAACTCATATAATATTGTATGTCAACTATATTTTTAGTAAATTCTTTTTAAAAATAACATGTTTTCTCCAAAGAACAGATAGATGTCAAAAGACACATATGCTTTAAAATGTTATGTTGTAAAATGCTCATTTTATTCTTCTCAATGTCAAGTATAAAGAAACCATGATCTAAGCACACTACTTGATGGTGTTATTTCTGATGATGAATACCATAAAAATGTCAACTACTGGTAGTGACTTCCTGTGCCTGGTGATAACATTTCAGCAAAGAATGGTGTGAAGGAAGGAAGAAGAAAGTGGAGAAAAGAAGTGAGGTGATGGCACCACCGTCCCAAAAATTAAATACAGTGAACAAAATAGAATCCTCTACTTCTGCTGCCAGTCTCAAAATAAGATAAGGGGGAGAAAGTTACCAACCTCAGTAGCTTTCCTGAGGGGATTTATAGAGTCTCTGAAAACTAACCTGGTGTGGGTCCTTAGTGTAATAACAGCTCACTCCCCCCTCCCCCATTGGAAACTGGTATAACCCAGAGAAGCTACTTGATCACTTAGTTTTTAGACCACAGAATGAATGCCACGTTACATTAAAAACCCAAGGGATGGTAACCAGTCATCCCTGGGACACTACCATCTTTAGGTTCAAATCACCTGTGCTTTGACCAAACACCTTGACCATGGCAGGGGGCCATATCCTGGCTCCAGGTTGAGGCTTGGCTATACCTTAGCTCAACACCTTTCCTTCTGGTAGGCTAGGTACAGAGTTGCACTTTAAAATCGAATGAGAGGACAGCTGAACTCCTACTTTGCCTGCTCTATGGTTCTGAATTCTCACAAAAGTAAGGAAAGAACTTAACTGCTACAAACCTCAGGATTTACGTATCATTTTCCTAGCCTCCCAGTTTTGAACAAAATCTTCTCCATCTCTTCTTGAATTTCAATAACCACCCATTACCATCAAGGGCCAATTCTATTTACTTCACTCATGTTCTTACCCTATTAAAATATGTTTTCAAAAAAGTTGAATTAATTCATACTAAGTGACATAATTTCTTTGAGTACTTCTGTCACTTAAAGGGATTTGCATTATAACAGGATCAATGCTATAAAGGCAGTTTCTAATCTGGAGTACATAAAGTGATATATGGGGGAATGAAGAAAACATTAGTTCTTCTATTCATATGTATTTTTCATGTAAAAGAATTAAAAGGTTTACTAAAATTTAACACAGCTTGAATCTGTCTCCCTCATTCTGTCTGCCTTTCAAGTGGTAAGGTGTCACAGAATTTACATAAAGTAATTTAAGGAAAGAAAAGGAAATCCATGATGTAGAAGAGTTGACAGGGGTTCCTCAGGCTGCTTACAGTTTATTGTGATATTGTGCAGATTTCTTAGACTTTCTTAAGTAGATTTGTGTGTTATGTTACTGAACTGCAACTAAAGCCTCACAAAATGTATAAGATTTTTAACTGTATGCAAAAGAAACCTTTTCATTAACATTACTCATAACTTAACACAGCAAAAAAGTTCAAGTGTCAAAGTCCTAAAGTATTAACAACCATGATAACCACAAAACCTTTAAAATACAGAAAAATATTTATTATTTTCTGCAAATGAAATAGAAACGGCCCATAAAAATAGTTTATACCAAAAAAAAAAAATAGTTTATACCATACAGAAGTTAGCTGATTATCTCATGACCAAGAACTAGAAAATCTTGTGACACCTATATTTAAGTTTATATTTTTCTTTTACAAAAAAGTCAAGGGATATGAATTTGCTGAATTTTTAGGAAAAAAAACAACACATACTTAATCTGGCCTTCAGTATGGCCTTGATTTTTCAACTTTGGATGAGAAACATTGTATTAAAAATAAAAAAAAACAAAAACCTAAAACTTGGACTGTGGAAAGAATATTTAAAAATTGGTATTTAGAATCATTTCCATTTTAATATGATTTGACTACTGAAAATGATATGTCTGTCACCTATAAAAAGCTCCCATATTTTCATACTTCTTAGCAACTTGAAAATAGAATATTGTAACTTGATTAAAAATCCTCCAGATCAAAACTCTCAGAGGAATTTAAATCCATTTGTTAAAAATATAAGAATGCATGCCTTCTAATTACTTTGCAAAGACAACCAATTAGCATCTGAAAAGATGACTATTTGCTTGCCCAGGAGCAATAAAAATGCTTGTATAATTGTGGAGGGAACTAAAAACTGGGTATCACAAATTCCTAAACTCAGCGACCATGCCTTTTTTCAATACATACTTTAATTAAGTATCCTTTTTAGTAACAACAGACATTAAAACAAAATTTTAAAATAAGCTGAATTTAGAACCAGACCAAGCTACATCACAAAGTATTAAACCAAGATGATCAAAAAGTTTGAATTATAATTAGTCATAATAATATTTTTTGTGAAAGAAAAGACTTTGTACCATTACTAAAGAAGATATTTTACTTCACTTCTGTCTCTTCCAATTAAAATGTTTGCATATGTTCTATTATGCATGACAATATTCATATAATAGTGCATATATAATTTATAAATCAATAAACATGCATATTTTGGGTAACTATTCAAAAAAGTTTATTGATGTGATATATAATTTTAGAACTTTGAACCACTACTTTTAGGAGGGCTTTTATTTTCTTCTTCTATTTCTTTAAATAAAATGCCTTAAGTGGAATTTCAGATTTTAGTAAATAAATGAAATGTGTGGGCACAGGAAGGTTTTTCCTTTCACCTGTGACAGCATGTTCAGAATTCACCTGTGTGAAGCAATCTTCAGTACATACATGACCCGCTTCAAAGCTGAACTAGTTAAGTGTAGCAGTGCTAATACACATAAGTAAAAATTTGTATACCACTGGGCAAGCCTCAAGTTCAAAACTGACATTTCTATTAATTTTCTCAAACCATCTTTCTTGGTCTTGAGTGCTACAGTTCCTTGTGTTCCCAGGTGCTAGAGAAGCTGAGTCACTTTCAAATACATTCATTTCTGGAAGAAGTTGACACAGTTCATCTCCCCTTTGCTTACGGATAGCCCACCAGAACCCCAACTTAGAAAAAGGAAGTCATGTAGCCACTATGTAAAACAGTTACACAAACTGCATTTGCAATGTGTCTCTTTAAATTGCAGGGAGCAGAAGTGCACCTGTGATTTTAAAATATTCCTAACAGTGTCCTCTGGATATGCTCCACCTTCAGCTACCAACATTCTGCCGGCAAATGCTATTCCAGTCATTCTATTTCCTTCCTCAGCCCTTCTGTTCCTCTGCCCACACGTTTCACGGAACTACCAGAAGCCACCAGGCAGGCAGCTGCCACAGAGCACCAAGCAAAGATGATGATTTTAACTTCTTGGAGTATAGTTTCCAAACGCCAGAAAACACAGAATCAAAGAAAATTAGCCATCCTGACAATCATTCAGTGCAGACAAGAGGGCAAATTTGATTCTGCCCCCAGTTACAGGAGAGGACAACTGTTTCAAGATCTGTTTTGTGTACCCGTGGTTCAGAAACATTTTCCCTGAAAATATGTTGACAAAATCGCTCAGACCTTTAATACAGTCCTGAGAAAGTACCAGAAATCTGTAAAACAAGAGTAACATTGCACGACACGCTTCCATAGAAGATGAGCTCTGTGGTTTCCATTTTCTCTCCAGGCTTCTTCTCTCCAACTTCTAAATAGTCTTATCAGAACCTAATTAAAAGCAATGCAAAACAACAAGGTACTTTTTTAAGGGTAAATATATACGTGAAGAAAGTAGAAGGAAATGCACAGACCAAATTCATTATCACAGTTACTACAGAGAGGTAGAGCATTGCTACTGACAAGTAAGTTTTCTGTCTTAAGTTGGGGCGTAGGGGAGTAGACTTGACTGTCACAAGTCTTTATATCGTTTGAGAGTCTTAAATGTTATTTATAACATATTATTTTAACCCTAATGCCTTCAATTGCCTATGGCACCAACATTCTCATTACCTAAACAGTCAAGGTAAAGAGACTGAGCCCTAGAGTCAGATAAACCAAAGTTAACACCAGCTCTGTCACTTACTAGATGAGGCAATTTCCTTAACCACTCTAAGAAATAGTTTTATTTACCTGACAATTATGCAGAAATAATAGTATTTACTTCGAAGATGGTTGGGTGAAATACAGTACTGAGCAAGAACTAAGTACTATGTCTAGAACATAGGAAATACTCAATAAATGTTAGGTGTCATCAGTAATTATTTTATGCTTTCTCAATAACCTGACATTTACTCAACTCCAGACTATATGCACTGAGCATCCCTTTCCATCTTCCCTTTCTGAAGCAACAAGCAAAGTACAGAGTACCAAGAGATATGAGTATTCATCAGAGGAAAGCCATACCCTTTGAGCCCAATTCCACATTTCCCAGTCTTTTAAAACAAACATCTTCTGCTTCAAAAACAGTCAGTTTTGTTCCTTTTAGCTTCAGGAATCAGGAATGGATTGGCTCTGGTATTAATGCACCAGAAAGAGTTTGTATTTGAAAATAATGTATCAATAATCTCACCATGAGTTAGATATCACAGACAGATATCAGCATGTTGGTTTTCCCACAATTCTAGATCTGAACATTGTAGTAATTATATATGCACATATCCGCATACAGTGACCACAGTCAGGTACTCAGTATCAGTGTCTTTAACTGTCATAAACTGAGACATTTCTGTAGCACACAAGGCAACTTCTAATAGTCCTCCCTCAAGACAAAACTGCCCAGCATTTACCAATACTCCCTGGCACCATATAGTATCATTGACTATCTTTCCCACTGAAAGGCCTCCCATGGAATCATACAACCCTGACATAAAATGGGATATATTCAGGGTGTAAGTTGCCATCACTGCAGACACACTGGCTGTTCTCCATGGATTGAGGATGGCTCTGTGTGAGACCAAAGAGTTAATTTCAACAGCAGCATCAGAGGCTTGGCTAGTTGTTATTAGCATTGCTCAGGGAGCCATGAGGGTGGGAGGTGATCCAGGAGAGGTTTCAAAGCCTTTTCTAAGAACATAAAGACCACATCTGCTGCCTGACCGCTAGCCATGGCCAATGAGCACAGCCAAGATGCATTCTGTTTTCACTTGATTTCCTTCACTCTTCCATGGTGGTAAATCTAGCCATATTAATTGTGGAAGGTTCATTTTACATACATTTATTTTCAGGATTTGTGTACATGCTACATTTTTCTTGGGAGTCACCTAATGCAGGAACCCTAAGCAATTATGTCCTCTGGTTCCAAGATGTGGTTGATAAATGAAGAAGGCAACTCCGTTTGTCTTTTAGGTTGATTATCCCAGATCCTTAAGATAAACTGACTCAACTATTATCATTGACTTTCAGCTCTTAGCCACAGCCCACACAAGTCAATCGCCAACTCTGCTGTGATCACGTTCTCCTGTTTACTGGCACTTCATCTAGGCTATAACTCTGAAGATATTTCTACTACCAAAAGTTCAAGTCCAACCTATTTAGGACCACTATTTCCTGTGTGGGCTACACTTGGTCAATAGTAGAATGCCCTGACTGAATAAATCTGGTATATCTGCCACATTTTTTTTAACAAGATGTGTACCTGCACAGTTACCTTTAATTTATAATCTAGCCCTTCCAAGACATCTCAAGACATGTCTGTTGCTCAGAACAGAGGTCTTCTTTACTGGAACATTGCTGATGGATAACAGGAGGAGCCAGTGCCTTATTGCAAAAGGCAGCGTTTCTCTCCACCAGATCCTGTGCCCTACACTCACCACCCACTACCCCACTCCCTCTCCATTACCTCTTAACATATTTTTCCTCCCAATCTACAGCTCTTAAATAGTGATAAGAATGAGCTCCAAGCTCAGAAGTCATTATTACTCTTAACTTGTTTGTCTTAAGCACATGTACTGAGAATCAGGATGTCTTTTAATTAGATAAAGATGAGACCCTAGTCTCAAAGAAATTTCACCCTACAAACACAAAACAAAACAAAACAAAACAAAAAACACAGCTTAGATGCAAAGAAATGGATTTCAAACACATGAAACATAATTTAAGTATTAAAACAAAATACACAGTTTCATCTATAAACAAGTCTTTAAGTCTGTTTTGATGTGAAACTCCCATTGCTTTTCTGGGCTGGCTTCAAAAGAATCCTGTTTTCTCCAAAAGCTCTGTATAAGGAAAGGTCTGTGTTGGTCTGAGCTCTTAAACTTTTCTGGTTCAAACTTAAGCAGACCAGCATTGTGCATATCATGCATATAAATTGGTAAATGTAACAATTCCTTGAAAATTGACCTCAAAAAGAAGTATGTGAATGCGCCTAGTACAATGGCTAGTGAATAATAATAACAAGCACTCAATACATCTGAAAGAGGAATTCAAACCATTTTGTCATAAATTACGATTTACATTTTTTTTCTATGAAGGACTATACAAGAGAATGATTTTTTTTTCTTGCATTAGCTATAGAAATTCTACCTCAAAAAAAAAAAACTTGGAAAATAGAGTCAAGGACACTTACTTATGTATTCCACAAGGAAAATAAAAAAAAAAACTACAGGCAACTCTTATAAGAACATCCTGCCACTAGTGAACCTGTTATCAAATACTTTCTTCCAAATTTTTGTAGCATTAAGATACCTGTTTTCATGGGGTTTTAAAAAAAAATCATAGAACTCTCCTTTAAAAAAAAAAAACTCTCACAAGAGAAATAAAGTAATTAAGAAATATGGCTATTTACCCAATACTTCTTTGGCAGCCATCTTGTTTCCTATTCTAGTATATAAAGTTAGTAATTCTAAAATATTAAAGATGGTATGAGGAAATCTCTTACTAATAAAACACTTTAAATGAGCTTCCCAAATACTTTAACCAGCATTTAATTTATTTTTAATCAGGTGCTTATCATCTGTTAAATAAATTCCAAAGACCCCAGGATTCCACAGCCCTTAGATAGGCTAAGCTCCCATTGGGAAGCAACACATATTAAATAGTTGCTAAACCTTGGTAAATACACTTTTAATAATTAATTCTAGAAATATTTAACTTGCAGTAATATACCGGATATTTCAGCAATATTGTAATCCATGGACTGTTGCCAAGGGATTTCTCAGATTAACACATTTGGGTCCCTGAGTCCCATCTGTATACCTCTATCAGAATTAGCAGCAGGTGATTCAACACATGGCTACCAGCCTCTGTGTGTTTGAGTGACCAATGATTTTATTACCACATCAGTGAGATCAAATCAGTGAAATGCATCAGATGAAGAAATGCTTAGTAAAGGATGAGACAGACGGTGGCTTACAAGTCATCCCAGGTTTTCAAAAATGATAACTACTGAAAAGAAAAATTACTTTTCCTGTTGAGATGTGTAAATATTATGGAGATATTCTAACTCAATCTCTATGATGGATGATGCTCAATTTTAAACATATTTCAGTAATGCCTTCATTTAATAGAATGGAAGATACACAAGTTGTTGAATGATCAAGGTGAGAATAAATTTTCTTGCACAGATAGTTCAGCCTTATTCTAAAAGTCCATGGGATTCTTATACTTTCCACTCCACAAAAAGAAAAGGACTTTGCTTTTTGTTTCTTTAAACTAATATGCTGTAAATAACTACTCTATATGGACTGTTCAGTTCCGTTCATCCTTCTCTAACATGACTATACTTACCCCTCTCCCTCTATTCGATGTAAATTGCAACTCACATTCTGTATGTTAAAACTGAAGTCAGGAATGACCTTTGTCTTCAGCCGAAACTACCACTTCCCCACCAAGAGCGACCACAGGCTGACCAGCAGATGGTGCTACAGAGCAGCAACCCAGGGCTGAACTCCTTGGAGCTCGACTATGTCACAGACTCTTCCCCAAAGGATCTGTAGTCTTCTGGCTAGTCAGTTTTCACATTGAGTGAGGGATTCTCCATTCTCCATCTTTTCTCTCCTCCACTTTTTTTTTAATTTCATAAACGTAGCCTTCGTAGTCTTACAAATAGTTTGGTCTGTCCCAGCAACGTTCTCCAGCCTTTTCCTTCAGGGCACCATGAAATATCTGGGTAAACACGAAATGTGCAGATCGCCCTTTCATTCAAATAGAAGTATCCTGTTTCTGTGCTGGCTAATGAAAGCCTGCGCCATGACGATGTTTTAGTAGCGATAGAAATCAAACATTTTCTGGAGCCCTAGTAGTCTAAAATGTTAATGCAGTTTACTTTTTAAAATGTGATCGATAGTTGGGGGAAAGTGCCCATAAATTACTAAAGGCAAAAAACATTCTATTAGCACACAGTGGATTTTGCAATATTTGTTGCTCTGTGTTTTACTGGGAGGGGACATTTTTAATTTGCAGAGAGCTTGAGATTGGTTTTTTTGTTTTGTTTTTAAATACCTGTCTTTATCTTTTTTCTGTTCAAGAGGGATATTTTTAACATGAGTCATTTAGGAAATGTAATTCTAATGTGGTATAGCTATAGGTTTCAATTAACGTTCTACCTTTCTGACAGTCTTTACATTACATGTTTTATGAAATCATTAACTATTGTCATGTTTCTATTATGATACTATTAGGAAATAAGGAGACTTATGTAAATGGAGATGTAAAAGAAATGTATGACAGTTACTCCAAGCAACATCTGTGCACTATCATACATACTCACACTAATTTTCTAAAGATTGTTCCATTCATTATAGAGCATTGTTAGTTGCAGTGGCACAACCCTTATTTCCATGCATTTAGGGAATGAGGCAGAGAGTGGGTAAATGAGAGCCTAATCAATACCACTTTTCATTTTGCATCTAATGTGCTGCCTTTCCCTTTCTTTTCCTCATGCACAAATCCAAAAAAGATCCTGACGTTACAGTCATAAAATGTAATTCTTCTGCAGAAACACAGACAATAATGCTTTCTGTATTCAGGCGTATTGCATATTCTAATGGCATTTGGCTAAATTGAGTATGGATTTAACATCAAAGCCTTCATGAATTTTTCAAATGAGATATTAAAGTCAATATTTCAAGTGAAAGATATTTCAATTTAGTTGCATATACAACAATAAAAAACTTCTACAAGGTAGAGGTACTAGTGGCTATAGCAGTATTAGTTCATTCAAGAAATTATTAGTTTATAAGAAAATCAAACACAAGGTTGTGATATGGCAATGACTCTGAATAAATTAGACTAACTGATATGCACTAGTGTACTTTATCTTTTGCAGGCTGAAGCAGTACACTTGCCACGGGCATGTTCAGGGCTCCTGGCTGATTTTTTTCTAAACTCTGTTGATTAGCATGAAGATTTGCATTACCATTTCATAAATCTCCTTATTTTCATTTGTGCCAGTGGAAAACTTAAGATATGGTAAGATATGGGGCGGGGGAGGGGAGAAAGAGCTGTTTTTCACCTTGCATTTAAGTGAGCCTTACTTCAAGGTGTCAATACCTAAAGTGGGTCTCCACAATGATGCTAAATGTTGCCTTTCAGGCAAGTTGGAGGATGCTCAGGTTTAGTGTGTGTGTGTGTGTGTGTGTGTGTGTGTGTGTAGGCACTTTCAGACAGCCATCCATGTCATGGCAGATTACTGATACTTTCAAACAACACGTGCAAGCATGGATTTCTAGAGCACCTTTCCACAGAAAAACTCCAAAGCTCATCTACATATGTTGTTCCACCCATCTAACCAAATCCCCAATGAGGAAAGAGGATTTCTCAGATGGGCAAACATAAGGCACAAAACATGAAAATAACTTGCTTCCCTGCTGGCATGTGGCCTTTTAAGGAGGCCATCTCCATGCATTAATGGAGAGGTCAGCACTAAAACTGGAACTGGAACTATGTTTCCTGATTTCCAGACCAAAGTTCCAAATATTGAACCAAACATGTCTCCTCTTTAGCCCTGATGACAGCAGGTTGATCTGTCTGGGTTTGTACTGTCTTTTTGTCTTTTTTCTATAGACATATACAAAGATATTAGCTTGACTTTCCTGCGTAATGGGCCCTCTCTTATCTCTTTGATTACTGCAAACTGATAGTGCCTTTTATACAGTATTTTCAAGGCCTTCATCAATTTAGTCATGGATTAACTCAACTTCAGATAGACATTATGTATTCACAGATGCTTCCGGTAATAAAGAGTAAAGCAACTCACAAACCCAGCATCCTAGAAGAAATGGCTATTTCTAGACGACGGCAAGCAGTCCACCCAGCTGACCTGTATGCAACAATCCTTTCCTGTAGTTCACAGCAGGGCCAGACACCAAACAATGCAAAAGCACTCAGTTCTGCGTTGTGCTGTGTTAACCGTCTGCTACCAGCACATTATTTAAACCAGCCTCATTGTTAGAATCCCTCACTTTATTGAGATCTCTTAAAAGAGACGGCATTTTAAAGACCCAACAACCCTGAAATGCATAAATTCATTCTGCAATTTGAAGGATGATTGCCCATCTTTGAAACAGGAAAAATCCTAACTTCATAAATACTCCATAATGAGGAAGATAGGAAGACTCACACCCATCACAAATGCTTTCTCTTTTCTTTTGTTTTCTTTCTTTTCTTCACAAGAGCAAAATATTAGAACCATCGCTTCTATTCAAAGGACATGGAGTCCCTTAAGAGGATGTTTTCTCTTGTCCCACCACACACATGTACGCACAAAAAACTCACTTCACCTGTTTGAGTTCACCACAACTCACATGCCAGCACTCATTTTGCAATTGGATTACAGAAGCTATTTTTCAATTGTAGCCATACCCACCCCCGACAACAAAAAGCCTCCAGAACTGAAGATTGTTTCTTTGCTTCATTACATCTAAATGATCAGACTCATTTCAGTCTCAATTCTCAAACTTCCCTTCCTCCTTTTATCTGCCTTGCTTTTTAAGGGACCCCATTATAGGGAGGAAAAACAAACTAGAACAAAGCTACAATTCAATGCTCATTTTAAGGTTTTCAGTTATAACAGTGCTCCTGGGCATGACTATTACATATTGGCTCCTTTGGAAAACTGTTGATCTTTTGATGTTTATCATTTCTCTCTTTAAACTGTAAAAGGGAGCTTTGTGGAGAACTAGACTTTGTCTCTAACTAAGGCCTGTATTAAAACTCAGCCCAGGCCATGAATGAAAATGGAGGCTGCGGACTGAAACAATTCCCTCATCAGCCCCTGCCCACATCATAAAACCAGTAAGCTATTTGGCACAGAAGGAAAGAGATGAGAAAACACAAGAACTAAAAGCCAGGGCCAACCACTTACCTATGAGCCACGAATATAAACACAGAAGGAAGTGTTAGCTTAGCTCTAGAGGGTGGCAAGGGGGACATCAGAGGTTTATGTGATATTCAGCGTTCATATTCCTAAAAGAAAGTGCACATTTTAAAATTTTCACTGCACATCTGTGCATTGCTACATTTTTAAGGGCCTGCTAGGAATGGAATTACAGGAGATTTGAAGCTCACAACTGAGTAGCTCTGGCAAAGCTGCATGGGGGAGGAAGGCTACTGAAAATCATGGGGGGAAAGGTAGAGCCTGTGCCAAAGAGGAACATTAAAAAAGGGTTCTAGCTGAGGAAACTGTCAGCTTTATATATGGGAACTTGAAATGGAAAAATTGGTAGTGCCACTGAACCTGAGCAGCAGCTGTGAAATCAGAATTTACTCCCTAATCTGAATTAACTAATCAAAACCAGGTCACTCCTCCGCCTCCCCTCCACTACCCACCACATCGCCCCTGGGTTATTTTTCATGCCCAATAGCATTCATTCTGCAGCAAAATAAATAAAGAGCAACAAAAAACAGAAATACTAAAGGTCAAAGTTTCCTCATAAGACCCAATGCACTTGAGATTTATCAATGGACGGAAAAAACATAGGTGTTTCACCTTTCACCTTTTCATTTTTGTGGCACACAGGCTTACTAAAAAGAGCAAGGTTATAGCTGCATTGCCGATGTACTGAAATACAAACCAAGAATGATTCTTAAATGATGACTTCTGAGATCTAAGCGCAAAAGAAAACTAAAATGTAAGGGCTGCACAAAGCAAAAGGACCACTGTGCTCGTAATTCTTTTTTTTAAATTCAGATTTGTGGCTAATTTCATACACAAGCACTTTTTGATCAAGCACAAGCATTTAATAAAATTGTACTGGTAAATCATCCAAAGAAATACATTAAAGGGTGTACAATAGCCAAAGCACAATTTGAAGCTCTTATTAACTGGTGATTATCTTCACTGATCCACATTACCATTCAGTTGCAGATGTTACTGACATTAAGATGTATGATGCAGAGGCTGGAGAAAAAGCCCATTTAAGACAGGTGAATACTTAATAGTAATTCAACATACCCGGCACAAAATGTCTTTCACAGGAGTTCAAGGATTTTTTCCTTGTTTTTCTCCTTGCAATTTTAGGTGAATGTTTATAAATAAAATGAGAAATGAAACTCGATTTGGTAGCCATTTGACTTGCTCAGGTTTAGGGCCATTTAGAACTTTGCAATTTATCATTTTAGGCTTCTTTCTCATCCAGCTTTATTTTTATTTATTTATTTGGGTTTTGCTGTTTTTTTAAATCTCCCTTTCCTCTGAATCCTTATGGAAGATCCATGTTTTAGCTATGCAGATAAAATTTACCTGACGCGGAGGAGTTGTTTATGTTTTAGTTTTAGTAACTCCACGCTGATATTGTAATAGCTAACTGACTGCCAGCTGGATTCAGAACAGATCCCTTGAGCCTGTTTCCTACTCAACTGCTCAGCATTGTAGAGGGGTGCCCTGCCTTCATTCCCTCCACACCCCTACCCATGCTATGCAGCCCCAGTTAGATACAGAAATTGATCTATTCTATACATCTCTAAACACAAGAAAACAGCCAACAACCTAATAAGGATGCATTTAAGTTGACATTTAAGGACGAGAGTCTAGATATTCCAGCAAAAATGAGAGATTAAAAGTAAAGAGTCTCATGGAGAAGCAACTCAATGCAATTGGAAAATGTTGAGACCAACTCAGGCAATCAAGTCCTTCTCCCTCTCCTTCTCTTTCATATACACATGCCAGTTGACAACTAAGTTTATATATAGGTTATATTCACACAGACTCTAAACAGTTAGCAAAGTGCAAAAGCCACAAAGATTTCCTCCATGTCTCTATCCTCCTTTCTGTACATTTCCTTTTAAATGTATGACTATCTCAGGTTATGCATGCCACACTGTCATTGGTTAGTCTCTCCCTTCGACATCTAGCCTAAATAATGTTCCTCCAAACTCAACTTCTCCATATTTTCTATCCTCTCTTAATCTTTTCAGTCCTGTATTTCACACTCCCTTGATCTTGCTCTCTGCAGGATTAAAAATAAAATGTCAAAGGTCAATAATGGCAAAACAGGTGCCATACCTGGCTGATGGTTCTTTTTCAACAATTGCCTTTACCCAGAGGACTAGGTAATAGCAGACCCAACACATGAAACAGGGCCTGTGGGAAGTGTGTTTTGTCTAAGAAAGTTTTTTTTCTCATCACACAGCATAAGCATCTACTTATTCTGCATAAGCATAACTCTGATTCTGTAAACATACACATATGTGTATTCATAGTTTCCTCTTCCATTTTTGGAAATATATGTGTAACTAGTTATTGTAGATATAAACAAAAATTTTGCTGTCTTTATGGGAATCTATATTATAAAACAGTTAGCACATTCAAATGTGGCGTTTCCAGTATTCTTCTTTATTCCAACAGACAAAACAGAGTAAAGAGTGACTTCTCTTCAGGTCAAAGGAAATGAGTCTCAAAGGGTCTGAGTTGTCTTGAGCCACCAATTTTCAGACTGTTCAGAGAAGCTATACATTTTCTCTGAAGTTTCCAAGGAAAGGAGTCTTGGGGAGTACAAGATGTGAAGGCCGAGTTTGAAGGAGGTTCTGCCCTTATGACCTCCTCCCTTAGCCAACACAACTCAATTTTACTGATTTTTTCCCCAAGAGGTTTATGAAAGATTTTGCCTAAAGATAGTTCTCCTATGCTTAAAGACAGAAGAATACTGGCTTCTTTCTAGGAGGAAAGGTACTAGGGAGATGAAGACTGACTCTGTGAGCCCAAAGGGAAAGAAGATTCTTTCTACTGAACAATCCTTCTTCTATAGTTCGAATTTTCAGCAAATTTCCCTATCCTGGCTAATGGTTCTGCTAGGTACTTTTCAAACACTAGGCCTGACCCAGCTTTGTTTTCTTCTAGGTTCTCAAAGGCTTTCAACAGAGTTCATCCTTGATATCTTTCTCGAGAATAAAAATGAATATAGAAATAACCAATGTCTAGTTTACTTTTCAAAGAGACAGAATCCCTAGTGGATAATATCCAATTAGTTCACTTAATAAAAAGAGAGCTTTATTTTTTTTTTTTATAATTCAGTGAAATGAGATGTAAGCTGATAAGCATCCTTGCAAGATATCATTATGAGCTGGTCCTTAGCTTAAACGGTTCAACTTTGAGCTACCAAGTTCTACTTTAGGCAAAAATGCCCCCTCCAGTAGGGTTAGAAATGCATTTCACATTTGTGGCAGTGGGAGACCATGACATACTTTATAGTCTCTTTTCCGAGTCATCATACTAGATAGAGGGTAATATAAGCATAGTTGGAGTCAAGTGAACAGAAGACCCCCAAATGTATGGTCAATGCTTTCTGAAAGTGAGTGTTATCTCACACTACATGGTCCATCATCTCTTCAAAGCACATTTTGTCTTCCTCACTGGGGACATTGTTAAACTAGTTATCTCAAACTCAGAAAGTGGGGGTAAAAAAACCCAATAAAAACTAACAGAATCATAATGAGGACTAAATAATAATAATAAATGTGCTCTTACTTAGTCAGAATCTGAGGAATTTCCATTTTGCAAAGGATTTCACACTTCCCACATCTCTGTGTAACACAGGGTATGTTCAAGGAGAAGTTAATTACAGTTCATGTTTGACTGTTGATTCATCCCTATTTCAGAGCACAGTGGCAGAAAAAGGTGCTCACACCAGCTTGGACCTTACCTGTGGCACCAGTAAGTCCTTTGGTTAAACTGATATGCAATCAATTAAGTTCCAAATTTGAAATTGCATCAAAAGTACAGAATGAAAATGCTGCCAGCGGGTTACCAAACTGTGCATGTTCAGTAAAAAGCTTCCTTTGGTTCTATATTTGAGAAAGCCTGTTACCTCTTTCCCTAACAAAGGAAGACAAAACCCTGGTAGAACATTAAAGACATCCATGTTTTCCTTGTGAAGGCTGTTCCGTGGTACAGGAGGGGCTCTTTGTCACCAGGCTGCTGTGTCACCACCTTGTATAGCTCTCAGAACAGTGTGGTGCTTAAAATACAGTAATTACTGTTACAGTGTGTGCATAGCAATGCAAGAACCATATCTAGAGCTATACGTGGGACCGAGAGTCAAGAAACAGCTGTAATTTTGGCTTTAAATATGTTTATGAGCATTCTGAATGGTTTAAGCTTGCTGTGCAGCATATGATTTTAATTTTCTTTATGGATATAGGGGGGCCATGAAATGCTGACTTTTGGTATAATAATCTTTCAGGTTTCGGAAGAACTATAGGAGGCCAGTCAGTCCTCAAGCCTCCCTCTTAAATCTCCACTTATAAATTTCTCAGTGGTAGATGTAAGTTAAAAAAAAATTATACCATACATTATATAGTACGTCTTATATCTCTTATATGAATGAACCCTTTCAGCTGACTACTTAGGTTTGAAGAAAAGAAATCAAAGAAAACCTATAAAATGGAGGCATGTATCATATTTACCAAATCATGACTCCTTTATTTGAAACAGAAGAAATATAATTTTAAAAATTCAATTTCTATTTCCACATTTACCACAGACAAAACTCAAGGAATAGTTGTTTTTATATTGAAACTCATATTTAAACACACTTCAAAGCAAGTGCTAAATTGGTCACTTCTTAGGAAGTGCTAAAGCACATTTACTTACAATTAAAAAAAGAAAAACATTTGAATTGCCTCTAGTTATTGTAAGTTAATTGTGCTTACTTGGGTTTATTTCATTTAAAAGAACAATCCCAGACCAGTTAGTAGTTGAAAGATTAATGATGAAGAAAAAAATAGATACTACAAAAAAGATGTACTTACTGAAAAAGAAATGATGTTATTTCCCTCAAATGATTTCTATTATGAGAGCCTAATACACACCCATTTGACTAAAACTAGAAAAAAATAAACCTTGATAGACAAGTATTACTTGTTAAGGTGTGGACTCAGGCAGGTAATTTCATCTGCTCTTTTGAAATATTTGTTTGCATTATTATTTTTTCAGCAACATGTCTTATTTATGTCATCAGATACAAAGTTACCTCTCAAAATAAAAAAAAATATATTTGTCAATCAAATAGCCCTTCCATCAAGAGAGCACAGTAAATGACACACTAAAAGCCCAGGAATGTGTTGACAGTTAAGTCTCAAGTAACCAATAGCCAATCTGTCATGATAAAAAAAATAAATAAATAAATAAATTCTTGAGATACCCATTGTATAGCAGCGGCAGATAGATACTAAGCTTCTTAGATAGCAGTGTGGCAGGTACAAGGCTGGATTAACCAAACTTCGTTTTTGTCCTGGCATATAACTAGATTACGTTTCTAAGCCTTTCTTCCAACTAGCTGGAGTCATGAGAGTGTTCTGGCCAATAAAATATGGTTAAAGTTATATGTGACAGCTTCAGGCTTTCACATTCTACCTCATTTTCCATCACTGAAGGATGAAGTTTCAGAAAATGGCAGAGCCACTTGACAGAGCAACCCTGGTCCTGAATGATCGTGTGGAGCCAAGACATGAGGGAGGCATTTGCTTTTATCATGTGAAACCACTAGGGTTTTAACTAACATAAGCAAGGACATTGTTGCATCTCACACATTTGAGGATTCAACTAAAAATCCCAATAATAATAGAAAGACCTGTTTTTTTTAAAAAAAAACACCTAGAGAAATAATGAGTACATTCATTCGAAAGCATTTATGTATCACTTATTCTAGGCACCAGGCAGAGTTGAAAGATACAGCTTCTTCTCTCCTGATTCTTAAAGTCCAATCAAAGGAGGGGAAAAGTTCCTGGGATTACAGTGTAGCCTGATAAAAGATATATTGTATAGGATGCTAGGTGCATGTGTAGGAGAGACTTCTAACACGGGTTAGCAGAGTAATGAAGACTTCATAATGGTGGCTATAATTCCAATGAAAAATTTAGTGGGTGTGGGACACATAAAACATGGTGCTATGAGCTACAGTGGAGAGGCCTATGGATGCACGAGGCTGTCGGCCATGATATGAGGGCTAGCCATTCAAGGGAATTACAGCCCAGTGGAATTATAACACATTGGAGTTAAATCCCAGGTCCCATCATTTGGCTTCACACAGAAGTACCTATTTTGCTACATTTAAACATATAAACTCTTTCCAGGAAGAAAAAAAGCTATACCCACAAAAAATAAGGTCCAAACTAAGGTCATATTGATTCCCCTCAATGTTACAAGTTTGGCCAATTCCCTGAAAGTGATGAGGATGTGCTAGCCTCATTAGTCTTCAATTTTAGAAGAAACCTCTCTATCGTTTGGCTACATGATATTAAATTTTTTGTGTTCTCTGAGAGTACCAAAAGGATAATTTTGTGCTCTTAAACTTCAGACTATTTGTGTGCTATTATTTTATATAGGTAATATTGAAAAAAAGGGCAGTTGTATCATTTTTTGAGTCTTGTGTGTGTGAAATTCAGATACATTAATTATCAATATAAGTGTTCTGAATATTATAATTAATGGGACTTTTTATTTGTTTATTTGTTTACTTGCTTACTAATTGTTGTTTGGGTAGGAAATGCTAGTTTTCATTTACTTATGCTTTCTTGATCAGAAGATGAGAGGAAATAAAATGATACAGTTCCATTCAGGGTTTAAAGAAAATGATTTAGAGAAGGGATCCATTAAAAACACGGAGAAGTGACATTTCTCTGAATCACAGAAATATACTAAAAGAGGGCACTTGAAAAATAAAGCTCTCTGTATTAGGAATACCAGCAGATAAAAGTGGTCAAGGTAACACAAATAAGCAGACATTATGTTACAAGACATTAGTCACTAGCTTCAGGCAATATACCAGCTTCGACAAAAGTAACCAATAAAATGTGTTCAAGCCAATGTTATGTTGGATATGTACAGAATTTTTTACAAAACTTTGGACATCATGGAAAATAGCAGAGGAGATAATAACACCCCAGGAGACAATTGTATGCATGGTATATCATTTCCAAGTCACCTGCAGTGTTTCTCATCTAAATCTTTATTTAAAATAGAAAGGCCCAGACTATTCTGATCATGTAGTAAGGCTTAAATATTATTTTGAGTAAAAGAAAGACCACATTTCTATAAAAACATAAAAGAAAGGTGTCTTTACATAAAGGATATGTTTAGGAATCTGTGTAAATCTTGCCTACATTGGGTTTTATGCCTCTGAAAGTAGAAGGCATTGTGGTCAAATAGTATATTGTGACATGTACTTGCCAAGTCCCCTCTCCTATAGGCAATGGATAATATAAGGATAGAAAAACAAAAGATATGATCAGACTTAAAACCAAGGTTAGGACACTTTGGACTCCAAAAGGAACAAAAATGCAAAGCCACATGCTGAGCTGAGGCTGAACGCCTACTGGGTTTCAAATCTGAAAGCAGCAACGGAGTTTGAAAGTCCAGCTCATGTGCATGTGGGAATTAAAGTGGTAAAATGAGATTGTGGCTTTTAGGGGAGGGTAGAAGAGGGTATGAGAAGATAAACTAGACTTTGTTTAACTGGTCGAAGGCAGAAAATGAAACCCTATAAAGCCCTATATGAAGACCTATATAATGAAGCCCTATAAATATGGATTAAAATAAAACATAACAATATAACATACAGGAAAAAATATGTTGCTAGCCACCATGGTCAAGAATTGAATTGAACTATCCACTGGCTCAGTAGATACATCTATGAGATCCCCATCATCACTATAGAACAGAAGACCAGCAATAGCATGAGGTGACAGGGGTCTAAAATGGATAGTGATCACAGTTGCATGGGTAGAAGGTAACAGTTGTAAAAACAGGGAAGAATGCACATACACAAAGAAAGAAGAGTTTAAAACACAGAAACAAAAACTCTTTCTCAAAATGAGTTATTAAACCAAATTATAAAGCTCATTAAGAAACACAGTGTGAAGAAAGGTAGCTAACAAAATAAATATGCAGATTAGTAATCATTCTAAAGAAATTAATTTTATGGTGCAGTCTGACAGAAACATTAGTATATTGAGAATGCTCAGGGAGAGAAATAAAGAAATCATCTTGATTTAAAATGAAGAAATTATTTCATTTCATAAAAAAAGATGTAAAACAAGAACAGACAGACATGAAAAGAATGAATTAGAAGTCTGGAAAGCAAGAAAGGTTTTACAGAAAAAAATATTAACAGCATGAAAAACCTTAGATTGAAAATGGTTGAAGAAAGAATTAGAAAATTGGAAGATAGAACTGAGGAACTTACCCAGAATAAAGCATGTACAAACAAGGGGTTTCAGAGGTTTTAAATATAAAATATCAGATACAAAGGCCCGCCGAGTGGTGTGGTGGTTAAGCGCTGGCTTGGGAAGCCAGCGGTCCTGGTTTGGGTCCCACATATGAGGGCCAGTGACACTGCCCTCAAAAAAAAAAAAAAAAAAAAAAAAAAAAATTCAGATACAAGACATGGACAATATACATGACAAGATCTAATTCATGTCTACTAAATGCTGCAGAAGATGGAAAGAAAATGGATTGTGAACAGATACTGTTTGAAGAATTAGTAACTATGAATATTACAGAACTGAAGAAAGACATGAATATTTAGATTTAAGTTATTTCTCTGGGTATTGAACAGCGTAAATAGAGATAAATCTAAACCAAAATTCATCTTCACAAACCTGTAGGATAAAGAATATGTAAACAGGAAAAAAAAAGAAACAAACAAGGGATTACCCTGGCAATTATACCTTTAATACATTTTTCAGTAATAACAATAAATGCCAGCAAAGAATGAACAAATATTTTGAAAGTGCTCAGTCAAATTTAGTAGTTTTCATCCAGCTAAGATATTTGTCAGAAAGGAAGGTAAAACAGAAGCATCTGAAGACATGCAAAAACAAATGGAATTTACTACTCACATATTTTCACTAAAAGATATATTAAAGAATATACTTCAGAAAAATGGCAGATTAACACAGAAAGAAGTTGTGGAAATTAAGAAACAATGGTGATAGCAAAAATTGTGCAATCAGTGATTATCTATGAAAGTAATATTTGTGTGTACAGACATATAAAATAAAACAAGTTAAACACTGCCACGAGGACTGGCCGAGTGGCTAGTTGGTTAAGAGCTCGCTCAAGAGTGCGAGCTGAGCTCTGAGCAACAGCAGTTCGATGCCCAGCCCAAGCTGAGCTGATGCTGAGCTGCCAACAGGTGGCAGGATGACTCAGCTAAAAACAAAACAAACAAACAAAAAAAACTGCCATGATAACAAGTAGTATTTTTTGTGTGTTGGCGGGAGGAGGAGAGAGGAGGTGTTCAGTGCCTGCTAAGACCAGTGGGATGCTAGATCTAGTTCACATAAGCCAGCTGTTAAATCTTCAGGAATTTTGCAAGCCAGTTATTAAATACAGCCATTATTAAAACTTATATTATATACACTTATTGTTAAATTATATTAAAAGCAAGAGTAATAAATACTCAAA
Source organism: Aselliscus stoliczkanus (assembly GCA_033961575.1). Classification (NCBI taxonomy): domain Eukaryota; kingdom Metazoa; phylum Chordata; class Mammalia; order Chiroptera; family Hipposideridae; genus Aselliscus; species Aselliscus stoliczkanus. Next base: position 113,898,063 of record CM066730.1, on the reverse strand, counting down.
ACTTATCACTTTCTAATTATTTTGTTACATTTAACTATTTTTTATGCTCCTGAGGTAATCTATGTCTATGGTATCTGCAATACCTCTGTTAGTGGGCAACAGAGCATTTTTTCCAACTCTACATTCAATGACATCATATTTACAACTTGAAATCAGCCATGGGATTTCAAATGGAAATATTTACACCAGGAAAATCAGTAAGTGCTACAGAGCTTTTTTTATCCTACTCCACATAGCTGGTAGTTACACATTTATCAGCACAACATTGGATAAGATATATATATATATTTTATATATATATATTATATATATATATATAATATATATATCATATGATGTATATATTAAGAGAAGGCTAGAAATACTGATGAATTTTATACTTTATGTAACATATGTTTATTTTTAAAATTAAGATAACTACTTAAAGGAATGGGAAAAAAGGAACAAAGGAAGGAAGGATCGAAGGAAAGGAGGGAAAGAAAAAAGAAAGGGAAGGAAGAAGTGTAAAGAGAAGTAGATAGAATATTATTGGAAACTTGATTAACCCAAAAGTTAATAAAGAAAGGAAAACACAGAAAACATAAACAGAAATCCAAAATAACATTATAAAACTGAGCTCAAATATAACAGTTTTCATAATAAATGAAAATGGATTAAAAAAAATGAGAATATCAAAATAGACTGAATAAATAATAGCACTGCATTGTTTACTAGACACCTCTAAAACAAAATCACAGAATGGTTAAAATAAAGGGATTGAAAAATATCTAAAAATACAAATTACAGAAGGAAGTCATGGAAATTAAGGAACAACAGTGAATCAGAAATCAAAATAAAGCTAGTCTATCTGTACTTTTTTAGTGATAAGAATGACATTTTAACATTTAATCAATCTGATGATTATATTGTTTTTTTGCTCTCTAGAACTTTTTGTACAGCAAAATATTTCCTAATAAAAATATATATTTTTAAAAAGCATATTGGATCCAGGGAGCCAGGAACATTTTAATAAATTTCAGCTATGTCACTAATTTGGGAACTTCTATAGCTTTCAGGCAGCACCTCTAGAAAATGAGAATTTTGGATTTTCAGTGGTTCATGGATCTGTGAGATCGATATCATTGTCACATGTTAAAAATACCCCCTGGATCAGTTCTCCAGATGGGGCCAGGATTGGTAAGCGGCAGACATTTGTACTTTTCAAAGCTCATACTCCACATCCTCAAGAGGGTTATCTGGATTTGGAGACTATTGATAGATGATCTCTCATTGCAAAAGAAACTTTGGCTACGATTTTTCATAATCTTGTAAACAAACTATTAGTAATCTTTACTCTTCCTTTCATTGGGGAAAGATCCAAAAAGTAAACCAAATTAAAAGCTAAAGGACATGAGATTTACATGTATTAGCAAATTAAGCAGAGGAAAATAATTATTTGTAGTAAATAAATTTTTAAAAGCTTTCTAACGCTTATCACAGAGGTTCTTAATTCAGAGTTGACAGGAGTTCAGAGATTCAATAGAACCCCCTAAAATGTGTACATCTGTGTGTGTATGTGCGCGCGCACGTGCATTTTCAGGAGAAAAGGGTCATTAGCTTTCATTTAGGGTATTACAAAAGTGTGTAATTCTAACTAGATTAGCACCACTGATTGAAGGAAATGACCAAAAGAAACTAAAAATGCTAGAAAGAATCTTCCCCAAACCCTGTCGAGTTTCCGTGTTATGTTGACGCCATGACTATGCCGCTCTGTGTAGGATCAAGGTCAGCATTAACTCAGTAAGAGGTGGTGACTGAGGATTCAGGAGAGGTAACTAATAATGAAATACCATAAGGCCTCGGACGTGTCATGAGTGGAGGTGGGGATTCTATAAGCAGGTACTGTGTTGAAAAGGACAGTCAATAGGGGATTGTTGTAGAAGACTGGAAACTGGGCTCTAGTCCTGTCTTGCCCCATAATGAGAAGTGTCCCTGGGCAAGTCACCTGTCCTCTCCTCAACAGCAAAATGTGAAGGCAGTGGCACATTACTTAAAAATTCCTTCTTGTTCTAGATTCCATACTTCTACCAGAAACACTGTTCTCTCCTCCAAAACAAAAAACCAACATCACACTCCAAATACAGATTTAAACAGAATTCAGAAAATCCTGTGGTGAATCAGAGATAGAGAAACCCAATTTTAGGGGGAGAAAAGGGAGAGGGGGATTAATTTTGCTAATCCAAACATTAATTCTGTGAAAAACTAGCACAATATTCTGTACCCTTTGAATACATAATTGAGTTTCACCAAGCAGATAAAAGGCATTAGAATGACTTAAAGTAAGGGCTGTGATCCTCCATTCAAGGTGTTTCATTTCTCTTGAAAGCTCCAAATCAACAAATAAGCTTGGGCAGGCTTCAATTTGCTGGCAGTCAGCCCAAACCACCATTCATCCCAAGAGTTCTTAGAGTCCAAGCATAATCATATGAAATTTATGCCTACTGTATCCTGTGAGCTGTGACTGTATTAGTCTTTAGCTGACCCCAGCTTTCATATTTAATATTTCTAAAAATTCCACCAATTAATCCCATGTTTTCCAAACTGTGTGCCATGGCACTGTGTAGTACCACAGCAAATTCACAAGACACAGAGATATTTAGAAATTTTAAGGGACACACAGCCATATTTCTCAGATATTCCATGAGTGCAGTATTCATGGTTTCAACATAGGTCTTGCTATATTCCTTTCAATGACATTGTATCTTTGCAAAGGTAGGTTTTTGATGATTGCTATGATAAAAACTAAGTAACACATAGAAGCCACTGTGGAATAAAAAACAAGGGAGGCTGTGTCCAGTCTGACTGCAGTGTGTGACAAGTTGTGAGGTATTCAACAGGTACATATATCCCATTAATAAATAATTGTGATTATTTAATAATAAAATAAAAATATGATTTTTGTCTTTGAATTTCTGTGTATTAAATATTATGTTAGAATATAAACACTAAGTTATTTAACCTTCCCTACTTAATAAATAGAAGAGTTTATTTCTTTGGGGCATTAAAAAAAAAAAAAAATCGCTGAGATACCAAGAGGCCTGGGGAAGATTGGGAACCATCGGTTTGGTCTCAAGAGTGGTCCAAAGCTTACATCAAAAACAAGCTTGACATTCTTAGTTGTAGAGTACTATTTGTTCTTGGATTATACAATATAATAGGAGGAGGGGCAAGGAAGAAAGGAAGAGAAAAAGGAGGAGGAGGAAGAGGTGGAGGAGGAGAAAAAGAAGAAGAAAAGGAAGAAGAAAAAGAAATAGTAGTCATGGTAATATTAATAATAATGGTCATTAACTGAGAGCTTACTAAGTGCCGGGCTTTATGTTAAGCATTTTATCTAAAGTCCTTTCAATCCCATGACTACTCATCCAGCCTCTATGCTCTCATATGTATTGAATTTCCTCTGTTCTGGTAAGCAAACAGCTGTTATTCCAATCATTCAAGGGCTCCTCAACTACCCTAGCAGCCCCGGCCAGTTCCCCAGTCCCTCCTGCATTACCCTACAATATGGTAACTAAAGCAGCCCGGCAGGGGAGCCAACAGAGCCCTGCACCAGCCCTAAGACCAGCATTTGTTATGACTGCTCAGTGCCTGGCCTTCCTCAGTGTTAAACGTTTAACATTCACCTGGGTTGACTCCTCACAGCAACACTACAAGGAAGGCACTTTTATTCCCAGATTTAGATGTTGATCTTGATTCTATAATAGTTCTGTGTGACTCCCAAGTCTGTGTTCTTCACCACCAAGCATTGGTAGCTAAGCATAGTCTAGTTAGAACTGCCCCATACTTCTAATGCATGCTTGATCCAATGGGCCTGGATTCCAGTGCCTGGAATGCCTTGGATCTGCTGTCTACTTCACATTCTTCCTGATTTGAGGACCAGCCCTAAATACGAGCGACTCTTTCCACTGAAGTTCTTAATTAGCTGATATAAATGTCTCAACTTTTAAGTACACTAATAGTCTACGGTAGAATTTTAAAAATCAAATATTCTGCAAGTGAATCACAGTGGTTTAAATAACAGAGCCTCTTGCTTTACAATAGTACATGGAAGTAATCTTATTACTTGGCAGGAGCAGCTCCCACTGTTGGCAGTGTCTTTCCCAAGTACTGCTGGTGGAATGGCCCTTTCCTGGCCCCAGGCCACTCACACTCTCTCAGGGCACTCTCCTTGTTACTAAAAGGAGCCCAAGAGTTTCCCTTCTGATTTGATGTAGGATTATGCCTTCTCCAGAAGACGTCATGTCTACTGATAGCAAATCACATCAAGAATAGCAATCACTCTAGTTTTACATAAAGAGAGGGTGAAGCAACTCCACCCCAGAGTCCTTTGTCTTTCATCTATGAGACAGGGTTTCCTCCCTCCCTTATTTTATGATTTCATCAGCATGGCCCTACAATGTGCTCTCACTGAGTTATCCCCTGAGATTCTTAATGGCACAAAAGCAGCCCCCTGCCTCTCCTTCCAAGAGAAAGGTCTTCACTCCTCTTTGTATCTGTTCTCATCTATCCTGAGGCCACCTTTCCATTCCTCTAACACAAATCCAAATTATTCATTAAAACTACAGTGATTATAAAATGATCACAGTAAAACAACCAGCATCAGGCTTGATTTTGTGTGGACAAGCAACTTTCCGGAAACAAAATGCCCTTCACTTTTCCAGGCACTATTAAGTACATTTCCTCGTTCAGGCCTCAGAAGGGTAAATTCATCTCCTATGGGTAATAATTTGCTCCCACCGAATAGTTTAATTACTCCAGCTCACCAAAGGTTCAGGTCCACTGTAATTAGAATACTATAAACTTCAACAGGGTATGGCAAGGACTGTCATTTGTGTCTTTACTCTGCCCTATTTTTACAAGTTCTTAAAGTAAGTTTTCCAAACTCCAGATATTCAGAGACAGATATTCAGACAGAGTGGATCTGCTTGATGCACTCAAAGAAGCCTCCCTGAGCTGAGAAAATGGGAGGGTGGGTTGGTCGTGTGACATAAAATTTAGTGTCCAATGGTGGGAAATGAACTGATACCTTTACTTAGGTAATCAAGACAAGTAAAAATTAGACCTAGCATAAGAGTAAAATAATCAAATGATCATATTTTAGAGCTGACAGGCACTTAGCTCCTACTTCCTCAGTTTACAGTTAAACCAAATTAAGGTTGTTGGAGGTTATCAACCAAATGCACATAGCTAGTTAATGGCAGAGCCAAAATAGAACTCAAGTCTCCTGCATCTCAGGCTCCTATTATTTCCCATATACCGTATGGCCCCACCGATCATCTAGGAAGAAGAGCTATGCTTTTTTCCTTTTTCTGTCATTTTACTCTTTGTTAATTCTTTGAATATAAAGAACTAAACCCAAACTTCCAATTTCACTTCAAACCAACTTACTAAACCTTTTCCATGTGCAAGATACTAATAAGATACTAAAAAGGGGCTGGAAAGTTGACCAAGTTATGCCCTCTGCCCTCAAGGAACATACAATCTAACAGTAACCTAATAATATTGTCCCATTTTACTTGAGCAAAATAGACATCCAAGGTTATTCTAGGATGGTCTCTAAATGTTCATCAAGTTTTTTAGACAGGAATTAATTTTTCTCTGAGATTTGACAGCTGTCAACAGACTATAATTCTTCCTGATATGTAACATTATTTCTGGACAGATCCTGTCCTTAAAACTAAGCATTCCTCTTTTCCCTTGCAAATTTGGAAGTCTATTTACAGGACCCACACCTGAATGAATTCTTAATGACCTATTTTAACTATTGTGAATTTGCCTTAAGTAGTGTGATTAACCTCTCCTGTAAAAGATCGTTTTCTAAATATAGAGCAGAGTTACTTTAATGTGAAGAAGCCCCTTTGGATGCCAGAATTCTCCGTCAGTCAGGGAGGAACAAATGGGAAGATACACAGAAGTCACCTAGAGAAACTGCTGAAATCAACTCCACTATTTTAATGGACTTTGAAATAATCCCATATACTCCCTGCAAAGAAACAAATAGGGTTTCTAAGTGGAGATGGAAAATAAATAGCTTCCATTGATGATAAAGCTCCCACACTACTTTTTTTTTTTTTTTTTTGCTTATTTATAAACTTCATAGATAGAAACTGTATTGGAGAGAAGACAGACAAAACCATCAGAAGTCACACAAGGAGTATGTGTATTTTTAACTCCATCATTAACTTACTGAAATTAATCAGGAGCAAGAGTCCAATGCCCCATGTGATCTATAATCCATTATGTGTCCTATGACTACTAAGAGTCAAAGAATAACAAAAGTAATTAAAGACAATAATATTTATGCTGGGCCTTTTGCAGGAGAATATATCGTTTTTGAAGTTTAAGAAGGTGAAAATCAAGAGCATACAATGTCAGCAGCACTTATAGAAAATCAAATGGACTGAGAATATGAGCAAGTTCAGGACACAGCTGAGTCCTCTTACTCATGACCATCAAATGATGTGTTGAGACATATTTGCGCTATTTGGGACTTATAGTCCAACAACTCTCAGACTCCATGTGTGGCCTGAAAACATCTGGCATGAAATAGCAACTACCCTGGACCAGATTGTCTAATGCTGAGTCACACAGTCAGCATCTCAAATTGTGCCTTATCTTCTGTGCAACCAACTCAGTGAAGCAGTTTTCCCTCCCACCACCATGAGATTTCTCATGTCAGCTCTACCTCTGGCCGAGTCAGCCCCATCTTGCTCATACAAAGTAGAAACCTGGGAGTCATATGTTCAATCACATAGTACACATTTATTGAGCACCTGTAATTGGCATGTGCAATGCAGGGCACTGAGGAAGCAGGATAAATAAGACCCATCACAACAATTCTGCCACTCACAATAGGTCATAATGACCTATTATGCATGATTCTAGGACAGATCTTTTCCCAAATATTCTGTTCCATTTTCAGACAACATGTCCTACCTCTTAATTCATAAAATAGATTCACTGCATAATTCTTAAGGAGCCAGTAAAATTGGAGCAGTTGAGATTTCAGCATGTGGAAGTTAGGATGAAGAGATAGAAGTAGAGGAAGAATCTTGTGCTTTTAAAGGCAAGATGTCATGAATTCAAATGGCCTTGGTAATAAAAAGCAATTAAGAATCATGAAGTTTTAGATAATATTAAATAAACTTCTTTACCCCCACCATGGACTAAATAAATTAGAAAACATGAAATAGAGCCAACTTACTGCACCACTTCAAGGATGCCATTTACACCATAGTCTAAATGAATGATACCTCGAAGTTGCACAATATACAAAGGTGTGAATGGATGTAAAAAATATATTATGAACTATCACTCATCAGACCTGTACCCTTTCCCAGCTACATCTAATGGTTCAAGGTTTTTTCTCACTACATATCCCAGGGCCAGACCCAACAGATGTAGAATTTGAAAACCTTTCTTCTTATTGCCTCATATCATAGGACCATGCCTTTCATAAGAAAGTCCAGCACTGTTGGAGCCTTGCTATGTGCCAGATACTTTATTAAGTACCTTACTTTTATTATTTAATCCTCAAAAAAATGAAATATAATAAGGTAATTATTATTGATATCTGCATTTTATAAAGGAAATTTGTCCAAGGGGACACAACTAGTAAGCAAATCCTGAACTCAAAACCAAGTCAGACTGATCTGAATTTTTATATCATTATTATATATTAATTGTGTGTCTACATTGTACCAGGCACTGTTCTACAGTAAACAAGACAGAAGTTCCTATCTTTGGGGATCTTACATTGTAATGGATTAAACAAACATTAAGCCAGTAAACAAGCATTTTCTTTAAAAAACAAAAAACAAAAAAAGATAATTTCAAGTAGTGGAAGTCCTATGAAGAGAATAAAATTGGGTAGCAAAAGACAAAGTGACTGGGTGAGGGCAGCAGAGCCTATCTAACAAAGGTGGTCAGCAAAAGATGATGATTAAATGAGAGTTAAGTGAAAAGAAGAAACCAGTCATGCACAGATCTGGAGGGAAATATAAAAGTTCAAAGGCCATGAGGTGAGAACAATGCTGGTATGTTTGAGACAAAGAAGAAGAAGAAGAAGAAGAAGAAGAAGAAGGAGAAGGAGAAGGAGAAGGAGAAGGAGAAGAAGGAGAAGAAGGAGAAGAAGGAGAAGAAGGAGAAGAAGGAGAAGAAGGAGAAGAAGGAGAAGAAGGAGAAGAAGGAGAAGAAGGAGAAGGAGTCAAAAGAAGGCTACATGTTCAGAATATGTGAGTGACAGAAAGGGTAGAACAAGATAAGGTCAGTGTGGGAGGCACGGACAAATTGTGAAGGCCTTTTAGGTCCTGAAAAAGGTGTTTGCATTTTTTTCTAAATACACTGAAATGTTACTGGAATATTTAAGTAGGAGATTTATATGATCTGATTTGTAAAAATACAAAAAAAAATATCATCTTGGTATCAATGTGGAGAAAATTATGTAGGTGGAGAAGTGTTATAAAAGGGAACCAGGGCTGGCCGAGTGGCGCATTGGTTAAGAGCTGGTTTGGGACGCCAGCAGCCCCGGTTCGGATCCCACATGAGGGCCAGTGACACGGCCCTCTACAGCTAACAACAGCTCCACCTGGAGATGGGCTGTATGAGTTCCGGCGATGGTGTAGGCTGCAGCCCCTGCTGCAGTGGGCTGCCATAGACTACAGTGAGTGGCCGGCAGCCAGCGTGAGTGGCTGGCACCCAGCATGAGCTGCCAATCGCCGCGGTGAGTGACCATCCAGAGGCCGGCGACCGATCTGCCTCAGACAGGAAGAGCGCAATGACGATACCAACATGGGCCAGTGAAGCGACGTCCTTCACAACTAGACTGAAGAACAACAGGACAGCAACTTGTCTGTTCCCCACCCCCAATTCCCCAATAAAAATCTTAAAAAAAAAAAAAAAGTGAACCAATTAGGAGATATTGCAGTCCCAAAGAGATAATGGGAATTTGACCACAGACATAATAGTGAGGGTGATAAGAAATAGTCTGATTCCAGTGGCACAGTTGTCAAAAGGTGGGGATGACTTGGATGTGAAAGGTGAGGGAAGAAAAGGAATTAAGGATGTCTCCTAGGTTTTGCCCTGAGTAAGTAGGTAGACGTAGCGCCTTTTGGTGTGTCAAGGAAGAGCAAGGAATATTGATTTGGATAGATGTTTGGAAAAACAATAATGTGTTCTTGCTCATGTTAAGTTTGAGATGCCTTTAAGTCATTCAAGTGGAGATGGTGGGCCAACATCTGAAATTCAGAAGGTGTCATCAATGTGGAGATTTGGAAGTTATCAATTTGAAAGTCATACAGATTTAAATAAGTTGTTGATGTGGAGTCATCAATGCATTTGGTAACATAAGACTAGATGAATTCCCCTGGAGAGATACACAGGACAAAGTTGAAATAGAGAAGGGGGTTGGAGGTAGTCTTCCAACACTGAGAGGAAGAGCCAGCAAACATGGAAGAGAAATAACCAATAGACAGGAGAATACCATCCTTGACTACCACCCCAGGAAAATTAGAAAGGTTAAATGAGACATTATAGGTTCAAGAAAGTGATTGTAACTTAACAAAAGGCAACCTAACAACATAATTAAAGAATATCTTTAATTATCTCATCTTTGCCATGTATTAAATTTATAAATTTGAGCAAGTAAATTTGCCTTTCATTCTCAGTTTATGGATCTGTAAAATTATGCTGTCCTCAGCATTTTTGTACTTTTTATAAATTAAATGAAATAATATATGTCAAGCACTTAGGTTGACTGGCTTATAGTAGGTATTTAAAACATGGTGACTTGGAGATGCCTCTTTGGCTTCATGGTATACTGGAAAAAGCCTGGGCTTTGGCCTCATACAGACCCTTATTTAAAATGCAAATCTACCAGGGTACTGGTAATGTGACCTTTAGAAAGTTATTGAACCTCTCTGAGTCTACTTTCCCACCTGTAATATAGGGAAAATCAAAGCTACCACTTGGTCCCACAATAAGGATTAGAGTGACAGTTGAAAAGCATCTGGCCAGTAGAAACCACTTAATCATGTATATCATCCATTATATTTATAATCATTGTCATTGCGAAAGTCACATGGCTAGAAATAGCATAGCTCAGAGTTCAGGTTTCAAATTTCAGCCTTTGGACTCTAAGTTCAGTGCTCTTCCCACAAGATTCTGTCACTCAATAAGCACTCTCCATCACTCTGTTTTTCATCTGTAATGAGAAGAATAACACTTTACCTACAATTCTACCACTACCCCACCCCCAACCATTAAGTCCACTATCGTTAACATCTGTGATCTAATGGTTTTGGAATGACTCGGTGCTGAAAATAGCCTCCCTTAGAGAAAGAAAACAATCTCCTGATTTCTCCACTGTGATTGTAAAGGTGAATAACGAAACTCTTTTCTTTGACTGGACTGAGTTGTGAGCTAGTGGGAATGGAGAGAGAGTGAATTTCCATATTTACTCATAAAGAGGTTGTGCTTTCACATGCACCCAACTTATATTTTAGGGATAAAAAAAAATGAAGTCCTCAGATACAGACTTAATTGCATATTTGACCCATCTCTGTTTTGACATTAAAAATTGGTGAGAAAAGAATGGTTATTATAAATAAATATTATAATTATGTTCAGTAAAATTTCTTTGAGTTCTTCAGATGAAAGATGTTTATATAGAATATAGATGATGATTCTTCTATGATTAGCTATATTCTATCCAAATAGCACTTAGTAAAGTATGTGAATAATATCACTAACCATGGATATTGTATTTTATATTTACATTTTCAAGGTTTTATTGCTATATGAACATTATTCAAATAGTCATCTCTAGCCAAGTTCTGTGTGTTTACTTTGAATAACAGACCTTCACTTGAAACAAATGCTATTAAAATGGCTCCCACACAAGGAAATAAAAAGAAGTGAGATGAAGTTGACTGGTTATACATATATACATGGAGCGTGAAATGAAAGATGCAGAAAAAATAGAAAGCTTTTGAAGGAGATAAACTAGAGTTTGAGTGGTAGATGTAATAAAGCGAGGAATCAGAAACAAATTCTCTATGAATTAAACTAGGTTACATTTATGCACTTACTGGAATCTAAATCCATCTGATAGGTACTATGAATGATCTCAAAAGATGAAATTTTACCTTAAAGGAGTTTATAGGCTAGCCAAAAAAACAGTGCATGTGCACGCGCGCACACACACACACACACACACACACACTCACAAATGCACAAGCTCACATGCATATATACTTAAAATACTGAGACAAAGCAATATAGGAAAATGTAGAAAACATATAAGAAAAATAAAACTTCATTTATGGTTAGCTCTGTAATAAAACATATAAAGCAATCTATGTATATAAAAGGGTACACAAATACCTAATTTGAGTGTCACATTTGATTTATTTATTCTTTTGAACTATCTTACAGCTCTTTGGACAGTCAAAACTATGTTTGTATGGAGCATTCAAATCAGTAGAAGGACATTATTCTGCCTACTAGAATCTCTGTCCTGTGCTAGATAGTGGACAAGCTTTCAAGGATCCCTGTTGCTCAGTCAAGCAATTGGCTAGGTCACAGTAGATATGCTTCAGGAAATGCTTGAGTCTCTTCAAGTTCATGTATATATCACCAAATAGCCTAATAGAAAGGTGTTTCTTTGGAAATCCCAATATCCCAGAGAAAATATTAAAATTTTATAATTAATAGTTAAATAGTCAGTTAAGACAACTACCAAGGAATCCTGAAGGGGAGTGAAAAGATGGACCATTGACACTCCCAGGGAGGTCAGACAATCTGATAAAGCAACTACAGTAGGGACGGAAGGGCTTTGGTTCTGTCCATGAAAAGCTGGGGGAACTTGTGAAGGGTGCTTCTCTCTGGATTCTCTGCATCACACCAACAGTAGGCATGCAAATGACAAGTATCTTTCTAGTCTTCAAAGGAAAATCTGACACAGGTGATTCCATGGACCTTGGACTATTTCTAGAGTCCTAGAGTTCCTCCACAGAGAAAAGGCCAGTTACCCACACCAAGGCCTGCGGAGTTTATCTATACCCCTCTATCAATACACTACCCTTTTACTCCATTCAAGCACTGTATCCTCATCAATGCCCAGACCAAGCCCCAACTCTTACAGGTAACCCTCTTCTCCTCCCCTTCCTCTGGTTTCCATTAACACTCCCTGTACCACATGATTTGTTGTTCCTACTTAATATGGAATATTCTGAGTTAAATGCATCCTCAAATTTGCTTTGTTACTTTCCCTATAATGGTAGGCTTTTCTGAAACATGGACTGTATTTCATACTTATGCTCCTTTCCAAGGAAACCTAACATGGTCCTTTGCATTGCATCTTTTCAATTTCTTCATGGTACCTGTTAAGTGAACCATAAATAGTTATTGAACTGAGGCTGTCACACATTGAGTCTTTAATAGGCAACCAAGGATAACATCAGACCCAGGACTGAGGACAGTTGTGAGCAACAGCAACCATGATAGAAGGCAACACGAATACCACAGAGGGGAAAAGTAAAATAAATAAATAAATACACACACACACACACACACACACACACACACACACACACACAAACAGTGGGGGACAATGACCAACTGTTCACCAAAAATCACTGAGTGTCTTCTGAATGCCCAGCCTAGGCAATGGGGATAAGATGCTGTGGGCACTGGGGATAAGATGTGCTGACATCTCATCACTCCAAAGCCTTAGGTTCCTGCAGGTACTCTGGTTCTGATATCTAAAGTCAGTGAATGTTGGGCTACATATAGTCTCTGAAATGTGTTGAAATTTGTGAGTACAAAGCAGCCATAAATACACAGACTAAACTATTCTGGGCCCATCTATGAAACTAGGACAAAATTGCCTAGCCCTCAAATCTATAAAATGCTTCAGATCATTATTTAATTGAATATATACTCCCATGCCCAAGATCTTCATTATTTCAAAGGAAAAAATGAAAACTGATAGTCATCAAGCGTGGTGCAGACTATTCTGCGCTGGCCCTGTTTTTGAAATGCTACAATGAGTACTCATATTTGGCTTTTGAACTTTCTTTAAACATGTTATCTAAGACCAGAAATCATTTTTAATTAATAAAATTCCATAATTGCATTTTCATACATCAGGCAAAATTTGTCCATTTGGGATTTTGTTTAAAAGCAGTCTAGGTCTATTGGCCAAACTCCATGTAACTTTAGAAAAATCTGAGTCAAGTGTTAGATGCCCCTGGAACAAACCTTGAATGAATTTGCCCCTTCATGACTAGGAATTTGCAAGAGATTTATACCTTCATCCACAAACCATTCAACACCTGATGATTTCGTTTGATTTGGCTAACTGGGAAAAAAAATTTTCCTGAACAACTTGATATGTTCGAGCTGAGACTCAAAGAAACACATGGGATGCAAATGCATTCTGTCTGAGCCCAACAAAAGATTTCCTGAAACCCTTGCAAACCGGGTTCCATGCACACGCTTCTGATATCTCCTGTTATCTCTATGATAAACCCAGGGCAATGAATCAAGTGCATCACATATACGAAATGGCTCATAAAAGATACTGGAAAATATCATATAACTTCCATGAATAATTGTGTTTATAAATTTTGTTCTACTAGCTACAGAGAAATATAAAAGACACTGCATTTTTAGGAAGAAGCAACTGTATAATAAAAGATAGATTATCCATTCTTCTACTGAAATAATTTATTGTCTACAAGCTAATATCCCACTGGACCCAAGTAGCCATATTCCATAGGATCCCACCTGATGTGCTCATATATTTGCATGCTACTCTGGGGATTATTTCTTACTCTGAGTCTCATATTACACAAAATTGAAGTTGGAGCTATGTCAGAGAGCAGGGCTGAGGGATTAAATGAAGTTCCTTTTCAAGGCTAAAACGAGGAATGCCAGATTTCTAGCTCTACTTTTCTCATACGGTATGCAACCTACCGTCAGATATCATATTTTTCTATTTGGTTTAATTCTATAATTATTTATATATTGCACCAGATCCTGTGCTAGGTACAGCAGAACGGAGATGCCTAAGACATGAATCATCTTGAGATAAAGGTAAAACTGGCCACATATGCACAATAACGCTGGCACAGTCAGCCTCAGCCTATTTCCCATGCTCAAAAGCACTCCCCACATTTAGAATTTTGAATCCACCTCCAGGCTTAGACCTATCTACTAACCCAACACTCTTTTGTTCTCAGAGTCAATTCTGACCATATATAGAAGTGACTCAACATTCAGCAACTGGCTATCAAACTTCCTGGGCTCAAGCCACAATTTGCCTTCCAATACTAATAAATGTCAGGGACTAGACTCAGCTTTTTCCAAACATTGTTTGCTCATATCCTCACAGTGCTCCAACGAAGTATTGTTCAACATATTTTACAGAAGCAGAAACTGAGAATCTGAGAAGTGGCATATCTTTCAACAAATTACAATGCCAAATAAACGGTGGAGTAAGGATGTGGGCCTAGACTCATAGGACCTCAAAATCTATTCTTCAAAAAGTTCAAGGTCTGACCACAAAGCTTAGCAGTGGACTAGACTGCTGCTTTTCAGTGAGGTACGGATGCTGACCCCTCCTTCTCTACCACCTGCCCTCCCAAAAATAAAACTTCCATACTTGCTGTGATTGCCACCATCTCCTCTGCCTCCCCCAGCTAACATAAAAGACTATTTGCCTGACATAGCCATACCCCCGGAAGGCATTTGGGCTTCCAGAAAGCAACTCCCACAGCTCCTATCCCTGCTAGTGAAGAAACCCAGTGCCATGTCTCAGCTCCACCCCAACTGGCTGACTGCCCATGGTTGATGAACCATGATCTTACAGTTTTGAGTAGGCACAACTTTTAAGATAAAAACTCCCTCCTCCTAGGGCCGGCTGAGTGATGTGGTGGTTAAGCGCTGGTTTGGGAAGCCAGCAGCCCTAGTTCGGGTCCCACATATGAGGGCCAGTGACACTGCCCTCAAAAACAAAACAAAACAAAACAAAACAAAAAAAACCTCCCTCCTCCTTTCTTCATCGTTGTGTAAGAATCAAGAATACTAATGTAGGTTTTATGGTCAAGATGGCTGAGTAGATAAATGCTGTGCTCACCTTCTCTCAGGACCACATCAATTACAACTAAACCACAGAACAACCATCACTGGGAATCGCCTGAAGTCTAAATGAACCGAAGCCCTACAACTATAGACATACAGAAGAAGACACCTTGAGACTGGTCAGAGGGGCAGAGACACGGAAAAGGCTGGTCTCACACCGACATGTGACCATTAAAAATTGAGAGGGAGATCTCAGCTGCAGAGATATCCCCATAGGAATGAGGGGACCCAGACCCTCCCCAGCTCAGAGTTTCAGTGCTGGGGAGAGAATACCCCATAACCTCTGGCTGTGAAAACCAGCAGAGATTGTGGCTGAGTGAGACAGAACAACTGTACTCCCAGGCATTCCTCTGAAAGGTTCTGTGCATGGGCATACTCTCTGACAGACTCACTCACTCTGAGCTCCAGCTCTGGGACAGCAGCTAAAAAGTTTCCAGGAACATACAGGTAGGAGCTGAATTGTCTGGCTTCAAAGTGTGGGCTGGAGGGGTAGCTATCTCCTGGATAAAGGAGCTGGCAGAAGCCACTGTTTCTTTGTTGAGCCCTCCCCTTCCCCATGTGCAGACACCGGCAGACACCACATCTGAATGTCCTTCAAACTGGCTATCATCTTTCATCTGCCCTCCCCTAGTGATTCCCTGCGATGACACCCTAACTTTTGGGCACACCCAAGCTGCTTCCTGTGATTTTGCCATATAAATGGTCTGCCTTGGCTCATGCTGTGGACTTTCCTAATATTTCTCAAAGGTTCACAAAACCCAAACAAGCAGCATCTGGCTCGGCATATCCTATACCCCTGGCTGAGCAGCCATAAAACCGACACTAGAAACAGCCAGCTTTGGTTTGTGACTTGGCCTCTCAAGACACCTCCAAGCACAGCACAAGTGATGGCCCCCTATGGATTTCTTTGTGACCGCCAGGTGGCCCTGGGCAGAACTCAGACTGTAGCTTGGCCTACAGTGGATCCCCTCCCCAGAGGCCCTGGGGCTGCCAGGCCCAGTGGCCAGCTTTGGACTGGGCCAGAGCATCACAAGGCCACATCCAAGGATGACACACCCAAAAAACAGATGGGGCACTCACCAGAGCCCCATTAGTGTGAACGCTGCTCTGTAGGGTCAGCCCCTGCACAACAGCTCCTCCATTGTAGTCATAACCAGTCCTTACAAAAAATCAGCCTGAGGGTCAATCGTTCCCATTGATGTGCAAACAACAATCAAGTCTCAACTAAAATCGAAGGGCACACACAACCAACACAAGAGATACATCTGGAGCACAGACTCTCATGACCAGGGAGACTGCACCACTGGGTCTCACAGGACATCTACTACATGAGGCCACTCTACTAAGACTGGAAGGCATAGCAGCTCTACATAGAAACAAACACAGTGAGGTAGCCAAAATGAAGAGACGAAGAAACATTTCCCAAACAAAAGAACAGAACAAAGCTCCATTTTCGAAAAAAAAAAAAAAAAATCAAATGCCCAGAGAGGTTAAGGCAAAAGCAAAGAGCCACAGAGTGATGCATTGGAAGTCTTGTGAGGAGGCCTCCAGAAGCCTAATTTCTAAAGCAGTGTTCTATCCATTCAACCACGCTGCAGCTCATTAAGATGACACTTCTCATTAAGATGAAGCATAATCATTAAAAATCCTTTAGCTTTCTAACATTAACTACCTTTATGCATCTCAGGTCTAATGTTTCACAAAAGCTCAGAAGTGAATTAGGCATTTTATTTAAATGCTACTTAACTGAAAGTTAAAAAGTATAATTTTCTATTGCAGAATAAGAACCGGAGAGACTAATTTGGTGAAGTTGTTAAATTTTACAAAGCCTGAGTCTCAATTTTCTCAAAAATATTGTACATTTATTTATTGAAGTGAATGAAACATTTGCTATAAAACTATTCAACGGAAAGTTTTTTAACAAAGCATAATTTACTTTTCATTTACAGAACAATGGAAAGTAGAAGGAAATCTCCTCCAAGGTATTAGAATCATGTTCAGTTTCATATTTGACTAAAAAATTATTTCCCCAGCCTGTTTTTTCAACACTAAGGATATGCAGAAAAGTATCGCTTGCATTCATCATGAAAATTACAGAAAAAAGACTGAAATTACTGAGAATATTATTAAATAAAAAATATACTTATTATCTGTCATTTTGTCTCTGTCTTTTATTCTATGCTTTACAGAACATTGGCTCTTTCTTACTAGTCCTCCTACTCAGAAATTAAATTTCACTCAACTCCCAAATGTGGGGAGTCAAAGAACTCCCACACAACTTCAACAGGGGCATCTGAGGGTGAAATCCACACCCAGACTGTGGATCCAAGCTTTCAGCCGCCTGCCTGGAATGCACCCTTCAATTTAAGTGTGGCAAATGGCACAGTGAGAGGCTTTCTCTTCTTCCAGCAGATGGTAAGCAGAATCAGAGGTTCTTTGTTGCAGGTGCATTGAGTTTCAAAATGAGGATGGGGCCCACATCTCCTTATCTGATTATTCATGTGCACAGCATTTCAACCCAGGAGGCTAAGGCAATGAATATGTACCCTGATACATTCGATGTGATAATACAGAATTCGGAAAAAAAAAAATTGTGTCCTTGTTACCACCTACTATTCATATTCAGATATAGAGCCAGTGAACTGAGCTTGGCACCACAGGCACTTGCCATCACATATTCCAGAAAATTCTATCAGAGTTCCCAGTCACCTAGTCCATGCAAGCATACATGTTTGGGGGCATGTAACAGGAAAGAGATAACTGATATAACTAGAATCCTTTTTTTCTGGTGGAGTACAATAAAGCAAGCATTATAAAAGCGTGTGCACAAGTGCATGTGTGCTTGTGGGAAACCCATAGGTTATATGGGGTATGATGATGACCCTATAGGGTCAGAACAGCCATGGAAGCATAACGCTGACTTCAGCCAGCTCAGGCTTTCCAAGTAGACTCACAGGGGCAGGTACAGGACCTAACTAGCACCAGTGACCAGTGTGGTGGTAGCAGAGGAAACACAATAAGGCCAAGACCAGAAAACAGACAGACAGAAAATAGACAGCGGGAGCCAGGTGCATGCTTAAGGGAGGTCCCAGCAGCAGACAAAAGGTGAAGGCTTTCATAGGAGAGTGGAGTTCCTTTAGATTCTTGCTTCCAGAGCAGGACCACTATTTTATTCATTGCTGTTTTCTCAACAACAGAGTAAGCATACAGCAAATGTTTGCCCCATAAATGAATGAACAAATGCATGCATGCATGCATTAATGAATGAATGAATGAATGAAAATGAGGCAATAAGCAGAGGCTTAGGTAGTTAGGACTAGGGAGATCCTACTGTAGGTAACAGGGGTGCAGGCCAAGAGTACTCCTGATCAGAATTTGCTGGGGTCAAGAAATAGCGGGACAGACACTGGGTGGGAAGCAGAAGACAAAAAATCATTTATTGAAATGAAATAAGTGGACTCAGCCACTCAGAACAACAGGAGAGTTCATATCCTGCAATCAGCATCCACTGTCAGAGGAAACCAAGAGCCAGGTGGACATGATACTAAGGCCCTGAGCTGGTGAGGGAAAGAAATAGTAATGGCTTTGGTGTGAGATTGGACCCTCCTAAGTAGGGGTGGGTGTGTGTGTGTGTGTGTGTGTGTGTGTGTGTGTGTGTGTGTGTCTGTACAGAGAGAAAGAGAGAGAAATACAGAGACACAGAGGTAATGAGAGGAAAGAGAGGAAGGAGAAGGAGAAAAAGAAAATAGAATGGTTATGTGCCTTCTCCTTATTTCATTTACTTATTTATTCAACACCAACTATTTTTTGAATGTTTACTTTATATTAGCTAATGTGAGTGGTACTAGAAAGACAAAAAAAAATCTATTTCATTTGGAGGTTCACAAGGAAAACATGGACAAACAGATATTAGTATATATGTTCCTTCCAAAGCCTGGGAAAGGGGCCCAGGCATGGTAGCAGTGTCGTCAGCACAATTCATTTGGTGGAGGTGGGGTAGGCAGAAAAGTGTCATCTCAGAGTGTGCAGGTCACTATCTACTGACCCTTCGCTCTGACTTTATCCACTCCCTCAGAAATCAGAAATCAGAAATGTCTCTCTTGACCAATCACTGCTCCAGGTCCAGAAGAGCATCCAAATACAGAAGCAGAGGATGATGATGCAAAGAAAATTCATCTTACACTGAAGTTCCAACAGAACTTCTCATAGAAGTCCTGACTCTTAAAGGTTTCGGGATTTTTTAAGACAAGGAAAACATTGTTTCTTCAGGTGATCAGATAAACCACCTTTACCTCTTTTTATTAAATAAATAAATAAAATTAAAGATGCATCAGGAAAAGATAATACAAATATGAAAAAAAAGAAGGCTCAATGAAGACATGAGACCTGTCTTTAGATGCTTGAAGACACGAGTTCTGCCATGTGGAAGAGAAATTACAATCATTTTATGATACTCTCAAGGAACAGATTTAGGACTATTGGGATATAAGTTTTGCTTCAATATTATAAATAAATTGCCAAATAGAGACAGTCAGAGAAGAAATGGTCTATCATAAAATGGGTTGACTCAAACACACAAAGCATGCCTAGATGGCTCTAAGCAGAGAAGGACACGAGCACCTGCTTAGTAATCAAGGTCTGAAGAAACTGTCCAGTGGCCTTTAAGACTGAGAACTACAGAATCCAACTCAGACCCAAGGACGGTGAGCACAGCAGCAGTAATGCAACATAGGCAACTCTCCTAAGTCCAGTGCGTTCGTAACTGTATACCCTCAAGGGATTAGTCAGGGGAGAAGGACTCCAGCCAACAGCGGTTGACAGAAAGTGAGGGGGGAATCACTGCTTACATGAGCTAGAGGGTAATTGTCTGCTCCCCTGAGCAGGCCTCGAGAGGAGTCTCCTACAGTGTTCATCAGAATGAGAAGGTAGAAGTCCAGACCATTGTCTTACATCCAATTGTCTTGTGAAGCCCCTGTTGTCTAAGAAAATGCCTCATAGAAGAAGCCCCGAGGAGAAGAAGGCTGAGAAATTAGGAACTTAAAATCCCTATTTCCCATTTCAAAGAGAGCTTCTTAGTTGTTTTATTTCTGTAAGATTTCTTTGAAGAAATGTCAGTCTCCTTGACTCAGCTGAAGTTTGAAAAACATACCTGTAGAAGATTTTAAGCCCTTCACATCTCTTTCCAATCCTGAGACGGAAAATCCAAAAACATCATGAAGTCCCCCTAGGTACATGGCTGGGCTACGATAACTAGAGGAAGAGATTTGGGTATGAGCAGCCAAAAGATGAAGAGCTGTCCCTGCTCTGCTGTCATGCCTCAGAGTCCCTGTTGGGATGGATTTACATTACTTTGCTCTTTTATACCTTCCTCAGTGTCGCTCCTTCATTGGTTCTAATAGCAGGGCCCACAAGGACCAGGTAGGCATAGAAAAATGGAAACATTGCTTTAGTCAGGTCTGCTCCAAACCCCAAAAGGGTTGCCTTCTTCACCCTTCCCTCACTCTGAAAGCAATAAGTTCCTGAAGCCCATGGCCCTCCCATGGGTCTTCAAGTTAGAAAGGTAAAAGCCGTTCTCAAAGCCAATGTGTAGTCTAGTCCAGTTCTAATGCAGGACGAAGTAGGCACTAGTGCTAAGGATTAAATTAAAATGTGTTTGCTCAAAGTGTCACTGTGTTTGAAAATTGCACTCAGGGATTACGGTCACAGTCGATGCCTGGGCTGAATTTAGAATCTTGGTTACCTCTCCATGGAGACCTATGTAGACAATTGACAGAGTCGTATGAAAGGCTTCTATCCATTAGAGATGTGTTTACTTGTGACTCATAATTGGGAAACCAGGCACCAGGCCTATGGCAGCAAAATTAATTTCTGCTTTTTCCTGCTGGTGAGGCTGAACCCATGCTAGGATGGGATTGCAATTGCCCAGGAATATTACTGCAAATCAAAAGTAAAAATGCCTGAGGAAGACAGAGACAGTTTTCCTTAGGTGAATTCAAACTTGAGCGGGAAGTCTGTTTGTTGTGAAACTTAAGAAAGAATTCAGGTTTTAGAACTCATCCACTTTTTCCAAGCCCCACTGTTTCCACTCCCATCTCCAATTTGCATTGCCAGAGAAGATCTCTCTGATACAATGCAATCCAGTAAGTACTGGGAATGACTTTTTGTGTGTGTTTGAACACAATAAAATTATATTTCTCATCAATGTACAGTCAATCCACTGAAGGTGTTCTGGTTAATGAGTAGATTTCTTGTTTCAAGAAAACATTTTTCCCATTCCAGACTGTAACTTATCAGTTTACTAAGTCTCAGTGTTTTATCACTTTGAAGTATAGAAACCTTATTTCCATATAGATTACTTTACTTTTAGCTTCCCCATTCCCCATTTAAAAAACGTAATATTCTTAAGTATTTCTTCTACATACATTAAGTACCACAACAGAAGATGTATTACTTTTTGTATTAACCATCAAATATTATTTAAGATTTTAATGGGAAGAATTGTCTTGTATATCTATCCTTGTTTTTATTCATTCTGATGTTCTTTCTTAAGTTCCAAACCTTCTGCTTTCATTTCCTTTCTGTTTAGATAAACTTCTTCTTTTTGTTTTTTTTTTTGTGTTTTGTTTTTTTTTGAGGGCAGTGTCACTGGCCCTCGTATGTGGGACCCAACCAGGAAACTGGGGCCGCTGGTGTCACAAGCCAGCTCTTAACCACCGCGCAACTTGGCCAGCCCCCTAGAGAAACTTCTTAGCCATTCTTTAAGGGTAGGATTTTTAAGTGACAAATTCTTAGTTTTCTTTTGTCTGACAATGTCTTAAATTTGTCTTCATTCTAGAAGGATATTTTTGCTAGATACAAAATTCTGAGATGACTGTTCTTTTCTTTCAGCACTTGAAAAAGTCTGTGTCATTTCCTTCTGGCTTTCTGGGTTTCACCATCATTTGTAATAATGTTTAACTCAAACTGATATTCAGTACAATTTATAATTAATGTGCAATTTCTCTCTGGCTTCTTTAAAGATTTTTTTCTTTATATTTAGTTTTCAGTTTAATTTTAGTGTATCTTAACATAGGTTTCTTTGGGTTTATACCACTTAGGGTTTGCTCAGATTCTTAAATATGTAGGTCAAGTGTTCTATCAAATTTAAGAAATTTTGAGACATATCTCCAAAATTTTTTCCATCCACTTTTTTTTACTCCTCTCCTTTTTTTTCAGTCTACTTTTTCTGTTGTTCAGGTTATGTAAATTCTATTTATCTATCTTTAAGTATATTGATTCTATTTTCTATCATCTCTATTCTATTAACATTACTAAGCCCATCCAGTGAGTATTTTATTTTGCTTTTAATGATTTTTAGTTCTATAATTTCCATTTGGCTCCTTTTTTGTAACTTCAATTTCTTTACTAAGATTTTCACTTTTTACTTGTTTTAAGAGAATTTGTCATTGCTGTTGGAGTATTTTATAGTGGCTGCTTTGCAATTGTTATCAGATTAATTCCAACATCTGATCCATGTTGGTTTTTAGTGTCTGTTGATTATCATTTCTTTTTCAAATTGTGATTTTCTTGATTCATATAATGAGTGTTTTTTTTCCAATGTATCTGGACATTTTGGATATTGTATTAGTGGTCTCTGAGTCCTATTTCATCTTCTTTTTTGTCAACAGTCCCCCTGTTAAGGTATAGTATTAGGGTTAGGTAAGTATATACGTCCAACTTCCCTCTGGGCCTTGCTGACATCACCCAGGCCAAAATGGAGCTCTAACTCACACTGCCTTATTGCAGATGAATGGAGGGGAAGTTCAGCTTCCCTTTCAGCCCCTAAGACACCTTCCTATTTAAAGTGGGGCACTGACTCATATCACCTCATTGACTTCAAGTTGGAGCAATAGCTCAGTTTGGTTCCCCACTGTGCACCACTGGTAACAATGAGGTCGGAGCTTAGGGCTTACTTGCACCAACTCACTTTACCTTATCAGCATCATGGATTCCAGGTGGAGGTCAAGCCACAGCTTCTTACTGAGCCCCACTATCACTGGTGAAGAGGGGAAGAAATAACTAACCTCACTTCTTACTGTCTCTCTAAGTCTCATTGCTGCTGGGTGATAGTGGAGGCTCCGCTCACAGTAGGATCCTGCTTTGTTGTTTGTTTCCTGCAGTAGTGTATGAGCTCCATGAAGACAAGGATATGTTTGGTTCATCTTTATATTCCTAGAGCCTCACATAGCATAATTCAATTTTTCTTGATGGTTAAATGAATAAATAAAATAATGACTTCAAGAGATGATGGGATTAGATGAACTTTAAGGCTCAGAGTTCCTGAGGTTCTATGGTCTAGGACTCTAAGCATCACTAAAGGCTAAGTTGTGTGGGTCAGTGAAACAGAAATTCAGGAGAATTTCCCCTGTCAGTGGTGGGGAAAAAAGAGCCAAAATAACCTTTTCTGTAATTCATTTAATATTTTAAACACAAAATCTTGTGTTTTGTCATGAAAATAAAGGGATTCCCGCCACTTTCCCAAAAGAGCATTTGATTTGAATTCTCATAAATTCTACTGAGTAAGGTCTATACTGCTTCTTCTGAGAAGCAATTTGAGTTTTTCAGAACTCAGAATTACATATGTCCCTCCCCTTTTCCCCTCTAGATCAACCAAGAGGCCAGAAATCCACAAGTGACAGCTTTGCTGGCTGTTTCCCAGTGACTTGCTTTCAAATTTAAAGAAGCATTATCTGGAGTCATTAAATTAACAACACTCTCCAGTGTACCCACTCTGTCATCCATCTGTTTAAGATTCTTGTCAGATGATACCCTCCTATATCTGCAGTCTTCATCTGGTATTCAAAGCTATTGAACCTGGCTCCAAGGTAGTTTGCCTTCTGTTTCAAGCGACAAAACTGACTCTCATCTTTCAGTTCTAATGACTATGTTATGACTAAATCCTCTTCCCACAACCTTCCATTAAGGGTATGGGGTCTTTGGAACACATTTATACCTGGGGTGTGGGGGGGTGAATGGAAGACATTTTAGGGATCAGGATATGTAGAAAGTTTCTTCTAAGAAACTCAGATTGTCACCCTCAATCTCCTGTAACCAGTGTCTGAAACTTGGGTCATCTTACCTTTTCCATATGCCAGCTCATTTCTTACAACTTCAATACCTCCTTCTTTCCTCATCCCCATAAATAAAAATAATAAAAATGTTTGGCTATCATTAGAATCCAACCAAGACATTGTCTTCCCTGAAAGCTAATCAAAATATAACCCTCAACTGCAGAGAAATTCAGTGAGTAAATGAGGTAAAGGGAATAAGATCATATTGCTTTTTAAACAGAATTATTCTTAAAAACTTTCCAAGGCTTCCCTTTATTTCAACCCTTTGAACTGGCAATCAAGGCCCTACACAATATAATTCCAACCCCATGAATCACATCCTTCTCCCGCAAATCACACTTACACATCTCCACTCCAATCAGATTCAATTTAATTATACTCTGAAAGCCCAATTATATGTTTTTCCTTTTTCAAATCTCTGCTCATGGCTTCTACCCTGCCTAGAAAACCTACACTGTTCCTTCCTCCATGAACATCCCTGAAACCATTGACTTCTCCAGTGTTCAGTGGCCCCTCATTCAGAACTCCTAAAAGAATTGTTTTCTACATCATTCACCTAACATGTAACATTCACTGCTTTTCTTATTATCCTCTAAGCCAGTAGTTCTCAAAGTTCATTATTCATCAGCACCACTCGGAGTGTTGTTAAAAAGATAGATTTTATTGGCTCCCTTGAAGAGACACTGATTTAGTAGGTGTGATAGGCAGAATTCTAAAGATAGGCCCCTAAGATCCCTGCACCCTGTTTATTCAATCAAACACTAATCAAGGTACTGCTGCGAAGGGATTTTGCAGATGTAATTTAAGTCTCAAGCTGGTGTGCCTTAAAATATGGAGATTTTCTGGCTAGGTCTACTCTAATCATGTGAACCCTTTAGAAGCAGGGAGTTTTCTCTGACGTGTAACAGAAGAGAAGTCAGAATGATTCCAAGCATGAGAAGGACTCCACATGCCTTTGCTGGTTTGACAATGGAAAGGGCCATGTAAGAAGAAATATGGGTGGCCTTCAAGAACAGAGAGCCACCCACAGCTGACATTTAACCAGGAAATGAATTTTTCTAACAAGCCGAGTGATAACTGGCTTTTATGCCAGAGCCTTCAAATAAGAACCTTGCCCAGCAAGACCTTAATTTCAGCCTTATGACACCTTAAACAGAGACACTAGTCCAGCCTGCATGAACTTGTGAGCTTCAGAAATGCAAAATAATAAATTGATATTATTTTATACTGCTCAATCAGTGGTAATTTGTTACACAGCTATACAACACTAGTATAATAAGTTTGGAGCCAGACCCAGGAATGTGTATTTCAGCAAATAGGTAGTCCCTGAACATAATTTAAAAACCTCATTCAAAAATTTCATAATTTTTACTCTATATATCAAATAAACTATGTTCACAACTAATTTCCTATTTGGGAAGATAATGTATTTGCCCCTTTAATTTATAATTAATTCCACCTCACATTATACACTCTTAAATATTTTTTAACCTTGTAAAATTCTCCCAAGTGGATAAACTATTTCTATCCAAAATATGATTGCCACAGCCTGTGTTTGGACAAGTCCTAATTCATGGAGAAGACAAGGAGGTACTGTGAAAGACAAAAATGACTTCTAGATGGGGCATTAACTTCTTTGTAGCTGTGATTGTCTACACAGCAGTACACAGGAGTCCCTGAGTATACTTATCAGGGTTCTATATGAAATCTTGACAAGGGTATCCTAAAACTACAGTTATAAATGCATTATACTGTTCCCTCAGTGTGACCAGCCACCGCAGGTGTTAACAGAACTTTGCCAGGTAATGTGTGGTACCAGGTAGCCAGCTTTGCAGGCTTCAGAAAGTGTGAAGCAAAGAACAAGAATTTTGGAACTCAATCATCCTGGGAATTCTCCCAGTTTGCTCCATGGAGGCAGTTGCTCACAGCCTTTCCATAAAAGAAAATCATCACTATTAATGATGGAAAGGAACTTGGAACTCATATAATTCAAGCTCCAACCCCAAACTCTGCTTTCCTGCGTCCAGTGATTGGGAGCTCACCACCTCACAAGCCAGCCTATCCATGTCTGGACAGCTCTGTTAGTGGGTGCTTCCTCAGGCCAAGCTATAATCCACCTGCCTTTCTCTTCTCTTTCAGGGTGACTTTTCCAGCCAGACCACGGTGCTAATCTGGCTTTGAGCACCCTGTAGGCATTTGAAGACCACCATCATACCTCACCCCTTTGTTGTCTATGTTTTTAGTGAAAATATTGGTTTCAAAATGAAAAAGAAAGGGTATTATTGTCACCATTCTCTCCAATATTGTTTCATTAAGATATTTTCCCATACCATTTCATATGAGTGGTCTCTCAGAAAATCAGCCACATCAGGAATAGCAGGAGAAAGGCCTGGGAAAAGTAGTGTTTACAAAAGCAAGAGATAATAGTGCAGTAGTGGGAATAGTAAGACAAAAAAAAAAAAAATCTAACACACTTGGAGTCCAGTTAGTATCCAGTCCTTCACAGCTCTAAAGTTCCAAAAGAATAGACAAGATTGGAAGTAGCATATTTAAGTGCACTGCTACCTTAAAAAAAATAATTTGCTATCATTGTGCCACTATTTTATAGACCCTACCGTGTTCACATCCTTATTTCTGCCAGAATCATAAAGCAGCTGCAGTCACACGCCTTAATGGAGTCTCTAACCTGAGCTAGAGAACAAAGAAGATTTTAAAGACAAAATGAATAGATTGCATAGGAAAAGCAACCCCCACTCCCCTTTCATCCAGATAATATTACATAGACTTTGTCTTATCTGTCAATATCTGTAAGTCTGGAAAGCTAACTATGTATGGTGCTTATGTGTCTAGACAGACAGACAATTCTAGACAAATCATGGAGCTGAATTTTTATGCTTCGAAAATATTTTAAACAAAGATACTGCTGCGGTGGTTTTACATCGCACATGCCCATAGCTCAAACGCAGCAGGATTTCAAAGCAAGCATTTTCAGGTTCTGAAGGAAGGGGAAAGATCTGACATTACCAAAAAGTTTCTTTCCTGTTTCCCTCTTCCCTCCCAGCAGCCTGGTGCAACACCTGTCTCATCAGCAGGGGCACTCGGAAGGGATGGGCCTCAAGGCACCTCAGTCCCCAGATTCTCCATGCCTCATTCTTCATCCACGCTGCTCGTAATGTTCCATCACTGGCACAGTTACACCTGAACACTCTGGTGCTGCCAAACACCTGGCTTGATTTTCCACTGTCCAAATGAAAAATAAGCATAATCTGCTTTTTGAGGATACAGCAAATGAGGGAGTTCATGACAAATTGTGTTAGTTTATGCAGAATAGTGATAATAAGATACAAATGAGAATTTTTTGCTTAATGAATAATACTAATCACGTTTCAACAAATGCTGTGCCCTTCTAATTAGAGAGACTGCATAAAATCAGCTTAATTTATTTGTGACTAGTTACACAGAGTTTAAATATTTACTAGAGATTTACTCAAATGTTTGAGAGGATTTTAAACATTTCCTACAGTTGAAGCAGCCTGCCTAGTTCTGTGGGGCACAGTGACAGCTCTAACTTGTGGGAGCTCTCTGGTTTTGCAGTGTGACATAAAAATCCTGGCTTCAAACTGAAGAAGAAAAGGTATTACTGATTTACACACTAATTCTCCAACTGTTACTCATTTTCTTGATTCTAGCTTCCAAAGTTGTCCTCCCAACATTCATCATTGTAGTACACTAGAGGGGATGAGCATCTTTTTCCATAAATTATAGGAACCATGACTAATTACAGTGATATTAACTATGCAAAGGAATGTGTAACTTAAAATGGATACGTTCATCATTTCAAATTACGCCTTTGACTTTTGATGGTCTAATACAGGCATGCTCTTTTTGTACTGTGTGTACTATATTTTCTAAGAATCTCTTTGCAATTCTAGGTTCTGCTTGTGAGCATACTGATCTACTAAAATTAACCTCCTAGATCTTTCCATGACCCAGAGCAATGAAAGGGAGGACAAGCAGATAACCATGAGTGATAAGGAGCAGTGAGACATATATATGTTATGCCTCCTTGCATGGAATTAGTTATTAAGAGGTCTGGTTATGAGAAGCTTTGCTGAAATGCCTCATTATTTATGTTTTTCAAAAGCATTTTGACTATGAACTACTTTTATTCAATCCTAATGCAACCTTGGGGGTTTTAGATATCTGTATCCTTATCTTCTAAATGAAGACTCTGAGGCACTGATAGGTTAAGTGATCTGTCCAAAGCCACAGGGCTAATTAATGACAGTCTGGGACTCTACCTGAGACTTCGTGCCATCTAGTCCATGTTATATTCACTACACCAAATGAACTGATATATAAGTGAGTTCATTAAAGAAACTGAAAGAACACTTCCAAAATTCTCCCTTTACTGGAATATAACTTGTTCCATCATTCATTTATCCATTCATTCCTCAAAGTGAAACCATGCTTTTAACCCCTTTTCTGTGTAGGTCACTGTGTTAGATACTGTAGGTAGAGTGTGAAGACACTATCCTTACCTTAAAGAGTCTTCCCTCTGCTGAGGAAGATTCACCCATAGTCAAAGAATCATAAACCACCACAGGAAGAGGTTTGTGTAATAAAGGTTTGTATAAAGTGTTATGGGAACACAGAGGTGAGAGAATTATTTCTGACTAAGGGACAAGTCAGGAGGTGGTCACAGGAGGATCTCCAATGAGGTGATGATTAAATTTAGTCTGAAAGAATTCACTGGATTTCTCCCAGTAGACGAGCAAAAAAGTCATTTCACAATGCTTGAAAGAGCAAAGCATGATGGGTGCAGTGCATCAGGGAAGAAGAGGCTGGAAAACTAGGCTGAGGATATTGTGGAGGGCCTTATATGTCATCTTTGGGATGTTCAGGTGATTAAGACTCAAAAAAGGCTTCCCAGAAGAACAGCAATCCCGTCAGTTTTCTGTTTTAGCAAGGTCACCTGGAGAGAGTGTGAAAATGGAATGAAAGGAAAAAACCTTGGAGGAAAAAATCAAGAAGGAGGCTATTGCAATGCCGTAGGAGCAAGTAACAAAGGTCTGAGTCAAGCTGGGGAAGTAAAGGACAGGAACGGTGTAGGAGAAATGGATTGGAATATTTAGGAAAAAAATAGTTTATTAGATTATATGTATGGCATACATAGGCATATTTTCCCCAATCTTCTGTTTGTTTCTTTGATGTTTAAATGACATGACTCATTAGCTCCTAGAAGACATGAATGAATGTATGTCAAAGCGGAATTCTTGTTATCCTCTTGAAATTGTACCTATACAGTGCTTACAATGCAATAGGCATATTCACAGATAAGGGTTTTGACTTATGATTGACTGACATGGTGCAACATGATGGACTTTTCTCCAATTTACAAAAAAAAAACAAACAAAAAAACCAGCCACATCACAATAAAAAATATTGTGCCTACAAGCCCCTATACTTAATGGAAGAATATATTAAATTCCTAAACATACCTTTCTCTAGATATCAGTTATAAACAACACTGCAAATGTCAAGGAAAATATTTGTTCTGAACTATTCATGTAATATATAGCCGAAATTTTAGGTATTTAAGATGGCATATCATGTTTCAAGGTAGCTTGTAATACTACTTAGTTCAAAATTTAAATGATTGTATAATAAGTAGGTCAGTATGGACTCTGGAGCCAACCACCTTTCTTCAAATTCTGCCTCTACCATTAAGTTGGTTGACCTTGGACAAGTCATTTGTGTCTCAGTTTCCTTATTGGTTAAAGGAGACAAGAAACAGTAACTACTACAAGGGTTGCTATGAGTATTAATGAGTTATTATATGTACTTAGAATAGCTTTGACATTGTTATTATCATTGCTGTTATAATTGTCAGATTAAAGACAGACAGGCTTAGGCCTTAACATGATGCCGTTCTACTCAATAATACTCTTAATTATGACAATAATAGTCTGAGTATCTTCAAAATCCAAAATAAGATAGCATCATCACTATTAATTACAAAGAAATTGTCTTTCACAGCCAATTTCCTGACTCTGATATAAAGACATGATTGACTATGAGAACGGCAATCTCAAGAGATTAGGCCTGTTTCAAATTATTTTTTTCTAGTTATCCTTTAAAGCCTGCTAAATATAGAACATCCCCTAATTTATATAAAAACTTTGAACTTAGTGATATTTCCAATCTTGTCCTAGGTCTATTTTTTCATTCTTCAGATGTTAAACCCATTTATCCTCCTGAGATTTGATAGCTAAATCGGTGCTTTAAAATAAAGGAAAGGAAACATTTATTGAAAACAGAGTAGATGTTCAATAAATGTTTGTCAGGCTAGACTCCTAATGTGAGCAATCAGGATGAATATATATATATATATTTATCCCTATTTAGCCCTTATAACATTAGGAAAGGTAACAATTATTATCTCTGCTGTGCAGGTAAGAAATCTGGGAGATGCAAGGTCTGTGTCAGGGTCACATCATTAACAGGTGGCCCAGAAGGGATTTGTCCTGAGTTACCTTAACTTTAAGTCCCTGTGACAAGCCCCAGCAATCAAGGTGATTCTTGGCCTCCAGTTCTTCATGATGAAGAATCTTAATTCTCTTAGACAAAGTTGGCCTCTCCAATATGTTAAGTATTTTTTCAGGCTTTTTTCAAAATATTCAACTCCATTATGTCTTTTACTTCTAAGGCCAACACAGCAGGCTGAACAACATGCAGAAATTCACATGCAAATACACTATGGTGCAGTGGAGTATTTTAAATAACCCTCGAATTATATGACATCTTCATCTAGAACTCAATGTACCGAGTGTAGGTAGAAATTCAGAAACTAGCATGATTTTAGACATTGGTCATCTCAAGTACCTTTCAGTGACTGCATGGGCTCACATTTTATTACTGTTATAAAATAACAATTAGTTGATTAAATGGAATTTAAGATCTCACTAAACATTTTTTAAAAGTTTAATGAAATGAACCTTTAAAAACCTATTCGCTGTCAAATACCTTTCAAAAATATGTAACGCATTCTAATTAGAACAGGAACAAACAAACAGCTGAGGCCTTCAGGGTCCCCGAAATCATAAAACTTTAGGCCTCTTTTCTGAAACCAACAGCTTTAGGCCTCACTTCACCCCTGGACAGTTGGCGCCTGAGGCTGCAGCCTTGAAAGGCAACCGGCAGCGGCTCGGACTGAAGTTGTTCTGGCAGCAGAAGGAGGCCCCAAAAGCATCTGATTATTTTAAAATGTGCTTTCATTGTGCGGCTTGCAGCTGTGAGTTAATTTTGTTTTTAAAAAAAAAAAAAAACAAAACACATTTGCTTCTTTAAAATCCAGGTTTTTTTCCCCTCTGCAGAGCAGCTGCAGGGAGAGCAGCGCGGACTTGAAAAGCCCCCTGCCTCCCTGAGAGTGTCACCTTAGGAGGATGCCTTCATCACCAGCAGGGAAACAGCACTTGGCTACAGACTACATGGGTTTCTAGGGCTCTCCTCATTGGCTGATTTGTGAAGACAGGCAGATGGACGGACCAATTGTAGAACTGTAGGCATAGTCCTTAGAGGTTCTCCAGTTGTTCTCTAAGCCCTTTTACCAATGAGAAAACTCAAGGACAGAGAGGTTAAGTGGCAGGCCTAAGATTTCATGTCTAGTTAATGGCAGCCTATCATGCATATAATCTGGAACCAGGGGCAATGGGCTGTGGGGAAATAGAGATAGGGGTGCCATCATTAGATTCTGCCAGCGAGCATTCTTCTTCCCCAAGGCAATATTTATTATAGCTGCCCACTTGATATCTTAAAGATGCTTGGCCACTGCTCCCCTGTTCCTCTCCAGTTCCATTTCTGAATCATTTTTTCAATGGAATTCTGAACTATATATCTCTACCCTCACCATTTGCTGCCAGCTCACCTCCCTCAAAAAGTACCCTTTCTTCAATGCATCATAACTTTTGTTCTAATCAATCTATGTGACTGTAACTCATTAGATGTGAATATGTGCCTAGTTTAAATTTACTTCTGGCTTTTGCAATCCACACTGCTCTAGGAGTTTCTTCCTTCAACCACACTAGGCAAGGGAGTTCTAGATCCTGGCTTTGGAACTTCTTCCGTCGCATAAGATAGCCAGTATTTCTGTGGATCCTCCCAGGTTTCTGTGTGTTCAGAACAAGCCACATAGTGATAAACAGTACTGATTGATCCTGTCTCTGCCATTGCTCTGGTAGCAAGAGGGTAGCTCTGCCATCCCTTGCCAACCCATTTCACAGAATGTAGGTTGTGCCTTATCCAATTCATGGTTCTTAATTAATGGTGTGACAACATTTTGACATTTTGTTGGCTCCTCTGTGTCTTGTGGGAATTTGGGAAAGAAACTTGAAGAAGGTTCAGAAAAAGGTGGAGAAGTGTAAGAAGAGAAGAATGCACACTGATTTAATGGGTCCTTGCCAGTTTTTAGCTAGTAGCATTTTTTTTTTCAAATAAATAATCTTTTCTAATTATAAAAGCAACATGTGTTCATTGCAGAAAATCTTTACAAAATAGTGGAAAACATAAAGAATGAAATGAAATCCACTTTTCTTAAGTTTGAGATGTTTTATTTTCATGTAATGAAAACCTCAATGCCATCTAGCCTAAATGATTAGGAATGTGTTAGCTCATTCTCAGATTAGGGCAGACGTTAGTTTTGTTTTGACTGAAAGCTGTGACAATGCCACCAGTTACAAGGTCTCATGCCACTTCTGCTCTGTCTTCTGTGTGTCATTAGGTCACCTTAAGGATTTCCCCTAGTCACAACATCTCTTCCAGGACTCCCTGTTTCCTCATCTATGGTCAGGGAGACAGAACGGGTAACTCCCATCCAAATAAACATTTCCACTCTTTCTGATGGGATCAAATGAAATTATGTGCCTATCTCTGAACCAAATAATAATACCAAGTTAATGCTTTGTACTAAATGGCTCAGGCCTGAATTACGTGTCCATCTCTAACCTACTAACCATAACTAGAGGGATGGGGTCATTCTGATTGACCTCACTCAGTGATGGACCAACTGTGGAGCTGAAGGTGAAGGTCAGTCTCACCAAACTGCATGGCTGCTGCACATGATATGGAGGTGGGGGGATAATGGGATGGATGCTGAGGAGTCATTCACAATGCCTTCCATACACTAGTAATCCAATTGCCTAGGGGAGAACCACTGTTGGTATTCTGCCATATAGTTCTGAACACACATATGTACTCTGTATGTTTGCGTGTGTGCATATTGCAAATCAGAATTTTATTGTATATACTCTTTTATGGCCTCTTTATTTTTCACTGAAAAATATATCATCGGAGTTTTCTCATGTCATCAAATTATGCCAAAATTATTTAAAAGGCTGCATGGAATTTAACCTCTAAGATCTGGACATTCATTATTAAACTGTTTCATTTTTCATCCTTAAAAATTAAGCTACAATAAATAAATTTGTATATATATCATTGTTCACATACAGGCTTGTTTTCATAGGATAGGGTAGTAGCAGTGGAATTGATGAGTAAAAGAGTCTAAACAAAACTTTTGGATACTTATTACAAAATCATCACGTAGAAATATGGTGCCAACTTTACACTCTGGCAATAGTGTATATATATATATATATATATATATATATATATATATATATAAAATATATTAGCATATTTAAATATCCACACGTGTTATAATTTTAAAGCCCC
Organism: Aselliscus stoliczkanus; assembly: GCA_033961575.1. Taxonomy (NCBI): domain Eukaryota; kingdom Metazoa; phylum Chordata; class Mammalia; order Chiroptera; family Hipposideridae; genus Aselliscus; species Aselliscus stoliczkanus. The sequence goes on along the minus strand of CM066730.1, from coordinate 113,864,041 downwards.
AAAGTATAAAAAAATACTGTTTGAATTAGTAGTTAAGTTTGTGGGGAAAAGTAAGAGAACTCACTAATTTCTTAAAAACTTTGAATTCAAAATATAGAAACTTCTCATTTTTTCAACCCATGATGCCTACACCTATCCTAAGAAGGAACAAAATAAGGTCATATTTGTGTGAAGAAGAGAATTAAGGTACTCTCAGGATCTATAGTATGCTATTCTATTAGTCTTGACTCTTTGATATGTAAATTACAGGCAAGCAATTTAAGCTGCCTTAGGCAAAAAGATAAATGTATTGACTCATATGACAAGAAAAAGTAAGAGTGTAATTGGGAATGACTAGAATCAAAGATTTGATGATATCAGGATGCTTCTTCTCCAGTCGTTACCTCGCCTCTATCCATGTCTTCTACTATAAATCAGGATTCTCTGAGAAGTTAGGACCCCAAGTGGGGAAGTTTCTGAGTCTACATTTTCTTACCTTCACCCCAAGAAAGCCTCACTCTAGCCTCAGTTTTAAAGATCCAGAGCTACAGGGGCCGGCCAAGTGGTGCGGTGATTGGGAGCTGGCTTGGGATGCCAGCGGCCCGGGTTCAGATCACACATATGAGGGCCAGTGATGCTGCCTTCTTAAAAAAAAAAAAGGTGGTGGCTTGCCATCACCAAACAATAAAAAAAAATTAAAACAAAATAAAGATCCAGAGCTATATGCTGGTTGTTCAGGCTCAGTTCATCTGCAGATCCCTTGCTTTGAGGAGAGTGAGGGTGGGGTTCTGTAGAGAACAGTTACAAATTAATTGGCAGCCCCTTACATCATAGACATAACCTGTATAGTGGAGTGGTTCCTCCAGAGGAGAATGATGTTATTGGAAGAAGTGGAAGGCATGCTAAACTGACATAAATAATTCATAAATATTATGTTTTAAAGTCTTCAAACAACTCCACGACATAGTTACTACTATAAATGTATAGAAGAGGAAACTGAGACTCATAGAAATGAAATGAATTACCTTAGATATCTCTCTCTCTCTCTCTCTCTCTCTCTCTCTCTCTCTCTCTCACACACACACACACACACACACACACACACACACACACACACATCCCAAAGTGATAGAGCTGGAATTTAAGTCCCGTTCTAATTCTAAATCCTATGCTCTTTCACCAATTATACATTAAACATTCTTTAGCAATGTGGCTATTAGGTAAATGAAGATACTAATGATTGAATGGTAGGCAATAACAATTATCTCAACCACCTCCGCACCGCGCGCGCGTGCACACACACACACACACACACAAACACACACAAATAACCTCCACCATGTGGCCATACAGGATCCTGGCTAGCCCCATATCCATGTGAGAAAATGTTTCATGTGAGCCCATCATCAGCTCCCTCTCTCCGAGCCACAAATGCCCAGGGCTGCTATAAATCACAGAGGAATGGGGAGAAGAAGGGCATATATTAGACGAAACAGATAGCTTCTCCAGGTCAGAATCTAACATTCACTCTAAGAAGATATGCTAAATTTCCATTTGATCACCTTTCAATCATTTTCTCTTCTGTTATCCAGAAAAGAGGGCTAACTCTTCTCTAAAGTGCACAAAATGGCTTCTTAGCATCATAGAGGAGCCCGTAGATTCAGTTTAGTCTGTACAACTCATTTTGTGGCCTAGGGGAATAATAATCAGAAAGATTAAATGATTTGCCCAGAGTTAAAAGCCCAATTAACGTCATAGGTGAATTCAAACTCCAGCCTCTCATCTCCCAGCATAGTGATCTCCCATTCACACACATGAATGTTTCAATCACTCCAAAGAGAAATAAGCTTTGAAGGTGAAAATTTGCATCAGGAAACATCTCCAGAAAAGAAGGATAAAGGACAATGAGTATCTGCAGGATACTCAAAAGAGTATCCCACCATCTCCATGGAAAGAGGTCACAGCAGTGGGAAAGAGTAACTGAGGCCAGCAATGGAATTAGGACTCAAGTCAAGTCAACAAACATTTCTTACATGTCTATTCAGTGCCAAATACCTTTATTAGCAAGGTGCTGGTAATAGAACAATAAATAACACAGATATGGTCATTGGCTTCACAAAAATAGCGACCTAGTGGGGACAATAGATGTTAAAAAGTCACAGGTGCGATGGCTATTTTGAAAGTTCAAATGCCCAGTCCTGTGGGAATGCACAGCCCATCGATGGCAATAGGGATAGCAGCTCAGAGAAGAGTTTAAGCTGAGACTTGAAGGATGAGTAGGATATCTTTCTTCAGGAGCACGTGAAATAGAAAAGTGGGCCAGGCAAAGGGAAAAGCATGTATAAAGGCCTGGAAGAGAAAGAAAGTGATGATGTGGGGATCAGAAAGCAAGTCCATGAGGTTAGAACATAGAGAGAGAGAGAGAGAAAGAGGGTAGAACAATTATCTAAAGTGGCAAGTAGAGAACAGAATATGCAGAGCTCCGTGACCTATGTTCAAAAGTTTGCTCTTTATGCTAACAACAATAAGAAGGGTTTTAAGTAGGGAAAGAAAGAATCATCTCTGCATTCTTAAGATCATTCTAACAGCAGCATTGAGAAATTAGAAGGGACTGAAGCTAAACATAGTGAAAAACCTGTTAGGAGGCACTTGCCTGGTCTGTTTAAATCATGGCACAGGCTTAGGTATGAGTGTTGGCAGTGAGGAAGGGGAGAGAACTCAAAAGGTTTGCTTTCATTGTTCTCTGAACATGTATAACAGGAAAAGCAAAATCAAACCTAAAGTCTGTACATGAGAGTGGTCTCTGAGAATTAGGATAGAAAAATAAAACCAAATTGCCTCCATTTACTAGGGAAGGATTAGAAAAATGAGTACACAGAAGAAAAATAAAATTAGGTGTTGTAATTCTGATTCACAGAGAGTATTTCCTGGACAGATGCTGCTGTGGAAATTTCAGAAACACGCACTAAAATCATAAATGAAAATCACATATTTGTAACATTTAATGAGAATACAGGCTGAATTTACAGCCACTGAATGTGCAATATGAAGGAAGATGTTGATTTACCCATGGAACATAGAAATATATATATGATAGAAGAAAACAATTCCCAGAAATGTGATAAACATTTGCATGAAAATGAGTCACAGGAAAAACGCAAAACTTCCACAATATTTTATATACCAAATTATCTTCAGAGCAGTCAAAAAGAAAAGATAATAAATAATAATAGTGCATTTTCCTGCCATTAATTTTTTACAAAACTTCTGTTGACTTCAGTGGAAGTTCTGCATCTAGAATGTGGCCCAGGAAATTTATAGTCTGTAACTCAGAGACCAAAGACCTTGAACATCAAGAAAATCTCTTACCCTTATTTATATACACTGTTCTTTATCACAAAGGAAGACCTGGTACCCATTCCAAGTAACCAATCATTATGCAAGGAATATTCTGACTCACCCAGCATCCCTAATCAGTAAATGCTGTGCCAATGGAAAGAGAGTGGGAAGAAGTCACAGCATCCATTAATAAAAAATGACTGGGGCTTTCTATCAACAGAAGCATCATTAGGAAACGTATGGTAGGAAAATAGTAGGCTGTAGATTTGTAGTGGCAGAGATGGCAATAGAATACTAACATTTATACCCTCTTAACCATTTTGTTTTAAAATGATGCCAGACTTCAGGTAACTACACATGGACTTAATACAGCATTTTGCATTTTAAATTTCTTGCTATATTTTTGTCTATAGTCTCAAAAGATGGGACTGCCTTACCTGACCCTCCTTCCAGGCTCCAAACACAAATATGTCTTTTTTCCAGTTTTATTGAGAGATAAGTTATTCATTACATTGTATAAGTTTAAGTTATACAATTTAATGATTTGACATATGTATATATTACAAAATGATTACCACAATAAATTTATGTTAAAAATATGGAATGCTTCATGAGTTTGCATGTTTTCTTTGCACAGGGGCTATGCTAATCTTCTCTGTATGATTCCAATTTTTTTATTGTAAGTGCTATAGAAATGAACACCAGAGAGACTAAAAGGTAATTGATTTTCATTGTCTGAGTATATTTTCCATAAAGTCATTGGTCAATTGTTGGCAAAATATTAATCAGATATGAAGGGGAAGGATTTCATATTAATCCAATACTTTCTTAAATAGTCTCCTCTCTTTGCCGACCTTTACTCATGAAACCTTTGGTAAATAAAGAAAACATGATTCACATTTTCAATAAAATATGCAATCTGTATTTCAACTGAGGATACTGCTTGATCACACAGTAAACTTGTAATTTCAAAGTAACTGTATTGCATTTTGAAAGAAAACAAGGCAGCCATTTTTCATTAACAGAAAGCCCTCGTGAGCATGTCTCCTGGTAGGTAAAAGAGATCTGAGTCATTTGCTGGGAGTGAATGGAAGAATCATAAGTTCATATAAAACACCTACAAATCTTAATAGAGGGATGAGCTAAAACTACAAAAGTCCCCATTACTGTGTAACTTTTCAAGTATTACTAATGCACAGCACCAGTGGATTAACTAATAGTATTCTGCTTTAATAGCATTTCTGCCCTATCATTAACCCAAACAAGGTCCATAAAGTTACTTGAATATCCATAAAGAAGCTTACTAAAGTTCATGTGTTTTCCAGTTCTATCACCTCAGTAAGAAAAACAGCATCAAATTCCTTATCCAGCCTCAACTGTGTGGATCTGAAGGCTAGGGATTGGATAATAATATCAATGGTTATTCAAAATGAATTCAAATTTCCACTGTGTCAGTTTTCCATGCCTTGTTTTCAAAAGACCATGGTTTTGAACCTAATTCTGCATAGTAGAATGATATTGCTGTTAATGATATTCCATTATTAATCTACAGCCTACCTTCAAACAGAGCCTGGATAGATGATGTTTGCAAATCACAACCCAATATATACTGGAAATTATACTGGTTTTGATAAGAAGTAGTTGGAATATACCACCCACCAAAAAAATAAAAAAAGTCCTATTTAATCCAATCTTCTATTGGAATTCCAGGATTTATGTCACTATTATAGAAAAACTCATTTTGGTTATAGCACCAACATGGCCAAATAAATGACTTCAAGATGCTAGAAGAAAGTATTTGGCCAAGATAAATAGGTATTCAAACAGGCCTCCCCAGCTTACTCATTTTGCTATATGGAAAATGAACTAACTGAGTTTAATGTATACCAAATGAGATTTGGAAGCACGTTCTAATTCACTTCATTCTGTACCAGGAATGAGCAGTTTTTGATTTCCCTGCTTCCACCTTTAACCCCTACTGTGTATTCTCAACAAAATGGGCAAAGCGATCCTTTTAAAATATACATCAGATTATGTCACTCCTCTACTCAAAATCTTCCCATGTCTCCCATACTATGAACAGTACAAACCAGAGTCCTGGCAGTGGACTACGGGCCCTAAATGCTCTGGTCTCTCCGATCTATTTCTTACTCTCCCCCTCACTCACTTTACTCCAGTTCCACTAGATAGTGTTTCTCAAACATGCCCAATATATTCACACCTCAGGGCCTTTGCACTATTTGTCCCCCCTGACCAGAATACTCTTATCTCCAATATCCCCATGACTAATTCCTTCACCTCCTTCAGATCTTTGTTCAACAGTCATCATCTCAACAGGCAACCCTATCCAACCTACTTAAAATTATATTTCACCTCCTCTTCCCACACTCTCAATTACCTCTTGTCCTATTCTATTTTAACTCCATAGCATTCGTCATCTTGTAACATTCTACATAGTTAACATATTTATTATGTTTATTGCTTCCATTCCTCACTAGAATTTCAATTTCACAAGGACAGAAATTTTAGTCCATTTTGTTCACTACTGTGTAAACAGAACTTGAAATAATACACAGCACACGGTAAGTGCTTAATTATATTAGTTGAATGACAGTATGAATTCCAAAGTTACTGAATGTGGCAGAGATCTAGAACATTGAAAATGTGCAACTATTGTACTAAACCCATGTCTTAAATTCTGTAAACCTCAGTTTTCTCAACTGTGAAATGGAGTATCTAACACTTAGGGTCATTGTAAAGATTAAAGGAGAAAATAAATCCCATATTGATTATTTTGCTCAGTCCAAGAGTAATAAAAGCATGAATGATAGAAACAATACCTAACCTCTGCAGAGAATTGTACACTTTATGAAGGACACAATAATTTCATTAGATCCTTTCAGGATCCTCCCAGAGTCATTCCAGGAAAATATTAATAACTGGATCCTCGGTGTCTATGCCTCGGCAATGTCAGGGACATAGCCAACTACAAGTCTATGACAGATAGAGGCAGTATTCAAACCAAAGTCTTCTGAGTCTGAGCCCTGTGCTCTCTTCTCAATATCAGAGAAAGGAAATATCACTCCCAGCTCAAGGCTTTAACAAAATGAAAGGTCTTTGAAGCGATGTTTTCTTGTTTGGCCTTTCATTTACTGAATCTCAATGTCAGCATAAAAGGTGACTTAGATGAGGCAGTAGTCATCAGCATCTAGTGTTCCCTGCAAACCCTAAGACGTCAAGACTCAATCACCAAAACACATTTTCTCACCATTGATCATTGACTCAGTCACATATTTGCACTTGAGAATAGTTTTATTACCTAAGTGTGTCCCAACAAGCTTATAAACACATCAAGACGAGGATCAGGGTTTTTTTAGAGGAGCTCCCCAACTCCTGATTCAGTCTTGTTTGCATGGTTAGTGTTTATGTGTTTTTAATGAATAAATAAACGAGTTTTTAAAAATGGGTGAGCTTACTGGTGCTGCCTACCTTATCTTTCAACACAGCATTGTCTCCCTTCTTTTCTACTAGAGTAATCAGTACAGCATCATGCCTTATCTCATCCTCTGCAATTGTGTTAATTGGAAAACTAGCTTCCCAGGATGCTGTGCACAAAATAATTACACCTTTAGGAAGTGATGAATTAAATAAGTTCAAACAGCTGTTTTCACTACAGGACTTCTCAGAGCCTTTACTACACTAATACACATTGCAAATCTTCAAAATTTAGATAGCATTTTGCAAATTTTTGAATCATGCATCATACCAGAAACAAAGCTTTTGTATGGAGTTTCTCCCAAGGCAGCTTTTATAGAGAACATATTTATCTATAACAAATACATTCAGGGTTTTCAATAGTAGAATTCAAAAAAAAATTCAGATGAAACACCAGGACATAAAGAAGTCAAGCAGTGTTCATATTTTTGTAAAGCTGGATACCTTGCAGGGTAATTTTACTTAGATTTACTATTTACTTTCTATTAAGCCTAATACTAGGTGTGTATCAGCCCAGAGATACTGAAAAAGCAATATTTTGGAGGATGCTTTGAATGACTAATTTTTTTTTTTTAAAGAAGGCACTGGTTTGGGGGCCTTCCACAATCTCACGCACTTTAAGGATGGCCAAAGATGCTTACAGGCAAAGTAGTTAAACTGATGATAGGGAGGGACACAAAGGATGCTCCTACCGGTTTGACCACAAGGTCTCTGGGCCCATGTACATAAACACTTCTACAAAAAAGGCAAATGTTCGAAGGAATCACCAGTAGAGTAGATGAAGCAGAGGAGCAGATCAGCGATTTGGAAGATAAAATAGCAGAACTCACCCAGTTGGCACAGCAAAAAGACCAAAGAATAAAAGACAATGAAAATAGTTTAAGAGCCCTATGGGACAAGGTGAAGTGCAACCACCTTCGAATCATAGGGATACCAGAAGGAGAAGAGAAGAAGCAAGGAGTTGAAAATGTATTTGAAAAAATAATGACTGAAAACTTCCCTACCCTGGTGAAGGAAATCAACATACATGCCCAGGAAGTGCAGAGGGTTTCAAACAAGCTGAACCCAAACAGGTCCACACCAAGACACATCATAGTTAAAATGGCAAAGGTTAAAGACAGAGACAGAATCCTAGAGGCTGCAAGAGAAAGACAGCAGGTTACATACAAAGGAACTCCTGTTAGACTAACAGCTGACTTGTCTACAGAAACTCTGCAAGCCAGAAGGAAGTGGCAGGAGATACTCAAAGTGACACAAAATAAAGGCCTACAACCAAGATTGCTCTACCCAGCGCGGCTATCACTTAAAATTGAAGGAGAAATAAAGAGCTTCTCAGAAAAGAATAAGCTTAAGGAATTCATTTCCACCAAGCCAGCATTGCAAGAAATGTTAAAAGGACTTTTTTAAACAAAAGAAAGGGGTAAACAAGCTAACCCAGAGAGACAATTTAAGAAGATTGAAGTCGTATCAAGCAGATATAAAGGAAAAACTGATGGTTGCTGGCTGGGAGGGAGTGGGGAAGAGGGAGAGGGGGAAGGTTTTGGACAGTGTATGTGGGACTACAGTGTTGCCGCAGGGATATGGGGGCAGTTCTGGGAATGTAAATGATAATGTTGTGAAGAGACTATTATGTTGTGAGAAATAAGTCAGTAGGAGAAGGACAGGTACCATGTGATCTCATTTGTGTGTGGAGTCTGAAGAGCTGAGTGAACGATCAAAGTAAACAGACTCGTAGATGTAGAGGAAAAACTGAGGGTTGCTAGTTGGGAGGAGGGTGGGGATGGGGGGAAGGGGAAGGGATTAGACAGCATAAATAGACAACTACAATATTGCCACAGGGATATGAAACACAGTTCGGGGAATATAATAATGTTGTAAAAATTTTGTGGCGTGTCAGATAGTCACATGTCTTGTTAGGGAGACCACTTCATGGATGGAGTAGAGGCTGGATCACTGTACTGTACACCTGAAACTGATGTTGTATAGTATTGTAATGCCAACTGCAACTGAATATGTGGGTGGTCACGGGATGTGGAGTATACTGTGGAGGGGAGTCAGGGGAGTTGTGATGGATATGTATGATATGGGGGGGGAGTGTGGTGGCGAACTGCGGGGGGGTTCACTTTGGGGGATAAAGAGTATAACTATTGCATTGTGTTGTACACCGGAAACTAATAAAATAAAATTTAAAAAAAAAAAAGGCAAATGTTATCCAAAGACCTTTACCACTTAATAGCACCTGAATTTTATTTACCAGGTAAGATTAAACAAACCTAACAAGCTACTGACCACAGAACTTAGAGATTTAAATGAGGCCAAGAAGAGGATGGTTGAAGAATGAAATATGTCAGGGGAGGAGAGCTGTAGTTGAGCTTCTAAAAGGAGGTGATAGGAAGGTCTTATCAGAAAGAAGGATCCAGTAAAATGGGAATAAAGGAACTTGCATACCACTTTGTCCACTTTGTACGTTACTCTCATGGTAGCTGTGATGACAGATCTTAAGTACTGCAGTTCCATAGGAAACAGTAAACAGAAAGCCAGGAGACCTAACCCGGTTGCGTAGATGTTATTGTTCAAAGACACAAAAACATAGGGAAGGAAGTAGTGTCCAGAAAGGGCACTGATTTTAGCAAATACAAGAAGTTACTGATAGTATGAGGTCCCCAGAGCTATCATAAGCATTCAAAGTCAAAACAAAACAAAACAGCCTTTTCTCTGGTTCATCCAGAATGACCCCAATCCCCCCTCTTTCTCCACTCCACCCCATGCCTCCATCCTTAGCCTGGGCCCCTGAATGAAGAGGGAATAGAAATTAGCCTTGTTGTCTCTGTTGTTTGACAGATTTCCGTATGTATATTAACACATACCCTATTCATTATAATTCGCACTAGGTCCTGCATTTCATTTTTTCAAGTTATAGAACTATACAGACTCTTTGAAGAGTACCTAAATCCCCTCCTCTCCTTCTGAAGGTAGAGGTGGCTTGTGAATCATCAACAAAATGATTTGACTCTGAAATGTAGTCTCCTTATAGTGAATCTTCCCTAAACTCTATATCTGCAATTCCACACCCAAGTCCAGTTCCTTTTTGTTCTCACATTTCCAACGTGCTCTTTCTTCCAGGTTATTGTGAGTGTCCTGTGGAGACCTTCTCCCCAGACAATCCCCGAAGTAAGCACAGCTTTCTGAGACAAAGATTCTCTTAGGGCACCTAATTTTGGAAGGTTTTCATAGAAGAATTTTTAAGCAGATTAACCCTGATGTCTAAATGAGTCACCATGCTGCAAGGGAGGAAACACCGTCCCCAGATGAGCAGACCTCACCACTGACCAACAGGGCGAGTCCTCACTCCACTCAGTCTCGCCCACCGTTCCCTCTTCAGAACTGCTGAAATCTGTTCTTCCTTTGTCTTCTTCAGAAGATCTAATTTCCCCTGGATCCTTTCCAGGATAAAACCCACTCATTTCCTTGACTTGCAATGTCCTCTTGAAAACCAAGTAATGAAAGCAGATGCTCTAACTCAGACACATATTTTCTCACTCAAATGTTCATCACAGCTTCCCACCCAAAGCCGAGGCATTATCTGTTGGGAAATTCACAATCTCTAAGGCCCACAGAAAGGTTGGTCAGGCTGTTCTTATGGATTCCATAACTATAACTTTCAATTAATCCAAAATGTTGTTTTATAAAGCCTCTATTTCCTCTCTCTGTTATGACTCCTATAGGATATCCACAGAAAAACAGATATGCTTTTTCTTCCTGAGTATCCTGTACTCTCTCTGGTATTCATACCATTTAAAAACAACAACTACTATAACAACAAATATATTCATTTTCTTGGGAAGAAAAGAAACCTGCTACTTGGAGATAACTTTCTTCGGCCAGTCATGAATAAACTAATCTGCTTTCAACTGGACCCCCAAATGACACCCATAAAAGCAAAATCTGAACAATTATCCCTGCATAGTTCATGATGTTTCTCTATCCCCCAGGATGTGGGGAAAGAAGGAGAGCGCATAATTGGCAAGTCATTTCTAATTGTTTCCATAAACCAATAGGCTCTATACCTTGAACGTGACCCTACTTATAATTGCATAATCTGCTACAGACTAAATTTTTCAATGTTAAAGGATCCAAAAAGCAGACGGTTACAATAACCTTGTGTGTCTAATTGAATGGCTGACTCAAATAAATAAATAAATAAATAAATAAATAAATAAATAAAATTAATTAATTAAAAAGACTCACATCCAGTATTTCATGTGACTGCAGTTGATCCTCTATGGCACGCACAAACTATTTTTTAGAAATTGCGGGAAGTGTCAAGACCCTTACTTGTTACAATTTAATTTTCTGCTGCTCAGGCAATTACAGTTCAATGAATGATGATTCAAACACATCGAAGTTTTCATTACTCTTTGCTTAATTTGTCAGTTAATGCTTTTGAGTTCTACGATTTCCCCGACAGACTTAACTTGCCATTAAAAACCTGTCAAGGAAACAACCTTCTTATTCCAGAGGGTTTAAAGAGTATACATTCTTTCATTGTTAAGAAAGTTAGAACTCGTTCCTCAGCCAAAATATTCAAACTCTAGGAATCCTCAGTTAGGAAGGTTGCAATAATTCTGGATTAGTGTTTTTTAATACAACAGCACTGCAATAAATACCAGAAATAAGAGTTCATGCTTAAGATGCTATATATCATA